>CM053572.1:58374055-58395666 GCA_028646485.1 Cryptoprocta ferox
ATGAGAAAGAATGAAATCTGGCCATTCGTAGCAAAGTGGATGGACCTAGAGGGTGTCATGCTACGCGAAATAAGTCAGGCGGAGAAGGAAAGATACCATATGTTAGCACTCATAGGTCTAACAGGAGAAACCCAACAGAGGACCATGGGGAGGGGATGGAGGAAAAAGAGTTAGGGAGAGGGAGGGAGACAAAACACGAGACTCTTGAATACTGAAAACAAACTGAGGGGGGAAGGGGAAGGGGGATAGGTAATGGGGGGTGATGGTCTTGGTGGAGGTCACTTGTGGGGAAGAGTACTGGGTGTTGTATGGAAACCAACCTGACAATAAACTATAAAGTTAAAAAAAAAAAAAGAAAAGAAGAGAAAATGAGTCCATGTATCCTGGACTATTTTTCAACATTGCCTGCTTTAAAATAGAATCTATGCATTAATTTCAGAAGTAAATAAAACTAATAATCTAAAAAAAAATAAAAATAAAAATAAAATATTGTCCATTTTCATGAGTGTGTCATGTGCACTTAAAAATAGCCTATATTAGGGGTGCCTGGGTCCTTAGTTTGTTAAGTGTCCAACTCTTGATTTTGGCTCAGCCTGTGATCTCTCACCTCACTCTCTCTCTTCCCCTGTGCATTCTCTCTCTCTCTCCCTCTCAAAATAAATGAATAAACATTTAAAAAATAGGCTATATTACAACATGATGGAGCTGAGAGTATAATGCTGAGTGAAATCAGTCACAGAAAGACAAATACTATAAGAGTTCACTTATATCTGGAATTTAAGAAACAAAACAAATGAGCAAAGAAAATAAGACAAACCAAGAAAACGACTCTTAACTATAGAGACAAATTGATGGTTACTAGAGGGGAGATTGGCTGGAGGACGAGTGAAATAGGGAATGGGATTAAGAGTACACTCATCATAATGAGCACTGAGTAATGTATGGAATTGTTGAATCACTATATTGTACACCCGAAACAAATAAAACACTGTTAACTATACTGGAATTAAATTTAAAAAATAATTTTAAAATCGGCTGTATTATTTGTATTCAGGATTAGTTATATATCTGTAAGTCTACTTTATTGATTATGTTTGTAGTTCTTTTATAAGCTTACTGTTCACTTTCTCAAACTTGAAACAGTGTGTCATGTCAATCAATGTATTACTGTTTCTGCTGGCATAGTTTGTTTTCTGATTTGAAAAAAGTTACTGGTTATTATTGGATATAAATATACCTGCATTGTAAATGTTAGCCTTTAATATTACCATGGATCCTTATTTATTTTTTTAATGTTTATTTATTTATTTATTTTGAGATAGAATAGGAACATGAGTGGGGGAGGCATAGAGAGAGTAGGAGAGAGACCAGGGATTCTCAAGCAGGGATTCTCTGTGCTGTCAGTGCAAACCCTGATGTGGGGCTTGATCTCATAACTGTGAGATCATGACCTGAGCTGAAATGAAGAGTTAGACACTTAACTGAGTGAACCACCCAGGTAAACCCCCTCATTTCTTTAATATATTTTGTCTGATTTCTGTCTTACAGGATATTAATTTCATTTTTATTTTAGCATTTCCCTTCTATGTCTTTTTCCATCTTGAAAATTTTTAATCCTTCCAAATATCTTTAAGTGAGATTCAAATAAATAGTAGAATGTTGGATTGGCTTTATTAACCAATCACCAATCAGAAGGTTTTTTGTTTGTTTGTTTTAATTGTATTAGTTGAGTTAAGCCAATGTACATTGTTATGCAAGGTCATTTATATCATATTGCTTTCTTTTGTTTCTTTCCTTTGTCTCACCAGAATCTAAGTTGAAGTAATAGCCTTTTTTTTTTTATCCCAGCTACTATCTAAATATATCCCCTCTTCTTCCTCCAATTCTAACAAATTTAGCATAGGCATATGGCCAAGTATACATTATTGCTAGCCATAATTTATTCTTAGGTAAACAGTTAAAAATATAATTTAATATCATCCCTTTTTAATGTCAGTGTATCCTGATTTTTTTTTTGGCTTATGTTTGTAGATTTTTCAATAAGGAATTATGGGAGTATCTTTGTATATTCTATTCAGTTTACCTGAAACGTACTAATTAAAATTTCCTTTTGACTAGATAAATAAGCAAGGCTCACATTTTCTTGAATTATCATAAATGTTATTTCAATATATTCTAGTATAAAGTGTTGCTGCTGCTGAAAAGTATGACAATTGAAGTTCTTTTAGTTATAAACGACTTACTTTTTATACGTGACTTCCTTAAAGATTATTTTCATTTTTCTTTCAAAATCTCATAGTTTGACAAATTTGACTTGTCTTGGAATTCTCAGTTGATCGTAGCAATGCCTTCTGAGTATGTAGCCTCCAGTTGTCTTTTATGTCAGGAAGTTTTTCTAGAGTTCTACTTTTGTTATGTTCATTGTTTGAGTTGGTTTTCTTCAGGATTTCTGTCTGTCTCTATCCATATATATTTTTTCTATAAATATATGTAGTGTTTATATAATCTTTATGTCTGAATTTTATCTCTTTACTTTCATTTTTAAACTTTCATGATGTCAATCTTTTTTTCTTTCAATAACATCAGTTTATTTACTGTTTCTTGTAATTTAGCCTAAATTAATGAAATCAAGTTTTATTTTATTTTGACTATCTCCTTTTATCAAATCTTTTCCTCTAATCTCATTTTTTCTCAATTATATTGTTCTTTCATAGCATCTATCATTTTTTTAAGTTTTAATTTTAATCACCCTGTACATATCACAGCAAGTGTACTCCTTAATCCCCGTTACCATTTCACCCATTCCCCCAACCACCCTCTACTCTGGTAACCACAGTCTGTTCTCTATGGTTAAGAATCTGTTTCTTGGTTTCTCTTCTTTTCCCCTTTGTTCACTGTTTTTTTTTTTTTATTAAATTCCACATATGGATGAAATCATATCATATTTGTCTCTGACTGACTTATTTCACTTAGCATTATACTCTCTAGCTCCATCCATGTCATTGAAATGGCAAGATTTCATTCTTTTTTATGAGTGAGTAATATTTCATTGTGTATATATGCCACCTCTTTATCCATTAATCAATCAGTAGACACTTGGGCAGCTCCCATATCTTGGCAATTGTAAATAACACTGCTATAAACATAGCTGTGCATATATCCTTGTGAATTATTATTTTTATATTCTTTGGGTAAATACCTGGTAGTATCATTGCAGCATTGTAGAGTGATTAAATTTTTAACTTTTTGAAGAAACTCCATACTGTTTTCCAGGTGAATGTACCAGTTTGTATTCCCATTAGTAGTGCACGAGGGTTCCTTTTTCTCCACAACCTCACCAGCACCTATTGTTGATTGTGTTGTTGATTTTAGCCATTAGGACAGGTGTGGGATGATAACTCCTTTAGTTTTAATTTGCATTTCTCTGGTGATAAGCGATGTTGAGCATCTTTTCATATGTATGATTGCCTTTGTGTATGTTGTCTTTGGAGAAGTGTCTGTTCATGTCTTCTGCCCATTTTTTGATTAATTTTTTAGGGGGTGTTGAGTTTTATAAGTTCTTTATATATTTTGGATACTATTTGTCAGATGTCAATTGCAAATATCTTCTTTTATTCCAGAGATTGTCTTTTAGTTTCATTGATTATTTCCTTTTCTCTGCAGAAGCTTTTAATTTTGATGAAGTCCCAATAGTTTATTTTTGGTTTTGTTTTCTTTGCCTTTGTGGAAGTATCTAGGAAAGAGTTGCTGTAGCTGATGTCAGAGAAATTACTGCCTGTGCAGTAGGCACAAAAAATTCTAGGATTTTTTTGGTTTCATATCTCTCATGTTTAGGTCTTTAATCCATTTTTACTTTATTTTTGTGTTCGGTGTAAGAAAGTGTTCCAGTAACATATTTTTGCATGTTGCTTTCCAGTTTTCCCAACACCATTTGTTGAAGAGACAATCTTCTTTCCCCTTGGATATTCTTTCCTGCTTTGTCTAGGATTAATTGACTATTTAGCTGTAGGTTCATTTATTGTTTTCTCTTTTGTTCCATGGATTTATGTCTATTTTTATGCTAGTATCCTACTGCTTTGATCACTACAGCTTTGTAACAGAACTTGAAGTCCAGAATTGTAATGCCTCCACCATTGTTTTTTTCTTTTTCAAAATTGTTTTGGCTATTCAGGGTCTTTTGTGGTTCCACAGAAATGGTTTGTTCTAGTTCTGTGAAAAATGCTGTTGGTATTTTGATAGGGATTGCATCGAATGTGTAGATTGCTTTGGGTACTAGTATAGACAATTTAACAATATTTGCCTTTCCAATTCATGAGCATTGAATGTTTTTTCATTTCTTTGTGTCATATTCAACTTCTTGCATCAGTATTTTATAGTTCTCAGAGTACAGGTCTTTCACCTCTTTGGTTAGGTTTATTCTTAGGTATCTTATTATTTTTAGTGCAATTTTAGTGGGATTATTTTCTTAATTTCTTTCTGTGGTTTCATTATTGTTGTATAAAAATGCAACCAGTTTCTGTAGATTGATTTTGTACACTGCCACTTTATTGAATTTATCAGTTATAGCCATTTTTGGTAGAGTTTTTTTAGATTTTCTATATATTGTATCATGTCATCTGCATATAGTGTAAGTTTTATTTCTTCATTGCCAGTTTTACTTCTTTTATTTCTCGTCCGGTTGCTGTGACTGGGCCTTCTAGTACTATCTTGAATAAAAATTTTTAGAGTGGATATCCTTGTCTTGTCCCCTACCTTAGGGGAAAGGCTATCAATTTTTCCCCATTGAGGATGCTGCTAGCTGAGGGCTTTTCCTATATTGCCTTTATTATATTGATATATGTTCCCTTTTAACTTACTTTGTTGAGGGTTTTTATCATGAATGGATGTTTTTCTTTTCCAAATGGTTTTTCTGCATCTATCGAAATGATCATGCTGTTCTTCACCATTCTCTCATTGATGTGACGTGTCACGTTAACTGATTTGTGAATATTGAACAACCCTTGCAAGCCAAGAATAAATCCCACTTGATCATGGTGGGTCATTTTTTTAATGTATTGTTGGTTTAGTGTGCTAATATTTTGTTGAGGATTATTGTATCTATGTTCATCAGATACATTGGCCTGTAGTTCTCTTTTTTGTGGTGTCCTTACCTGGTTTTGGCTTCAGGGTAGTGCTAGCCTCGTAGAATGAAATGGGAAGTTTTCTTTCCTTTTCTGTTTTTTTGAATAGTTTGACAAGAATAGGTATTAACTCTTCTTTAAATATTTGGTTGAATTTGCCTGTGAAGCCATCAGGTCTGTGGACTTTTGGGAGATTTTTTATAACTGATTTAATTTCTTTGCTGGTTATCAGTCTGTTAAAGTTTACCATTTCTTCCTGTCTCAGTTCTGGCAGTTAAAAAGTTTGTAAGAATTCATTCATTTCTTTTAGGTTATCCAATTTGTTGGCATAGAGTTTTTATAATATTTTCTTAGAATTGTATTTCTGTGGTGTTTGTAGTTTCTCCTCTATCATTTCTGATTTTATTTATGTGGGTCCCTTATCTATCTCTGTCTCTCTGTCTCTCTGTGTGTGTGTCTCTCTGTCTCTGTAATAAGTCTGGCTACAGGTTTATCAGTTTTATTGTTGTTGTTGTTGTTGTTTTAAGCCAGTCCTGGTTTCATTGATCTCTTCTATTGTTTCTTTTATTTGTATACCATTTATTTCTGCTATAATCTTTAATATTTCCTTCCTTCTGCTGGTCTTAGGTTTTGCTCATTGTTCTTTTTCTAGCTTCTTTAGAAATAAGGTTAGGTTGTTTGAGATTTTTCTTGCTTCTTGATATAGGCCTGGCTTGCTATAAACTTCCCTCTTAGAACCACTCTTGGTGCTTCCCAAAAGTCTTAAACTATTGTGTTTTCATTTTCATTTGTGTCTATATACTTTTTGATTTCTTCTTTGATTTCCTGGTTGACCAATTCATCGTTTAGTAGCATGTTATTTAACCTCCATGTATTTGTGGTCTTTCCATAATTTTTCTCATGACTGACTTCCAGTTTCATAGCATTGTGATCAGAAAAGATGCATGTTATGACTGATGTCTTTTAATTCCTTGAGACTTGTTGTGTGGCCCAATATGTGATCTATCTAGATAATCTTCCATGTGTAGTTGAAAAGAATGTGTATTCTGCTGTTTTAGGATAGAATGTTTTGAATATATCTGTTAAATCCATCTTGTCTAATGTGTCATTCAAAGCCATTGTTTCTTTGTTGACTTTATGTTTGGAGGATCTATCCATTGATGCATTTCAGGTGTTAAAGTCCATTACTATTATTATTGATTATTTCCTTTATGTTTTTATTAACTGTTCTATGTATTTGGGTGCTATCATGTTAGGTGCATAAATATTTACAATTGTTCTATCTTTCTGTTGGATTGTGGCCTTTATTATGATATAGTCTCATTATTTGTCTCATGTCACAGTCTTTGTTTTAAAGTCTAGTTGGTCCAACATAAGTATTGCTACCTGCCTTTCTTTTGACATCCGTTTGAATTACAGATGTTTCTCTGTTCCCTCACTCTGAATCTGCAGGTGATGTAAAGACGTCTAAAATGAGTCTCTTGTAGGCAGTATATATTGAGTCCCCTTTTTTTTTTTAATTCCATGCTGTCATCCTGTGTATTAACATTGGAGTAATTAATCCATTTACATTCAGAGTAATTATTGATAGATATATATTCATTGTCATTTTGTTACTTGTTTCGTGGTTGTTTCTCAAGATCATTTCTGATCATTTCTTTTTCTTTCATGGTTTGCTGGTTTTCTTGGCTTTAGCGACTTTTTTGGATTTCTTTCTCTTTATTCTTTGAATATTTATTAGTAGTTTTTGACTTGTGGTTACAATTAAGTTTGTGTGTAACATCATCTGCATATAGCAGTCCATGTTAGATTGATGGCCATTTAAATTTGAACCCATTCTTTACTCCTCTCCTCCCTACATTTCAGGAATATGATGTCATATTTTACATCCTTTTATGTTGTTGTTCCTTGACTGGTTTTTACAGAAATATTAATTTTTACTGCTTTTGTGCTTCCTACTTTTATACTGTCACTTTTCATCTTTCCTTTTCATTTACAGTTCTCTTTAATATTTCTTGCAGGTCTAGATTAGTGGTCACAAACTCCTTTACTTTTGTTTGTATAAAAAACACTTTATCTCTCCTTATGTTATGAATGATAGTCTTGCTGGAAAAATATTGTTGGCTGCAGGTTTTTCCCATTCACTCCTTTCAGTGAATATATCATGCCACTCCTTTTTATCTTGAAAATTTCTGCTGCAAAATCTGCTATAGCCTTATGGGGTTTCCTTTACATTTAATGTCTTCTTTTATCTGGTTGCATTTAATATTTTTTCTTAATCACTATATTTTTCCGTTTTAATTCATATGTATTAGTGTGGGTCTGCTTTTTTTAAATTTTGATGGGAGTTGTCTGTGTCTCTTGCATGTGGATATCTGTTTTCTTCCCCAGATGAGGTAATTTTTCAGCTATTATTTCTTCAAATAACTTTTCTGCCCCCCTTTTCTCTCTCTTCTTCTTCTGGGACTCCTATAATATGAATGTTATTTTGGTTGATGGAGTCACTGAGTTTCCTAAGTCTGTTCTCATTTTGGATAATTCTTTTATTCTCTCTTTTGTCCATCTTGATTACTTTCCAATACTCTGTCTTCTAGGACATTAATTTGTTCCTCTGCTTCTTCCATCCTGCTGTTCATCCCATCAGTCACATTTCTCATTTCATTTTTTGATCACTTCATATCTACTATGTTATTCCTTATCTATGTATTAATGGTCTCACTCATATTCTCCACTCTCTTTTCTAGTCCAGTTAGTATGTTAATGGTCATTGTTTTAAATTCTCCTTCAGGCATGTTACTTATATCTGCTTTACTCACATCTCTGGCCGTGGGCTTGTCCTGTTCTGACATTTGGGACAAATTCCTCTGTATTCTCATTTTGTCTAAGTCTCTGTGCCTGATTATCTATGTTAGGAAAATCAGCTATGTCTCTTCTTTTTGAGGGTAGTGACTGGCTTTATAAAGAAGAGGATTTATTTTTTTTAATTTTTTAACATTTATTTACTTTTGAGAGACACAGAGAGACAGAGCACAGGTTGGGGAGGGGCAGAGAGAGAGACACACACAGAATCTGAAGTAGGCTCCAGGCTCTGAGCTATCAGCACAGAGCCCGACATAGGGCTTGAACCCATGAACTGTGAGATCATGACCTGAGCCTAAGTCAGATATTTAAGCGACTGAGCCACACAGGTGCCCCTAAGGAAGAGGTTTTATAATGCCCTACCAAGTAATGTTCCCTGTTCTCCAGGGCCTGTTGTTTCCAGGAGTATCTCCAGTGTGTATGTCTCCAGAGTGATATGTTCACTCTGCTGTTGTGTCCTTTTCATGCCTGTCATGTACAGGGGCTCTCTTTGCCTAATGTGGGCACTGATAGGTCCTTGGCCCGAATGTGGCATGTTTTACCTAGGCATGCTCTGGCCTGCTTATATAATGAGAACTGTTGGCACTGCTGTCAATGAAACTGAGGCCTCCTGGGTCAGGAGACAGAGGATTGGCAGGGTTTGGGGCCAATTTGGACTGAGGCAGCATGACTGGGAATGGTGGTTCTTTCAGGGTACCAGAGAGCAGGGTTTGATGTAAGCAAGTTAGATAGTGAGTATTCACACTGCACTGTTTCCGGCATGTGGCCTTGTGTTTATATTGAGGGACAGAAGGGGGAAGTGGCACCTACCATTTCCTTTGTTCCTGGCATGGTCTCTCCATGAACACTGCTTCTCTGGGACATGCTCCAAGATAAGCACCTAACCTCCCCACTGCATGGCCCAGGTACTGTCCAGATCACGTTTATGTGGTATGTCTGTGGGCTGTTTGCGCTGCATTCTCTCCAGGGGCAGCCCCAATGACCCCCAGGCTTTATCTGATCTAAATCCCCATTGACCCTTAAAACTCCAGGCTTCAACCTCATTGGTTGCAAGAGTTCACAAAATATGGTCCCTCTCACTTCTGAAGCCAACTGCTAAGGCGATATGTTTTCCCATGCACTCTCCTTTGTGCTACATTCTGTCACCCTTCTCTGCAACCACAGCTCCCTCCCCAGCCCAGCAGCCATGATCTGCTTTTCTCCCAATCCTCATCTCTGCACTCCCTTTCTTCCGTATGGCCCCCTTTCTACCTTTAGTTGTGGAGTTTGTTCTGCCTGTCCTCTGGTTGATTTCTGGGGTATTAACAAAGATTTCATAGTTACCTAGTTGTATTTGTGGGAATGGGTGAGGCTAGGGTCCTCCCACTCTGCTGCTATGTTCCTTCCTCTTTGCAACCGTCATTTTTAAATAAGTTTTTGATCATTTTGAAATGCTAGGTTATGGTTTTCATCTCTTTTGTGAGCAGATAATAAGATGAGCAGATGAGTAGATCTACCTGTGCATTTTATTGTTTATTGGAATATTATTCTCTTTGTTCTCTTTCTTTCTCATCATCAATTCTATATGAAGTTTGAAACTTTTCTGTTGCTTATTTATTACATGAAATTAATTTTTCTGTAATTTTAAGGTATTTGAGTGGCTCAGAAGAGCTTTGCATTTTGTAGGGGGAGAAATAAAATTAAATGCAATGCACAACCCTTTATAAGATCCAGAGAAAGAAAAAGAATATTTGTTGAGAAATTAGTTATATCTGAGTAGGGTCTTTAGTTCATTAAAAATTATTAGTATTGTGTTCTTGACAGTTGTATTATAATTAGGTAAGTTCTGAAAATAGTTAAAAGAGGTTTAAAAATATAAATGAATTCTGAAATATTGTGGCAACTTTTTTCATTTTAATATTTTTAGTTGAGATATACTTGACATAACAGTGTATTAGTTTTAGATTACAACATGATTTAACATATGTGTATATTGCAAAATTATTATCACAATAAGTCCATTTAATATCCATTACCACACAGAATTAGAAGTATTTATATGTGTGTCATAAGGTCTTTTAGGATATGTTTTCTTAGCAACTTTGAAATATACAATATAGTATTGTTAACTATGATTATCATGGTATATATTGTATTCGCAGGATTTATTTATCTTATAAGTGGCAACTCATATCATTTGACTAATTTGAGCTACTCAGCCCCATCTCCCCATCCCCTGTTTCTGGCAACCATCAATCTGTTCTCTGTATCTGTGAATTCTGTTTTTGTTTTGTTTTGTTTTGTTTTGATGTTATTTTTTTTTTAATTTTTGTGTGAGAGAGAAACAGAGCATGAACAGGGGAGGGGCAGAGAGAGAGGGAGACACAGAATCTGAAGCAGGCTCCAGGCTCTGAGCTGTCAGCACAGAGCCTGATGCGGAGCTCAAACTCAGAACAGGGAGATCATGACCTGAGTCTAAGTAGGAGGCTCAACCGACTGAGCCACCCACGCGCCTCTGAATTCTGTTTTGTTTTGTTAAGAGTCCACATGTAAGTGTTATCATACAATATTCCTCTTTCTCTGACTTCGTTCATTAAGCATGGTGTCCCCGCCAAAGTCCATCCATGCTGTTGCAGGATGGCAAGATATCCTTCCATTTTATGTCTGAATAATACTCCACTATATATATATACAACATGTTCTTTACCTGTTTATCCTTTGATGGACACTTAAGTTGTTTCCATTTCTTGGATATTGTCAATAAGCTGCAATGTACATGGGAGTACAAATATCTCTTAAGCCAGTGATTACCTATCTCTGGGATAAATACACTAGAAGTGGACTTGCTGCATCACATGGCCAAAAATCTTTAATTTTTTGAGGAACCTCCATACTGCTTTCCACTGTGGCTGCAGCAATTTATATACTCACCAACAGTGCACAAGGGTTTCTTTTTCACCGCATTCTCACTGAGTATTTGTTAGTTATATTTTTTAATAGTAGTCATTCTTACTGGTATCAGGTAACATCTCATTGTGGTTTTGATTTGCATTTCCCTGATAACTAGTGATACTAAGCATTTCTTAGGTACCTGTTAGCCATCTGTGTATCTGGAAAAATGTTCCTCTGCACATTTTTATTGATTTTTTTTTTTTTTGCTTTTGAATTGTCTGAGTTCTTCATATATTTTGGATTTAACCCCATATTAAATACATGACTTGAAATATTTTCTCCCATTTACTGCATTGATTTTTTACTTTTTTAATGGTTTCCTTTGTTACACAAAAGTCATTGTTTTTGTTTGATATAGTTTTACTTGTTTATTTTTGCTTTTGTGTTGTTTTGTGTCAAATCCAAAAAGAAATAGCCAAGATCAGTGTCAAGAAGATTTGTGTATGTTTTCTACTGGAGTTTTATGATTTTACATCTTACGTTCAGATCTTTAATCCATTTTATTTTTATATATGATATAAGACAGGGGTCCAGTTTCATTGGTTGGCATGTGACCATCTAGTTTTCTGAGCACCATTTATTGAAGAAATTATTCTTTTCTCATTGTATATTTTGGGCTCCTTTGTCATAAATGAATTGACCATTTAAGCATAGGCTTACTCCTGGGCTCTCTATTCTGTTTTATTGATCTGTGTATCTGTTTTTATGCCAATGGCATACAGTTTTGATTACCATAACTTTACAGTATAGTTTGCAGTTAAGAAGTACCATGCCTATAGCTTTGCTCATCTTTGTCAAGTTTTCCTTGGCTGTTCAGAGTCTTTTGTGTTTCCACACAATCTTAGGATTATTCTGTTACTGTGAAATAAGATAGAAATTTTGTTTGGAATTGTATGGAATCTGTGTGTTGCTTTGACTATTATGAATATTTTAACAACATTAATTCTTCCCGTCTAAGACCTCCGAGCATTTTTCCTTTTATTTGTGTCATCTTCATTTCTTTCATTGATGCCTTATAGTTTGCAGTGTACAAGTCTTTCACTTCCTTGGATAAATTTATTCCTAGGGATTTTATTCTTAGCAACTTTTCTGTAAGTCTAAAATAACTTGACAACAAAAAGTGAAAGTAAATAAAATCTCCCCAAGTAATCATGATGTTGCCAAGTTGATACTGGTACAGAGTAGATGCATTAGGTACTCTTCTGTAATGACTCTCAGTGATCCTTGTCTTCTCATATTTATACCTTTTGGAGTCCCCTCCCCTGAGTGTATGCTATATCCAATGGTTTGTTTCTCATATATAGAATATGGCAGAAGTGATGTGATTTCACCCAATATTCAGTTATAGAAGACTGATTTTCATCTTTCTGGTATTTTTCCATTCTTCTCCCATGGTTGCTGTGATGGAGAGGGCCACTAAAAGAGAACTGAGGGTGGCCTCTGACCAACATCCAGGGAACTGAGGATTTCAGTCAGCAGCCTGCAAAGAATAAAATCCTGCCAGTAGACACTGAGTGAGCTTGGAAGGGGACCTGATCCATTTGAACCTTGAAATGAATGCAGCCTCCTGAGACCATAAATCAGGGTGCCTATGCCTTATTCCAGACCCATAGAAAGTATGAAATCATAAATGTGTGTGTTTTAAAATGCTTAATTTTAGTGTATTTTTTCCCCAGTAACATATAAGTAGATACAGTTAGGAAAAAAGAAACAAGATAGAAATCTGAAGACTAGAACTTGAATGCGAACTATTTGCAATGGAAGGATAAAAATCAATAGAAGACTCACAAGGAAATAAAAAGCAGCGTTGCCATGGGTGACATTTCAGAAGTATCTAAAGAAACTCTGAGGAGGCAAAGTTCTAATCTCTCCACACACCCAAAGCTTAAAACTGATTCAACCATGCCTCAAAGAAATTACTATATATGATTTTACTTTAATACTAAAAAAATCATTTTTGAGTCATACTTAGATTCTGAGTCATGTTCTGTTTTTACGTTAAAAAAAAGAAATGTTTGGGGGTCACACAGGCTTGGATTTTGAATACTAGTTCTGTTGTATACCCTTTATAAATATGATTACAAAAATAAACTGAAGAAGATGGGGAAAAAAGAATTATTTTCATCTTAAGCATTATGCTTCTTAAATTCAATTCCCTTTATTTTTAACAATTGGGTTCTTTCTCTCTTTTTCAATTTTGTACTTTCTCTAATATGTCTGGATTGTTAAGATTCTTTTCCTCTTATCTCAAAAAACAAATCACCTGTACCAGGTTAATTAAATTTCTGCCTTAATATGTGGACTCTATCTATACTGCTATTAATTTTCATTAAAAAATGGATAAGCATAGTCATGATCATGGAAAAAAAACCTCAAAAAGCCATCAATAAAAATACCATACTTAGAAAAAAAATATGGAACAGTTTTCACTTTCCCACGTAATATTCAACTTTGCTGATCACCAGTTTTTCTCTAGTTGTGGCCACAATATAATCCTAAACTGGGCTAAAAATTTATATATACACATAGACATATATATGTATGCCTAGGTATTTATATGTATATGTATGGTGTATATATGTGTATGGGTACACATACATAAACATACATAGGCACACATACATACACACACCCAAACATATACACACTTGCTCTTGGATACTAGGGAAATGATAGGAGATAAATGGCTCTATTGGAACAAAACTCTCACTAGTCTAGAAAGTTTCATTGAGGATAGGCATTTACATAGGTGGATATATAAAGGATAGTACACTCTACTCACCTCTTACTGTAATCCTTCCTGTATCTTTTTACCCAAGCCATAAATTCACCGTCAGTCCTCTTATAGGCACTTTACCTGGCATCAAATGTAACTCTCAAGGATGTTTATTGTTGTGCAGGATTGTGTCCTTCAACTCTAAAATATACTTTAAAATTGAGCTACAGCAAAGAATACCTCCTGTTTTTAGAACATTTGTTTAGGGGTGCCTGGGTGGTTCAGTCAGTTAAGCGTCTGACTTCGGCTCAGGTCATGATCTCACAGTCCGTGGGTTCGAGCCCTGCGTCGGGCTCTGTGCTGACAGCTCGGAGCCTGGAGCCTGCTTCAGATTCTGTGTCTCCTTCTCTCTCTGCCCCTCCCCCACTCACTCTCTGTCTCTGTCTCTCAAAATAAAATAAAGACATAAAAAATTTAAAAAAAGAACATTTGTAAAAAAAACTAAGCTTATTCTAAGATTGAATCTGTCATCATTGTATTTCTTGGCTAAGAAGTCACACTTCCTCAATCACTGTGTGCTCTTTTTCTGTACTATTTAACTATCCATTGAAAATCAAAAAAGTTACCATTATTTACTCATCCACATTTAGCAAAACAAAATCATATTTGTTCATATTTTCTCATTTGTTTTTTATTCTTTTGTACCTCACCACACATTGTTTCTTATTTCTAAGAAAGACTCCACTATTCTATTATCCTTTGTTTCAAGAGGACATCACAACACAAAATGGTCCAATCTTCAACCCACAGCTAAGTAAATAGGTGTAGGCATATGATTGACCCATGCTGGGGAAGAGAGTATATTCCTTATGAATTTGAACTTGGGACTCAGAAAATCAAGTTAGTTTCTTTCAGGGATTCTGGATGGCAGTGCGAAAAGCAATAATAAGTGCAGCCTCCTGAATCAAACTTGACTCAGTTTGATTCTTTGCTTTTTCTAAATAATTGATGTCTGTTTTCACATATGTAAATCAGTAATAATAAAAGTACTTATCTCTGGGGGTTCCTGTGAGGATTACATAGGGCAAAATATCTGTAGAGTACCTGGAATTTAGTACATACTCTATGACTGAGATTTGTTATTGTTGTTTTGCTGTTTCATAAGAATACTATAGAACAAAAATTAGAGCAAGCCTACCTGCATTTACAGAAAATGACAAATAACTGATGGCATTGGAGTCCTTGCCTTCTCTTGTCTTCAATGTCTAGTGAATTCCTCTGTTAGTTTCCATGAGCCACTCTGCTAACCTTGTAATAAGACTTTTTTGTGTGCTTAAGATTATTTTAAATATATCTTTTCAAGCAAAGGAGACATATCTAAAATGAGACACTTACATATACCCACAATAATATCTACATTATTAATTCTGTTTTTTAAGTTTGTTTATTTTGAGAGAGAGAACTAGATAGAGCACACAAGTGGGGGAGAAGCAGAGAGAGAGGGAAAGAGAGAATCCCAAGCAGGCTCTATGCTGTCAGGGCAGAGCCTGATGTGGGGTTCAAACTCACAAACTGTGAGATCATGACCTGAGCTGAAACTAGGAGTCAGACACGTAACCAACTGAGACACCCAGGCATCCCATTAATTGATTTTTTAATCCATCAACTAGCCTGTGACTTCTTAGAACATTTTATTATATTTAAGGAAGGCAAAACTATGAGACTATAGTAACAATTATTCATGGCATTATTTGCTTTCTTTTAGATAATATATATAGTCTTGATATTTAGACAATAGAATCACTTATCATTCTATCTATCCACCACCATCAATTTTATTGACCCTGTCTCAGTGAGCAGCTAATGAATGGACACTTGTGATGGTGAGAAATTATGTTGCAGCATACATGATTTTAATAAATAATTTTAAACCTTTACCGTCAGTCCTTTGTTCTAGTTATAGTTGTAAGATGAGTATGCATAGAAGTATGAATTCTGTCACAAAATAAGACAGTGATTTAAATATTTTACATTTTTATGTTTTGATTTTTTAAATTTGTTTTAAAACGTTTATTCATTTAGAGAGAGAAAGAGCATGAACTGGGAGGGGCAGGGAGAGAGAGATAATCCCAAACAGACTTCACACTGTCAGTGCAGAGCCCCACACAGGGCTTGATCTCACAAACTGTGAGATCAGGACCTGAGCCAAAACTTGGAGCCAGATGCACAGCCAACTGGACCACCCAGGTGCCCCAAAATGTTGACATTTTTTATCAGTGATTTTCAATTAGTATTATTTCATTCATGTTTTAAAATAAGTAGACAGGCACATACAAATGAAAAATATCTTCATTTTCTCACAAAAAGGAGATGCTAGAACATATTAAGACATTAAAATAATAGAATATATAGAGTGACTTATATGATGCTATAGAGACATTTTTGAAATTGTTTTCAATATATGTTAATAGTGAAACATAAACTCTTTCTTTCTAAATCACTTGTACATGTAAAAAACCTATATATATACATATATATATAAACCTATATATATATATAAACCTATATATATATATATAAACCTATATATAAACCTATATATATATATATATAAACCTATATATATATAAACATATATGTATATATATATGTGGTAAATTTAAGGATATATTACTTGTCTGTTTGTGGTAGGTTGCCTAAAACTATACCATCTTAAAACACACAATATCTCACACAGTTTCTTGGAGTTGGGAGTACAGAAATGGTTTAATTGGGAAGTTCTGATTCAGTACCTCTCCTGCGGTTGCAGTCAAGATGTCAGTCTATCATCTGATGACTTAACCGGAGGGTTCTGCTTCCAACAGCGCTCACATACATAGCTATTGGCAGGAGGCCTTAGTTCCTTGCTGGCTGTTACCTGAACATACCATCATTTCAGCTATATTCTCTTTATTAGACTTGTGTGATTAATTCTAGCTCACACTCAGGGGATGAGGGATTAGTTTCCACGTCTGGCAAGATGTTTCAAAACCTGTGTGAATTATTTTAAAACCACCACATTAATTTAATATCAAGGAGGAGTGGTAGATGAATAAAAATATAAAACATGGAATGGAAAATATTCAAAACAGGGTATCCTGATATGCAGATTAATAATTAATGTGTACAACAGGGCTCACTTCCTACTGGGAACCTCTACGTGATGATGTGGAACATGCCTGTGTTAGTTTGAGTGCTCTGAGAAGCAGATACCAAGTTGAAATAAGATGAGTAATAAATGCATTAGGGAAATTCCTGTGAAAGATTAAAAAGGAGGAACAAAAACTAGGCAGCAAGAGCATGTAGAATACAATGCAGGCATGACCCTGTGAAGGGAAAGGGGAAAAGAGAGCGGATTTGATAGGAAGAGTCTAAAACAGCAGTGTAGGAGTGCATGAGTGGCTCAGTCAGTTAAGCTTCTGACTATTGGTTTCTGGTCAGGTTGTGTTCTCATGGTTTGTAGGTGTGAGCCCCGCATCTGGCTCTGTGCTGATAGTGTGAAGCCTATTTGAGATTCTCTCTCTCCCTCTCCCCCTCCCTTGCTCATTCTGTCTCTCACTCAAAATAAATAAACGTTAAAAAATAGGGTCACCTACGTGGCTCAGTCGATTGAGCTCTGACTCCTGATTTCAGCTCAGGTCACATGGTTCAGGAGTTCAAGTCCCACATCGGGCTCTGTACTGACAGTGCAGAGCCTACCCAGGGATTCTCTTTCTCTCCTCTCTGCTCCTCCTCTGCTTGGCCTCTATCTCTGTCTTTCAAAATAAACAAATAAACATTTAAAACAATTAAAAAATAAAACAAAATAAAACAGCAATGCAGTTCTAAACATTTTTGTCAGACCCATTGGGAGTACTTATTAAAGTTGTCCCAGCTACTGCCAGAAGGGGTAGTATTAATAATCCACCATGCTTGGTCGTTCACTGAGAACAGCCCTGGGGAAGTGTGACTGCAGCACAAAATCAGGTTGGGTCCAGATAGGTGGCAGTTAGAACTATTGATCATCTCCGATCCCTGCAGAATAAGATCTAAAGAGTGTATTTTCTGTAGTCCATCCATTGTAGTGCGTACATCTCATTTTCAATGTAGGCTTTGAAGCTCCAGGACAGTTGGTATAGCCCTTTATTCTTGAGGGGAAACTTGAGAGTGATTGAGGACATGACCTACAACACCTAACACTGCAATTGGTTTTGAAGACATAAGTCACATTCATCCTCTTTTTCACTCTATTCTACAATGTCCTCACCCTCAGCTATCGCTTTGGTAGGTTTTGATGCCTAACCTTGTGTTTGTGACCCAAACCTTTATTCCTGAGGGACTACACCCTCGGCAATGGTAGCTTCTTGGGCCTTGGTTGTTACAAATGCCCATTCACAGTTACAAAGGACATGAACATACTGAGGAGTACATGTGGATCACCAGCTTGCAAACATATTTCTACCTGCCCCAGGTGTATAAAAACAATTCCACCACCTTCTTATGAGGGTCCATTACTCTGGCCAACATGTTGACTCCCTTACTCATCTGGAGTCCAACGTGCCCTTGTCCCCCAAAGTGGTGGCTGTAGCTTATTGTTCATGTTTTCCTTATGTTGCCAATGGCATCTTTGCCCATTGAATGATCGGTTGGCCAGTTTTAAAACTTACCTGTTATTTTCTCTAACTACTCCTTTATTTGTTTGGATTTCTAATAAAGTAATCAAGAGAGGATTAGATATAAGAGAGGTTATTGGGGAAACACCTATGTAGAATATAGGGGAGGAAGAGGAGTTGGAAAGTCTTCAGACCACAGTGCAGGTCTATGAAAAGAGGGGAAGGAAGGAGGATTGGGTAGAAAAAGACTCTGTGAACTTTGGCAGGCTCATGACAAGTTCTCCAGCCTTAGTTGCTTTTTGGAGGAGTCCCAGGTCTCTTAGGAATGGGCCACCATAGTATCTCAGAGTCATTCCACCAGAATTTCAAAGAAGCTAAGCTTGTCATCTTTTAATTTTTATCCTTATTGGCCAAGGACTGCTCCCTGGGGCAGAAAGTTTTCCGGCAGAGCCTCATGGGTGTTTTCAAGAGGATAACATGAACATGTGTCAATGAGGGTTTAGGTGAAATTTGGGGGAAATTTTTAGGAAAAGGAAAATTTGAAATCTAAAACAATATTAACAATGATAATATTCTGGGGGTTAGATTTTGGGTTTCTGAATAGCTTTTCAGTGTTTCGGGGCTTCTCTGATAATCTAACGTTTTATAATAAAATTTACTTGTAGGACTTAGTTCTAGTTAAAATGCTACATAGCAGAATAGAATCTGCTTATGATATATTAATGGGAATCCAGACTATACAGAGAGCATAAATTACATCTAATGTAATATAAAATGTGTTTAAGCAAACACATAAGGAAGAAACACAAGCACAATAGTTATGTAATTATGGTTATTTTTATTATCACAAGCAGGAAATTGGCACAGTTGAATCTATTTTTAAAAGTTTTCACATTCAGCAAAACTCTGATACATATCTTAGAAGTTCTGATTATTACTTACTTTTACCTTTTACCAAACTAAAATGCAATTTGGACTCAATTTATCCTGTGAAATGCTAGATATTTGGATTTGCTTTAAATTGTAATACTAATACAGATGTCAACCTAGTATTCACATTTGGAGAAAATCGTTAAAACAAGAATCTGGTTGAAATGCAGTAATGCTGATATTACTACAAAAATTCTGTATTAAGCCACAATTGAATTATCATTTCAATGGTCACAGAAGAGGAAACACAAGTCTGGGATACTACAGAAATATCCCTCCTGGGGAATGCCATTGAAGGTTCTATTTTCATCGTAGACCGCTCTGTGGGAAGATGAGACATTTAGGGCCCTTCATTCTCTCCTGCAAGGCAGCTCCTTTTCTGTTGACAAAAACCAGGGAAAACATTCTGTATCATGATGCTAAAAATAAGAAAAGAAAATAAAAAAGAATGAAAATAATTTCAAGTTTAGTTGGAAGTCAATTTACATCAGAAAAGCAAGGACCTGGCTGCCAATCAAAACTACATATCCAAAAAAATAATTTTGAATGCATTTGTTCTTTTGTCACCACTTTAGTTTCTTTTGTGTGCTGAATCGACTAGAAGTAGAAGGATATTCTTCGAGCTCCGGTAGTTCTGCATTGAGTCCCAGCCCTAATCCCAGCCCACCTTCAGTTTGAGTCCACCCTCCTCCTAGCATTATTCCTAGTGAACATTCTTTATCTTTCTACAAGGTAGAAAAAAATAAAAATAAAAGGACCTGCATTGTAACTGCTACTTCATAGTTTTCATTTATAGAAATTCAGTTTGCTTTTGTTTTTATAAAACAAAATTTTGTCCTATATTTCTCTTGTTTTGATATTCTAGCACTATGTTTGGAAGATTTTTCATTTTGTTTTTATATTTTGTTTTTTTGTGACATTGTCTACTGACATGTATTTATTCTGATAGATGGTCGGTTTTGTTTTAAGTTTTTTTTTTTTTTGTATTGTGTTTATAATTGATTTAATAGTCCCCTCCTGAGTTCTGTGGCTCTTTGAGACTTCCCAAACATATTCTAGGAGATCACTCAGTACTCAGTAATAGAACCTTAAAAATTATTAAGTATATATTGATTCATCTAGATGCCTAAGAACAATTATTACTGTATTTGCATGACTACATTTGTGTTTATTATATGATTGAGTTGGCAATAGTACTATTTTGTCACCAGCTAATAGGGGGGGAAAAACTGAGTGGACACAATAACACAATTCACACTAAGAGAACAGTAAATTGTGTCATTGTTCTACACATAAAAATCTTAGTACAGCTTGAAATTGAAAATTTTATGACAGTTGGAAGAGCCTGTGCATCATGAAAGGCAATTTAGTTTTAGCAAAACAACATTATTTGTCAAACAAAATTGATATTGTTAATTTGAATTTTATTGCTTTTATAGTTTATACTTAAAATATTTTTTTAATATTTATTCAGTTTTGAGAGACAGAAACAGAGCATGATCCAGGGGAGGGGAAGAGAGAGAGAGACACAGAATCTGAAGCAGGTTCCAGGCTCTGAACTGTCAGCACAGAGCCTAACACAGGGCTTGAACCCACCACCATCCATGGGATCATGACCTGAGCTGAAGTCAGATGCTTAACGGACTGAGCCACCCAGGCGCCCCTATTTTTCTATGATTTTAAATACCATTGTGATTTAAATATTTTATGTCAACACCATGAATTCATGAGTTTTTCTTTAAAGGTGGTAAGTTTATTTTTCAAGGATATGAAACAGTGTATTAAAATGTAGCTGTAAGTGAAAAATTCTGAAAACTCCAAGTAAAACTTAATAATGAATCTAATGCACACATGCAGATTTCTGATGTTTCTTTGTACTCTCTGGAAAAATCTCTGGATACAGATTTCATGGCTCTAACGCTTTGATCTATCTCAGAGATTCTGAAAAGCATAAATAAACTAACCAGCTTATTCTTACAATATTGAGGTTTATTCTCTTCCAATTAATGACTGTATTTACACTTTAATATGTGTGCCTTCATTTCTAACATGTTTGTAGAGTATCTCCCAGAAACCATTTCATATTTTATTGTTTTTTAGGCATTCATTCTGTTGCCACTATGTCTTTTGATAAAAACGGTTGGTGAGGAAGATAGTAATACCTTAAAGATATTCCTGTTCATTGTATTTATTCCCTGTTATGGCTCAAGGTTATCAGGTTGTTTCATGACTCATAGAAAAATTTTGCAATGCAATTGCCCTTCACATTTTCTCTGGATAATAAGAAAGAAAGAATTACTCTTTTTCCGATAAATTGACACATTATAGAATTGTTGTTTTCCAAATATTATAGCATAATAATAATTTCCTCCTCTTTGGAGGAAATGATATTTTATTTTACTTTTTTTTTATTTTTTATTTTTT
>CM053572.1:58396166-58496985 GCA_028646485.1 Cryptoprocta ferox
CGCCAGCATCTATAGTCTCTTGAGTTGTTCATTTTAGCCACTCTGACTGGCGTGAGGTGGGATCTCAGTGTGGTTTTGATTTGCATTTCCCTGATGATGAGTGATGCTGAGCATCGTTTCATGTGTTTGTTTGCCATCTGGATGGAAAATGGACCATATTTTAGACTATACCAGCCTTGTATTTTATCCTTTTAGCTAAGCTGAAACTACAGTTGCCCTCCCTGGATGGTTCTGAGTTACAGTTGGCTACAAGAACACTATTCTGAGGTGCAGAACATGGAATTGAAAGAGCAGACATGTTTTCACTCAGATGGATGCTGTACCTATAGTACCCTGTATGGGATATACCATAGCACTTTGTTGTAGTGAGGTAGCAGCTGGGTCATTGACTGGTCCAGTTCATACTGGTTGGGCTGCCTCCTTCATTTTTTCTAATTCCTGGACCAGTTTGGGTAGTGATTTTTGGCACAGGGCATCACCATTTCTGCATTTTACCTGCATAATCAAATTTGGAGGCCTGGAAGCAGTGAGATACAGATGCAAGTTCTAGAGAGAGACTGGTGTTAGTTCCAGTTCATCCTTGTGAAATTTTAGTTTGTGTCTGCACTCCTGTACTTCAGTTCCAACTTCCATACCAGACTTCAGGTCTGCCATTGAACCTAGGGACCCAGACTGCTTAATCAAGTACTATGATTATTTAAATTCTAATCTCTATCCCTTACACATTCTCAGTGGAATCAGATTTCTTTTTCTAAAAATAACTTAACACATATTTCCCATTCCAGAGACTCTTCAGAATCTTGTTACTGGATTCTACCTTCTCTCTTCCTGAAACTGGGAGAGGCTTTACAATTGCTTCAACTAATAAAGTAGACTGGAAGTGACTATTGGGACTTCTGAGGTTAGGTCATAAAAAGTGTCAGAGCTTCCGACGACTCTTTCTTAGGATGGGTGACCTTGAAATCCAGATATGATACCGTGAGAAAGCCCAGACCACAAAGCAAGATGCATATGAGAATAGCTGAGACCCTCAAACTTCAGTCCAAGCTGAGTTCCCAACCACATCCTACACTAACTTGGCAACCATGTAGTGAATCATCTTGGAAGTAGATCTTTTGCTTTTCAGTTAAGCCATCCCAGCTAATGTAAATAGAGCAGAAATGACCTTTCCCTGTTAAGCCCTGCCCA
Source organism: Cryptoprocta ferox (assembly GCA_028646485.1). Taxonomy (NCBI): domain Eukaryota; kingdom Metazoa; phylum Chordata; class Mammalia; order Carnivora; family Eupleridae; genus Cryptoprocta; species Cryptoprocta ferox. The sequence continues at coordinate 58,397,355 of CM053572.1, forward strand.
AATTGCAGATTTCATGAGAAAAATAAATGATTATAGTTGTTTTAAGCCACTAAGTTTTAGAGTAGTTTGTTACACAACAACAGAGAACTAAACCAGTCATTTGATATAGCTTTAATCAATCAGCCTACCATTTTCTTTCATCTGTTTCATGCCATGGCTGAATAATCATATGAGTACAGTAAGCATTAGATATTATGCCCCTCTCTAAAAGATATATTAATAGAACAAAACCAAAATGTTCAATAGCAAAAGATGCTTTAGTTTGAGGACAGGGCATATTAATCATTTGTACCTTCCTTCCTCCCCCACTCCAACATTACTATGTCCTCTTCTTATACCCAAGAGGCTGGGAGGGAATTGATCATCTCAGCTCTGCCTCTCTGGAGTCAGTTAGCAGCCAGGAAATGAGAGCCAACCCCTGATCCTTTGAATAGATATAGTGGCAGTCTCTTAAATAGACAAACTGGAGTTGTAAATATTTTCAGCTCACTCAATTATGAATCCAAGGTGTTTCTGTCATGTCTCTCAGTAACAGCTTTACAGGAATTAGAAACCCTTTTATGAGAACTAAAGATTTAACAATTGATACCAAGATTTCTATTCAAAAGACATATGGAAAAACTAAGGGAATATTTCTTTGTTTATATGATGATTGTTTTCTAGAGAATACGAAGGCTCTAGTGCTAAATATACCAATGGTTCTATGGCCAAAATCATTGTTTTGTTTTTTTTTTTTATTATGTTACTACGACCTGTTTTTAGCAGGCAGCACTTAATATGAGCTATGAAAACAAAGAAAAATAGAGAATCTAGACACATAAGATTTATTTCCAGTAAAACTGGGGCACTGCAATAATTAATTGTTCAATTATATCACCTCAGTTTTAAAGGTGGCAAGCAGAAGAGTTGGAAACTCTGCTTTTCATTCTTTACACAGTTTCTTTTCCACTATCCATTTTAACTTTCCTAAAACAAGTCCCTACCATCATACTAGAATTTTTAGTCTTAAAGAGTGTCAGATTAACAATACTGTTTTCTAAATTAAGACGTACTCTCTATACTGGTTTAATTCCCTTATTCTAAGTCACTAGAAAAATTTAGCTTTTCCAAAATAAGTTCAGAACTCACAGAAATCTTCCTGGGAGAATCAGAAGGTTAGTCAATGCTTTATTCATATCCACTCATAAGATTTTAATTTATTTAAAATACTTTTTCCCCTTATTTTTTTCTGCTTAGTAAGGAATTAGAATTTCTGAGAAGTCTTTCTGCTCAGATCCCAAAAATTTGTTCCCTAATAATACTGTACTGAGTTGACTCACTGTTAATTCATAGCAGGTCTTGGGCATGTTGCCTGGAGTCAGAGGTTGTGGTTGGAAATCATTCCATGGGTGTTTTCTAAATAGCTTCACTGTATATTATATAACACAGTCAGAATTCTGTAAAGGCTGAGGCCAGGAGACAAAAGTCACAGTGACTTCAGATTCTACCTACTCATTTGTCTGTGTTTATACATGATAGAAAATTATTCCAAAAAAACAACTTCATAGGCTATTCTTCTGAAAGATTAAGATTCACAATTTTCTCCCCTTACAGAAGGAATGGAACTAAATTACTGGAGGATTTTTTTTTAAATCTGACTTGTGTTAGGTAGTAGAGGAAAACTGGAATGTAAATATAAATACTGGCTCTTGAACAATTAACAGTCAAATGAGGGAGAAAGGCACACACCATGATACACTATGGAAGATGTTCAGAGAGAGATTAGAACATGCTTCTGCATAAGCAAGGAACAATTATAGATTAAGTAGAAGGAAATTTAGAGCTCTCAGAAGAAAGGAGAGGAGTTATCCCTTTTTAAGAGGAAAAAAAAAACAGTAAAATATAAAAACATACCAAGTATTTTCCAAGGGTAGGTAGCTCAAGTGAGGTTATAGCAAATGGATACATAACTAAGACAAACTAAATGTATATCCACTTGAAATTTGAGTTCAGTGATCTATTGATTTGGGTTATGCATTAAATTTTCAATAATCTGTTAAAAAATAGTCAGTCTTAGGTCTTTAGGTTTATTTATTCTAACAGTTTCAAAGACCTCTTTATTTTTTCTGTTGTTCAGTTCTGTGCTTCCCTGTACTTCAACCTTAGTTCTGTCAAGTTGTATTTTCTCTACTTATGAACCTGCACCATGTATCTTTAATTGACATATTTTAGAGGTGCAAGAATAAATCAGTTGTTATGTTCCCTTTCCAGACTCCTAGAGGTAATGTTTGCCACAATGAATACACCATTATCTTGTCAACAACTCCCATGTCTGTATTGTCTGGAAAAAGAGTATAGTGGGAAGTGAACCTAACCTCAGTGGCAGTAAATCAGGACACAGGATTCAGAAAACATCCGTAAAAGGGATCAAACATTAATATTCTGATACAGAATTAGAAATTAAACTGAAATAGAAAAAGTGATTTGGGTAATAAATTTCACTAAAGAGCAATTTCTCTAATAGTTGGCAGGAGGTAAATTGACCAAAGTTCATCAATAAGTAACAGGACGTTATAGTGAATAAGCTTTCCCAACAGCTCCATTCATCTTTATTCAGAATCATTATTCACTATGTTGTACACAGTACAAAATCCTAATGGTAGAAATATATTTTAGGACTGGGATCTAAGTTAAAATAGTACACAACTGATTTGACATATTCACATGATTGGCTTTGTCAGAAATATATCTGGAAACTTACCAGACCAATTGCCTCACTGTCATTTGCAATAATCCAGATGACAAAATCCGTCAGTGAAATATTTTCCCCAGCATGTGGCAGCATCATCAGCCGCTCTACCATGGACCATATTTACTATAGGAAGTGGAAAGGTTTATCTTTTTATACACAAAAAAGGTAAGCTTGTAATCATAATCTATATTTCCAATAACCAAGAATTTTTGAAACCGTAAGGAAAACCAGTGGAATCAAGATTATAATATGAGAAAAAAGAGGGGAAAAGTCAGAGCTGGATCCAGTTATATAAATGAGCAACGGATGTGTGGATACTGATATCACACAGACAAGGTATAGAGAATGACTTTGGTCCCAGGTTTTCAAAGAGTTGGTCTAATAAATTACAATTACAGATTATAATTTTCCCACATTCAGAGATTAGTAATCCAATATTTATAATTTCATTTTTATATTTGAAAATATTTTTTAATATCCTTTATTATCTTCGTGAATGTCTTGTCATCTCTCTTTTCTCTACAGGAAATCTCTTTATTTGTCCAACTTTTCATGATCCAGAGTAGGTCATTGACTTCTTCAAGAATGCATGGGAAGGAAGGTACACAGACAGATGGCACTAAGCAGATGAAAAGACGGCCCACATCGTAGGTCATTATGGCATTATAAATTAAAACAGCAATGAGTAGCACTATATACCTATTAGAATGGCTAAATTTTATAACACCGAAAATACCAAATGCTGGTCAGGTCATTTTTTTTCCAGGTAATTTTTCCATGTAATCTATCATATCTAAAGTAAGTTTTTTATACTTAAAAAGATTCTCAATTCCTGCTAAATTGAAGATGTGACATGTTTAATTTAGGATTTCAATTCCTTATACTACACTTCTGTGTACTTTTATATCTGTAAAAATTAAGTTCATTCTAAATTTTACTGGATCCACTCCTATTCTATGGATATTAAAAGTATGTGAGATATAATCAGTGTAAATTGAATTAACCTCAAGTTTTCCTTGAAACGTTATAAATATATCAATGTTTTTTTATGTAGTTAATAAATCAGCAGGTAAGCCGGGTAATGCTAAATGAGACTAACTGATGAATAATAGTTAATGTGATGTGTAATGGGAGAAAATGTTCCTATTAAATATACAAATATACCAAAACATGGCTAACAGTAGCTTTGATTTTCCAATACCATATTGTGGGATTGTAAAGTCAAAGGTCTTGAAACTCCTTGATTTCATTTTATTCCCAAGCTGCCTTTCATCTTACTACATTAACCTTTGAGAGGTACCACACATGCAACTTAATGAACATGCTGCAAGTTCTTTACATCATCATGTGCAATAGGAAGGGACAATCAACAATAGCTTGCCCCTAGGACATATACCTGGCCTTTTATAGTAATGACTTTACATTGTATTCTAAGGGTGCCGGATGTGAACATTTTTGAGGCTGTCCTTTTGGACATAGTTTGATTTGCTTATTCTCTAACTGCTGATTCCATTTAGATACAATCATGAGCTAAAGCATAGCTATTTTACTGCTCAGCAGTCTAGCTTTACAAAATCAAGCTGTCTTCTTTCTACATCCTTGAACAAATGAAATGATCATGGCTTATGAACGGAGTTTCAGTAATCCATGTGGTGGAGATGACATTTCAAACAAAAGCTCATGATTTTTGAAATGTAAGATACATCTTTAAGTGAAAAGCCACAAATAAATTATTTACAAGATGCATTTAGCATATTGAAAGCAGTGAAAACTCAATTCCAAAATTTCAAATTTTAGCTTTATTTTCTAATGCATCAAATTTCAATTTTTATTCACATACAGAAAATCTTTGTTTTCATATATTCACATTAAAGCCAATGTGAGATTTCTTATTTATGACAAAACTAAAGTTTCTATTAAACATATACCTAAGGAAAAGACTTTTCCTTCTTTTTTTCACAGAAGACTAAATAGTTTAGAAACTTTTTTGAATAGTATTAAGAGTATAAGAAGTTTCATGACATGCTTAAAATTCTAACTTGGAAATACAGTTAATATGGTCTTGGTGTTCTTTACTCTTGATCTGGGCTATTTCCTTGAGTGAATTGTAGCTCAATTCCTGTACTGGTTGTGGATATGTATTCCAGTCCAAGAGAAATACCAGATCCATGAGTGTTAATGATCATCAGAAGAGGCTTATAAGGAGGTCAAAAATCTATCATCTGTCTCAGAGTTGTTTACTGACTTTGTCTATTTTGTCTATTACCTACTGATCTGGCATGATGAAATCTATCATATCTTGTAATTTGCTTGGTCCTGATAGGATTTCATGGACTGTTGCACTCAAAGTTCCCCCTAAGGGGACTGATACAAACTTACTTGTCCATATGACAGGCATACACTTTTATCTGTGCTTTCTTACTCCAAAAATGTACATTACAAATCTTTTCTAAACATATATTTTCTATTGAATATTCTTGATAAGAGCCTGGGTATTGTTGAGACTTAACAGTGATTCCAAAGAATGATGCAAACCATTTCCACTTGAATCAAATATTAATTATTAACCTGATTTTATTATGTACAATAGTATAAGGTTTGTTACCCGAAAAATTTTCTTTTTAAAAGTTTATTTACTTAATTTGAGAGAGAGGTGGGGGAAGGAGAACAGAGAGAGAGAGAGAGAGAGAGAGAGAGAGAATCCCAAGGAGGATCCCATATGTAAGGTTTGAACCCTAAGACTATGAAACCAGGATCTGAGCTGAAACCAAGAGTTGGATGCTTAACAGACTGAGCCACCCAGGTGCCCCTCTTGCCTGAAAAATCTTATAAATGAGTTTAATTCCATGATATAACAAATAATAAGACCAAGTCCATTATGAAATGTGCGCATGCGCACACACGCGCGCGCACAATTTGTTGGCCTAAATTGCCTCAAGAGTTGAGAAAATAATATCCATGAAATTACATGTAAGAGAAAGAAACTTCTGAGAAACACATGAAATGCTTGGGTTACGTATATCTTGAGGTTCCAATGTAAGAGACAATACCAGTCAAAGATTTTGGTCTCAAGTTACATCTTTCTGAGGCAAAAAAAAAAAAAAAAAAAAAGAAAAGAAAAGAAAAAGAAAAAAAAGGCTAAGTATTCAGATCTATTTCTCACTTGAAAAAAAAAAACAACCCTGTCTTTCTAAAAGTCCCTTTTAAGGAACAAACTCTTCTTACAAAAAACTAAAGCCAGACCTCAGATTTGCCACAATTGAACAGATAATTATAGCTAAACTAGCCCAGGATTTACCACAAAATACACAATTCTACTTACAGAATTTTATGGTAAAATATTTTTTCTACCTCTGCTATAAAAATGGAATCTTTTCATAAACTGCATTTCAAAGTCTGTAGTTTATTTTTAATAAACACTAATGCATCAATGTGTGTCCTGTATAATCTTAATCACTGCTGGTATGGCTGAAGTCTCTATAACCACCTACCCCTAAATCCAGTCCCCTCTCCATACTAAATTTAGATTTAAAATTTTTTGTCTTTAAAACTACATATGTATTCAAAGCCTTGTTTTTCTTTCTTTCTTTTTAATGTTTTTGTTTATTTTTGAGAGAGAGTGCAAGCAGGAGGGATGAGCAAGAGAGGGGGGAGAGAGGATCCAAAGTGGGGACTTCAGCTGACAGCAGAGAACCTAATGTAGGGCTCAAAACTCACAAACCATAAGGTCATGACCTGAGCCGAAGTCGGAGGCTTAACCAACTGAGCCACCCAGATGCCCCGCAAAGCCTTGTTTTTCTACTAGTAGATATGTGCTCTGGGGCAAATCTCATTGACTTTCAATGTCCTTGAATGCATAAAGCAGTGTAGTTATAAACTTTTAGAGATAATGTGTGTAATATGTGTGTTATGTACTAAGTGCTTAATACTTGTTGAATTATTTAAAAAACATACATACAGAAGTATTGGAAAATCAAATACAGTAAAATTATTTTTACATTCTCAACCAAGAAACTAGAGAAGAGTTTTTTGATGCTCTATCTACAGAATGAATTCCAGAGATGATAAGTCTCATTCCTCAGAGGTAGAGTTGTGTTACCTCTCTGACAAAGAACATCTGGAGCAGAAGACAGGAACAGTGTAAAAAACAAAAATGTTGTGTATCAAAAACCAAACAAGGCAAACAAACCACAAAAGAGAAAAGAAAGAAAGAATTCAGAATTCAAAACGATATGGATTTAGTAAACTCTAGTCAATCCCATATTGACTGCTTCATTTTCAAAGTATTTTTGCTAAGGAGAAATTGATAATAAAAATACATCCCATACAATGTTTAAAGAAGGTCACATAAACCTCCTTGAATGCAGGATGCTAAGCCTGTGGCTCAAGGGTCTTAAAACCACATATGCTTCTATAGGCCAAGTTTGTATGATGTTTAGTCAGACCACCATATGACAGTTGACATTTACTGTAGTACCAGATATGTGAATATCACTTGTGCATTTATAATATTAGAGACACTTTAAACCAATTGCTTCAATTTTTGAAGCTTACCTGCTTGCAAATTTTAAGAATACAAGCTTTAGAAATGTTACTATTTTGAGAGGAGGCTTGGTGGGGGGATGGACACACATCACTGATGGGAATAAAAGGGCCTAAGTGAGAATCCTTTACTTTGCAAATGTAGTATGATAGCTTTTGTAAAACCAAATTGAGAAAGAGGCAAGCTTTTAACTCTCAGAGAAAGGAACAGGGTCTTACATATGAGATGAATAAATGTCTTTAAGAGAATAATGAACTGGGTATTGGATGCATAAATGCTTGCCTCCTTTGAATGAAAGAAGTGGTAACTTCTGAGAAAATAAAATAAGAAAAAATAACAATCTGGTAGAAAGGAGTGAAAAGCACACATTTGTGAAGACTCAGACACTATGCAGATTTTTAAATGTACAGTCTAATTTTAATCCCATGTGTGCAATAAGAATTTTGAGTCATTCTCTTGTTTTCCTGAATAAGTCTTAAAGTAGAATGTAATTTAAAATGTATTAAGTGAGTAATACAATCATTCCTTAAGGGGCTGTTCATATTATTGGGCCACAGGTTCACTTGTTCAGATGCATCTCCATATTTTATATATTCCTTTAATATAATAAGTAGGCACTGAAACATAACCAAGAATTAGAAAAACTGAAAATTGTATCCTCATTTTCTTCAATTTAAGACTGGCATTTAATGATAGGCCTTCTACCAAAATCTTATATAATCAGAGATAGGAAAGCTTCAAAATGTTTATCAGTTCAAATGTTAATTTGAATAAATACTGCAATGTGCTTAATGGAATTTTTTGAAAATCATTAAGAGAGTATGCCCTTCCAATGAAGAACTTAAAACCCACGGGGAACTTTAACTTAATCTTTTTCTTTTTTTACTGACAGACTGTAGGAGTTCAGTAAAAATAGACTCTTTTCAATGTTATGCTAATGTATTTATGAGTCTATTTTAAATCAAAAAGATAAAAAGTATGAAAAATAATATTTATAAAAGGAGAACCAGGAAGCTTATTAAATATTTATGGAGGTCTTATAATAACAGATAAGTATTTTAAGATTTAACTAAACATGATGCCATTCTCTATTTTTATCAGTGCCATGTTTATGTTGACTAAGAGAACCTATAAATACAAGGGCATCTTTATCTAGGTCTTTCCCACATGCTCCTGTTTTTTTAAAAAAGCTGTTTTCCCCCCATTAACTGGATTTTAATTATTATATAATAGCAAAGCAGTTTAAAAACTGTTTCATGAAACCAACAGGGTTTGGATAGGAACCAGTGCCTTTCTACTGAGATTTATAGGATATTGATATTTTCTGGCACCCTAAGAAACATACTGAAATCCCTCCAAGCCCTCAGATAACACATCATCCAGGCTATTAGAATTTTTTTTCAGTTTGTTTGTATTTTCAGGAAAGATTAGGAGCGGCATGATATTTGGAAAAAGTGTGAGCCAAAGTACCGATGTGCTAGTTAGAAGTAGAAATAGAAACTTTTTTTGGTTGGTTATCTCCATCTCAGCTTAAATTTTACTTCCTATCACTGTTATTTATTTCTTATTTATTTATTTTGGGGGTGGGAAGCTATTCTATGCACTATCTTGGTGGCCAGAAGAACAGCTGGCACTTGCTATTCTTGAAAGAGGTGCCAAGGATAGGAATACATGGGTAACTGGCGATGTAAAAGACTTTGAAATCTGTCTCAGCAGCTGTCACTGCAATGGGCATAGTACAAATACTCAAAATGTTGTTCTTCACTGCCAAGGCCTTCTGTACTTTTGGCAGCATATCCTCAACAGTTCTGAATGCTGTGTGGCTGCCTTCTAGGTAGCAGGGCTGTGGGGGTCAATGTGTAGAAAGATGCTGGATCTTTGGTTTCAGGGTACATTTGCCAAAGGAAAACAAAGGGAGGGTATCTTTGTTTCTCTGACTTCATATATGTCCTTTATTTTGTTTTTGTCCAGTAAATTTCAAGAAATCTATTGTGGTTTTAACAATTCTGTGGTCCTTAAGACAAGGTGACTCAACAGAGGAAATCTAAATCCTTAGGTACAATATCTGCCAGATGTAAAATAAAAATAAATAAATAAATAAAAGGAAAAAAATCTGCCATTTGGCTCAGTTGCTTAAAGGTAATTTATATAAACAGCTATTGTTTCTTCGTTATCTACTATGTAACTTTAAAAAATCTATTTTGTGAACTTCAAAGACCATCAGGTGGGAGAATATGAATGACTTAATGGATCAAACTGGGAAGGACAATATATCTCTACATTTTTACATTTTCTTTTTAAGTACCTTTGCTCTCTTTGCACTAGGTCTATAAATGATTACCATATAATTTGGAAAATATTGTAAGAAAAAGGTAGATAATAAAAAATCCATTAGAGAAACAAAATATTAAATTTAAATATATTGGGGGGGCATTTAGTCTGTCAGACCAGTAACTGCTATAAACAAATACTTTATACAACCTAACACTTTAGATTAGCCAAATACAAGCTGAAGCTTCTTAACATGTATCTGGGCTTGAAGCTAAGCACTTAGTAAAAGCCTTGTTGAAGGCTTGACTCTAATAGTAGGGCTTTCCCACATCTCTTTCAATCTATTCTTGCCAGTAGCTGAGGAAAATGCTGTAATATATATTTATTGTGCCTCTAAACTTGAGTAAAACATATTTTTAAGCACATTATATAAAGTGTTAAGAGACACTTATATTAAATGAAAATTATACTGCCTTTACTTTAAGCAGCAAATTGTTTAGGGAAATATCAATGATAGAATTATTTTTAAAAATGCTTAGGTTAAATTGCATGGAGAGAGATAAAGATGAAGGTAGTCCATATGTTGACTACCATTCCATTTCCTTTACATTCTAGTGTATATAAACATATTATGGCTTACTTTAGAAAACTTTAAATAATAATTTGTATTTGTCTTACTAGATTTTTGATTCTCTAACATTTTAAAGTTAATTTTTCTGGGTTAATTAAACTGTTTCCATTTGAGAACACTTTTGAGAAAGATTAAAAATCATGATATAATGCAATAGGCAAACCAGGTGAATTTCAATTCTACAAAACTACTCTGGGCCATCTTTCATAAAGATAAATGGTGTTGTACATTCCATGGATTTGGACAAAAGCATAAGGCCATATACCCACCAATATAGTATCCTACAGAACAGTTTCACTGCGCTAAAATCCTGTGTGCTCCTCCTATTCATCCCTTCCTCTCCTCTAACAATAGGCAACCACTGATCTTTTTCACTGTCTCTAGTTTTGCCTTTTCCAGAACGACATATACTTGGAATCATACAATATGTCAGCTTTTTAGATTGGGTCTTTCACTCAGTTGTATGTATTTAAGGTTCCTCCATGTCTTTTCATGGCTTGATAGTTTATTTCTTCTTAGTGCTGAGAAAAGTTAGTCTGGTGTTGTAAGAAATTGCCACACTGTCTGCCCAGGTGGCTGGTGATTTTGCATTTCCACCATCAACAAAGACAAGCACAGCTAACCATTCGACAAAGTGGTGAAAATAGATTTTATTCGTTAAGTACTGACAGTAGCGAAAAAAGCTGAACCTCATTTCCATTTGTGCAGAAGTGTTTGGGAGTTTTAAAGGGAGAATGGGGTGAAGATGGTGAACAGGAGTGCGGCAGGGTCAGATAAATGAAAAATTACAAGGTGTAAGTTAGATTAAGCCAGGTGAATTTGCCAAATTGTCAGTTACCAATGTTAGGATTTTTATCCTCCCAGAGTGATTGGGAGAAAGAGGGTCTACCCTTTCCTAATGATTACATTTCAAAGAAATGGATCTCAGGTCCTTAAAGATTCTTCTGATTTTTAAGAGATACATATTTACAGTTGTAAGCCACTTTTTAAAAATTTACTTATTTAAATTCAAGTTAGTTAACATACAGTGCAGTATTGGTTTCAGGAGTAGAACCCAGTGAGTCATCACTTGCATATAACATTCAGTGTTCATCCCAACAAGTGCCCTCCTTCATGCCCATAACCTACATAGCCCATCACCCGCCTACTTCCCCTCCAACAACCCACAATTTTTTCTCTGTATTTAAGAGTCTCTTATGATTTGTATCCTTCTCTGTTTTTATCTTAATTTTCTGAAATAAGTCAGTCAGAGAAAGACAAGTCTACGTGGAATTTAATTCATACGTGAAATTTAAGAAACAAAACAGATGAACATAAGGGAAGGGAAAGACAAAAAAAGTAAGCCACTTATAGGAACACTCTTAAGAAACAGAGGTCAGAGACTTATGGTCATGTGTTGACTAGAAGGAACAGCAAATTCTCCTGGCAGTGCAGAGCCTTTTCAGGCATGTATGTAATAGAGGGCTCAGGTCATCCAAGGGACACAGCTTGTGCTGCTAGAAGCCATGATAGATTTTAGTCATTTTTTAGGGCAAATGTTTATAGCACAATGTTATGTATCAAAATTTCTGCAGTTCTCTTCAGCAAGGAGTGCGAGTTCCTGTTGCTCTACATCCTCATGGCATTTGGTGTTGACAGCATTCAAGATTGTAGCCATTTTAATAGGTGTGTATTGGTATCTTGTTTTAATTTATATTTACATGATTACCTCTGATGAACATCTATTCATAGCCTTATTTGCCATCTATACATCTTTTTCGGTGAGATAGCTTTTCTGGTCCTTTGCCTACTTTTACATCATGTTGTTCTTTATATTGCTGAACTTTTATAGTTCTTTGTAGATTTTGATTAATAGTCCTTTATTGGATATGTATCACTTATAAATATATCTTCCAAGTCTGTGGCTTCTCTTTTCATTCTCTTGATAGTGTCTTTCACAGAATAGAAGTTATTGGTTTTTTTTTTTAAGTAGGTTCCACACCCAGCATGGAGCCCAATACAGGCCTTGAACTCAAACCCTGGGATCAAGACCTGAGCTGAGATCATCAAGAGTTGGATGCTTAACCAACTGAACCACACAGGCACCCTTATAAGTTTTTAATTTTAATGAAGTCCAGCATATCAATAATTTATTTCATAGATCATGCCTTTATGTATCTAAAACAGTCATTGCCATGCCCGAGGTTGTCTAGATACTCTCCTATGTTATTTTCTAGGAGTTTTACAGTTTTGCTAAAGATCTGGAATAGCAACCACAATATTGAGAAGAACTAAGTCAGAACACTGATCCTATCTGACTTCAAGAACTACTACAAATGGACAGTAATCAGTGTAGTGTGACCCTGGCATAAGAATAGACAAACAGATCAGTGGAACAGACCCATGTAAGTATAATCAACTGAGGGGCGAAGGTAATGTAAAGAGGAAATTAACAATATTTTCAACATATAGTGCTGGATTAACTGAGTATCCACAAGAAAAAAATAAATCTAGACATAGAATCTTCACTCTTCACAAAAAGTAACTTAAAATAGATTTTAGGCTGAAATTTACAAAGAAATTATCATCAAGATAATATTGATCTCTGTAAATGTACCTGCCAGTTTTTGTACCCCCAGGCTTCCTTCTCCTAAATCCTGAAAATATTTTTTATAATATTGGGATTATCTTGTTCTTCAGTGTTTGACAAGACTCTCAGTAAAATTATTTGGATTTTTCATTTCAGCAAAAATTATATAATTTCTTGGGGAGCTTGAGTGGCTCAGTCGGTTCAGTATCTGACTTCGGCTCAGGTCATGATCTCCTGGTTCATGAGTTAGAGTCCCACATCAGGATCTGTGCTGACAGCTCAGAGCCTGAAGCCTGCTTCGGATTCTGTGTGTCTCTCTCTCTATCTCTCTCTCTCTGCCCCTCCCCTGCCTGTGCTCTCTCTCTTTCTCTCAAAAATAATTATACTTTAAGAAAATTATTTAATTTCTTAACCACTTATAGTTAATCAGGCTTCCCATCCCTCCTTCAGCCAGTTTTAGTGAGTTATATTTCCCTGGAATGTTGTGATTTCTATCTAGAATTTCAATTTTATTTGTATTACTCTGTTCACAATTGGCTTGTCTTTTTAAAAGTGAGCTGTATCTACAATTACATTTTAATTCCTACCAATATTTATTTGTGCTTTCTTCTCAGTCATTATTAATTTTTGAATAGCTATTTTTTTATATATTAGCCCAGGTTCTACTAGAAGCAGATAAGAATATGGAATTAAATGTGCAAGGGTTTTATTAAAGGAAACACCTACATAAGAGAAAATAGGGAAGGGAATGAGAAAATCTATGAGACCACAGTACAAGCCTGAACCCAAGGAAAGAGGAGGGGGAGTTTCCTTAAATGCTATCCAGTCTTTTAAAAAAAATAAAAAGATATGGCAAAGCCTTTGGGGTTTAGTCTGCCTTAAGAAGAGTTTCAGTTCCTCTACTTGGAAGTTTGTGAGATTCATTCTCACTGTTGCTATAATTTGTCTTTACAAAGAACCAGTTTTCTTCTTTGTTAATTCTCTTTCTCTTCATTTTCAATTCCATCAATCTCTCTTCTAACCTCTATCATTTCCATTTTTCCTAAATAACATCTACTGTTTTTACTAAAGTATGATTGTTGTTTCATCTCATGAATTTTTATACATAAAGCTTTATCATTCAACTTTAAGAATTTTCTAATTTTTATCATAATTTCTATTATGGCCATTACATATTTGGAGATTTCTCAAGTTTACTACTTTTTTAAAAAGTTATCATTTGGTTTAGAAGCTAACAAATATCTTGAATAGAAACCATAAAATTCTCAGTTTTTAATTTTTTTTTCTCTCAGGGTTTTTAATTGCTCAGATACTGAACACTTGATAGCTCTGGAGTCTTTTTTTTCTTTTTGGTCACCTCAGACTGGTGATACCACCATGATCCTTTTATTTGAATTTTATGTCATTAGCTCAAATGGACCAATGCAGGAAAGGGGTAAACTCAAGGATTGTTCAAGGCTCACATCAATGTGCTATTGTCCCTGTTCTTAGCCTCTCAAGTCTGGGTGTCATGGTTATTTCCTAACAATTTTTATAAATTTTTTTTTCTTAAGTTTTTATTTAAATTCAGTTAACATACAGTGCAGTATTAGTTTCAGGTGTACAAATTCAGTGCTTCTATACAATACAAATTTTTAAATATCTCTATGTATGTATGTATGTACATATGGTATATAATGCTTATACAGTATACAGATATATAATACATAAGATCTAGTTAAACATATGTCACTCAACATACTTTTATATCTGCAAATGTAATACAATATATATTTTATAGATACATAAATCAGTCTCTATTATCTATCTTTTTACCTAATATATTCACCTTGTATAATGGGCTTCTATGGGAAGGTTAGTTTTTTGGTTTGGGTTTTTTTTTTGTTTTTTTGTTTTTGTTTTGTTTTGTTTGTTTGTTTGTTTTTTTAATTATTTATCTTTGAGAGACAGAGAGAGGGAAACAGAGAATCCCACGCAGTCTCTGCCCTGTCAGGGCAGAGGCCCACACTGGGCCCAAACTCAGGAACCATGAGATCATCACCTGAGCCAAAATCAAGAATCAAATGTTTAATCCATTGAGCCACCTAAGTCTGCTGGGAAGCTTACTTTGATACAGTTATTCTACTATGGATATAACTTTAAGTATGATTTTTAATCATAATTTCATGCTTTTTTTGACTTTTCAAAAATATTTTAATACTTTTTTTGAAGTATGATTGACCAAAATATTTTCTCATACAGTATTACTTTTTTAAATAATTCAAGGACTATAGAAAGTGGTCTTTGATTATTCTTCTTCTAGCTCACACAGTAGTTTAATCAAATATCACAGTTCTTTTTACCCTTTTTATTCTTTTTTTTATTTAAATATTTTATTTATTTTTGAGAGAGAGAGAGAGAGACAGCATGAGCAGGGGAGGGTCAGAGAGAGAGGGAGACACAGAATCTGAAGACAGGCTCCAGGCTGTGAGCTAGCCATCAGCATAGAGTCCGATGCGGGGCTCAAACCGATGAACTGCTAGATCATGACCTGAGCTGAAGCCGGACGTTCAACCGACTGAGCTACCCAGGAGCCCCTCTATCCTTTTTATTCTAACTTATTAGTTATTCTTATACTACATTTTGTAGTCAATTCAGGTTGAGATTTACCAAGTGGTGACCACTATCTTTTTACTTGCCAAATTTTCTTGTATTCAGAACTTCCTTTTAGGGGTGCTTGGGTTATCAATTGGTTAAGTGTCCAACTTTGACTCAGCTCATGATTTCATGGTTCATGGATTCAAGCCCCGCATCAGGCTCTGAGCTGACAGCTCAGAGCCTGGAGCCTGCTTCAGATTCTGTGCCGACCTCTCTCACTCTCTGCCCCTGCCTGGCTCACACTCTGTCTCTGTCTTTCAAAAATAAGTAAACGTTAAAAATTTTTTTAAAAAAAGAACTTCCTTTTATACCACTTTCCTAGTCCTTTGTATTACTTTTAAAATTTTTAAGGTTTTTGAAAACATTTTTTAAATGGACATTTTTTTCTTAGTATTTTGGAAAAATTATTCCACTGCCTTTACAATTCTGTTTTTGTTACTGTCAGTTAAACAGCTAACACTTACTTGGTAATTTATATTCTGCCTCTAGTCCCTTCCAGCATATTTTCTTCATCTTTGTTGTATAGTTTTAAAATGATATGCATTTATTTTTTATTGATATTTTGCAATCAATGTCTATGTTGATTTTGAGTGTATATGTATCTCAAGAGAAAATACTTAGCCATTACTTCTAAAATATCTTTTTTCCCTCATTTATTAGATCTCACTTTTGCAAGTTTCAAAAACCTTCTATTTTCTGGCACTTATTTTAGATGTGTATGCTGGATAATTTCTTCAGTTCTTATAGTTCACTAATTTTCCTGTGAGGTCTTTCAAATATATTACCTCTATATTTCTAATTTATAAATGTATACATAGGTTTTCAGATCTTTTATTCCATAATTTAAAAAATATTTTGACCACCTTAATTATTTTAAAATATGAACAAACTTATTTTGCATTGAGTATCTCAGACTTCCAATTCTTGCCTAAAATATATGCCATCTTACTAGGAAATAGTAAACTAGTGCAGCCGCTCTGAAAAACGGTGTTGAGCTTCCTCAAAAAATTAAAAATAGAATTAGACTACAACCCAGCAATAGCACTACTATGAATGTATCTAAAGGATACCGGAGTGTTGCCATTTGCAACAACATGGATGAAAATGGAGGATATTATGCTAAATGAAAAAGTCAGTCAGAAAAAGACAGTTATCATATGTTTTCATGCATCTGTAGAATTTGAAAAACTTACAGAAGACCACAGGGGAAGGGAAGGATAAATAAGTAACCAACAGAGAAGAAGACAAATTTTAAGAGACTTTTAATAGAACAAACTGAGGGCTGATGCAAATGAGGAAAATGGGTGATGGGCATGGAGGAGGGCATTTGTTGGGTTGAGCACTGGGTGTTATACGTAAGTGATGAATCATGGGAATCTACTCTTGAAGCCAAGACTACACTGTATACACTGTATATTACCTAATGTGACAATTACTTTTTAAAAATAATAAACATTTAAACATCAAAAAATAAAAAAGATAAACTAATTGTAACTGCCTCCTTCCCCCTAAAAAAGGAAAAAGAAAACTTATCTATTAAATCAAATAGAATGCATGCTTAAGTACTGGTCAGAAAAGTATAAATCTGAAACCATAGTCTAATAGGTAACCTGAAATATTTTCATTGTTAATATATTGCTATAATTAAAAACATGTGGAAACAATAATTAAGTGAACAAAAAGGTAGGCTGCAAAATGATATGCAAATTAATTTATTATATAACTTTTTATAAATTCCTTTTTGTGATATTTTTACATAATTTCAGTGAGGTGGACACTAGAGTTCTATGTTAGCTGCTAAAGCGGCATTTACTTTACTTAGTCAAATGGAGATAATATGGGAGAAATATATATGCTTAATATAATCTATATTACATTTAATATAATTAATAAATCATCTTATATACATAGTGTTTTGAGGAAAAAATGATCTCTACTCTTAGGGAGTTTATATTCTAGTGACAATGACATATCAAAAAGAAAACAGTAAAACACTGAATGGATGTTAGGGTTGTCACTTAGGTGTGAGGCTATAGTTTCTCTAAACCCTACTACAACTAATAAATATAGGTAAATCAGTTCAACTCTCATTTGGCACTCTTTCTCATTTGTCTATGTCATTACTGCCCTACCTAATTCATGGTGTTGTTGTGAGATCACCAACATTACTAACATTACTAACACTATTTTGGAAAAGAAGTGAGTTAAGTGTTGCTTTGTTTCTCAGAGAGTAAACTTGAGCCTTTAAGGTTAAGTTACTCTTAAAACAAACAAACAGACAAACAACCAAAAAACCTTATAAATACATGTGAAATGGATAATAGACAACTGGTAGGCAGTCTCATTCTGTTTTCAGCTCATAATCTAAAGTCTCATTTCCAATGGCTCTCTTGAATTTTTTTTTATTACAAAGGAGACTAGATGAGATTAAAGAATCAGCATAATTAATAGAAAACAATGTGTCTCTTCTAAAACCACATGTGACTAGATACGGTTTTTTGTTTTTTTGGGGTTTTTTTTGGCTTGGTAAAAGTTGTACCACACCACACCTCATGGGATGAAGAGTCCAGTGGTCTGCAGGGACACTATGGGCAAATGAGCATGGTGCTCCAAGATCCTCTTGAGACAAAGGTTGACCATTTCCCACCTTCCTTCAACTTCAATACTGATACATTTTTTTAGTGATTGGTAAGAAAGGGTTTTACTGACATTGATGAGCCAAAAAAGGTACAAAGTATCACTATGTGAAAGGCTGTGAAGGGACTTTCCTGAAAGTTAGTTAATTAGTGAGTAATTTTTTGATTATTTAGTGAGTGCAACATACTGCACTATGCATTTTAGGTGATAAATAAGTACATACACACACCATCCTCCAAGATCTCACATGCTAAAAAAAAAAGTTATATATGTTAATTCTATTATGAACTGTAAACTAATAAGCAACAAAATTAGACCAATTTTTATAAAATTAAATTAGATAGCACTTGTATTTAAAATTAGGAAAGATTCTACAGATGAAACAGCATTTGAGTAGAACTTAAAAATGTAAAATAGATTAGCATAATGGATATCCATATTATGCTAATGGATAGATTAGCATAATACAGAGACACAGAGCAAGGCATTTATCACTGAAGATGATCAAGAAGAAGGGAGAAAAAAATACAGAGACAGATCTGGGTAGCAATGGTAGTATTTTTGCCAAGAAAGGCATGTATCAGGTCACAATAGACCTTGAATAGCGTTTAAAATTAAGATGTTCATTTCTTTTTAAAATCAGGCCTATAAAAGACATAAAAGAATATGATGTAGCATCATGTCAATCTTGCACTGAATTGAAAAGAGTTTATAATAAAGGTGATCCACTGGAAAGTTTTGTGCTACTGCCCAGACTACAAAGACAGTGAGGTTGGAAAACAGGAGAAGGGAAGTGGGGATGGTGAAAAGAGGCTAAAGCCAAACATTATGGAGAAGAGAGTTGGCAAGTATATGGATTGAACTATACAGAGTCTCCTGTATACACTGTGTACTAACTTGGTCCTGGATTAATTATACTTTCCAACTCTTCTATACCGTTTCTGTTCATCGGTCTTTGATACTGCTGTCTTACATACATCAACTTTTCAGTTGGGGTGGGGGATGATTTTAAAAAGTTCAATGATACAAAATATATTAAACATCTATATTCCTATCAGAGAGGACTAAAATTTTGCTTTCATTTTTAATGTTCTTAACATAAAGAAACATAAAACTAAAAGCTGCATTGTTCATCACCTCCTCATTACAATTATCATGAGTTCTGAAATATCTAATTGATATGTCGGCATCTACCTCTTTAATATTTTGTATTTCTAATGTACATTTACATATACACAAAAAAATCATCTACATCTTGTTTTTTCACTGAACTTTTAACAACAAACTAAATTATGCCAACAATGCCTAATGATCCAGCAATTGTGCTTCTTGGCATGTAACTAAAGGATGAAAACTTATGACCATACAAAAGCCTGCATGCACATGTTTATAGCAGCTTCATAAAGGACTGTGAAAACTTGAGAATAAAGATGCCCTTCAGTAGGTGAAGAGATAAACAAACTGTCAGACATGTAGACAATGGAGTATTACCGCTAAAAAAATGAGTTATCAAGCCATAAAAAGATATGAAGAAAACTGAAATACATATTACTAAGTGGAAGAAGCCAATGTGTACAAGCTACATATTGTAAGACTGTGAGGAAAAACTGTGGAGACAGTTGCCAGGGGCTGGAGGAGTAGAGGATGTATAAGTGAAACTTAAGATTTTCAGGGCAGTGGAACTATTCTGTATGATACTACAGTGATGGATACAGGTATTATACATTTGTCCAAACTCATATTATTAACAACATTAAGAGTGAACCTAGACATTATATAAAAATACTGTGTCAATGTAGGTTCATCAGTTATAACAAATGTACCACTTTGGTGGAAGATGTTGATTATGAGCGAGGCTGTGCATATACATGTAAAGACAGAAAGTATATGAGAAATCTCTGTATCTTCTGGTCAATATTTCCATGAGCCTAAAACTGCTTTAAAAACTAAAGTCTAGGTTAGGGGGGAAGAATAAAGTCTATTAACACACACACATGCATGCACACATACACAAATGATGTCTTGATTACAGAGAGATGGTATGGTCAACAGAAATATGGTAGAAAAAGGAAAAAAGAGGGCCATGTTTGAATGAGGAGCTGTGTTCAAAGTTCATGTGGGACGTGTTAAAATCAATGTGCTGGCAACACAGCTTAGTGGAAGGGCACATGCAAAGTTTGAAATGTGAAACTCGATTTTCAGAAATACATCAGAACTTTATGGAAGTCACTCTCAATAGAAGTAACTCAATGGAACCATTTAGAAGTTTGTATTTTAAAACAATGGAATACTACATGGCAATGAGAAAGAATGAAATCTGGCCATTTGTAGCAAAGTGGATGGACCTCGAGGGTGTCATGCTCAGCGAAATAAGTCAGGCGGAGAAGGACAGATACCATATGTTCGCACTCATAGGTCTAACAGGAGAAACCCAATAGAGGGCAATGGGGAGGGAAAGGAGGAAAAAGAGTTAGGGAGAGGGAGGGAGACAAAACATGAGAGACTCTTGAATCCTGAAAACAAACTGAGGGGGGAAGGGGAAGGGGGAAAGGTAATGGGGGTGATGGTCTTGGTGGAGGTCACTTGTGGGGAAGAGCACTGGGTGTTATATGTAAACTAACCTGACAATAAACTATAAAGTTAAAAAAAAAAAATAAATAAATAAATTCCTTTTCAAAATTGGGAAAAAAAAAAAAAACTACTATTCAGACTTAAAAGTTTTCCATGACTTTCAATTCCTAGACTTATAACTGAAGAATAAAAATAAAAGTAGGTAAAATCCCCTTAATATATGTAGACCATATTAATGTATTTTACTAAAAATTAGGGTTTCCTTAAGTTGAGGCTAAATTTTAAAATTCTTCTGCTGAGTTTCAAAGTCAAGAGACATTATCATTTTTATTTGAGCTACCAATATAACAATAAATAGTGGCTCTGAAGTATTATACTAAAAATGAATTATGCCCTCAAAACAGGTAATAGGTACTGGTTTCTTTTGAGAATTTGTTTTTAATGTGTGTTTTAACAGGAAAATTTATTTTCTTTCTTGCATACATATAATTTGTTTTTACTTTTGTAGTTTTGCAGCAGAGTTCAATTTAAATTTTATTCACAATCAGGCACATCGTTTTATTTAAGTTACTTATTTAATTCAAATGGAAGAGTGTGCCCGAGAAGCCCTTTCCAAATAATTAAAAAGTGTCTTCAGTTTAACCCAGATCAAGTGCTTATATTTTAAAACACATGTGAATAGGCTTCCTAGCAATTACCTGCAATCTGTCCCTGAGCTTTTGACATTAAACAATTAAGCTCTATTTCTTGACTTTCAATTAGTATATTCACTATCCCACTCCATATTTGAAAAGTTGATTAATGAATCACCAGAGCAATTTCAATCCTGTCAAAATAATGGAGAATTCATGATATTTGTTCTTACCAACTAAATTTTAAATGTTAATTCAGTCTCTGAGACAGGGTTTAGTACGGGGATCATAAAGAAAGATGTAGAGTGGGAGAGAAACGTAGGTGTCTCCAGTAAAGTTCTGGCAGTCGTGTTGAAAGGAGAGTTAGGTGTGGGCATTCCCAGAGAGCTCACAAGGCTGCACATAATTTACTTTTTTTTTCAATTTTATGGTAGGGTTATAGAATATTTTTGACTACAGCAATGTTATAATAATATTTGGTTCAGAAACATTCCCTTCTGTGTTTCCAAATACAAAGACCCGCTTTAATGATTTTGTTTGGACATCGGATGCTGCCTCCCATCCCTCTAGGAACCAATTACTCTTGCTGAAACATTTGTTTGCTGTCATGAAGACATGGCTTAGGTGACAGAAATCACAGAATTTCAAAAGATTAGCTGAGACAGAGAAAAAAAATCTTTAAAGAGCCTAGGGGGCAAACATAGAAATAACCCACATGGAAAAACTGAACTAGTGATGAAAAATACTTCCTTTGATGTTTTATAGAGGCAAATAAAATGTGGAAATCATGTTGCTCAAAATAAAATTTCTTTGTAGTTGTATGAAACCACTTTTTTAGAGGATTATATACTGTGGGAGGTGAAAGGTAACAAAGGATTTGTGTAGCAACCATTTTATCATGGATTCAGATTTACTAATTTCACATATGAGAAGATACAGGCCACTGACTAATTTGGGAGAGAAATGGAGTTTTTAGAGCATAAACCTCAGAAGATCACCTACACCTAAAATTTTAAATCACTGATGATTGTGAAAGATGATAATTTCAAAAAATTCAAAAATTCTCTCTCTAAAAGAGAGGCTAGTGCCTTCTTGGCGGGGGGGGGGGGGTTTGCAAATATGGAAAGGTCAAGTTCTATAGCTCACTGTACTGTTACTATACAGTCAGCCAACCTTCCTCTCCAGACTTACATACCTTAAGGTAACCTACTATGACCTAAGGCTATTACAACCCTGTCTTCCAAACTGCTAATCTTCAGTGTCTCTGCTTTGGCACCCAAATATTTGTGTTAAATGGAAACCACTCACCCTTTAACTATTTTTCATAAACACATTTTGGCACAGCTATGTTTCCCTTATCCTGTAGCCAAGTCCCAACTTCTAGTTTTACTGGTTCACTATTGGCTACACTTGACCTTTGGCACAATTCTTGCACTTTGTTCTTTTCCCTGAATGGTCATTTCTTCCCTAGGACTCTCTCCACCCTTTCCCTTGGCTGCCAACCAGGGAGCTTCTTATTGTAAATGAGCAAATTCTCTCCTCTTCATTTCCTACCCTAGGAGAACATTTCTTTTCCAGAAATACTCTCCCCAATCATCTACTTCATCACATTTCTTTGTCTGAAATGCACAGTCTTTTCCAAAATAGCAGTTTCCTCTAGAGCCTGCCCCAAGGAAGTCTTTCTTCTCTTATAGACTGTGACTTTCCAAAAGAAAAGTCTAATGAACCTGGTCTCTGATCACCAATTCCAGATCACTATTCTATTTTCTTAGTTACTCAAAGGATTCACTGTTTTCAAGTATAAGGTTCCATCATGGAGTCAGATTCTAAATGTTAGAGCATGCCTATTACAGCTGTCGCTGCATGGACATCGCTATTCCCAACTTCCACAGTGTCCCTCTACATCCCTGAACAGTCTCTCTCAACGGAGACTGGAGGTAGTGCTTAGTCTCTCTTTGCTCTTTCTTCCTTACCATCTGTTCCAGTATTGACTTGTGTATCATTGACATCAACGGTAAATTATATACTTGACATCTGAATTCTCTAAAAATGCCCGTCATTCTTTCAAAAGGACTCAGATACCTGGATTTAGTTTTACACCTTCCATTACCACATATTACTAAAATCTACTGTTAACTACTAAAACCATTCATTTCTATAATTTTTACAACATTTTTAATGTATCAAATATCTCTTTTTCAATAATGGGTCACCCTCGGTTCTTCAGTCACATATATATTTCTTTACTGCCTTTTCACTATTATGTAATATTAACCAGCCCCAATTACATCCTCACTACCTCTCAGCTGTTCTTTTATTTATTTCTTGTTTTCTCCCAACTGTATTCCCCACAATGGCTCTTTCAAATATTTTCTGATGGTACCCAACTATGGAATCAGAGGCCCTGTAATCTTCATCTTTCTTATCCCTTTTATTTTTACCAGAGAATGAGATGATTGACAGCCTGCTTTCATCAAACCCAACAATGAGAACCCCTTCCATATAATATCTGTGCTTAATCATTTAATTATTTCTTATCTCCTTTCCAAGATACGCTGACACTCCTCTACCTTCTATGGTCTTACTTGTATGCCTCCTCCCCACCCTGCCCCATTTCTCCCCTGTAAGCTTTAATGTGACATTTTTCAGGATAAGCTTAGTATAGAGGTGAAGAGAATGTGATCCAGCATACGTCATCTGAATTCAGATTCTCATGCTGCCGTTTATTAAACACAAACAACAGTTACAATAACACTCATATCAGCTTCCTCATCTATATGAAGCAAATGATAATAATGATACTTCTCTCACAGGATTTTTGTAAAAAAAAAAAAAAAGCCTATTTGAAATGCTCATATCAGTGGTGAGAACAATGCTTCTTAATTTTTTTAATGTTTATTTCTGAGAGAAAGAGAGAGAGAGAGAGACAGAGACAGAGAAAGCGAGAGAGTGAGCAGGGGCAGAGAGAGAGGGAGACACAAAATCTGAAGCAAGCTCCAGGCTCTGAGCTGTCAGCCCAGAGCCTGGTGTGGGGCTTGAACTCACAAACTGCAAGAATCATGACCTGAGCTGAAGTTGGATGCTTAACCGACTGAGATACCCAGGTGCCCCTAAGCACAGTGTTTTCTATTATAAAAAAGTATTTTTCCTAATTTCAGCACCACAGATTTTTGCACTCTGCCAGCTCCTTCACCACAATGCATTAAATGGTCAGATTACTCATTTTAAAATAAAATTCTCCATAACTGGCAAATGTAATTGAAATGAAATGACTTCTCACAATGTTTTTAATCAAGATCTGTGCACTTTCTTTTTTGGTTTTAGCATCACACTTGTAGGATTCTATATTCTCAGACCAACATACAGAAATTACTGCTTACAAATATTTTTAACTGATGTAATAACTTACTTCATCTAAATATTAATAGTTATAATGGGTAGAAATACAAACTATCTCTTGATGCTGTGATGTTAAGATACTATTAAAGAGCATTTACATATATTAAATATATTTTTAAACATTACTATGTGGGTTCTAAAAATGTATTGCATATATAGAATTCTTCCATCAGTCTTGTGCACCCAAAACTAATGCTTTATGTTAATTATATTAGATTTTTTTAATTTTAAAATTTGAAACAAAAACAAAGGCATGTTTTCCATGTTTTGTTCTTGGAAAGAAGAAAAGTCTTCCTTTTAGCTATTCAAATTTTATATTCCCCTGTTCTGCCTAGGATAAAACACATTCATTCTTGAATCTTAATCAAAGCATATGAAATTGCCTGTTACTTCCAACCAGGGCAGATGTAACTTGGCTCAATGTCTCTCAGTTGCTATTACTATCTGGCTATGATGTTTGGAAGAGACCTGATATGGGTGATTTCAGAGTTAGTGGATCCTGTTGGGCACCCATGTTACTCTGAAGAATACTTTGTAGTTTGACTCCATTGCACATCATGTTTATATCCTTAAATAGTAATGAAAATGTGCACATGTACAGAGGTGAATATTAGTTATGAAAGTAATACATGAACATAAATGTAAAGAATATTGGAAAGCAAAAAGTTTCACTATTGTGAAACTCTGCAATGGTTTAAGACATATAAGCAATAGTATAAAGCCTTAAAAGGTCATTTGCAATTCATATTGAAGCCCGTATCTCTGTTGCAGGCATTTTAAAACGGTGTGTGCATCAGAGTAGAAAAAGAAATTGCCTTAATCTAAATATGGTCTTGCTACAACCGTCTGGGACAAAAATATGAAATTGGATTCTCTTACATTCAGTGTGTTCTGCCTTTGACCATTATTTACAACCCTTGTGGCTGCATCGAAAGTACATAGGGAATCCATGTTAAATAATCAAGAATCAGAAAAATAATATGTTATGACAAGAAAAAGTCATGGTGAATAGTTTTAATATCTAATGAGATTTGTCTCTAAACTCTTCAATAAGTTCTTTATTTAAATCTAAGCTAATAAAAAAAATTGCCTTTTAGCAAAGTTTTGGCCTGGATATACATGAAAGAAGGTTCCCTTACCAAGTAAATATTAAAACCCAGAGACTGGGAATGCATATTTTTCTAATTTAAAATTTAACTTTAATGGAATTCTTACAGTGAGTTGCATTCAAATGTAATAAAAACTGGCAACTAATTGTAGAATAAAATGCATGTCAAATTTAATTATCTCTAGTAATTCAGTTTTGTTGATTTATGATTGAATTAGACTTCAGTTCTTGGGGAATTTTTTTTTCCTGTGCAACAATTCTAAAATTATTAATTCTCATAATTCCTGATTGGAGGCTTATTTTGAATGTCAGAAAATACATAACCTAAGTATTTCAGAAAAATACTATTTTCTATGGCATGGGCAATTGTGCCTTAAGCAACAGTATAATATCAATATATCAATATAATTGACAAATTCCTTTAAAAAGTGACAGATATTTATCAATTTACTCAGCCTCTAATCTAAAGGGCATTGGAATTTTATATAGTACATTATATATTATCTACCTGTTTTCAGATATTTGAGATTATGCTATTTAAATTGTCATTTCCTTTATTTACATAGTTTAAATTATTATGATATGCTTTAGTAGTCTTTGGTTCTTAATAAAACGTCTTCCTGTTTTATTTATTTTCTGAGATTTTCACAGTATGTCACAGGGACTAGACTATTTAGGTAATGATGGTGATAATCTATGGTATTCTAGAGACCTTATAGACCTAAGTACTTTGTCACTTCAAAATCTTCTAGGGCTGAGCATGATTCCTGCATTTCCCAAGTGGGGAGAAAATGTAATGGATGTAATCAGGTTATCTACTCTAAGAGCATTCTAGTATTTAATAGCCCTTTATAAATAGGTTTTGTCAGTAAAGAGAAAATGCAGCAACAGACTCTCTTGATTCACTGATAAAAACAGAACAATGTAAAGATTATATTGGTTTCTGAATTTTTGATATGGACATCCCTCAAGCAGATGAGGCAAATAGTATCTCCTTGCCATTTGCTTTCTTCCCAAATAGGTTTGTATTGTACTGAAATTGTCATTTATTTTACCAACAAGCTATTGTTTCTGTTATTTGCGGCACAAGTGAAGAAAGTATGCACAAAATAACTTCGGGAGGTACATCCTGCAAATTTGTTAAGGAAGAACTGTGTCTCCCCCTTTCCCATCCTTTTTCTGTCTTGCATTTTGGCAATAGCCCTGTTCTAACAAACACCCGCCTGGTAATTTTTGTGGCTCTCCTCCCCATCTCCATGCAACATTAGTGAAACTTCATGGATGCTGGGTCAGTGATGATTTTTCTGCTGCTTATGGGACAATTCTTGATATGGAGACTAATCCCCTGATTAGAGCTAATTACAGTAAATTAGTGTGTGATCTTCCCTTAGAACATGGTTGTCTTTAGGACAGCAATTCAGGAATCACAGGGAAGACATGACTACCTAAAATGCACCCTTTTATCCTGATTAAATTTTGGAATCTTTCAACAAGGCAACCCTTTTCATCATAAAATTTTAAAAAGTTTTAAAATTGAAATACCTCTGATAACATACTCTGCCTAAATGCATACTAGTATAAGGATGTAAAATCATAGAAAGGCAAGGAGAGCCAAGTAGCATTGATTTTTGTATTATGAAAGGAGAGAGGGTGAAGGAATAAAAAGGAAATTGAAGTCAATTTAGATCTTCAAAATTTTAAAAATACAATACACATAGATTAATTATTTTTGCTCTGCTTTGAGTGTAGGGCAACTGGTTGATATTCTGCAATTATTAAATAACTTCCCTGTTTAATGATGAATTCCCTTTAGGCTTCCTTTCCTCTGGTCAAACCTTTACTGCAACTTAACAGTCAGTTGAAAACATTGGTTTGAAATCACACTGTGTTCTATAGGCAGCAAATCAATTACTGCACTCACTGACTTGTATAAAGTGTTCAGACTGAAAGCTATTAAAATTAGGTTTTAATGACCAATGGCTGATCAAAGGCAATCAGGGAGAGAAATGTCTTTGAATAATGAAAGAATATTTTTAAAAGGGTAGAAGACCTATTTTCCCAATATTTATGATAGACCGTTGTGATAAATGGCTTTTTTCCTCTTATTTTTATAATTGCCTTCCTTCCATCCCACCTCCTTCCCTCTCCTTTTCTATCAATCTCTTTCCTCTTCTGATTTTTCTTCAAAAAATATTGTTACACTCTGCCTTAATTTCCTTTCTCTGAAACTATAGGGAATGGCAACTCAAAACACCTGAAAACTTGTTTCCATTGTGGTTTGCTGAGGTTTTGTTTTCTTTCTGACAGTAACATGCCAAGAGTGGGTATTGAAATAATCCAAGCAGCAGACATTGACCTGAAATTTTGATGGTTAATTAGTGGATCAGGTATCCACAAGAAGTGTGTAACTATTATGATTTGTGAAAAGTAAGTCCCTTGCTGTGCTCCTTATTATTTAAACTCTAACACGTGGCTCTAATGAGTCCAATGTGTAGCCAACAAAACACCCCATAATAAATGGGAATCAGATGCAATTCTTCTTGATGCTTCACAGAGTTGTGCGGAGAGCATGTGTTTAGACAGTGATGCCCTGCTGAGTGCTTTTTGTTTGGGGAACTAGAGCTTCCATTACTCAAAGATTTTAGACTCATTTTGTATTTAAGCTGCAGACAACAATCAGGGCTATTGTCATTAAGGTAATCTGCAAGTATACTCCTCTCCTGGGTTCGAATTGGTATTAGAATATTCAGGCCACATAGTTAAGTGCACAACTCTCAGGTTTCCTTCTAACATGGGTTCCTAGGAAATTTTAGATGTTTAGACTAGAGGAATGGCATGGTATTCATTTGTTATATAGTGAATTTATTTCTATAAAATATAGGGGAGAAAGACATCTGAGACTTTCCTTTTCCTTTCTTCAAACAGTTTTCTACTTCATGCCCATAAATAACAGAATACTTCATCCATCCCATGATATTATAATACTAAATGTTCATATCTTAAAACAAAAAGTACTTCCTCTCTAAAAGAATTGCCTACTGTGAACCTAGGGAGAAATTTCTTTTCATCTGAAATTTAGAAACCTCGTGGTCACTTTCAAAAAGTAAATAAAATGTGTTTGGAGGATGAAAATTGCTGCTTTCTTCTTCCTCACCTAATCATAATTGAACAGTCTGAGAATTGGGAAATATCTGATTTCACTATTTGTCTACTAAAAGACTAGTAAAACACTATTTGTCTTTTAGAATATGAAATGTTTTGTGCCCAATAAATTTGCAAATTAAGTAAGACAAAGAAAACAAATGAGACTCTGTATCAAGGAAAGCTTTACAAAAATAGTTTCAATTTTAATAAAAACAAAATTTCTTATTTTGACTTTTCTTTTTAACTTCTTCCAGGAACCATACCATTTGGGTCACTGGTGATACAGCTATGTGTAAAATAACCTAGAAATATGTGAATCATGATTTAGAATCTTCACAAAGTGACTGTTCATAGTAAGTAAAATTGGGCTTTGAACTGTAGAGAAGAAAGATTAATTCCCAAAAAGGAAAAGTAAGAGAGAGAAGCAATGACAGGTCTGGTTTGGCCTAAAGTATCAAAGGTGAGAGATGGAAGATACAAGAGAGATCTGAGATGTCTCCTATGACACTATTCTAAATAGGTGATAGCCATCTCAGTGTACACACAGAAGTCAGTATGTCATAGAGTTTTCCATCTGCTTCTGCTTACTGTCATTTCTGTGTTACCTTGTTTTTCAAATGCAAAATCAGACACAGTCATTTGGGGAGGCAGTGTAGAGAAAAAGGACTACATTCACCTGAGTTGAAACTTACCAAGGAGAGCCTTGAAATACAGCCAGTCTAATCAACTAAGCACTGCTCATAATTTTTAGCATTTTTGTTATTTTCAGTCTCCTCGATTTCATTTCCTCCCATCATTATATAACTATATGTGGTTACATGTAGTTATTACATATGTAATGCATATATAACTATGTGTTATGGTCATATATATACACTTAATAGCCTATATATTATATATGTAATAGGCATGTGGCTATATATACTTATATTTAACAGAGAATGTTTGCTAATATAAAAGTAAATTAGACTACTAGATACTAGGTCAAATTTGTGCCCTACAGTATGATTTTTAAGTGTGGATACATTCTAGTAAAGGTCTTAAAAATAAATTTCACAGGTTTTAGTAGATAAAAGACTAAAACAAAGATTTTAAAATTTTAAATGTAATTGTGTGCATGCATATTAGTGTGTATTAAGAGAGAGAAGGATGAAGTATAGAAAAAATAAAAGAGAAAATGCTAATGGGTGAAAAGGGAGATATCCCAGTTTATAAGTCCTATAATTGGAAGAAGAGAAACAATACTTTCTTGAACTGAAAAATAGTTTAAGTTCAAAGTATGGCAAAAGTTTATGTACTTATGGTCTCTAACAAGGATCAATATTTTACTTGCATGAATAATTTGTATGATCTGCTTGAGGGACAGGTTGACTAATATAAAAAATGTTCTGAAAATTTAATTTTAGAAAATTCAGTAAGCTCTCTGAAGTTGTTAATGGAGCATGACAATATAAGGCTGAGAATCTGAATACATGTACCAGGACTGCTCATGTAATTTCCAACTCATTGATTCCTAGGAAAGAGAAGGAAGTCTAGGAATTTTCTGAGTGTTTTATAATGGAAAATTTTAATTAAAATCTGACAATCTCTTTTGGCAAAGTTCAATACATTTAAAGTGTAAATCAATAGCATATGTCCAGAAATGCTTTAAGTTATAAATACTGAGTTTCTATAACTAAACAATTTCTGTGGATATAAACTTTTACATCATTCAAAATGTTTATTTTTTTCTTCTACTGGAGTTGAAACATCTGTGCAAATATGTTAGGGCAGTTAGCAAAATTGGTATTGGTTTAGCTATTTTGAAACT
Organism: Cryptoprocta ferox; assembly: GCA_028646485.1. Classification (NCBI taxonomy): domain Eukaryota; kingdom Metazoa; phylum Chordata; class Mammalia; order Carnivora; family Eupleridae; genus Cryptoprocta; species Cryptoprocta ferox. The sequence goes on from CM053572.1 coordinate 58,428,038, forward strand.
CACAAGTATGTGTTACTTAAAAATCGACTTACAGTTATACCTAGAGCCTGCCTAGTTACCTTGAACAAATCCTTCGTAATACAAAGATAGAGATATTTGATCTTGTCCAATGAAAAGCATAAAGATACATTAAATACCATATTATACATTAAATGTTCAGATTTACCATTTTAATAGTTTTTGATGTTATCTAAAGGCCACAGGATTTACGGAGTTCTAGGCCAAGACATTTTAATAGGATTTAAGATGAGAAATCTATGCTATTTGAACACACAGTTTGACAGCAAAAACTGTAATAGAATCCACACATCTGACTTTATTTTATGTCAAATACACTGAACCTTATTAATCTCTTCCACAATCTTGGACTGATAGGCTGGAGGATAGATGCTAGGTATCTCCTTTCTCCACTTACCAAGGTCATAGTCATTCTTAAAGACTAATCCTACAAACCACATTTTCTGGAAGCTTTAATGTCACAGGGTTTATCAACCCATATTCTGTGCTCACATAGCATTCTGCCCCCCTCTAGTATGTAACACTTCACAATAATTTTTTATTTCACTATCTCTCTCCTCACTGGACAGTTAACCTCCTAGACAGGAAGAGTATCAGGCACTCAAATTTGGCAAGAATAGGAAAGGATGATTAAATGGAGCATATAGATCATGAACAGATATTAGTAGAGTCACTCACTCTGTCCTCTGAGAAATGACACCTTAGAATTGAGGAACACAGAAAACGCTTTCTGATCTTATTATAGCACAAGGGTCAATGATTATGATGCTTCCCTTAAAAACCCAAAGTATGATCTCTTGAATCACCACAAACTTTAAATCCATATAGACTGGTCCTGATTCCCTATTGTTTGGAAGTAGTGCTCTGATGTACATCTTCCAACATACACTTGTATGTTTTCTGTTTATGTACAGAAATACGTATACCTCAGCCTTCCCTCACCCAGGACTGTCTCAAGATCCATGATCAACAGGCCTGTGAAAGTTTGGACTCTTGGAGAATACCTGTCCAGAGAACAATAGTGCTAGTTGCTCTGACTTTCGTTTCCCTTTTCTGGGAGATCGATTCAGTCATTGCTGGTAAAGAAAGTATCAGAAAGAGCCTAGTTTATGCACTGCATACTAAATTAGAAAGAGAGGAGATTGACTTTTATTTTTGTTGATCGTTTCCTTTGCTGTGCAAAAGCTTTTTATCTTGATGAGGTCCCAATAGTTCATTTTTGCTTTTATTTCCTTTGTCTTTGGAGACGTGTCAAGTAAGAAATTGCTGAGGCTGAGGTCAAACAGGCTGTTGCCTGTTTTCTAGGATTTTGATGGTTTTTTGTCTGACATGTAGGTTTTACTCCATTTTGAACTATTTTTGTGTATGGTGTAAGTAAGTGGTCTAGGTTCATTCATCTGCATGTCGCTGTCCTGTTTTCCCAGCACCATTTGCTGAAGAGACCATCTTTTTTCCATTGGATATTCTTTCTTGCTTGGTCGAAAGGTAATTGGCCATACATTTGTGTGTACTTTTCTGGGTTCTCTATTCTGTTCCATTGATCTATGTGTTTCTTTTTGTTGCCAGTACCATACTGTCTTGATAATTATAGCTTTGTAATCCAGCTTAAAGTCCAGAATTGTGATGCCTCTAGCTTTGGTGTTCTTTTTCAGGATTGCTTTGGCTATTTGGGTTTTTTTCTGGTTCCATACAAATTTTAGGACTGTTTCTTCTAGCTCTGTGAAGAACGTTGGTGTTATTTTCATAGGAATTGCAGTGAATGTGTAGATTGCTTTGGATTGTATAGACATTTTAACAATTTTGCTCTTCCAATCCATGAACATGGAATATTTTTCCAATTCTTTGTGTCTTCTTCAATTTATTTCATTGGCTTTCTATAGTTTTCAATATATAGATCTTTTAGCTCATTGGTTAGGTTTATTCCTAGGTACCTTATGATTCCTTGATTTCTTTTTTGGCTGATTCATTATTGGTGTGTAGAAGTGCAACAGATTTTTGTATGTTAACTTATATCCTGTGACATTGCTGAATTCATGGATGAATTCTAACGGTCTTTTTTTGGTTGAGTCTTTCAGTTTTTCATGTAGGATATTACATCATATGTGAAGAGTAAAAGTTTGACGACTTCTCTGACAAACTGTATGCCTTTCTTTTTGTTGTCTGATTGCTGAGGCAAGGACTTCCAGTACTATATTGAACAACAGTGGTGACAATGGACATTCCTGTAGTGTTCTTGACCTTAAGGGGAAAGCCCTCAGTTTTTCTCCATTGAGGATGATATTAGCTGTGGGCTTGTCATATATGGATTTTATGATGTTGATGTATATTCCTTCTATCCCTACTTTCTTGAGGGTTTTTATCAAGAAAGAATGTTGGGTTTTGTCAAATTATTTTTCTACATCTATTGAAATGTTCATCTGATACCAACAGAATGGGAGAAGATATTTCCAAATGACATTTTGGATAAAGGTTTAATATCCAAAATCTATCAAGAACTTATCAAATTCAAAACCTAAAAAACAAAGAATCCAGGGAAGAAATGGGCAAAAACATGAATAGACACTTCTCCAAAGAAGACATCCAAATGGTCAACCGACACATGAAAAAATGCTCTACATCACTCATCATTAGGGAAATACAAATCAAAACTACAATGAGATACTACCTTACACATGTCAGAAAGACTAACATTAGCAACTCAGGCAACAACAGATATTGGGGAGGTTGCAGAGAAAGCGGATCCCTTTTGCACTGCTGGTGGGAATGCAAACAGGTGCAGCCACTCTGGAAAGCAGTATGAAGGTTCCTCAAAAAATTAAAAATAGAACTACCCTACAACCCAGCAATTGCACTACCAGTATTTATCCAAGGGCTATAGGTTTGCTCTTTCCGAGGGGTACATGCAGCCCAAGGTTTATAGCAGCACTATCAACAATAGCCAAGTATGGAAAGATCCCAAATGTCCAGCAATGGATGGATGGATAAAGAAGATGTGGTATATAAATACAATGGAGTATTACTCAGCAATCAACAAGAATGAAATCTTACCATTTGTAACTATGTGAACTGAACTAGAGGGTATTATGCTAAGTGAAATTAGTCAGTCAGAGAAAGAAAATTATCATATGACTTCACTCATATGAGGACTTTAAGACGCAGAACAGATGAAATAAGGTAAGGGAAGCAAAAATAATATAAAAATGGGGAGGAGGATGAAACATAAGAAACTCTTAAATATGGAGAACAAACAGAGGGTACTGGAGGGGTTGTGGGAGGGAGGATGGGCTAAATGGGTAAGGGGCATTAGGAGTCTACTCCTGAAATCATTGTTGCACTATATGCTAAGTAACTTGGATTTAAATTTTAAAAAATATATTAAAAAATATTCAACAAAAAAATATAATAAAAAAATAAAAGTCTTCTTCACAGTGAAGGAAAAATATCAACAAACTAAAAGACAACCAACTATTAAATTCAGGTAACAAACAGGGTTGTTGGAGTGGAGGTAGGTAGGGGGATGGGCTAAAAGTGTGATGGGCATTAAGGAGTGCACGTGGGATAAGCACTGTGTGTTGTTTGTAAGTGATGAATCACTGGTTTCTTTTCCTGAAATCAACACTACACTGTATGTTAACTAACTTGAATGTAAATAAATAAATTTAAAAAATAAAATAAAAATGAGAAAGACCAGGAGTGCTTAGCTGGCTCACTCAGAGGAACATCTGACTCTTGATTTTAGGGTCATGGGTGTGAGCCTCATGTTGGGTGTGGAGATTAAATAAATAAAATAAGACCAAAGAGTGGAAACAACATAAATGTCTATCAACTGGTGATAGATAAATAAAATGTGGTGTATCTATGCAATAGATTATTATTCAGTAATAAAAAGGAACAGACTATTGATATACACATGATGAACGTTGAAAACATTTTCTAAGTGAAAGAAGCCAGCGACAAAGGACCATATATTTTTTCTATTGATAGGAAATGTCCACAGAAGGCAAATATACAGAAACAGAGGTAGATTAGTGGTTACTAAGGGCAAAGGGCAGGAACAGAGAGTGAGCCCCAGTGGGCAAAAAGGATCTTTATGGGGGATGGAAATGTTTTATAATTGGATTGTGATGAAGGCTACACAATTCTGTCAATTTCCTAAACTTATTGAATTGTACACCTAACATGAGTTAATTTTGTGGTGTGTAAATTATTTCTCAATAAATCTGTTTTATAAAAAATGGAAGAAAGAGATGAGAAATTTGACCCATAGAAATTATGACTTACCCACAAACACTCCCCAGTCAGTCTTATTCAGATCAATTTTACACCAAATAATGAAATGTACATTTTAAAACTTCAAGAGACTAGATTTTTTTCTTGTTTTTAGGTTATATATTGTTGTGTAACAAATCAGTTTACTATTTAGTTACTTAGACCAACTACGGTTTAGTGTTTCTCACGATTCTATGGGTTGGCTGGGCAGTTTGTCCTTTGGTTTCTCCTGGGTTCACACATGTGAACACGTCTTGCAGTTAGCACTACCTGCTGGCTGGCACACCTCCTGTCTACTCCATGTGGCCTGTCAGTTTCCTGTAGGACTGTCTTCCTTACATAGAGATCTGGGGGTAGTATTCCAAGAAGACAAAAGGAGAAGCCACAAAGCCTAGTTTCTAAAACTCACAATGTTACTTTTACCACATTGTGAGAAACTATTTAAGCAGCCATGTTTTTCAATCTACTACAGCATTCTATTACATATACAGTGTTTCCCGTATCCAACATCACCTTCATTCTGTCAAGGTTAGATACTATTCATGGAGAGAGATTAAAATCATATTATCTGTGGTTGTTGTGCTTTCTAGTGTTTCCTCTGTTGACTTGCATAATTTCTCATGGCCAAGTCACAATCTGCTAGTTTTATAATTCTAGTTATTCTATCTCAATTTTAAAAATGAGGCTAGGTCAAAAAATTTTTATTTCTTTTTTTAAGTGAATACTCTAAATGAGGAAAACAATATATTTCTGAACATTGTCTCACATGATTGTGGAAAAAAATAAAATGCAGAAAAAATTCAAGAATAAAAAGCACTTGGAGCAGAATGTTGAAAGGGGATTTTTCTGTTTTCTCATGATTTCTTTAAAGGACCAAAGGTAAGGAAAGTATTATTTATTATTGTAGGACCATTATTCTAAAGATACCTCCAGTGGATTGCCGCTTACTCTTTCTGAGGTTTATGAACATACCACTAATCCTCTTATCCTTATCCTCAGTACACAAACCATTCTATAAAAAGACCCTAAGTAGGCAGTTCACTAAAGCAGGGGATTTTTAGGAGCACTATATTATGGACATGGTAGCTGGTATTGTGTTTCGGGAGAACAAATTTTCAGAAGGTAAGTAGCAGAGAGAAGAAGCATCCAAAAGAACCAATAAATGGGATTGCCGCCACCAACCAGAAGACCAGCTGGGTGCTTCATGCTCTCCATACTGCTGACAGGCAAAAGCACACTGTAGGGCTCCCACTGGCATGGAGCACAATGTAAGAATTGAAAGCCTGCAAGTTTGGGGAATATACAATAATGGAGAGAATAAAAACTTGTTTGTTTGGTTTGAAAATTGTGGAAGTCTGAGTCTACGTGGAGTAGTCCTTAAAAGGCAAGGAAAAGAGAAATTACCAACATGGAGCAGCCTGCACTCCCACTAAATGATTGTCCATTGGGCTAGTGGATGGTCTGAAAGAAATCAGGCTTGAGGGCATCTTAAAATGATCCCACTCAAAAGCAGAACTTTTTAGGTTCAGGGAACATCTATAGTAAGAAGCTGTGGAAGCACTTCACGGAGCATGAGAGAGGTTGGAAGAGGTTAATAAGAGTATATTTCATAGAGTAAGACCCACAGAACCTTGATGGGCCCACAAGTATGGCTTACAAGAGAACCTGCGCTTGAGCACCTATCATAAAGGGATTATCTGTGACCATATTACAACAGCACGGGCATTCTCAACTTTCCACTTGATATTGACCCTCATCTCTATTTAAAGAGAATATCAATTTCCTACTTTTCAGTGTTGATTCTGCTTAACATTTGCTATTTTAAGAAATGGCCCATAACAAATTATACTCAAATATAAACTTAAGGCAGGTCTCTCTGCTAGTTAAAGGCAATGACTTGACACTGTTTAGGTGAATAAAACTCTATGAGGTTGAAACATTACCATCTTAGAATCTTCTCTTCTGAGACTCAATACATTTACAAGGAGTTATGACAGGCACAACACCATAAATCTAAACACTAGGTCATAGCCTAGTGATAAAAATTGACTATGACATTTACAGAATAAAATTTCTCCAGGTTTTCACTCTAAAGTGTATTCTATCTTTAGATGGATTATACAGGCACGATTCCATTGCTTATATAGCTCACTTCCAGGAACCATTTCTGAAAATATGAAGTGTATCAGCTCTTGTCAAAGTGATCCAGGACAAAAGAAGATGTGAATTCAAAATTATGGCCAGACCTTTTGCGTAGTTTCAGCTTTTCTCTCTTTGCTTGCCTTGCCTCCCATGTCCACCCTGTCCCTTACATTAGTCCAGTCCACAGTTGTCCTTTTCATTTGGCTGCTTTGTAGCTACCTGGCCTGCACTATGAGTTCCTTCCCTTCCTTTTCTTGGTCCAAACACCAAGTTCTCCATTATACCTTTCAACATTGTCCCACCTGCCACACATCGCAGACCCTGTTTTAAGAAAAAAACAAAAACACAACATACATTCTGCTTGATAAGCTTAACACTCAGAGGTACAAAAATGTATTAAAAATTCCATCCAAAATAATACTTTTGGGTAACTGAAGTCTTGTTTAACTGCCTCTGATGATACCATTTTGTGTACTGAATAAGATAATAAAGGGCATTGAAATTGATAACACATATAACATAGTAATGTATGTGGCATGTAAAACACTTTTTTCACCTTTAATTATAACATAATAATTGAGGGGCACCTGGGTGGCTCAGTTGGTTGAGTGTCTGACTCTTGATTTCAGCTCACTGAAGTCATGATTCTGGAATAGAGCCCCACGTCAGACTCCATGCTGAGTGCTTAAGATTCTATCTCCTTCTCTGACCACCCCCCCCTTCTATTTGATGCTCTGTCTCTTAAGTAAATAAATAAATAAATAAATAATAATAATAATAACAATGATTCTTCAGTCTGCTTGTTTTAAGATATCATTCTCTTTTAAAATTTTTAAATGAAAAAAGTTCAGGTATCCTTTTTTTCCTCTAAAGGTTTCAGTCCTTTCCTCCAAAAAAAGTTTGATTCACAGATCAACATACAACATATTTTAATACCCCTATCAACCACTTACTGTATTATAACAACATGATTTTCATTATTTTTTCTTTGCTATTCCAGGTTTCCACATACTTATTGAGGTGTGACTGACAAATTATAAACTGCATATATTTATAGTGTATTAGTTGGTAAAGTTTGACATGCATACACACCTGTGAAATCAGCACCACCATCAAGTTACTGAACATATCATCCCCCAAAGTTTACTCAAAAAATTTCCTTTATAATTCCCCATCCTCTCTCTCCCCAACTTCTACAATTCCATCCCCAGGTAAACATTGATTTGCTGCTATAAATACATAAAAGTCTGAATTTGTGAAAGTTTATGTAGACATAACTATACTGTATATACAATGTTTCTGTTTGTCTTCTTTCACTCAGCACAATAATTTTGAGATTTATTCAAGTTGTTGTATTAATGTTTTATTTTTAAGTAACATCCCTCTATATAGATGAATGCAATTTATTCATTTTTTCACTGGTTCGTGCACATTTGTGTTGCTGCGAGCTTTTTGGCTACTATAATAAAGCTATCTTAGGAACATTTATGTATTTATGCACACACCTTTGTATGGATATATGATCTTATTTCTTTTTTTAATTTTTTTAAAGTTTATTTATTTTGAGAGAGACAGAGACAGCATGAGTGGGGAAGGGGCAGAGAGACAGGGAGACAGAATCCCAAGTATGCTGTGCGCTGCCAGCACAGAACCCAATGCAGAGCTTGAACTCACAAAACCATGAGATCATGACCTGAGCTGAAACCAAGAGTCAGATACTTAATGGACACAGCCAACCAGGCACCCCAATATGCTTTTATTTCTTGGTAAATACTCAAAAGTGCAATGGCTGGATCACACAGTAGGTATATGTTTAACTTTTCAACAAACAGCCAAACTTATTTTCCAAAGTTGTAACACTATTTTACGTTTTCTCCAACAGTATCTGAGTATTCCACTTTTCCTGTATTCTCATCAACACTTAGTATGGTGAATCTTATTAATTTTAACCATGTACATTTATAGAAACTCATTATGGTTCAGGTTTGTGGTTTTCTAATGAGTAATGATATAAAGCATCTTTTCATTTACTTTTCATTTGTATATCTTCTTTGGTAATGTGGTTATTTAAATCTTTTTCCTTTACTTATTTTTACTTTGGTTATTTGTTTCCTTTGTGTATTTTTAGAACAGATATTTTTTCCCAGGATTTGGTTCATCTTTTCATTCTCTTAATAGGGTCTTACAAAGAGAAGCTTTACTTTTTTTTTCATCAACATATATCAGTTTATTCTTTCATAAATTGGACATTTAATGTCCTTTTTATGAAATTTTCAGCCCAAGTCCTCAAAGCATTTTTTAAAGATTTTCTTCTGGAATCTTTATCCTTTTAGCTTTTATATGAAGATCTGTGATTCATTTTGAGTTAATTTTTGCACATGGGTAGAGGTATGGTGTAAAGTTTTTCTTTTCCTTTTTTTTTTGCATATAAATGTCTATTGTATCAGTATCATTTATTGAAAACAAAATCTTTCTTTTCAATATTAATTGTCTTTGCATTATAAACAATCAGTTTGCTGTATTTGTGCAGATTGACTTCTGCACTACTTTGTTGCATTCACCTATGTATCTTTGCATTAATGTCACACCATCCTGATCATTGTAGCTTTATAGTCTGGTCATTTAGTTTAATATTTCATGCTGATATTTTCAAAGTTGTTTGGGCTGTTACAGGTCATTTAAATTCTCATATGAATTTTAGATTCAGCTTGTGCATTTCTACATCAGAGTCTTCTGGAGATTGTCACTGTGTTGAATCTGTACATCATTTAGGGAGAACTGACATCTTAACAAGGGAGTCCTTCACCCCATGAATATGGTGTATCTTTCCATTTATTAATGTATTCTTTAAATTCTCTCACCAATGTTTTGTAATTTCAGTATAAAGTGATTTATAGCTTTTGTCGTTTGTACTTTAAAATTTTAAGTGTTCCATATTACAAAAATACTGTGTACTAGCAATGAATAATCCCAAATGGGTATTAATCAGTAATTTGAGTATATATCTCATCAGTTTTTCTAGACATTGTCATATCTATGACTAAAGGCAGTTATACTTCTTTCTTTCTAATCTGGATAACTTTAATTTCTTTTTCCTACTTTAGTTTTAGTATAATGTTGAATACTGGTGAAAACAAGCAGATATATATATTCAGGTTCTTGACTTTCTTCTTCTGTAGTGTTTAATCTGCTGCAAATCCCTTCAGTTCATTATTTAACTTCCACATTGTAATTACCATCTCTAGAAGTTCTATTTGGGTCTTGTTTCTCATATCCTCTATGGCTTTACTTAAATATTTCTATATTTCTATTATATAGTTGTTTTAATGTTCTTGTCTGCTAATTTTAACAGTTGTGTCATCTGGGTCCATTTAGATTGATTAGTTTTTCTCATTATGAGTTTTATGTCCTGCTTTTTACATGCCTGGTAAATTTTGATTAGTTTGAGATACTGTAAATTTTACCTTACTGTGTCCTTTATTGTTCTTTATTTCTATAAATATTCAGGAGCTACATTCTGGGAAAGTTAAGTTATTTGGAGGTGGTTCGATCCTTTCAGAATTTGCTTTTAAAATGTGTTACATGGGACAGGAGCAGTGCCCAATCTAGAACTAATTGTTCCTCAATACTGAGGCAAAACCCTTCTGTGTATTCTCCCCAATGCCTTTGAATCAAAGTTTTTTAAGTTTGTGACAGTGCCTGGCATGGTTACATATACACCTTGGGTAATTTCCTCATACACAAGCTCTGACTAGTACTAAGCTAACACTAGATGGAGACTATTTGCAAATTTCTAAAGCAAAGCTCTTTCTCTGGTACTCTGACTTGCCAAAGAAATCTCTTCCATTTTCTGAATCCTTAGCTCTGTCTCAACTTGTGGACGCCACCAGGTTGAGGATTCTACACAGGTCTCTCTACCTATGCCGTATCCTGGACAATTTTTCAAGTATCTGGGCATACATTTCTGGGCCAGTTCCAGGATTCACCTATTTTATTGTCTTTCAGGGGTTACTATTCTTTGTTGTCTGATGTTGATCATCTAGAGTGAAAGCATAACTGAGTACGTCTAAGTGACCACACAGAGGGACAGATACTGTGGTGGGAAATTACAAGTGGAAGTGAAGAGACAAAGATGATTCTAATGTTCCAAACCCATGGATAATGATTTAGAATAGTGATGTTACTGACAGAAATAGGGTAGAGAGGGGTAAGGAGGATAAGGAAAGTTTTTAAAAGAATCCTTTTTATGGATGATAGAATGATCAGGTGGACACTTTAAATAAGAAACTGATAACTTCCTTTTAATCAGTGAGGTGATCACATGAAAATATTCATGCAGCTTCCACAAACATTTTATAATTTGAGAGAGTCAGTTCCCAGAATAACTGTTATTTAAAATCATTAGTGACTGAGTGTGAAAAATGAGAATGATAGATAACATGATTTATCAGGGTAAAAATCTGGCATAACTCGATTCTTATTTTAAAAACTGATTTTTTGGGCAGTAACATAAGTTTGTGGTTCATTATATGACCAATGTTACATATGATGTGAAGCCAGAGACTATCAGTTATTAGGGAGATAATTTTCAAATTATTTACAAGATTTTCAGAAGTGAAAAGGGCATTACAAAAGTAAAAAAGTAAAATTTCTTGACTGAGTAAAACTGCTGCTAGTTTGGTATCTAGGCTTTATACCACTATTAAATCTTTATTTGTAAATTCTCAAGTATCTGTACATGGCAAGAAGATCTAAAAGAACATCTCAACAGCGGTGGTTGCCACAGGACACTGGACTCATTACACTGTATGTAATGAATGCAGAGTTAAGAAAACTTCTCATTTGGTGCTTTGGATGAGGAAACCACTTGAGAAAGTTGCAGAGCCTGAAAGTCAAAAGCTTAATTAATCAAATCTTACGTGTGAAAAATATGGAATTTTATTTTCACTTTTGGTAGTTTTCTACTGAACATTTTGATGGTTGTGTATGTGCTTTTTCTTGAAGTTAAATTCAGTAGCTTCTGCATCAGTTTATTATATATTAAAAAGTACAGAGAGATAATCATTTCCATGCCTTTGCCTAGATTGATAGTTTCTTAAATTTCATTCTTTTTTTTTATTTTTGAGTTCAACTAAACTTTGAGCAAATCATTAATAAAATACTGATTTACTGATGACCAACATAATTCTACTATTATGTATAGTGGTTATAACTTTTTAAAAAAATTTTTAATGTTTTATATATTTCTGAGAGAAAGAGAGACAGTGTGAGCAGGGGAGGGTCAGAGAGAGAGGGAGACACATAATCTGAAGACAGGCTCCAGGTTCTGGGCTGTCAGCACAGAGCCCGACGTGGGGCTCAAACCCATGAACCATGAGATCATGACCTGAGCCGAAGTCGGACGCTTAACCAACTGAGCCACCGAGGTGCCCCTGGTTATAACTTCTTAATCATTTATTATGTTCTCTTATTTTTCATGTTTTTTTTTGAATATTGAGTTAGTTTATTGTAAAATGAAGAGTATTAAAATAGATAAAAATATTTTTTGTTGTTTTTGTTAGCAAAGGTAACTGGTTAAGAGCACTGATCCTGCAGACAGAAGGCCTGGAATTAAATCTTGGCACCAAAGTTTAGTTGTATGAACTGAGACAGGTTGCTGCTTCTTTGTGCTTCATTTTCATTATCTGGTAAAAATGAAATTGTAGGAATTACATGTAGCAAGCCAAGCAGAGAACCAATTGCTGAACATATTTTATGTTGCCGTTTCTTCCATTGTTAGAGACAAGTGTCATTTCACGAATTCTGAGAGTGCTCAGCCTGGTTTAAAGAGGATCACAAAGAACATAATAACTGTGCCTTTTGAAAGTCTATCTTTTGCCTATAGATAAAAGTCAAGTGTGTGTGTGTGTGTGTGTGTGTGACACGCACACACATATGAGAGACTGAGAGAGACAGAGGAGTATAAGGTATACTGAAGTGGCTAATCATATATAAAGTAGTGATTCTGAATAATTACAAAGCTCTAATTATTGAACAGGTTTCCCTACAAATTTAGTGAGTTTTTATTAGCAAAGTTAGTCAAGCAGGATCAAATTACCACTTACTGGTGATTTTGTTGAAGGGAGTCATGCACTTAAAGAGGGCTGGAATCAATGACTTCCATAATCCATTTGAATTAAAAGATTTTGTGAATTATATACACACAGTAACCAACTATCTTACCATAAAATCTAGTACCTCTGGCTCTTCTCTCCTTTATCACCTATTGAATCATAGATATAACCTCCCTTGAGGCAGACTCTCATTTTTTCCTCTTCTGAGTCAAGTCAGTAGATGAACCCTTAGCTCTTGAGAGCCAGAGGTAAGTATCATGGTCCCTCTGCCATGTGGACTGCCCTGACTCTAATACCTTGTGAATCTGTTTTAAGCAGAATGGGAAACCTAGTGACTAACCATTTATTTTACTTGGTAATGAAATTAGGAATTAATTCTCACCTTTTCTCTCCATCCTCAAATTAAATTTACTGACCATGATCAGTGGTTTCAGAGTGTTGGTTCAATATACTTTACAAATATTTCTTCACACAATTCTCTAAATCAACACTGAATATGAAATAATTTAGTATGTTAGCTTCAGGACAGACCCTTGCACACTAAATGCACCTGACCTAACAGGCACAGATCCTTTCTCAGGGTCTATGTATCATTTACTTGAGTGATGGCTGGCATCTACTTTGTACCTACCACTTTATACTCTGTCCTAAAACCTTCAATTGTAGAGTCATTGTCAAATGATTCTTTGTGATCCCATTCAATTTGCAAGCTGATTTACATGCCCTAGGTCTGTGGGAAATGCCATGATATTTTCAATCTGTTCCACTTAACAAATTTGTTGCACAGTAGGAAAGCCATTCCAATCATTCTTTCATGATATAAATTTGCATAGAAAGGAGATGTCCCTGTGTCAGTCTTTTGAAGGTTATGGACTTCACCCTGTTTATTAAGTGAACAATGTCAAGAAGCAAATTTAAGGCGATATTATCTCTGTCCTTTTATCTCTTCTTCTTGTTTGTGGAATTTAAATTCATGCTGTGCAAGCACAAACAAAAAATACACAGAGGGAAATTAGATTACTCAAACAAATATATATATATACCATTTTTAGAATTCACCAATAATAAGTATGTTGCTCATATCAGCAGGAATTATTTGTCCTCTTCCCCACATTTAGGGGTCAGTATTAGAAATATAAGCTAAAGGAATTAAGGTATTCTGTATTCTTGAGCTTACTAGAGGACACAATATCAGCCTCTACAAGTGCTTTATTGCTTTTAATCTTTATAACGAACCTCAGAGTTGGGTATTTCTATTGCCACTTTTACTGAAGAGAAATGTGAAGGTTAGAGGAGTTTTATGATCATCTTATGGTAGCACTTGCAAAACACCAAAAATAATGGAATCTACTGAAAGTTCCAAATAAAGAACAATATGATCAAAGTAATGTTTAGTTATAACCCTTCCTCTCTATATATTTGCCCCAATCATATCTCTGGCTAATCCTCTTTAATGGAGCTTTAAACCTTTTTATTGCCACTGCCTTTTATTATTTGGAAATAGCCATTAATATAATAGCAACAATAATATCTATATCAGAAATGTGTAATACAATTGAAAAATATAAAGCCTAATATAATGACATTTACAGGTCTTTTGGCATGTATTTATAGAGATAAACCTTTCATGGGATATGACTTAAGAGGTAAACAAAGGTCTTCTGACATTTCATAACTAAAATTTAACTTGACGGTTCAATGACAATCAAACTCTCCCTATATTTGGTGGGGATTTAAAGAATTATTCTTTCATTTCTTCATTCATATAAGTGTGTAACAGAGTCTAATAAGGGGCTGAAAGGTAAAAGCCTAAACAAACAGGGCATTTCAGGACTAAGGGTATTAGGGCTAGGGCTGGGATGGAGAAGTTAACCAACCAACCTAAGTGGCTACTTGAGAAGCCAAGATGAATGCCAGTTAAGATAGTCTTGCTGAGAACAGAATGGAAATTAAGTTATGGCTATATAATAAATGCTACTTTTCTACAACACTAACATACCATCAATTTATTAACAACCTTTCAGAAATGATGTGTCATAATTTTGGTAATGTTAAAATCATACAACTCAGGGAGAGAATCCCTGGTCTCAAAATACTTAGGTGCCTCAAAAAAGGCTGTCATAAATATTGTGACACTTAGGCTAGAAGTCATTTTTCCATTCCTTCTAATAAGTTTGTAAATACCCAAGTTCTACATAAAATCTGCCTTTGCTTTAAAATCCATAAAGTGATTCCTATTTTCTTTACTAAAACCTGGCTGATGCAGGGCTTGGGGCTAGACATGTTTTCTAGCAGCAGATAGTGTTTTTTTTTTTAAAGGAGAAATTGTATACTGGAAGTCTACAGTATAAGATGGCTAATGAGTTTGTTAAAGCCTCTTATATGCCTACAGAATACATAGCAATGGTGAACCAAGTGGCTGTTAGAAGAGATCACTGAAGCAGGAATAAGGACTGCAAGTGGTGGGATGTGCCAGCAAGTCTGACTGCACTGGAAAGCCTACAAAAGAAAATGGCTTGATCAGCCTTTACATACCTGGCTTAAGAAATACACACTGAACCAAGGTGCTATGATAATCGCTTCTATGATCATAGAGGTTGATGTAGCTGGTAATCAGGTAGAAGTTTATTTCACATCGTCCAATATTTTTATGTGGAATTTAATATATTAACTGTGAATGACCAAAGATCAGAGAAATAAAAGGATATAGAAGCAACCTAACTGTTCATCAATGGACAGTGAATAAAGAATAGGTAGGGGTTGTGCGTATACACATGTACACAGGGAAATATTACTCAGCCATAGAAAAGAATGAAATGTTGCCATTTTGGACATGGATGGACCTAGAGGGTATTAGGCTAAGTTAAATAAGTCAGAAAAAGACAAATACCATACTATTCACCTGTATGTGGAACACACAAAAATGAAGCAAATACAGAAACAGATTCATAAATATTGAGAACCAAATGATGGTTGCCAGAGGGGAGTGGGGTCAGGGTAAATGAGTAAAGGGGACTAACAAGTACAAATTTCCAGTTATAATATGAGTCATGGGGATGCGAAGTACAGCAGAAAGAATGTAGTTAACAATACCGTAATAACATTGTAGGGGGACAGATGGTATCTACACTTGGGGTAAGCAGTGCACAATGTATAAAATTGTCAAATCACTATATGCACAACTAACTGATAATATCATACATCAACTCAACTTCAATTAAAGTTAGAAAAAATAAAATGTACTCTAAGTATTCATTGTTTAGCTCATGGATTCATGCATCAGCATTCTTGAAAACCCTCTTCTCTGCTAATGTCTGGATTTACAATGGGACAGGAATTTACCTTTGCTCTGCTATAGAATAGAGGGTGGAGTAGCCTGAGGCAACAGGGGAATAGTATTTGTGAAGACACAGGAAGGTGACAACTATGAATAGTTTAGTATGGATTGAGAAGAGGATCAAAGTTGGGGAGTAAAAGATGGTTATAAAATGAGACTTGATAGTTTGAAAGGAACAGCTAATGAAAGATTTTTTTTTCATAAGACAATAGTAAGCAATTCAAGGATTTATGTTAGAGTAACGTCATGTTGTTTTATGAAAAATGCCTTGAAATGTATGATCAGAGACAAGGAGGTTAGTAAATGGTGTGACATAATAATTCATGTGATCAGTAAGAACATGGACATAGGTAGAACCACTGATGATAAATGTAGCTACCAATTTTAAAGACATTAAGAAAGTAAAATAAACCAGACATAATGATGGGCATGGGTGGAAAGAAAAAAATTACAAAGGATAAAATCTAGGTTTCTAGCCCACAGTTAAGAATTAGTGCAATGATGTAGTAATAAATATGGAGAAGTTACTAAAGTTAAAAAAAATACTTTTCGGTCCTAATGATTTTTTAAATTATCTGTTACAATGGACTAAAACATTGAACATAAAGCTTTTGTGTCCTTAGGGCTGGAAAAAGATTTCATGGTAAATTAGCATGCAAATAATTACAGATGCCTCATCTTTTTAAATACTTAATCCCAGCAGGCAAGTGTGCTTGCATATGTAATAAAGGCCCCCCTTACATTAAATCATTGTCTATAAGGTACCAAGCCTATTTTATTCTAGACAGAGCACTTATAGTTAAGTGAGTTATAGTTGTACCAATATCCTATAAACCATTAAAAAGAACAGTGGATGCAGGTATTATTTATAACTTAATGTGATAAGATATATCTGATATAAACAAGATCCATTCATTTATTCATTCTCATGGGCAGATTTGGCAATCTCCCTCCAGGTCACAGCAAGATATGAACCAAAATCTGAATTAAGGGCTGAGACAAAATAATTGGAATCAATTCTGATGAGGAATTAGCCAATAAATAGAATGGGCATTAAAGATTACTGAAGTCCCAATGAGAGTAGACAAGAAGCCATTCATATGACTTGCTCCATTACAGCATGTCCAGAGTTTTGTTAATGCTCAAAAAGTTCTTTCTTAAAAAATGCATTTAGATTGTGATGTCTCAGAGGAAAATGTATTTTTAAGATAGTGAATTAATTACCAGATGAAGACATCCATGACTTCCCACTTTTTCTTTAAAAAATTTATTTATTTTTGAGAGGGCACAAGTGGGGAAGGGGTGGGGGGACAGAAGATCTGAAGTAGGCTCTGTGTGGACAGCAGCAAGTTCAATGTGGGGCCTGAACTCACAAGTCATGAGATCATGACCTGAGCCAAAGTCAGATGCTAAACCAACTCAGCCACCCAGATGACCCAGTGATTTAGAACTCTTGTTGTTAGAAAAATTGGACTAGAATCTCAGATTCTACTTTATGCTTGCTTACAGCCTGAATTCTCCTGAGAATATACAAGAGGAGTAGAGGGAGCTCTCATTGCCCATACTGCCTGGAATGAAGATTCAGGAAAAACCCAAGATATTTTCCTGTCAATCGGGCAGGTATTTTCCCCAAGGAAGACTATGTATTCTACTGGACAGAGAGATTTAAAGAAAAAAGTCCATCAATAGAGACATGCAGACCTAAGGGAGAAGGTCCATTCTTCTTGTGAAACTCATCATCTTAAATATTCTACCCTAATGTACTAGTAAGTTTAAGTTAACTACCTAGTTCTTACTATATTGTAGTTCTTGTCTATATATATTGGTTTTGGCTTCTGTATTTGAATTAGAGTCCAATCATTGGTCTTGTGAAAGTTGACATGATAAAATTCAAATGCTTTGGCTGTGTTCCATCCAATTTCCTTCAGGGTTCAATGGAAGAGGGGGTGTTAACATATTCAGTAGTCTATTACATGAAGACCAGTAGCTATTATTAGTGATGGACCAACTTAAGATATGGAAAAATTAGAAGGTAAACATGTAGGAGAAACAGGAAAATTAGTCTTTCCAATTGGTACATTAAGAGACACCCCAGTTAGGAAAGGGAATGGTAGATATTAGGGAGACACATTCAATAAACATTATTTTGAGCCAGGCCAGGGGGTTAGTGCTATGAATAAAGACAGAAAAGAAGGTCACCTGGGTGGCTCTGTAGGTTAAGTGTACAACTTGGGCTCAGGTGATGATCTTGTGGTTAGTGGCTTCAAGCCCTGCATTGGGATCTGTGCTGACCGCTTGGAGCCTTCTTCAGATTTTGTGTCTCCCTCTCTCTCTGACCTCCCCCACTCACACTATGTCTCTCTCTCTCTCTCACTCTCTCGCTCTCTCTTGCTCTCTCTCAAAAATAAACATTAAAAAAAGAAAAAAATCCTATCCTTGAGGACCTTACTGTTTTTAGCAAAGTAAAATAATATAGTCAGTAACTAAATATATACATATATATGTATATAATATACATATATATAGTCAGTGATAAAATATAGTCAGTAACTAAAATGGAGAGCAGTAAGTGTGGAGAAGAAAGTGTGCACAGAGGGTTAGAAGAGTCAAAAGAATGGGACATTTAACGTCTGATGGGCAGGAATAAGGGAAGGGGGTTTCAAGAGGAAAAGTGCAGTGCTTTCTTATTGCCAGGCAGAATTAAGTGAAACTTGTGTAAACAGGGAATAAACTGTACTTCAGAATGATAGTTTTATTCTAAAGAAGGCCCGAATTATCTTATTACTTAACACTTATTCCTCAAATTTTCCCCCAGTTTTTATCTTTTTCAGTACATATGGTGGTCTACCAGCCACTATCTCAGACTTAATATTCTCTTCTTTTTGTGGGGGGGGGCATCCAGAATTATCTATTTCTACTACTGTTATGTTCTTTCATTCTTAAGGTTTCTCAGATTCCTAGCCTTTTTAGGGCTCCAGCCTCAGAATTCAAACAAAACAACAACAAAAACCTATGTCACAGGTTTTAACACTTATTTCTGGGCCAGTCAACTCCAAACTCTTCTCTAGATTTAAGATCTTAACACCATCCTGAGCAAAACTGAATGTGTTCCAAATTTATTTTTCATTTTGTATTGCCTCTCTTAATTGAACTGTCACTATTCTCTCACTCTAGCAAAAACTCTTATACTGAAATTATTTCTCTCTCCCACCCCTCAAATACCTTTAATCATGTAAGATTCTTTCTCCTAAGTTCCCTTCCTACCATATCTTCATCTTAATTCTCACTGCCATTGCCTTAATTTAGATCTTCGTTGTCTTTTGCTTAAATAATTAGAATAATCGATTAGTATCTCTAACATCATTCACTTTGACTTATAATCTATCTTCTCTTCTTCCACAAGAGTGATCTTAATAAAAGTAGAAATGCTATTCTGTCTCTTGCTTGAAACCTTTCTTCAACTCCCATTCACTGGCCCAAGTGATAAATGATAAGTTCCTTAGCAACTTGCTTTACATGGAGGCCCTGCATAAATTGGCCAGTGCACCTCCTTGCAACCTCAGAAAAAACATACCTTTGCCCCAGGCTCCATTGCTGTTTGTTCTCTATCAAATTTAAAATATGCAGGGTTCCATTTTACTCCTTTTAGTATACATACATTTGATGGGGCACTTTTATTTATCACCATGGCTTTGATTACCAATTCTTTGTTGATGACTCCCAAATCTGTATCTCCCTCTTGTACATATTTCCTGTGCTCCAGACAAGGATACTCAACTTAGAGGTTTATTTCTGCTAACATGTACCAGAGCATCTAAATCCCAACATTTCTACAAGCTGAGTTTATAATCTTCCACGAACATACTGCATACAGAAGTTTTAAGGATGTGTAGTTACTTTAGGGAAATCCACATACTACTACAGCAATACTACACAAAACTTCAAGGATGTGTCCTATAATTAAAAGGCCAAAGTCAAATCACACTGGACTCAAACTATTACTTTGGTCTGTTATTCATATTCTCTCTTCCCACCTCCAATTCCATTTAGAGTTTTTGTTCATCGTCTCCTTTGTCAGACAGGGATTCCCCTTTTTTAGGAAATATGGCAGCTGACCACTTTAGATTTCCATCACATCCTTTCAGCAGCCATCAGATAAATATAATACAGTTTCCTCTCCTAAGGGTAAAAAAATTTTTTCCAATGGAAAATATTGAACATGTACCTCTTTCTGAAATAATGAGTAAGACCGCAGGGATAGGCTATATTGAGAAATATATTATTCCAGAAACAGGAGATGGAACCCCAAAGGAACCACATGGACTGAATAAATGTTTAGAGTCATCCAAGAAGTGGGGGTGGGGGATTATGACACTGTCAACAAAAAAAGAAATGAATGGTAAGTAGGCAAGAGCAATAGCTACTTGTACATAGTTACTCAGCAAGTAAGTAGTCAGGCAAGGACTCAGACTTAGGCCATTTAGTTCCCACACTCTGCTTTTTATGCTCTAAAACAAATATAGTCAGCTGTAACTTAGCAACTGGAGACACAGAGAGATGTAAGACACAGACTTTATTCCTAGGGAACTGTAAATCTTATACTATAGGTCAGTAGATCCCAACCATTTTATCATCAACAATTTAGTGTTTCCTCTCAAGAAACTATGGTTTAAAAAAAAAGAAGAAGAAAAGAAAGCAAGGTATGGTTTAAAACGCCTTGTAAATGTCATTTATTATGTACTAATTGTGTGCACTTTACTGATAAAGTCCATTATATTTTATTATTCAGAAAATTACTTACTGAAGTTGAGAATTACTATTTTTAGTGAAGAACACCAAAGGCTAGTGAGCTTGGATATTGCTTCTGGATAAATTCTCCTGTCACTTGGACAGGTGCCTAGTTTCATGTTTCTTCTGTGCCTGTTAGGTTTGTCTTTTATACTCTAAAAGCCTATTTTTCTTTTACCCTTCACATACAAATTACTAGCCCTTATTGTAGATAGCTGTCAACTAGAATGTGGTATAAGAAACTAATTTACAATAGAGTGCTGTTGATCACTGGGGCTGCTCATAAATGTTCTATTCCTTCTCCTTCTGGCTGGACTGTACCTTCCTACCATCTTGAAATTAGGCATGGTCATGGGACTCATTTTGGATGACTGTAAGCAGTGGCATATGCCACTTCTCTGAGGAATTTTGAAACCTAGTTTTTAATCCAATGCCTCATCTTTTCCTGTTCCAGCAGTCATGGAGACATGTAGGGAAATGGAATTTCCATGAACCTTCATTTGTGAGTAAATATAATGCCAACCCACATTGGACTGGTAGCATGACCATAACATTTGTTATGGTATTTAGCTACTCAGATTTTTGGGGTCATATGCCATTATAGCATAACATAGCCTATTTGAACTAAGTCAGGAATTTTCACTCAATCATTCAAGTATGTCTATATGTACCCCTTCCAAAGAATTTATAGTGTTATAAAATGTGTGGAGAAACACACCAAAGGAAAGAATACATAATGGTGAAATTCTAGAATCTAAGAGCCCTAATGAGTATTCATATTTGAAGGGTTCCGTATTAGCCAACTACTCTCCTGCTTGCTAGGAAATAAACAATAAACTAAAAAAGAATAGCCATAGAACTTCAATCTGGAAAGACGGTCACAGGAATTTCTTTTAAGTTCATTATTCTCTGAAAAAACTGCACAAAAAGATATCCCCACTTTTTTTAATATAAAATAAGGCACCTACCAAATATAAGGAGGTGTCATTTATAGGAACTTCCAATTTAGTCACATCCAGAACATTAAAAAATAAAGTTCTGAGTCCCTATGCTTCTGTTCAAAATTCTGTCTTGAAGAAAAGAACATGATAAACTGCCCTTGAAATGCTGTGAAAGGGAGATAAAACTTTATTATCTCTCTCTAAAGTTAGTTAGGGAAGGTTCTTCAGCCTGTCACAGGAATCTGGGAGGAAGGCTGAAGTTAATGAGCTGCTTGCATTGTGATGGGCTTCTTTGAAAGAAGCTGTGCTTCTCCACAGTGAAGCCATCAGAAAAAAAAGAATCAGCATGGCAGCAGGAAGCATCATAATTAATAAGGAGCCCACAATAGAATGCTGTTTAATCTAACATGACTACTATGAACTGTAGACAATAACAGCATGAGTCTTCATTTACAAAGGCAATTTATCACTTTTCCTCCCCAGAAAATGAGAAAGTATCAATCTCTTCAGAAGCTCCAACTTAAAATGCTGCAGAACAAAATAAACTTTCTAGAACAAAAAAATAGTCTAAAAGATGTGGAGACAAATGTGAAAGAGAGATTTAATCTCTGTATCTGGGATGCAGTAGACAGTGGAAATTCCATTTACCATCTGTGACTAAATATTCAAATGCCCAACTTCTACTCTCTGTAGTACCTTTCAGTGGCCTGTAGCTTATTATCTAAAGGCTTGGGAATTTTAAGTTCTCTCTAATGACTTGATAATTGAGGTAAAGGATAGCTTTAAATATTTCTTGAGGGAATGACTGATTAACCAAGAAACAAAGTTTGCATTCCTCAAATTGGCATTTTGAGAATATGGCAAAGAAAAAGCTCTGGGAAGTGGGAGCTCTTTTGCAACCTTTATTCAGGTGTCCAAATTTATCTTCTTAAAATACCACTTCCTTTCTCTACACTGCTTTGTAAGTAGCAGAGTCCTGAACATCCACTTTAAAAGAAATCAAGGATTAGCAAAAATGCAACTTCCTTTTAGTTTAAACTTTTTGTTTCACAGAAAATAAATGGACAATGATGCATGAAAACTGGATTAATGTGACACAATTCAATTTATTGATAAGTATTGCCATTAATCAAGTCATCTAGCAGAGGACTCTCATTGGAAGATTAAAACTATGAAAGACTTTCTCAGGAGCAATGACCTCCATTATGGACCATCAGAAATTTTACTTTTATTAAAACATGTTTTACAGCACATATTTTGCATCAAATCTATTTGCAACTGGAATTATAATTTTTTAAAAGGATGAAAGTTTGTGTGAGGAGGAGGTTCTAAGTGCTGCTAAATGAGCTTTGATTCTTGCCAATAGCATTAGAAATATAAGAGGTTTTCATGGTCTATATTGTTTTCAGAATTCCTGGTTATATAATAAAATACTTCTCAGGAAGAAAATTAATGTAAAGAATTATTATTCAAAAATTTAAAAATTGTTTTTAATAATAAATTTCTTTATACTTCTGGAGAAACTGAAAATGCATAAAATTTCAAGTTTGAAATAGAAGTTTTATAAACATTTTCTTCTTCAGAGACTTCTGGTAAAGATGAGAGAGTAGGGGCATTCTAGGCTCACCTCATACCATGGAGACAACTAGATAATGCTCACATGAGTGTAAATAACCCAGTAAATGATCCAGTGACTGGCAGAATAAACTCCATAACTCAATGGAGAGAAAAGGTCACATCAAAGAGGGTAGGAAGGGTGGACATATGGTCAGGAGCTAAATGGACTGACAGGACTATCTGTGGGAGGGACAGATACCATGGGCATGGAGAGGGGAGAGAAACAGACTCACACATTAGGGAGTCCACATGGGGAATATGAATCCCCATAAACATTTGGTTTTGAAAATCAGAGGTTTATAAAATCACTTCTTATAACAAGCAGGACTTAAAAACATGGAATTTAAAAAATCAGCAGGCTGGGCTTTGGAAGAGCCAGAAGGCCAAGGGGAAACTACATTCCCACCCTTAAAGAGGCAAAAGAACAAAGAGCCCTTGGAGACAAAACACAGAAGCAGCACTTAGAAAGGCACCTGGAAGCACCTGGGAATTCAGGTGGTTAAGTGTTAGACTCTTGATTTCAGATCAGGTCATGATATCAAGGTTCATGAGTTTGAGCCCTACATCTGCTGACAGTGTAGAGCCTGCTTATGATTCTTTCTCCCTCTCTCTGCCCCTCCCCCACATGTTGTCTCTCTCTCTCTCTCTCTCTCTCTCTCTCTCTCTCTCTTTCTCAAAATATACCAACTTAAAAAAAAAGACAAGAAAGGCACGTGGGACATACAAGAGGTAGTTATTTACTAACCTCAGAGCCTGTCCCAGAGGAGCAGAAATTTCTGAGGAACTCCTCCAGAAATAAAGGAACCAGCAGGTGTAATTTACCTTCCCCATCCCCCAGCATAAACACAGGACCACCTGCAGCACTCACTACCTAACTGTGCCTCCACTAATCCATTTTCTGGACAGCCCATCTCAGTCTGGGTGCTGTAAGTCCCCTCCCACAGGGGAATCCAGGTGTCCAAAGCTTGCTAGGACCGCTGCACCCCTCTGCTGTGCTCTGGCAGATCAAACCTCTCCAATATGCTCTTGATATGCAACTAGCCTGATTGCAACCCCCCTCCCATCCCCTGCCACCAATGAAAGCTTCTCAAGGGACAACACAGGAAAAGTTCCCTGCTGTTTGGTGTTATTGCATCTCCTGGTAGCAAATACCTTGTTTGACTCAATTCAATCTCAAGGCATCCCTAGACTGGCCCACTAACCAGAGGGACCAAATATTGCCCTTAACAAAGAGAGCCATTACAGAAAACCTGACTGTGGGAAAAAGTTGCTCAGCCACAAAAGAAGGGCACATAGGAGATATCTCTGAGCCCCAGGTTCAGGTGAACACAGACTCTTCACAGCAGGACACTAGAGACCCTCTTCTTCATAAGGCACTTCTTTCAAGTGCAAAAGATGTAGCTGTGTTTCCTAACATATGGAAACAGACACAGCTATTAGGCAAAAGTATGAGACAGAGGAACATGCCACAGGACAGGACAAGAATCAAATAAAGAGACCTAGGAGAAATGGAGATAAGTAATATGCCTCAGAGAATTTAAAGTACTGATCATTAAGATACTCACTGGACTTGAGAAGAGAGTGGAGGACATCAGTGAGACCCTTAACAATAAGGTAAAAAAGCACCACAGATGAGGAACACAATAAAGGAAATAAAAATACACAAGATGGAAGATATAATGTATGAAACAAAGCAGAAAAATGAATGAGCAAACTTGAGGACAGAGTAATAGAAAACAATCAAGCCAAGCAGATGAGAGAAAAAAAAATGCAAATTGAGAACAGACTTAAGGAACTCATGAACACCATCAAGCATATTAATTTACATTATAGCGATCCCAGCAGGGGAAAAAAAAATGTGTGGGGTGGACAGGATTTATTTGAAGAAATACTGTGAAAATTTCATAAATCTGAGGAAGGAAACAGAGATTCAGATCCAGCAGTCACAAAGATGCCCAAGCAAAATGAAACCAAATAAGTTCACACCAAGACACACGGTAATTAAGACAGTGAAAGCAGGGTGCCTGGGTCGCTCAGTCGGTTGAGCGTTCACCTTCAGCTCAGGTCATGATCTTGTGGTTTGTGGGTTTGAGCCCTGCATCAGGGTGACAGTTTGCTCAGAGCCTGGAGACTGTCTTCAGATTCTGTGTCTCCCTCTCTCTCTGACCCTCCCCTGCTCACACTCTCTCTCTCGCTCTCTCTCAAAAATAAATTTAAAAAATTTAAAAAATTAAGATGGTGAAAGCAATTACAAACAAGGGAAAACATCTTAAGGTGATTAGTTGATTTTTCAAAAGAAATATTCTAGGACAGAAGGGAGTGGTATGATATATTCAAAGTGCTATTATAGATGAGTTTTCCTAATTTTCTTTTTAGATTGTTCATTTTTAAGTGTATAGAAATGCAACTGATTTTTGTGTGGTTTTATATTTCTCAACTTTATTGAGTTTGTTAATTTTAATATTTTTGTCAAATCATTAGGATTTTCTACATATAAGATATTGTTATCTACAGACAAAATTTTGCTTCTTTCTAAAAAAAATGGTATTCTTTAACACAAACTTTAAAACTATATAAATTTAGCATTTGTTACCTTCTGTAACATAAATGTAATAGCCCTAATAGGTCTAGGGAATAATATATAAATAAAATATACTTGGAAATATAAGATAATCATTAATACTTGGGAGCTAGTGTATATAATGATTTCCAGTTTCAAATACCTTATATAGAACTTAATCCTCTAGTCTATTAACTTCCTTAATTATACCTCTTGTAATTACTTAATATATTACCCAAACTAATATTTCAATATGTGTATTCTTAATAGTTACTGACATTTTCAATCACATTTCCTAGAATTCACAATTTTAAAAGGACAAGAAGACTAAACAACATTAATCCTAACAAAACTAAGCCAGCCAGTACATATATACTTTTCATGAATAAATGTGAATATTGCCAATTCTACAAAATGTAAATTCTGTATCAGTGAGAACAGCACTCTTATCTCTGTGGTCCTAATTACACATTCATATTATGTGCGATTTATATATGTATTACAGTTTGAATAAAATACTACCATATGAACAAAATTTAAGCATATATCCATAGCTAGGAGTTTACTTTTCCCCCCTCAAAACCATAAATTCTTTCATAAATGAAAGATTTGGCCAGATGCTTAAATTATCTGGGCCTTAGTTAAATCAATATTAATGAAAAGGGTTAGACTATAAAATATAAAATTATATAATCTCATAACCCATGATTAAAGAGCTTAAGAGTCATCTACTAAGTGTTATATTAAAGGAGTCTGAAAGGCTACCTATGGTGAAAGTTTTTTAAAAATCACATTTAATAGAAAAAAAGTATAAAGTCAAATACTGATAAGTTCACATGACTGTCTCATCTACTTGTTCCTGTAAAAAGAAGTACTAGAAAGCTTTGGGAAATCAGAATCAGTGAATAAAGATGGACTGTCCACAAAATGAAAACTTCACGTCTATTTTACATGTACCATTTCTTTCGACTGAAACACTGATTTTATCCAACATTTTTAATGTGAGTTTCATGATCCTAAAGTTTTATTCAGTTACATAAAAGCTAAAGCTTCACCCCTAATTACTATCACAAATTAAAGAAAAAATAAGTATGATGATGGTGAGCTCCTAGGAAATCAAAACAACCTTGGCAACAGGTGGATTCTGTCTACACTAACATACTTTTTGGCCTATTTATAAAAGTTGAATACTCCTACACCTATATATTCATAAATATAGTGTCTGTACTTTATTTCATGTTTTAAATTGGAAAATTAAGCAGATACATTCATTCTATCTGACCCCAATGTTCCATTGTTTTTTTATAATTTTTTAAAAAATTTCATATAGTAAAGGTCCACAGATTGAAAGAATGAACACACCAAAGGGGCAATCATGTACCTACTCTCTGGCCCCATTTTAGTAGAACTGTAATGCTCACCCCTGAATCTGTAGTATTCAATAATACATTTATATAGTACTTCATCATCTACCATTCCTATGACAAACATATCAAATATGCATAATAGGGGCACCTGGGTGGCTCAGTCAGTTGAGCATCCGACTTTGGCTCAGGTCAAGATCTCACAGTTTGTGGGTTCGAGCCCTGCATTGTCTTCTGTGCTGACAGCTAGCTCAGAGCCTAGAGTCTGTCTTTGGATTCTGTGTCTCCCTCTCTCTCTGACCCTCCCCTGCTCACGCTGTCTCTCTCTCTCTCAAAAATAAAAAAAAAGTAAAATAAATATGCATAACATGCCAGGATATATGCAAAGTGTCTTCATTTTAAAACACAAACTTCTGCCTTCAAAGAGTTTACATTGTCTAGTGACAGATAGATTTGGTGAAAGAAATGGATCAAAGTATCTGCATTAATTTTAAGATAGAGATTTATAGACCATATCATAGAACAAAAGAGAAGGTGTCAGTGCTACTTGATGGGGGAATGGGAGGTAAAAAGATGAAAAAAAATTGTCATAGTATCTAAGATATCACAGAGATATGAATTAAGGCACAGAGTCATGAAACAGAATAGTTTTCTGGAGAAATTCTAAATGGATGGTCTTGGAAAAGAGGGTCCTGGGGCAGAAGGAGAAGATGAAGTAGACTGAGACAACCAGTCTGTTCAGGATCTTACAGGCTAAAACATTATTTGGATTTCATCTCATAGTGAAAAACATTAAATATTGTTAAGAAAGAATGTCATGAGTAGATTCATACAGATCTCTCTGGCAGCAAAGGATTTAAGATGGGTTAGGAAAATAAAGATGGCAAAAAGAAATGAGATGAATAGCTGAGGAAATCAGGGAGAAAGTATGAACATGATAAAGCCTGGGCCAAGCTAGCAAAACAGGAATGTAGATCTTATTTCCCATACACAATTAGCAAGAAGGGCCAAATTTGATTCTGAGCTTCCTGAATACCAAGTAGAGAAATAAAGGCAGACAAATGAATGATCTCCAAAATTCATAAGCTAAAGAACCTCCTCACTGATAAGATTCTATGCCCAAAGAGGAAAAAAAAAAAAAAAAAAGGCAAATAGCTATTAAGAATGAGCATTTTCTAAAATAGCTGAGAGAGGCGACTGGGTGGCTCAGTTGGTTAACTTCGGCTCAGGTCACAATCTCACTGCTTCTGAGTTTGAGCCCCACATTGGGCTATGTGCTGGCAGCTCAGAGTCTAGAGCCTGCTTTGGATTCTTTGTCTCCCTCTCTCTCTGCCCCTCCCTGCTCATGCTCTGTCTCTCTCTGTCTCAAAAATGAATAAATGTTTAAAAAAATTTTTTTAATTGCTGAGAAAAATTTCTCCTGAGTTTTCTTAAAAAAGGTATTGTATTATACACTGCAGCATATTCTCAAAAACATCTCCAAAATAGAAATAATTACAAGTTTATAGTATTTATTATTTCTCATGCCCTTCAGTGTCACTTGGTAGCATAAAACCAGAACTCAATTTGATTAAAGCAATTAGATGAAAGACCCAAATGGCAGAATCCAAAGCTCTTTAATGGTTTAGCCTGATCTAAGGATAAAGCTGAGATTTTCAAATGGACAGGATGAGCTGAGTATATCAGTGTATCACAGGAGTCAGAGAAAATTTCTTCTCCTCTGGAAGATTCTCTCAGTACTTGGGGATGTACCATCATTGTTAATTCATCATTTATGTTGCATCTGTGTGAAACTTAAAAGCTCATTCTGTAAATAAAAGACTCCCAAATTCTTGTTCTTCCAAACTGTAAGAAATGTGTACATTTCTAACAGTTCACCTGCTTTCACCAATACCAAAGGAGGTACTGTCAGTAAATAAGAAAAATGTATGCTTCCTGTGAAGCCTCATGATCCTACAGTGAACATTTCCCTTCATAAAATGGCCGAACACAGGCATTTTAGGGTGTGGCTAAGTCAGTTTAGTGTCCAACTTCAGCTCAGGTTATGATCTTGCAGTTCGAGCCCTGTGTCAGGCTCTGTGCTGACAGCTTGGAGCCTGGAAACTGCTTTAGATTCTGTGTCTCCCTCGCTCTCTGCCCCTCCCTCACTCACACTTTGTCTCTCCGTCTCTCAAAAATAAACATTAAAAAAATAAAATAATAAAATGGCCAAATAACCTACCTATAAATTCTCAGATTAAAAAAAAAATGTAAGATTTAGGAATAGGGTCAAAAATAAGTAGGGACTCATTCTCTCAAAGCCAAACATAGATGTAAACCTTAGTTTAATCAAAGTGTTGCAAATTAAGGAAAATGCTATGCCTTGTTCACTCCTTTTTTCAATATATCACTGTCAAGCATCATGCCAAGTGCCATGATTTTGGTATGAATAGCACTCTGAGTTTACATTTTATTGGAGGGGACAGTCAAAAAACAAACAAAAAATGAACATGATCCTAACAATGGCTATGAGTGGAAAATGCTGATTATCAGAACAGCAAGCTGAACTTAACATTACAATATTGAAGGGTATGTCAGGAAAGAAACTGATAACTTGAATAAAGATTCCTGCGTCATGATGTCAGCTCTATCAGTCGCTTTTCCAGCTTATAATTCATTTTAGTCTAGGCCTAATTTTATTCAGGCCCCAAACCTTACAGGTTTGCATAACTAAAAAAGTGATCTTCTCTCTTGGCGTAGGATAGAAAAAAAAAATCAGCTGAAATTGTTCACTTAGAGGTTGCTTCAGGCCAAACAGGCAATAATAAGGTAATAAATAAGACTTTATAGGAGTTCATGGAAAGAACTCACTGAAAGATGATTATATTCCACTCCAGAACTTTTCTCCTAGGTAGTCTGCAAAATAGAATTTCAGATTTTGGATTACTGCTCTTATATGGAGAGTCTGGCTGTACTTGCAATATCATTTATTGTAATTAAATAAAGTGAGATGTGAATTTATCTTTCTTGATATTCTTCTCTTTCTTAATAGGATTCTTAAGTGAACATAATTCTTAATTTAAGCTTTATTTTACAAAGTGATCCATCTATCAGTATTTTAGTACCAATACAGATTCTCTCATTTTCAAAACTGATTAATGAAAAGTTCAGATTTCTTAAGAAAAAAAAGTCTCTGATTTCTCTTTTATGCATGAATTTTATCAACACTCGTAGAGACTGTTTCGGATGTATTATGTCTGAGTCCATTTTGTTATTGCAGTATCCATGAAGAAACATATTCTGTGCTTCATAATTGAGAAATAAGACATGGACAGGTGCCTTCCTCTTTCTCCAGAGAATATATACAAGAAGTTAAGGCTGCAGTGCAAGTGATTTCAGTCATCAGAACAGTGTGATAATCTCAAAGGAGAAAAATAAAAACTTGTAGTCTCTTAATTCCATTAAAAATAGAAATAATAAAAATGGAAACATCTGCAACGACTGGGTCATTCAGTAGGTGTTATTACTTCGGGATGCTGTTCTTGGCAGCAAATCAGAAACTTCCGTTTGTGTCAAGAGTCCTGAAGCTGCTCCACAATGAGAAGTTACTTATTTCTCTATTGACAGTCTCAAAGAAAATGGCTTATCCCTGCAATTCACTTGATAGTAAAACTATGCAAATATATCCCAGGAGAACCTGTAACTTTGAACAAAGAAGGAAATCTCATTGATTATTTGCTTGTTTCCAGACTTGGAAGCTAAAGAATGAGACTCAGTCTCTGATAGAAAACACCCTATTTAAATCCTTCTTCAACTCATCCCTGAGGTACAGAAGTTTGTATTTATCATTGCATTTTGAAGTAAAATGCATAAGTAAAACCATATTCTGTTCTATACAGTCATTACCAGCAGGCATAATATGAGGCAGGAATCTGAAGCTTGCATTCATTGAACCTGAAATAACTCAAATGCAAATGATTTGAGGATACTTAATAAATTTAAAGAAATAATCTGAGATAATTCCAAAGCAGATAAAGATTCAACACCAAGAAAGAAAATCAGAGCATTTGCCATGATCTTTCTAAGAAGAGAAAGTACTAGCTGCAATCATATTTTTTCAATTAACTGCATAGTTTCAGAGAAGATGACAGTTGTACTAAAAGCTGTTGTGCAGAACCAGAGAGACATCCAAGATGAAGAGGCTTAATCATCATTACATTATTATTAGTTTGTGCTAATCAAAACTCTACTAGGCCCATGGGAGGCTTGAGGCCTGGACAGTCAGTTGGCCTTTCCAGGAAAGGCCAGTGGTAATTCTCTTCCCTTTTTAAAAACAAAAATATATATATGGGGTCCCTGGAGGTGGAGCATGTGACTCCTGATCTCAGCGTCATGAGTTCAAGCCCCATCTTGTATGTAGATACTACTTAAAACAAAAAGAAAACCCAAACCAAAAACAAAACAAACAAGGTATATATGATGCAGTTAGAGGAGATCAAACTCAACTCTTACTGAAAACATTGAAATGGAAGGGCAGGATTACCTTTAGCAATTGCAGGGCTTTGTGCAAGAACATAAGTAAAGGCTGCAGTTTAAACCTAAATCTTTTTAAAATTTTTAAAAATTTTTAATGTTTATTTATTTTTGAGAGAGAGAGAGCAAGCGAGCGAGAGCGTAATTGGGGGAGGGGCAAAGAAAGCAGGAGACACAAAATCTGAAGCAGGCTCCAAGCTCTGAGCTGTCAGCAAAGAGCCCGATGTGGGGCTTGAACTGGTATAAACCTAAATCTTAAGAGTTATAAATGAAGCCACAGATTTTAAGTAAACTATGTTTTATCCTCCTTCCTTGATATATACGAGAATCAAAAGAATATTTTTTAAATTCCAGGTTTTTAGTATGTTTAAACCTGGTAAAATATTCTAATAAATAAACTTAATGATTACTGCACTTGTCTGGGTATTCTGGCAGTGTGTGAATAAGTAATAAGGACAATTCATATATTTGGGATTCCTTTAAATGTAGGAGTCTTTTATTTAAATTCAGAAATAAAATCTTTTGTTATAATTAGGATGTTCATGAAACATGTGCTTTGTTGAAAGTAATGCCATATTCAACTTTCTTGAGTGATTCTAATTCTTACATATATATTTATTTTAATTCCAATATAGTTAACATACAGTGTTAGGTTCAGATGTACAATATAATGATTTATACATATTTTTAATATTAATTTCAGTGTAAAAAAAGTTTGCTGGGAACTGCAAGGTAAAGTATCTAAGATTAGCATACTCATACCTAGATTTGGAAAAAGCTGTTCATTTTACACTGAATGTTAAGGGCTGAGACCCACAGGACTGCCAAACACTACAGGGTACCAACACTGAAATGGGCTTCTTTATGATAAATTTGTTTTAAAAATACAATATATTTTAATTTTTTCATATAGTTTTCATTTAACTTAAAAAATCATATCCTATTTCTGAAGTTCTAATATTTTATTATTTTTTATTTTTTTAAATTTTTTATTCAGAGAGATAGAGACAGCAAGAGCTGGGGAGAGGGGCAGAAGGAAAGGGAGGGAGAAAGGGATTAAGGGAGGAACAAAGGAAGGAAGGAAGGACAGAAAGGAGGGAGGGAAGAAGGCTCCCTGTTCAGCTCGGAGTCTGACATGGGGCTCAATTCCAAGACCATGAGATCATGACTTGAGCCAAGTCAAGAGTCGGATGCTCAACTGACTGAGCCACCTAGGGTCTCCAGAAGTTCTAATTTTTAATGCTGGGATCTCATAAAGAGAAATTTTAAATTCAGCATGTAGATAACTTTGTTAAAATGTCTCGAATTCAGAAGATGGTGGAGAAGTAGGGAGCTCTATACGTTTTGCCTGCCCACATCTATCAATCTAAGAAGGAATGAAGCCACAATACTCTGATATGCAAGAGTCTGGGTGGAAAACATACAGAGTCCACTAAGAAGACAGCCTCATAGGTGAGTGAGTGCAAACTGGGGAAGAGAAAAACGGGCCGGGACCCAGAGGTTTGGAGGGGAGGGAGCCCCCTCCATGCAGGAGAAGCGATGAGAAGAAGAGAAAGAGAGGATGAAAATGCTCATAGAACTGTCTCTAGAGAAGAGAAAATCTTGGCCTGGAACGGAGAGGGATCCTATTATCCCATCTATAACTGCAGGGCGTGGGGAGAAAGATCCTTTCTTTCTAGCTGGGGAGCTTTCCTTAGGCTCAGTGCCTCGATCTCAGGCGGCACCAGAAGAAACTGCTCCCCTACTCTCCCTACTGGATCCCCGGCTCTGAAGCTGCCTGCCTGCGGGAGTACATCTCATCTCAGGATAGTATCATTAAAGTGTGTGGACTAGGATCTGGAAACGAGGTGGGGCTTGGAAAATACAACTTGGCCCGTCTGCAGCACAGGGAGATCAGACCCAAAAGAGTGGGTTGCAATGGTTGGTTCGAGAAGGGACTGGGGCGCCGCCATTCTTCTCCCCACAACCACCAAGACAGGGCCTTGGGGAGCGACCTGTGGAACCCTCAATGGAGGCGAGACCTGCCTACACCAAACCAAGCCCATCTGTGCAGGAGACCTGCCTTTTTTTTTCCGGAGCCCAGGCAAGACCAACGTTGATGCATTGCTGTGATTAGATCAATTCTTGCTATTCAGATATATTTTCCCTTATCCCATTCTTATCTTTCCCCTCCACTGGACTGAGCACGCAGGACATTGGTTTGCCTAAATAGTCATACTTAATCCACTCTCGTGATGCTACCTTCCTTTCTCTCTTTCTCTCTGGAATAATCAGACTATAGAGTTCTTTGGGTAACATTATCTTCGGTTTTTTCTTCTCACCTTCTACCATATTCTCCTCTTTCTCTCTCTGAATTAAACCTTTTAGTTTCTCTGTGTGGTCATCATTCAATTTCACTTCCTTCACACCTGTCACCTTTCTCTTTGTATATGCTCTTCCAACAGCACTGCCTCCACCCTACTCTTTATTTTTACCTGGGATATCTGGTTTTATGCTTTTAGATTGTCCTTTATATTTTGTTGTTTTTCATCCCCCCTTTTTTCTTTTCTTTCTTTTTCTTTCCTGTTTTGGTTTGTTTGTTTGTCTGTCTGTGCATTTGTGTGCTTTTATTCCCTGTGTGTTTTTCTGTCTGTTTTCCTTTTCAGGGCTACCTCAAGAAGCAAGCCAAAGTACACATGGTGGAGAGGCCCAAATTTCACTGGGTAGGGAAATAAAATAACGAAAGGCACAACAAGAGAAACCAAGAGACACTATTAAAAGAACACTTCCTGAACGGACAGGCCCTGGACAGTCAATGAGCCTCCTTTAATATAGCAATACACACAGGTGCAGAGTGCATAACAAGTTTTTAAAACTGACAAGAGACAGAAAGCTAGCCAAAATGACGAAATGGAAGAACTCTCCTCTAAAGAAATTCCAGGAAGAAGTCACAGCTACAGAATTGCTCAAAACAGATACAAGCAACATAACTAAGCAAGAATTTAGAACAATTCTCATAAAATTAATCCCCGGGCTTGAATAAAGCATGGAAGACATCAGAGAAGCTATTGATACAAAGAGTAGGGACCTTAAAAATAGCTGTAACGAGTTAAAAAATGCTATAAATGAGGTGCATAATAAAATGGAGTCTGACACTGCATGAACTGAAGAGGCAGAGAGGAGAATAGGTGAATTAGAATACACAATTGTAGAAAAAGAGGAAGACGAGAAAAAGAGAGATCAATTGATCCAGGAGCACGAAAGGAGAATTCTAGAACTGAGTGATACAAACATATCAGTATCCGTTTCATAGGAATTCCTGATGAAGAAGAAAGAGAAAAAGGTCCTGAAGGGGTGCTTGACCAAATTATAGCCGAGAACTTCCCCAATCTGGAGAAGGAAATAGACACTGAAATCCAAGGGGCACAGAGAACTCCCCACAGACGTAACTTGAATTGACCTTCAGCATGACATATCATAGTGAAAGTAGCAAAATGTAAGGATAAAGAGAGAATTCTGAAAGCAGCTAGGGATAAAAGGGCCCTAACATACAAAGGGAAACCTATCAGAGTGGTTACAGACCTATCTAATGAAACTTGCAGGCCAGAAAAGAATGGCAGGAAATCCTCAATGTGATGAACAGAAAAAATATGCAGCCAAGAATCCTTTATCCAGCAAGCCTGTCATTCAGAATAGAAGGAGAGATAAAGGTTTTGCAAATAAAAAAAAAAAATGAAAGAACTCATCTCCACCAAACCAGCCCTACAAGAATTCTTAAGAAGGCCTCTATGAGGGAAATGTTGCAAGGAACACAAGGTACCAGAGACACCACTACAAGCATGAACCCTACAGAGAACACAATGAATTTAAACCCATATTTTTCAATAACAACACTGAATGTAAATGGACTAAATGCTCCAATCAAATGACACAGGGGAGCAGAATGGATAAAAAACAAGATCCATCTACTTACTGTCCACAAGACGCTCATTTTAGACCTGAGACTCATTTTACCTTCAGATTGAAAGTAAGGGGATGGAGAAATATCTATCATGCGACTGGAAGTCAAAAGAAAGCTGAGTAGCCATACTTATATCGGACAAACTGGACTTTAAAGTAAAGGCAGTAACAAAAGATGAAGAAGGACATTATATAATAATTACAGGGTCTCTCCATCAGGAAGAACAATTATAAACACCTATGTGCCAAATTCAGGAGCACCCAAATACATAAAACAATTAAACACAAACAGAACAATCTTATTGATAAAAATGTGCTAATTTCAGGGGATTTTAATACTCCCCTTACAAAAATGGATAGATCAACTAGACAGAAAATCACAAAAGAAACAATGGACCTGAACGACACATTGGAACAGATGGATTTGACAGATATATTTAGAACTCTACATCTGAAGGCTAGGGAATTCACTTTCTTCTCGAGTGCACATGGCCCATTCTCCAAGATAGGTCACATGCTGGGTCATAAAGCAGCCTTCAATAAATATAAACGAATTGAGATCATACCATGAACACTTTCAGGTCACAATGCTATAAAACTTGAAATCAATCCCAGGAAAAAGTCTGGAAAACCTCCAAAAACATGGAGGTTAAAGACCATCCTACTAAAGAACAATTGGGCCAATCAGGCTATTAAAGAAGAAATTTTAAAAAATATATGAATATTTTATGA
Organism: Cryptoprocta ferox; assembly: GCA_028646485.1. Taxonomy (NCBI): domain Eukaryota; kingdom Metazoa; phylum Chordata; class Mammalia; order Carnivora; family Eupleridae; genus Cryptoprocta; species Cryptoprocta ferox. Next base: position 58,464,370 of record CM053572.1, read on the forward strand.
AAAAATTGAATATTTTATATCAAAAAATATAATATGAATATTATATGAAAAAAATATATAAAAAATGAAAATGAAAACACAACAATCCAAACTCTCTGGGATACAGCAAAGGCAGTCCTAAGAGGAAAGTATATTGCAATCCAGGCCTATTTCAACAAACTAGAAAAAGCGCAAATTCAAAATCAAACAGAGCACCTAAAGGAACTAGAAGGGCAGCAGGAAGAGCACCCCAAACCCAGCAGAAGAAGAGAAATAATAAAGATCAGGGCATAAGTAAATACAGAATCCAAAAAACAAAAAACAAAAACAGTTGAACAGATCAATGAAACCAAGATTTGGTTTTTTGAAAAAAATAAACAAAATTGATAAACTTCTAGCCAGGGTCCTCAGAAAGAAAAGAGAGAACACCCAAACAGAAAAAATCATGAATGAAAATGGATCCATTACAATCAATTCCTCAGAAATACAAGCAATCATCAGGGAATACTATGAAAAATTATAAGCCAACAAACTGGACAATCTAGAAGAAATGGACAAATTCCTAAACACACATGCACTACCAAAATTCAAATAGGAAGAGAGAGAAAATGTGAACAGACCCATAACCAGTGAAGAAATCGAATCAGTCATCAAAAATCTCCAAATGAATAAGAGCCCAGGGCCAGATGGCTTCCCTGGGGAATTCTACCAGACAATTAAATCAGAGTTAATACCCATTCTTCTCAAGCTATTGCAAAAAATAGAAATGGAAGGAAAACTTCTGGACTCATTCTATGAAGCCAGCATCACTTTGATTCCCAAACCAGACAGAGACCCAACCAAAAAAGAGAACTACAGGCTGATATCCTTAATGAATACAGATGCAAAAATCCTCAACAAGATACTAGCAAATCGAATTCAACAGCATATAAAAAGAATTATCCACCATGATCAAATGGGATTCATTCCTGGGTTACAGGGCTGGTTCAATATTCACAAATCCTTCAGTGTGATATATCACATTAACAAAAGAAAAGATAAAAACCATATGATCCTGTCGATAAATTCAGAAAAAGCATTTGACAAAATACAGCATCCTTCTTAATAAAAACCCTCAAGAAAGTCGGGATAGAAGAAACTCACTTAAACATCCTAAAAGCCATTTATGAAAAGCCCACAGCTAATATCATTCTCAATGGGGAAAAACTGAGAACTTTCCCCCTGAGATCAGGAACCTGACAAGGATATCCACCTTCACCACTGTTGTTTAACATAGTGCTGGAAGTCCTAGCATCAGCAATCAGATAACAAAAGGAAATAAAAGGCATCAGAATTGGCAAAGATGAAGTCAAAGTTTCACTTTTTGCAGGTGACATGATACTCTACATGGAAAACCCGATCGACTCCACCAGAAGCCTACTAGAACTGATCCATGAATTCAGCAAAGTCTCAGGGTACAAAATCAATGTACAGAAATCTGTTGCATTTTTATACACCAATAATGAAGCAACAGAAAGAGAAATCAAGAAACTAATCCCACTGACAATTGCACCATGAACCATAAAATACCTAGGAATAAACCTAACCAAAGATATAAAAGATCTGTACAATGAAAACTATAGGAAACTTATGAAGGAAACTGAAGGAGACAAAGAAACGATAAAACATTCCATGTTCATGGATTGGAAGAATAAACATTGTTAAAATGTCATTATTACCCAAAGCAATATACACATTCAATGCAATACCAATCAAAATTGCACCAGCATTCTTCTCAAAGCTAGAACAAACTATCCTAAAACTTGTATGGAACCACAAAAGACCCTGAATAGCCAAAATAATATTGAAGAAGAACACCAAAATGTGAGGCATCGCAATCCCAGACTTTAGCCTCTACTACAAAGCTGTCATCATCAAGACAGTATGGTATTGGCACAAAAATAGACACACAGCCAATAAAATAGAATAGAGAACCTAGAATTAGTCCCCCAAATGTATTGCCAATTAATCTTTGACAAAGCAGGAAAATGTATCCAATGGAGAAAAGACAGCCTCTTTGAGAGATGGTGCTGGGAGAACTGGACAGCAAGATGCAAAAGAATGAAACTACACCAGTCTCTTACACCATACACAAAAATAAACTCAAAATGGATGAAGGACCTGAATGTGAGACAGGAAACCATTAAAACCCTAGAGGAGAAAGCAGGAAACAGCCTCTTTGACTTCAACCACCGCAATTTCCTACTTGACACATCCCCGAAGGCAAGGGAATCAAGAGCAAAAATGAACTATTGGGACCTCATCAAGATCAAAGCTTCTGCAAGGGAAAGTAAGCAATCAATAAAACTAATAGGCAACTGATGGAATGGGAAAAGATAGTTGCAAATGACATATCAGGTAAAGGGCTAGTATCCAAAATCTACAAGGAACTCACCAAACTCCACACCCGAAAAATGAATAATCCAATGAAGAAATGGGCAGAAGACATGAATAGACACTTCTCCAAAAAGGACATCCAGATGGCCAACAGACACATGAAAGAATCCTCAGAGTCACTCATCATCAGGGAAATATAAATCAAAGCCACACTGATATACCACCTCATGCCAGTCAAAGTGGCTAAAATGAACAAAACAGGAAACTATAGATGCTGGCGAGGATGTGGAGAAATGGTCACCCTCCTACACTGCTGGTGGGAATATAAACTGGTGCAGCCACTCTGGAAAACAGTGTGGAGGTTACTCAAAAAATTAAAAATAGAAATCACCTATGATCCAGCAATAGCACTGCTAGGGATTTACTCAAGGGATACAGAAGTACTGATGCATAGGGGCACATGTACCCCAATGTTTATAGCAGCACTTTCAACAATAGCCAAATCATGGAAAGAGCCTAAATGTCCATCAATGGATGAATGGATCAAGAAGATGTGGTTTATCTATACAATGGAATACTACATGTCAATGAGAAAGAATGAAATCTGGACATTTGTAGCAAAGTGAACGGACCTCGAGGGTGTCTTGCTAAGTGAAATACATCAGGCAGAGAAGGACAGATACCATATGTTTTCACTCATAAGTGTAACAGGAGAAACCTAACAGAGGACCATGGGGAGGGGAAGGAGGAAAAAGAGTTAGGGAGAGGGAGGGAGACAAAACATGAGAGACTCTTGAATACTGAAAACAAACTGAGGGTGGAAGGGGAGGGGAAAAGGGGAAGTGGGGTGATGGTCATGGTGGAGGTCACTTGTGGGGAAGAGCTCTGGGTGTTATATGGAAACCAACCTGACAATAAACTATAAAGTTAAAAAATAAATAAAATCCCCCCCCTCAAAAAAAAGAGTAGTTTAAGTGAAACTATGCTCTCAAGATGGGAAAGGGGGTAGGCCCAGAGATGGTAGCTGCACCAGGGGTTCAGGGTTGTTCTCTTATGTTTGAATAGGTTATGGGTCATAGGTGGGGTGGTTCCTGACTAGGTTGTAGCCAATCATGTAAGAGACTCCTCCTACCTGTTGGGAGGGGGAGTTTTTGGCCCTATGTGATCCTTGTCAAAATGACCATGGGAGACTTCCTCCACTAGGGGGGTGAAAACTACAATGGAAATGCATTATATTGAAGCTATTGGTTATAGGAGGGCAGTGGTCAGAAGAGAGAATGAGAGCACATCCCCTGGGCTCTGTCCCGGCTACTTGAACTTGGTTTTCACCCTATTATCAGTGGAAAGCTCTTGTCCCCTACTCATATCTAACTGCCTACTTTATCAGCTGGGTATAACCTTCTACTTGCTATTAATTTTAGTAAAAACTTACAAAAGAAAACTAACAGTTATATTTAAAATGATTGTTTAAATAATTATAAAATGTGTACAGGAAATTGAGATTTTCAAGAACACATGACAAAATTGCTCTTCTAATATACTGGAAATAGAGCAAGGAAACAAACATTTCTGTGACAATCTAAGCTCATACAATGAGTGCTGATTAATTACAGCATATACCATTATTTTTGCCTTTATAAGGTTAAAAAACCTATTCCTTTCTCTACTCAAAGCACTGCTCTCAATATTCGAATTCTGACACTTAGGATCAACAAATGAGTGGGTTTTCCATGCTAATAAATTCTCCAATTCTCCAGAAATCAGCTGGGTCAATTCACTTCAGTTCTTAAACTGTTGATCTGATAGACTCAGATCCCACAGGCAACAGCTCTACTGCTTCAGATACCAGGTTTCACCTGTACCTCTGATGGACTGGCTATAATTTCTCATGACCCCCCCCCCCGGGTTGAATTAATATGTTAGAGTGGCTCACAGAACTCAGGAAAACAGTTTACTTATCAGATTGTCCTTTGTTTTAAAAGGACACAATTCAGGAATGCCATATGAAAGAGTTGCATAGAGCAAAGAATAAGGAAAGAGGCTCAGGCTGAGAGCTTTATGCCAGCTCTGGGTATATTACTCCCCTGGTACTTTAAAAAATTCCAATCCAGAAGCTCTCTGAACTCAGTCCTTTTGAGCTTTTATGGAGGCTTCATTAAGTAAGCATGATTAACCTAATTACCAAAAGTCAATGATTTAATCATTCTCTAGCCTCTCTCCTTGCCCTGGTGTTTAGAGGGCAGTGCTAAAAGTTTCAACCCTGAAATCACATGGATAGTTCTCCTGGCAACCATCTTCCATCCTTAGGGGGTCACTTCATTAATACCAACCCAGGTATGGTTGAATGGGGCATATAATAAGTAACAAATGATACCTATATGGTTCTTAACACTTAAGAAGTTCCAAGGTTTTATTTCTACCAGAGATGGGATGAAGACTAAATATATATTTTTTTACCAGTCACAATGTACAGATATAGCAAGGTATATTTCTGACTAAAGAGACATTTTTTTTTATAGTTTATTGTCAGGTTGGTTTCCATATAACACCCAGGGCTCATCCCAACAAGTCCCCTCCTCCATGTCCATCACCCACCTTCCCCTTTTCGCCTCCCTCTTCAGCCCTCAGTTTGTTCTCAGTATTCAAGAGTCTCTGATGATTTGCCTCCCTCCCTCTCCCTAACTATTCCCCCCTTTCCCTCCCCCATGGTCCTCTGTTAAGTTTCTCCTGTTACCCTTATGAGTGAAAACACAAGGTTTCTGTCCTTCTCTGCCTGACTTATTTCACATTGAATGACACCCTCGAGTTCCATCCACGTTGCCACGAATGTTGCCCAGCAGTGCTATTGCTGGGTCATAGGGGAGTTTTATTGATAGTTTTTTGAGGAACCTCCACACTGTTTTCCAGAGCGGCTGTACCAGTTTACATTCCCACCAACAGTGTAGGAGGGTGCCCGTTTCTCCACATCCTCGCCAGCATCTATAGACTCTTGAGTTGTTCATTTTAACCACTCTGACTGGCGTGAGGTGGTATCTCAGTGTGGTTTTGATTTGTATTTCCCTGATGATGAGTGATGCTGAGCATCGTTTCATGTGTATGTTGGCCATCTGGATGTCCTCTTTGGAGAAGTGTCTCTTCATGTCTTCTGCCCATTTCTTCACTGGATTGTTTGTTTTTCGGGTGTGGAGTTGGTGAGTTCCTTGTAGATTTTGGATACTAGCCCTTTATCCGATATGTCATTTGCAACTATCTTTTCCCATTCCATTGGTTGCCTATTAGTTTTTTTGATTGTTTCCTTTGCAGTGCAGAAGCTTTTTATCTTGATGATGTCCCAATGGTTTATTTTGGTTCTTGATTCCCTTGCCTTTGGGGATGTGTCGCGTAGGAAATTGCTGCGGTGGAGGTCATAGAGGTTGTTTCCTGCTTTCTCCTCTACGGTTTTGATGGTTTCCTGTCTCACGTTCAGGTCCTTCATCCATTTGGAGTTTATTTTTGTGTATGGTGTAAGAGAGTGGTCTAGTTTCATTCCTTTGCATATTGCTGTCAAGTTCTCCCAGCACCACCTATTAAAGGGGCTATCTTTTTGCCATTGGAAACTCTTCCCTCCTTTGTCAAAGATTAATTGGCCATACATTTGTGGGTCTAGCTCTGGGCTCTCTAATCTATTCCGTTGCTCTATGTGTCTGTTTTTGTGCCAGTACCATACTGTCTTGGTGATGACAGCTTTGTAGCAGAGTCTAACATCTGGGATTGTGATGCCTCCCGTTTTGGTGTTCTTCTTCAGTATTACTTTGGCTATTCGGGGTGTTTTGTGGTTCCATACGAATTTTAGGATAGTTTGTTCTAGCTTTGAGAAGAATGCTGGTGCAATTTTAATTGGGATTGCATTGAATGTGTAGATTGCTTTGGGTAATAATGACATTTTAATGATGTTTATTATTCTGTCCCATGAGCATGGAATGCTTTTCCATTTCTTTGTGTCTTCTTCAATTTCTTTCATAAGCTTTCTATAGTTTTCATCGTACAGGTCTTTTACATCTTTGGTTAGGTTTATTCCTAGTCACTTAAACTACTCTTAAACCCTTGCTTTCTTCAGAGTGTGGCTCTGAATTGTTTTTTGGCTGAATTAAAGAACAGAAGCCAGAGAATGGGACTTGCCATGGACAGGACTATTTATAGAATGAAATGAGCCAATTGAGTTTACAGAAACCACAATTTTCTCTTAAAACTTGTCATTTCAGTAGCTTTTTCTTATACATCTTGATGAACTTAATCAGCTTTTTCTTATACATCTTGATAAACTTAATCAAATTGCTTTAACACATTAAGCTGACATTCAGGTGTCTGAGAGTATCTGTAAGGTAAGTTTTATATATGTTCCATTCACCAAAATGTTTCATTTTGTGGGTGATTCAGAATATACTATATTGAATATATGAATTCTTCCAAAAAAATGTCATCATTTTGATCAAATCATCATTTTTGGTAACAATCGGCAACAACCAAGGCTATGACCTCTATAATCAAATTTAAGCTAAGTGGTATATATGGCACATGCACGCACATAAAGTATGCCCCTGGATTTGGGGCCAAAATGGCAATCATGTCCATTACATTGTCATATGCTTGTACTTAATATTTTAGATATTTTTTTAAATATTGAGTTTTTCAAGTTTCTTCATGCAGGTTACAACTAAACCTAAGTATAGACAAAGAATGTAAATTACTTAATAATACCAAACATTCCTTAGCCATCATGTGCCACCATTGGGAATATGCATTCATTTGTTTTATCTCTAGATAAAGGAAACAAGAAAAAATGGACACTTAGCACTGCCAGAAAATAGTACTTCCTTATGAAAAGGCCACTGCATTCATCCTCTCCAAAAGGAGGAATATGTCAAGTTAATTTGTCTTTATCTGTACACTTCTCCCATTCAAATCCTATCCATACGCTGAAGCAGTGTCTATCTGCCACTCTGGCTGTGCCATTCCGTGCACATCTTTACCTCATTTGAATACTATTGTCTCATGTTAAAGACACAGGGCAAGAGATGTCAAGAGTTTTCTGGGCTACTTTGAAGCATTTAACATTCTCTGATACTAGGGTAGGGTCCAAAAGCAAAACTGCCTAGGATAAGGGATTTAATTGCTTATGATTTATGGCCATTTGGCAATAGTTCCCTGACTCCCTGTGCAATGCCTTTTTTTTTTCTTACCATGCCATTTCCAGTGTAAATCTATATACAGATATTTTAGTAAATCTCTCTAATTTTATCATTCAAAGAAAGCATGAGATAGTTAAACTAAAAATGTCGTTCAGTAAACTGCATTCTGTGACTCTGGAAAATCAAGATATTAAATTACAACTGGCATATCATATATAACTGATATTATATACATTAAATAAAATGAAAAATTTATGGGGGAAAAGGCCAATGAACTGAGAGTTTAGAAACCTTAATCTTAATTCACCTTTATAACTGGTTATGTAAATTTTCTAGTCTCTCTTGTATTTCATGTTTTCTTATCTACATATTTTCTTATTTGTTTTGCCTAAAATTTTTTTAATGTATGAACCTATGAATATTTGTAGTTTATGGATAAATTCTACAAAGAAGTATAAGATAGAAGCATTATTTAATTATATGTTGGTGGAGACTTTTCTCCACAAAAACGAAAAATGCCCTGCCTCTTCTTCCAGAGGTGTAGTTTCCAAATGGGCCCCCAGATAGAGCATGATCTGCATTATCTGAGAGTTTGTTAGAGAAGTAAATTCTCAAGTTTGATAACCACTACTCCACAACCACTGGAGTACCACTGCTCTAGATACATTCAGACTTAGAAGGATTTAAAGAGCAAGTGATACAATTTGAAGGAACTAATTATAGAAGCATTTTACAGATATTCAAGATAGGAACTATAAGTTTATATAAATAAAGCTGTGTAAGCATAAACTTTGCAATATAGGAAAAGAGATAATTAAATACTAATGCTTATCACCTATTTTCTCTGAAAAAAGGGTTAATCATTTGAGATAGTAAGTGCCTTTCTATTAATCACAATAGCTAGCACTTCAAGTAATTCAAAAGAGGTTTACATTGTCCCACATCGCACTACAACTCCAAATGTGGCCAAGTGAATGCTTCCAGCAAAGAGGCGAAGAGTCCCAGAGAGCTTAGATTTAAGTATACAAAGATTGGACCAGCACTCTTCAATCATTGTGAAGCAAGGAGACAATATTTGCAATTTTTTTTTTACAAGAAAGCAGTTTTTTAGACTAATTAAGACTCAAACTTCAAAAACAAAACTTTGAGAAACTTCATTAAGCCCAAGAGCTAAATGATAAATGTTCAAAGAAAAGATGCAAATATCCAGGATATGTGAGTTGAGGCTGATGGATACCCAGTCCCTAGAAGAATAACCTAGCTATCCTTGCTTAATCTCATTTAGGTTAATCAGCAATTAAATGGAGAAAACAAATTACCTACTGATACCACAAATCATGATGTGTTATGACGCAAAAGGTTTAGGAAACTCATTTTACTGTATGTTTTTAGTCATTTGATGTTAATTAGGAAACATGTTTAATAAAGCTTTAAGTGCAAAAGAACTGGCTAGATATGGTTATTCATAAACATGTGAATTGAGTGAATTGGCTATTTTAGTTCACAGAGTGCATGAATAGAATGCTGTAACAAGGCTGATTTCTTTCAGTGTGTGCTACACATTACATTAGCATGATTGAGAGAAGGAACAAGGAAGAATACATTTATGCACTGAGGAGCTAAGAATAGCAAAAGATTAAAATAGAGATAGGTTTGGAGAATAGAAGAATTAAAAATTCTGGGAATACACCAATATCCCTTTAAGAGATATTCATTAGAGATATTTATGCCAAACTCTAGTGTTATTAATAGCTAGGTAAAACCAGAAGTCACTCAAAAAAATAAATGAGAAAGTTGGACATTTGTATGAAAACATCAGAAAGAACTATGTAAAATAGATACATAATTTAACAGAATAATGTTAGTACAGGTAATATGCAGAACATTTTCCCTTTTTGAAGTATACAGAGGAAGACTGAAAGAAGTTGGTATTATTCTATAGATTTCTATTATTACTATCAAAAGTCCTATTAAACCAGATTCCTTAAAATAAATTATTTCTCTAAACTCAAATTACAAGTTCTAAGTATTTAACTGTTCATTGATATTAAACTAACTTTGGATTAATATTATTATGCACTACATAAAAGGCAATTTATAATAGGCAAAATATTTTAATCAAGATTTCATATATTAATATTTGGATCGAGAGTAAAGCATATTATTAGTGATGTTTTCTAGCAACCAAAATATTCTCATATACCTAAAAATTCCTTATTTTGTGAAATTCAGTATTAAGATTCAAAGAAATGTTTTTAAAAATAAAATTCAGTGTCAGATTTCTTAAGCTTTCTACTGTCTTAACTATAGACACATAGAACTATTTCAAGTAATTTCTTTTACAGCATAGTTTATCACTGCAGTTGTCTTCATACTAAAAAGTTATCAAAAGCATTTTGGCTTCCATTCTGGCATGTAAGAAGCTTCAAAGTTGCTATTCCATTCTAACAAGTAAAAAGTTAAACTGAAAAAAATAACAATTCTACTTAGAATCTTTAAGAACAGTGAGGTCACAGAAAACAGTACTACCCCCAAAATTGGAGAGACAAGCAAATACAAAGAATTACAATTATCAGAATAGATACATGAGCAGAAGCCTCCTTGGGAACCAGTGCAGAGTAAGAACATCTAAACTGTCATGGACTAGTTCCTAGAGACTCAGTATTAGCCAACTCCATGAGTAAAATCTCCAGGGAGATCCAATCCTAAGGAGGCTCCCCATTTCTGTGGAAAAACTTACAGTGAATATGAGAGAGAAATCTGCTTATGCTTCCGGCAGGGGAAAAGTAAAGCAACCCTTTGGAATACTAGAACACTCTGTTCTTAACAAGGTCTCCCCTCACCTAACCTACTGGGATTCTATCAAACCCTAAACCAGGAGGAGAGAAATGCTCCAATGCAGCCACTCTAGACATCCTGTCCTGCTTAAGTGGTGACTGGACTGAGAAACACTTGTGAAGTTCACAGTCTAGAGGCATAAGGTCACTAAATGACTGAGACCTAATCCAAGGACTATAGCATGCTTCCCCCTTTGCCCCACACTTCACCACAAAGCCTGTTTATAGCATTTATTTTTACCTAGTACATGGCTAACAAGAAAATAATTACAAAGCATACCAAAAAGAAAAAAAAATACAGCAAGCACTGGAACCAGATATGGCAGGGATATTGATTTATCAGAGTCGGAATTTAAAACTATGATTAATATGCTAAGGGCTCTAAAGGATAAAGCTGACAGCATGCAAGAACAGATTGGCAATGTAAGTGGAGAGCTGGAAGTCCTAAGAAAATCAAAAAGAAATTCCAGAGATCAAAAGTACTACAATAGAAATGGACACCTTTGAAGGGCTAATTAGTACACTGGATATAGCAAGAGGGAAAAATCTGAGATTTTTCAATAGAATCCTTGAAAATTGGGGGCGCCTGGGTGGCTCAGTCTGTTAAGCACCCGACTTCGGCTCAGGTCATGATCTCGCGGTTCATGGGTTCGAGCCCTGCATCGAGTCCTGTGCTGACAGCTCAGAGCCTGAAGCCTGTTTCAGATTCTGTCTCTCCCTCTCTCTCTGCCCCTTCCTTGTTCACACTCTCTGTCTCAAAAATAAATAAACATTAAAAAAATTCTTGAAAATTGAAAAGGAAGGAAAAATATCCAAAAACTGCAAGGCAACTGCAAAAAAGTATAACAAATGTGTAATGAGAATACCAGAAGGAGAAGAAAAAGAAAAATATTTGAAATAATAATGACTGAGGATTTTCCCAAATCAATATCAGACACCGAACCACAAAACCAGGAAGCTCAGAAAACATCAAGCATAAATGTGAAAACAACTACACCTATGCATATAATTTTAAAACTACACAAAATCAAAGATAAAAATCCCTTCCTACACAGGGACAGAGATAATTACAACCGGCTTCTCAGAAAATATGTAAGGAAAAACAAGTGGAGTGAAATGTTTAGGGTTACGAGAAAAAATCCACCAACCTAGAGGTTCTAAAACCTCTGAAATTATTCTTCAGATGTGAAGAAGACATGAAGACTTTTTCAGACATACAAAAATTGAAGGGATTTGTTACCAATAGGCCTGCCTTGCAAGAAATGTTAAAAGACATTCTTTAGAGAAACAAAGCTAATATATGTTAAAAACTCCAAAGTATATAAAGAAAAGAAGAACACTGAAGAATGATTAAAGGAAGATAAAATAAAAACTTGCTTTCTTGTTTTTAAGCAATCCAGTAGTTAAAGTTTTAAAATAATAATAGCAATAATGTATTCAATTATGTTATACTTATATGTGTGTGTATGCTCTTATATCCTTACTATAAGTTATTTGAATTGCAACAAGGGACAGGAAAAATAATTTGGATTGTTTTTTTTAAGGCATATACACTACACAAGAAGCAGTATAGTGTTATCTGAAAGTGTACTTGAATTAGTTGTAAATGTATATAATAGCAAAGTGCAGAGCAGCACCAGTGACAATGACAACAATAAACAAGAAATAGAATTGATACACTAAGAAAGGAGAGAAAATCAGATCTTAAAATGCTCCATTAAATCCATAAAAGACAGAAAAAAGTGAAAATTAAAAAACAGGATCAAAAAACATGGGCAACAAATAGAAAAGTAACAAATATGGTAGATTGTAATACGACTGTATCATACCCTACTGAAAAGTAATGATCTACATGAACAAATTAAAAGATTGTCAGAGTAGATCAAAAAAGTCCCAACTATAGGTTGCCTACAAGAAATCCACTTTAATTGTAAAGATACATACTTATTAAAAGTAAAGGGAGAGTATCAACACATTCCTGGGAACAAAAATAAACACATAGACCAATGGAAAAAAACAGAGAACCCAGAAATAAACCCACACTTATCTGGTCAATGAATCTATGACAAAGGAGGCAAGAATAGATAATGAGCAAAAAGCAATAATTTTCAATAAAGAGTATTAGGAAAAATTAATAGCTACATGCAAAAGCATGAAACTGGACCACTTGTATTACTCCTTATCCCAAAGTAAACTCAAAATGGCTTAAGGACTTCGATGTGAGATCTGAAACCATAAAATTTCTAAAGAAAACATAAGCAATAATCTCTTAGACATCAACCTTAGCAACATATTTATGTATAGGTCTCCTGAGGCAAGGTAAACAACAGCAAAAAAAGAAACTTATAGGGGCTACATCAAAATAAAAAGATTTTGCAAAGCAAAAGAAGCCACCCAAAAAATGAATAGGCAACACTGTGAATAAGTTATTTGCAAATGACATATCTGATAAAGGGTTAGTATTCAAAGTATAAAGAACTTTCACAACTCAACACCCAAAAATCCCCAAATAAACTAATTAAAAAAGGGCAGAAGACATGAACAGACATTTCTCTAAGAAGCCATACAGACTGTGAACAAACACATGAAAAGATACTCAACATCATTCATCACAGGGAAATGCTACTCAAAACAATAGTAATATATCACCTCATATCTGTCAGAATGGCTAAATCAAAAATACAAGAAACAAGTGTTAGTGAGGATGTGGAGAAAAAGGAACCTTGCACACTGTTGGTTGGAATGCAAATGGGCACTGCCGCTCTGGAAAACAGGATGAAGAACTCTCAAAAAATTGAAAATAGAACTACCTTACAATCCAGCAATCACATTACTGGTACTGTCAGTTGGATGTAATGGACATCATAGACTACATTTTCCAACAACAGAAATAACATTCAAGCTCACATGGAACATTCACCAAAATAGACAAAATTCTGGGCCATAATACAAATCTTAACAATTTAAAAGAATAGAAATCACAGAACATCTGCTCTTTAAACCACAATGGAATTAAACTGAGAATGAATACAAAAAGTCAGCTGGAAAATCCCAGAATTTTTGGAGATTAAATAACTTCCACTTAACACATAAGTGAAGAAAGAAATCAAACAAATTTCAAAATATTTTGAATAAGAATGAAAAGACAAATCAAAATTTGAGATATGCAGTGAAAGCAGTGCTTAGAGGGAGATTTATGGCATTAAATACAAGTACAGTAAAACCTTGATTTGTGAGCATAATGTGTTCTGGAAACATGCTTGTAATCCACAGCACTTGTATATCAAAGTGAATTGCAAGAACCATTGGCTCAGTTGTGATCATGTGACATTCTGCATCACATACTACTCTTTTTTAAGACATCACCCATTTATCAAGTTAAAATTTATTAGTAATGTTTGCTTGTCTTCCAGAACACTCCCAAAACAAGTTACTCGCAATCCAACATTTTACTGGATTAGGAAAGAGTTCTCAAATTAATCATCCAAATCATTCCACCTCAGGAAACTACAAAAAAAGAGAAGAAGAAAGAATTAGAGTAGAAATCAATGAAACTGAAAACAGGGAATCAAGAGAGAAAAGCCAACAAAGCCTAAAATTAATTCTTTGAAAATATCAATAAAAATCAATTAGCTTTTAGCCGAGCTAAGAAAGAAAAAGGAAATGGCTCTAAGTACTAACATCAGAAATGAGAGATGGGATATGACTATAGATCTCATGGATGCTAAGAGGATAGACAATAAAAACCATCATCGACTCTAGCCCACAAATCTGATACCTAGATGAAATGGACCTATTCCTTTAAAGACGAAATTATTTCTAGAAGAAGAAATAATCTGAATAGGCCTGCATCTACTAAAAAAGTTAAATAAAAAATTAATAACCTTCCAAATTAGAAAGTACCTGGTACAGATAGGTTTATTGGTGAATTCTCACATTAAAGAAATTTTTCCAATACTCTATAATCAATGTCATTAAGACAGTAGCAGTGATAACACTTTCTAACTCAGGCTATGAGGCCAGTATTACCCTAATACCAAAACCAAAGAGGTTACAAGAAAAGTACATACCAATCTCTTTCATGATCATACACGCAAAAGTCAACAAAATCTTAACAAACTGAATACACAAGAAAAAAAATTATAACCATGATCAAAATGATTTGTCCATGTATACAAAGCTTGTTCAATACTCAGAAAATTACTAAAAGTCATATCAACAGGCTAAAGAAGAAATCACATAATCCCATCACTAGTACCATAAAAAAAGCATTTGACAAAATTCAACATCCATTCATGATAAACACTCTCTGTAAATTAGAAATGGGGGCATAAATCTTCAGCTTGATCAAGAGTATCTACAAAAACCTACAACTAACATCATACTTGATAAAGGTAGACGTTTTTCCACTAAGGTCAGGAACAAGGCAAGGATGTCCCCTTTGATAATTGCTTCCCAACACAGTACTAATAATACTGGAAATCCTAGTTAATACAACAAGACAAGAAAAGATTGTGGTGGGGGAAGATAGACAGCTTAGAAAAAATAAATAAAACTGTCTTTATTCGCAGATGACATGACTATATTCAGAATATGTTCAAAATAGTTGACAAAATAAGACAAAAAAAAAACTCCTTATGGAATAAGTGGCTGTGGCAAGATTATTGAAAACATGTCAATATACAGAAGTCAATTTTCTTCATAAATACCAGCAAAGAATAAGTGGGATTTGAAATTTAAGTTGTAACTTACATGCATACCCCCCAAAATGAAATATGTAGAAAAATAACAAATATGTAGAATTTCTATATATGAAAAGCTATAGAACTCTGATAAAGGAAATCAATGAAGAACTAAAGAAATATACATATATTTCATATTCATAGGAGGACACACTATTTTCAATACATCAGTTTTTCCTAACATTATCTACAGATGCAAATCAATTCCAATCTAAATTCCAGAAAGTAATTTCATGGATATCAACAAAATGTTTCTAAAGTTTATATGGAGAGGCCAAAGACTGAGAATAGCCACCACAATATTGAAAGCAAAGAGCAAAGTAGGAAAAATGCACCCGCTTGAGTTTAAGGCTTACTATAATGTTATTATTCATCTGGAATTGTAGAACTGGTCAAAGAATAGACAAATACATCAATAGAAGAGAACAGAGAGCCCAGCAACAGACCCACATAGTCAAGGGTTATTTGACAAAGAAGAAAAGGCAACACAATGGAACAAAGATAATCATTTTAACAAATGGTGCTGAAATAACTGGTCATCCACATGCACAAAAATAAATCTAGACACAGACATTACACTCATAACAAAACTAACTCAAAATAGATCACAGACTTAGGTGTAAAAAAGTAAATCCATAAAATTTATAGAAAACATAGGGGGAAACCTACTTGATCTTGGGTTTGGTAATGTCTTTTCAGATATGACACCAAAGGTACAAGCCATGAAAGCAAGAATGGATATGCTGAACTTTGTTAAAGTTCAAATTTCCTGCTCTGTCACAGACACTGTCAAAAGCATGAATAGAGAAGCCACAGACTAGGAAAATGTATTTTTAACATACTTGTATGATAAAGCATTATTATCTAAAATTATCCAAAATATCCAAAGAATTTAAAATTTAAGAAATAACCAGATTAAATAATGGGCCAAAGACTTTAAATGACTTCTCACCAAAAAAAAAAAAAAAAAAAAAAAAAAAAAGAACAAAAACAAAAACAAAAAAACCCAAAAAACAAAAACAAAAAAACCCCAAAAAACCCAAACAGCAATTAAGCATGTGAAAAGATGTTCTACATCATATGTCATCAGGGGAAAGACAATGAAAACAAAGAGATACTATGACAAGCCTAGGAGAATGGCTATAATCTGGAACACTGATACCACAGGATGCTAGGGAGGATGTGGAGCAAGAGTAATCCTCATTCATTGCTGGTGGAAATAAAAAATGATATTGCCACTTTGGAAGACAGTTTGACAGTCTCTTATAAAACGAAACATACTCTTAACATACAATCCAGTCAGTAATTATGTTCCTACATAATCATCCAAAGGAGTTAAAGTTATGCCACACAAAAATCTGCACATGGACATGCTTATAACAGTTTTATTCATAATTGCCCAAAATTAAAAGCAACAAAGTGTCCTTTAGTAGGTGAATGGATACCTAGACTGTGGTACAAAGGATGGAATGTGACTCAGAACTAAAATAGAATGAGCTATCAAGTCATGAAAAGACATGTAGGAACCTTAAATGCATACTTAGTGAAAGAAGCCAATCCAGAAAGTCTCTTGACTATATGATTCCAATGATACAGTATCCTGAGAAAGAAAAAACTAAGACAACATTAAAAAAATCAGTTTTGGGTTTGGAGAGAGACATAAGTTGAAGAGCACAGAAAATTTTAGGCAGTAAAACTATTCTCTATGATTTGATAATAGTGGATACATGCCATTACATAATGGTCCAAACTCAGAATAAACACCACAAAGAATGAACCCTAGAAACAACTATGGAGTTTAGATGATTATGACATGTCAGAACAGGTTCATCAACTGTAACAAAAGTATCTCTCTGGTGGGTGATATTGATAATGGGGGGAGCTATGCATGTGTGGGGCCAGGGAGTAAATGGGAAACCTTTGTACCTTCTGCTCAGTTTGTGGTGAACCTGCAACTGTTCCAAAAAAACAAAGTCTTCTTAACAAAAAAATCGAAGTACTAGATATAACAACAACAACAACAAAGAGTGTTAACTACTTTTCTGAGAAGGAGTGGAATAGGCTTCAAACCACTCTCAACTCTTTCAAAAAAAATGGAAAACTGTAGTTTCACTTTAGAAATAAAAGTAATGTAAGGGTGCCATGCCTGGGTGGCTCAGTTGGTTAAGCGTCCCACTCTTGATTTTGGCTCAGATCATGATCTCACGGTTTGTGAGTTCAAGCCCCACGGTGGGCTCTACACTGACAGTGCAGAGACTGCTTGGGATTCTCTGTCTGCCCCCCTCTCTCTCTCACACTCTCTGCCCCTCCCCTGCTCATGTGCTTTCACACTTTCTCTCTCTCTCACTCTCTGTCTCTCTCAAATTAAATAAACCAACTTAAAAAAGAAATAAACATAATGTGAATGTAGTCATGCAACAGAGGGCCAAATGGTGAAAGTAGCCATTTAGCAGGAAACTTTTAATTTCTTAATTCTTATAATGAAAACACCAAGTGTCATGCTACTAAAATATGAACAATCTTTGTCAAACCTCAAAAATGAAGTGAGCTGGGGCGCCTGGATGGCTCAGTCGGTTAAACAGCCGACTTCAGCTCAGGTCATGATCTCACAGTTTGTGGGTTCGAGACCCGCGTCAGGCTCTGTGCTGACAGCTCAGAGCCTGGAGCCTGCTTCTGATTCTGTGTCTCCCTCTCTCTCTGACCCTCCCCCACTCACACTCTGTGTCTCTCTCTCTCAAAAAATAAATAAATGTTAAAAAAAAGTTTAAAAAAAATGAAGTGAGCTGTGATGGTAGCCACTAGCTACAGAAGATAATGAGCACTTGAAATCCTCCTAGTCCTAATTGAGATGTTTGGTAATGTAAAACAGCAAATTTGGGGGAACTAGAATGAAAAAGAATTAAAATATTAATAACTTGTTTTTATCAATTGCACGTTGAGATGACAGTATTTTGGATACACTGGTTAGGTAAAGTTTTATTAATTTCATGTTTATTTAAAAAAATGTTTATTTTGTTAATTTTATTTTAGAGAGAGACAGAGCATGAGCAGGGGAGGGGCAGAGAGAGAGGGAGACACAACATCCGAAGCAGGCCTTGTTCTGTATGATCTAGATATTATTATTAATCCTTGCTTTCTTCTTGGGAATGATGGTGACATTTTAACATAGATATAGATTTCGGACTTAAAGTGATAACTTTGTTCCACCAATTATAGTGTGAAAAAGTTTGTTGCAGTGCTTTTAGATTTTCTTTCAAATTTTATGTAATTACCACACATTCTATTATATTTTTGTGTGTAAAAATAACTTTAGAATATAATTTTAATTTACAGATATATTCCTTTACAAAACTACTTCAGTTCTTTTTAATATAAATCATGCTTAACTATCAGTGTTACATTAAATATTTATCTTTACTTCCAATATATCTAGCCCAACTCACACATAATTGGAGCTCAATTTATGTTAGTAACTGAATACACCAATCCATGTCACATGTGGTTTACACAGTTCTAGATTAACCATAGTTTGGAGAACAAGACAGACAATAATAGCCATGGAGACCTTAGAGAAATCATTCACATTGGCATTAGGATAGACATAGAAGTAACTCCTGGCCTCCAATCTCCACAGTAGTCCAAATACTTGTCCTGACTGACCAAACATTTACACATGCTTTTTCTTTACTTAAACATATCTCAGAAATTATAATGGATTTGGAGAGAAGTCTGCATACAGATATATTTGTTGGTTTAAAAGGAGAATTCTCCTTTCCTTCACTGGGTTATTTGTCATGTCGTTTGTTGTGGCAGGAGTCTTGGGTCTTAAATTATAAAAACATCCTCGAAGTTGAGATTCAGAAACTTGGATTATAAATAAGCACACACTTGGGATCACCAAGTTAACCCGTGATATGATTACTGCAGCTAGTAATGCTTATAGTACAAACACATCTAGAGTTTGTTCCTGGGATAAATTAACTCTTTTAAAACTTTATTTATATAATGAGGCACCTGGGTGGCTCAGTTGGTTAAGCAGCTGCCTTCAGCTCAGGTCATAACCTCGTGGTTTGTTATTTTGAGCCCCCCAGTGGGCTCTGCGCTGACAGTACAACCTGCTTGAGATTCTCTGAACTTACCCTGCTTGTGCTCTCTCTCCAAATAAATAAACTTAAAAATAAATAAACTTAAAATTTTATTTATTTTGAGAGAGAGAAAGAGTGTGCAAGCTGGAGGAAGCGGCAGAGGGAGGAAGGGAGGGAGGTAGAGAGAGAGAGAGAGAGAGAGAGAGAGAGAGAGAGAGAGAGAATCCAAAGCAGGCTCTGTGCCATCAGCAGAGAGCCCGATATGATACAGGGCTCGATCCTACAAATCATGAGATGACATCTGAGCTGAAATTACTAATCAGACACTCAACTGTCTGAGCCACCCAGGTGCCCCACAGCACAAATTAACTTCTAATATCCCTCATTAGTAACTGAACAAAGACAGCTATATTATGTCCATTGCTTTCATTATGAGCTCTTAATTTTTATGGAAATGTGAACATTTTTTGTTATTTAGTTATAGAAAAAGAAATAGCAAGTAATATTGAAACTATTATAGAGAAACTCAATCTTCAACTCAAAGTGGGGTCGGGAATTTTATATTCCCTTGGAAATTTTCTCAGTTTTACAGTAATACTTAGTCTTTAATTCCTTTGCTCAGGTACCTTCTGAAGTTTATACCGACAAGAGAGGTAGAGGTGTTTGACAAGCCCCACACTCCTAGACACAACCCAGTAATATCTGTTCAACTTGGTTGAAGTCTGACTATTGAATAATTAGAACACTATCCTTCCAAAATACCCAGGAAAAAGCATTCTTCAGGAAAATAGAAAAAGTGAATTTTTCAATTATAAAGACTAACGTTGAGTTTAATGTTCTAAATATTTAAAATACAAATCATATGGCAAAAATGTAGTCACCCAAGTGGAGAAAATGAATTTGATACTGTATAAGTTTCTAACAAAAAAAAAATGTAATTCTAACCATACACAAGTATGATACCCTTTAGGGAAATAAAAACAAGCTATGATGTCTAAGAATCCAGATAGATGCATTGCATTTTTCATTTTGAATAGAAAATTTGTCTTAGTTTGATGACAAAGCAAAGTAAATAATGTAAATCCCAGAATAAGACAGATGTCTGGAAGCACCGTGGGGAATACGATGAAAGGACACACACAACTGAATGAAACAGGAGGTATTCTTAAATTACTTCTGGTAGCCATAGTACCAGAATCCAGCAGATTGTGGTGTCCTCTTCCATCATAACCAGTGCAGTGATTGATTTGGGGCTGTTCATGCACCTATATTTGGGGATCTAGACAATCAAATGGAATTATATGCTTTACATATTTTATTTATAAATAGTGCTCTCGAAGGATGCCTTTTCATGCTAATGAAAAGATATGATGTAAATATAACATGTATCTAACATATCAAGTAGAAGTCTATGCTTTGTATTAAGTTATACACTGTTAAGTTGGACACCCTATTCTAGGTCTTAAAAGAGAGTACATGTGATAAGTATGAGACTTATTGGTTTCCTAATTACAATTTACCAGACCAGATTTTAAGATTAGATCCAATATTAATCTCTCTGGGTCCTCAGTGTCTCAGTCTAATGGAAAGTCTCAAATGAGAATGTTAGATACAAAGGCCTGTCTTTGAGGCTGGGTAGAGCAGGAAGGCTGTTTTGATGCCTATTCTGCTTACATGGAGACTAAAATTCCAAAATCTTCTCCTGAAGAGTAGCTAGCTGCTTTGGATTCTTCCAAGGTCAATGCAGTATGGCCATGAGGGAAGTCACTAAGTGGAAAGTAGAAAGATGGTCAGCAGAAAGGCTGATATTTTAACCAGTTGAAAGTTGTACTGTATAAACTTATAGGCCATGACTGAGATATTAAAGTGTCTAGAAAGACCAATATGCCAGTAGTGACTACAGAAAATTGGTGACTAGAAAGAGGATGCACATCTATCTCTGAGCATGGCTCACTTCTGTAGGCAAAAACATGCAATTTAGGGCCCCTATCTAGCTCTCTTTCCAGGACTATGAAAATCTCTCATGGGTAACATCAGTTTAAAAATTTTTTCCTACATCCAACTATTCTGCATTTGAACACACATACATCCTCCAAGATTAAAAACATCCAATGAAAAGGGAGATTGTTGGAAAGATTATCAAGATTGCCTTGACCTATGGGGCACCTTCACAGAATTTTTATGTCCAGGCTTCCTGTGATTTAAGATACCTTTCACAGGTAAGGATCTTGCAAATGGGGTTTCTATTTCTCCACAGAACAGCCTCTGTAAATTTCCTGGTAACTCCAGCAAGTTAATCTCTGCTGTTGCTGTTTTGTGGTAGGCCTCTCAACTACTAGATAGGTAATCTAGGATGATTCATTCTCCAGCTCTCACACATTCTGTGTGTGATGAATGTTCAAGGAATTCATTGATGTTCTGCCCCGATAATAAAGTTTTTGGACTGGTTTTGCAAATCTTTTACTTTAACCAAAGCAACACTGTAATACTTAAGTGCCAGACAGCATCACAATCAAATTACATTGTCTAGAACTGGAAAGCAATTTTTGCCAGTAAGATATAGGCTGACATAAATGAGGTGAAAGACAAATGAAGATACGCATGTTTTCTGTTTGAGGTATATATTAACAGTTTTGATATACTGTTTTCTTTGCATAGCTTTAAAAATAGACTTTTTTATAGTCTTCATCTAAGTTAAGGTTTGAAAGACCCGAGGCAGACAAAAACAAAACATTTGAGTAATTGAGTAATATTCAGACAAGCCCAAGCAATGCATAAAATAGTGCAATTCAGTCAGATCTAGGAAGAAGTGGAATAAATCTTTAAGGCTTTCCTTATAAATATTCATTTACACAGACTACACCAAGTACTATGTATGTTCATGTGTCTGCATATCTATCAAATGCCAAAAGTCCAGTAGCTAATCTCCATAAAACTAAAACTAGCTAATCTCCACAGACTATAAGCCATTAGATAATACCTATCTCAACTCTAAGTTTTGTTCATAATTTTTAGGCAGCCATTCCTCTTCGCTCCTAATAGTGTATGTGTTTGTGGTCCTGGGAATGTAGTGAGTTGTATTTTTGTTGCCCATCTTGTTTTCAAGGTTTATTAAACATTTATTAAGTGACTGCTATGTGAGGACTAAAAAAACAGAATAACAGAAACAGACACAGACCCTCACATTAATGAGCTGTAAATAAGAAGGGGGTCTGAAATAAGTAACATCATTCCAACAGGGCAAAGTAGAGCGTAGAGAACCATTCAAAAGAAGTAGTATGAAACTTCCTAAGAAAATGAGATTATTTACACATAGGGAATTAGTTCACAAAAAGGGAGATTCTACAAGAGGGATGACCAGGTTTAATTCTGGGTTTAAAGCATTAGGAAAGTCCATTCCATCCTCATTTACTTGGAGTTTTATACTTTTCATGCTATTAACTCTTTTGATTTAAACAGTGAAGTACAGGATCTGCTGCATATTGGGAACAAAACTTTATTCTTTTTGCTGATAAACTTTGTACTTCTGTCAATATACCATTTGATATGAAGTCTATATTTACTTTATTCACCAAAGAGACAAAGCATTATATATTGCTTGCTAACCAGAAGCCGAGAGGAAGCGGTTTAATTTTGGAGTCTGAAAATAAACCTCAATGGATGGTCTTAAAGAGAGGTTTCAACTGGATAAAACTTCTTTTAAGTGATTATTTAAAGCAGATGGAGATGGACTAGTTTGAATGATAGATAACAAATTTCTTAATTCAGGGGATAAAGGGCATAAAGAATGGGTTTAATAAAGAAATATATATATAACACATTTCATTTTAAGAAGCCATACGGGTCAATAAAAAAGCAAGGAAAAAATCCATTCAGATAAAAGGAATCATCTGTGAAGCTATTAAGTATATGTCTGCACAGGTTTTCATCAATGATTAAATTATATGTGTATCTTCAATTCGGTGTCATCAATCTTAGTTCATTATATTAATTGACATCCCTAATGCATTTCCGGTTATACTCCCACATTATCATCACACCTCAGATACAAAGAAGTTCCTTGCCTTAACATAGTTTCATATGTATACACACCTTTTTATACATAGATACAAAAATATCTACGTGTATGTATGTGTATACATAGAGAGTTTGCATATGAAGAGTTTCATATAATATATAATTGGGTCACATATTATAATTATGTTCAAACATATTTTTGTTCTCAGGAAGTACCTCCATTTATAAATGGTTTTCTCTGCAATATTCTATCACAACCCTATATGAAGTGATACAGTTTCACAGCAAGGTTAGATGTGGTTTTAATCTCAAAGGGTATAGTAATGTATCATACCAACAGAAAAATAGATCAAATCTCCTTTGATATAATTTTCATTCCAGTAAACCCACATGGAATTTTCAAAGGTTTATGTTTCAATTTCCCACTCAAGGTAGCCTATTTCCATAACCCCAGAAAGTTCTTTCCTGCTCTTTTTCAGTTAATTCCCCACAACCTTCGCTCCCTAAACCATCACTGTTTTCTTAACAGCATACATTAGTTCCACTTCTAGAACTTCTTAAGTATGAATCATACATTATATAATTTTTGTTTCTGGCTTTTGTCAACACAATGCTTTTAATATCCTTTATGTTGTTGTATGTATCAGTTTATTCTTTTTTATTGCTAAGTAGTATTAAATTATATAACAGAATTAGTTGATCATTCTCCTGTTACTAGACATTTGGGTTGTTTCCTATATTTAAACATTACTAATAAAGCTGTTATGAACTTCCTTGTGTGAATTTTTCCCCATTTCTCAGGTAAATAATAGGAGCACAATTGCTGAGTCAAAGGTATATTTATATTTACTTAAAACATTTTCCAGATTGACATTTTATGGTTTTAACTTCCATTTTATTGACTAATTATGTGGAGAAACTTTTCATGTGTTTACTGATCATTTGTATGTTTTTGAAGTGTGTATTTTCATCTTTTGCCCTTTGTGGGAGATTGTTGAGCTTTTTATTAAGGATTTGTAAGAGTTCTTGATATATCCTGACATAATTATTACAATGTCAGATATATGTACCATGGTTGTTTTCTTCCATTTATAGTCTGTATTTGCATTTCCCTCAGTGGAGTTTTTTATGAACAGAATTTTTTTAAAGTAATCATTTTTTTTTCTTTTAAGTATCCTCTAAGGAATCTTTCCTAACTTGAAGGTTGCAAAGACATGCTGTTTGTTTTAGAAAATTTAGACTTGTATTCTTCACATTTGTATCTATGTTTCATCTCAAATTAAAGTATATGGTGTGAGGTAGGGCTTAAGGTTCATTGGTTTCTTTAGGGATATCCAGGTGTGAAAGTGAAAAATAAATGTCCTTAATCTATAGAGTATGTTGGCATCTTTGTTGAAAATCAACTTACTGATTACATGTGAGTGTATTTCTACATCATCTGTTTTGTTACCTTGGTCTTATTGTCTCTTTTTTTTAAAGTAAATTTCACACTTTCTTGAGTTTTGTAGCTTTATGTATTAAAATTACATACTGTATCTTCCTACTAATAAAGGTACACGCCCCAAGTTTATTAGTACCAAGTCCACTGTCACTACATCGTAGACCTCAATCTCTCTCAGATCATCATTTTTGGTGGTTATTCCTAAAAAACTGACTATATGAAATGATTTTAAAATTGAAGGAGGATAAAATAGCTCCATTAAAGTATGGATTGATCCATAGTTAAGTATACTGATTAGATTCATGTATGGTTGATTATAAGCAAATGTTTAAGTAATCATGATGGAATGGAAGCAACAAGATTCTATTTCATCAGTTAGTCATAGCAAAAGTAACTGTTTTAAGATGAATAAAAAGGTTTCTTAGTCTTGCTTCTCAAATCTCCTATCCATGGTGATTTCCTCATTCTGTGTTTTAAAATGGTTCTCTTCCCTGGCTCCTACTTTTACACACATGCTCATGCACATAAGCACACTTCGTCCCTCCAAACCCTGGTATCTGTGAAAAGGTTTCCCTTTTCACAAGTCTATCTTTAACTTCCCACTCCAACATCTTTTTCCTGTTCTCTGTATGCAAATACATTTAGATCATGCATACCTATGAAGAAAACAAAAGTAAAACCAAACACTAATCTCCCTTAGCATTAATAATATGTCCTTAATTTACTACTTATCTGTTTCTTCTCCACAATGTTTCTTGTAGTGTCAATTCATATTCATTCATAATGTGTATATATTCACCTGCCCTCATCTTATTTTCAAACACAGGGTGAGGTTCTAGAAAGGTTCTTCCTTGCGTAGAAGACTCTCCGTTCCTCTAGGCTTCCTTTCATCTCCTGCTATTTCTTCTCAGCTTCCCCCTTTCCATCACTCAATATGTCATTAAACCAAATACTCTGGAAATAAACCAAATATATGACACTATTCTGAAACAGAAGGTGAAGGTTTTAGAAAACTATGCCTGAATTTAATGTAATAGGTGGAAACTACCAATACAGATCAAAGATCTTCTTAAGAAATCTAGTGAATAACATTAAGTTTGAGTTCAAAACAGTATAGTAAACTGATAAAGTACTGAACTATACTGTGTATAGAGATTTAATACTTTTTCAAAAAATTAAATTTTAAAAATTAAAATTAACAGTACAAATGTCTAAGTCATTATTAATTTAAAATGCTTTGAACTCCTGAAAATTGTATATAAATTTTAGCACCCCGTATTTTTGCCTACTTAACCTGCTGAACTCATTCACTCATTTAGCAAACATCTCATGACAGTGTAGCTCGTTTATGAATTTTTCTATAATTGGAACTCAAAGATTAATGAAATATGATCTTACTCCCAAGAAGTTCATACTAAAAATGTAAGATTTGAGGGGTTTTGGTAGAGAGGGGATAGCAAGTCTGGCAGGAACATACAAAAAAGACATATAGGAAACAAGAAGTAGAACATTTACAAAAGTAATTTCCCAATATTTCTGATTGTAAAATTCAGCTAAATCAAGGGTTTAAGAAATGGCTGTGCAGGGCCCTGATTTTAAGGGGGTGAAGCAAATGGTCACACACTTTTGAGACTTAGGAACTATTTTGAATAGCCAGGTGAGAGAATAAGCAAATTAAAACTGTGAATGTGGACATGCAAAAGGGGGCTCCTGTCAAATGCTGGTTCTGAAACAGAGTCTCAGAACTGACATCTCATTTGATGGAATAGATTAGATTTAGGTAACGAGAAAAATGGGGATAGGAGTTGAGAATTCTTCCAAAATGTTTAAGCCCTTGTGTGCTCTCGGCAGCCTCTCTCATTTCTTCATCTCCTCACTCACTCCATTCTGGCTATATTGGCCCATTAGTTCCCAAACACACTCCATCTCAAGGTCTCTGTATTTCCTGTGGCTTGAAATTCTCTTTCCTGAGTTATTCATGTGGCTCATTCCAGTGTAATTCAGGCCTTTGGTTACAGGTCACCTCACCTGAGACCTCTGCCACGATTTCACATAAAATAGCACTCCACACCTTTCTTCCATTGCTCTGCCTTAATGTTTGGCATATCCCTTAGTACACTCTGGTACAAGGTTAATGCTTAAAAACCATTTGGTTAATTGATTTAAAAAATTCTAAAAGACATAAAGACAATTCCAATAGAATCTTATAAGATCCAAGGAATTAATCTCAAATGTTGGCATGTCAGGCTCCTTTAGAGATTTCAGGAGAGATTATTTTAAGGAAGAGAGCGTTTCCTACTTTTGACAGAGATAACACAGCCATCCACTTATTTGAAAGCCCCACTGAATGACTGCTGTATATTTTATTTGAGAAAGAAATGACTTGCAAATACCGAAGAGCTCTGAAAAAATTCTAGCTTGACTTGTAAAATCAAGTTTCAGACTTCACTGTTAGTGTTATTTCTAATGTAACCACTGTAATATAAAATGGCTCTACTACTGAAATGCTCAAAAGAGTTAAATATTCAGCTTCAATATGGGTCTCCCTTAACTTACTTATTTTTTTTTTCAAGCAATGTCCTTAAATTAAAATGATTCCTAGGAATTTTCTGTGAAATACTGACAGGTTGATATCAGTTTTTAAAGAACCCTGGGACTTATTCAGTTTAAGTATATTTGGTTTGTGGAACAGTGCAGATGCCAAACTGTGTACTGAATAAAAGATACAATGTGGTGATTTATTCTGAGGGGCAATGAGCTGGAATTCTGCAATTTCACATTAGATGGTAGGCTGAAACAATAAATCTCTTTTAAGAAATGAAACAAATGGGACTGATGGAAAATTTTTAGAAAGGAAATCACCAACAACATATAGGGGCAATACCTGTAATACCTGTTGTGTATTTTGATATATAGTATTTATAGTACAGCTGCTCTGTAAAAAGGCAGTACTATGAAGGCTTTTAAGAGCCTAGGTATTCCATGTGGTTGTATTTTCAAGTATAGGATGCATAAATCGAACATAGTTTTATATGGTACATTTGAACAGAATGTAGAAAATAGAAAATCTACTTTCTAGAAACACTATGAATATGTAAATGATGTTTTATAAATATAGTTCTCAAAGTGAATCCCAGCTTTATAACATAAAAATTGCAAATAAGGCTACATCTTTAAGAGAGTATTTTAAATAGTGTTGGAAAAAAAAGAAAACAATGCATGGGGCAAGTCTTTGGTTATTTAAAAGAACAAGTTTTAGGAACTACTCATTAGCACAAAATATTTTTCTTTACACACCAGAATCAGATGAGAAGAGCTTCAAAAAATTAGCTTTCCACTGGAGGCAAGTCTGAAACAAGACAACTGAATAGTAAATACGCTTACATACTTTTTATTAGCCCGAGATTTAATAAATGCCAGCACATGACAGAGAAAAGATCAGAAAGTAGCCAAAGAGCAGAATAGAAAATGAAATAGCCTCAGCATTAATCTTAAATCATTCATTTATTCATTTATTACATATTCAGTGTATCATCTAAGTAGAATTAATAGTATAGCTTTAGAGTTGTCCTAGTACTGCCAAATACTATTCTTACTCTTCAGCAGGAAACTTAGAAGGAACCATTATATGTATTTGCACATTTCTTCATGGAGAGATTTGTTACTTCTCACCATGACAAAGTAATCTGGGGGGGGGAGGTTTGCCTTTCTACCACCAACAATTACAAAACTGGATGAAATATATTAGGTAACCATTTTTAGGCATTGGATAAGAAGTACAGAACTGAAGGGCACCTTGGTAGCTCTTAAGTTAAGACTCCAACTTCACTCAGGTCATGATCTCACGGTCTGTGGGTTTGAGCCCTGCTTTGGACTCTGTGCTCACAGCTCAGAGCCTGGAGCCTGCTTCAGATTCCGTGTCTCCCTCTCTCACTACCCCTCCCTCCCTCTTTCTCTCTCTCTCAAATAAAACATTATTTTAAAAAAGAAAAAAAGAAGTACAGAACTGAATTTGCTAGATGAAGGTAAACACATGAGTGGAGTTCTATGTTCATTCTAGATCTCTCTCTGGTGATAACTTCCTGATCATGGCATAGGGAGGTCTAGAACCAAAGAGGAACCTCATCGAGCTGTGGAATCAGAGACTGAGGTTGGGGTTGCTAAAACAGTTGAAACTTGTGGCCAGAGGATGGCATGGAAGTAGGTTAGGGAGGGGAGGAGCCTAGGAATTTGTGTTGCTGGTTTCCCTTAATTTTCAGTGTATTCAAAAACATATTGAGGGCTGCATTCCTGATTGAAGGCTGGCCTACATATGCTCAGGATGAGAGTCTTTGAACCCAAGAAAAAAGCAGCTGCTTCAAGGTTGAGAATGGAATGCAAACACTAGAGGTTACACAGTGCTGGGAAACAAAGTAGAAAAACCCTGTTAATATTCTGTCATTTAGCTAAGAGCCCAAAAAGGCCACAGCATGGGGATGATGACGATTCCCTAGGTTAGGGCTACTCTAAGACAAACCTTAGCAAAATTTATAGTCAAGTCTTTGACTAGAGCAATGAGAGTCTTCAGTGAAGTGACAAATATCTATTTATGAACTTACTGAAGTAAATATTTCCAGAGAAATATTAAAACATCTTTAAAAGAGGATTACTCCTTGAATATTAACTAAAAGCAGCATATAAGACACTCAAAGAGGGGCTCCTTGGTGGCTCAGTCACTTAAGTGTCCAACCTCGGCTCAGGTCATGATCTCTCAGCTTGTGAGTTCAAGCTCCACATTGAGCTCTGTGCTGACACCTCAGGGCCTGAGGCTGCTTTGGATTCTGTGTCTCCCTCTCTCTCTCTGCCCCTCCTCCACTCACACTGTCTCTCTTTCTCTCTCTGTTTCTCAAAACTAAACATTGAAAAAAAAATTTTAAAATGACATGCAAAGAAGAAAATGTGTTCTATAAAGATAAAAAGTCAATCACTGGGAAGAGACCCCCCAGACTCACTAGAAATACAAGAGTTTAATAATTAATACATTCAATGACTTAAAGAAAGATGCAGTATTAAGGAATGAATAGACAGAAATTCTCAACAGAGAAATGGAGACTTAAAAACTGCAAACCAGCAAACAAGGATCAGCAATTCTAGCATAAAAAGTAAAAAAAAAAAGTTACACATAAACTTCAGAATTGTTAAGCTAGACACAAAAGCATATATACGATTCCATTTATAGGAAGCTATAGAATAGGGAAATCCAAGATGACAGGCATCATAACAGAGATTTGGGGTGAGGGTTAGGAGTTGGTGACGATTTACTGCCAAGACACAAGACGGAACTTTTTGTGATGACACAGAAGTTCTCTATGTTGTATGTGGTATATGGTAGAATAGTGGCCTCCAAAGATGTCCACATCCTATTGCCCAGAACCTGTGGTTATGTTACCTCACATGGCAGAAATGACTTTGCAGGTGTGCTCAAATTAAAAACCTAAAAATAAGAAGACTATGCTGGATTATCCAAGTGAGTCTAGCATAAGGGTGCTTGGAAGAGAGAGGCAAGGTCAAAATCATGAAAGTAGAGGTGATGAGAGGAACAGAAGTTGGAGTAATGTGCTTTGAAAATTTAAAAAAAAAAAGGGGGGGGGCCCAGATAACAAGGAATGCAGATGGCCTCTAGAAGCTGGAAAATTTCAGAAAATGGATTCTTCCCTAGAACCTTCCCAAGGAACCAGCCCTGCTACATCTTGATTGATATGGTAAGACCTATTTCAGCTCTCTGAACTCCAGAACGTGCAGTTAATAAATTTGTCTTCTGTTAAGCCACAAAGAGTGGCAATGTGTTGCAGCAGCAAGAAGAAACAAATACAAAGTGGTTCTTATATGGGTGTACAGGTTTGTCAAAATTGACTAAAGTGTATAATCAAAACCTGTGTATTTAATTGTATGTAAATTATGTCCCAATACATTTTAGAATACGCTGAAAAAAATCTGTATAGAAAATATGTTTTGCATGAACAGTTCTAAGGCTATGTTGTCCAATACACTAATATGCTATATGTACATGGGATTTTGAAATTTTAGCACAAAAAATTCCATCAATAATATTATTACATGTTAAAATATTTTGCATACATTGGGCTAAAATATAAGAAATCATTTTTATTTGTTTTGTAATTATTTTATCTGTAATGTGGCTTCTACAAAATTTAAAATTACATTTGTTACTTACTTTATATTTTAACTGACAAATTCACATCTAGTTAGAACAAGATCCTGGCAGGGAATTCATGCCTGAAAAGTTTTCCAAGATACAAGGTAAAGAAGAGAACACAGTATTCCAGGAAACAGGAAATGCAAGGTCAAAGTTAGAAGGTGAAAGGGTAATGCATGTTTGAAAAATACCAAATAATGGAGGTTAGTTAGAACATACAGCTAAAAATGAGAATTGCAGATTGAGTGAATAATCTCATTAATTTTGTTTGAAGTAGCACGAATTCCCAGAATATTAGATGATCCCATATTCAAATGTACACATAAATATCTTGTAATTTCAAACATAAAGGATCGTGGCATTATGACGACGAATATTTTATGTTGTTTCTGAGACTGTTCCATTAGCTTAGATAAATTACAAAGATAATGTCTTCCATTTGCACAGAGTCAATTGTCTACGGAATCAATTTTTTTTTGGCAGTTTCATTCTTAGTTTGCTCATCAGAAGAGTGAATAACCTACCAGAGGTCCCACTCTAATTTTTCTGTAACAAAGCAGGTTTTAAATTCATGCAATGGTTAAAATGTGGTTACAGTATACAATATTTAAAAGAAAAATGAAAAGATAATCATCTAAATGGTGATATTCAGAATATCACACATCGTTTTATATAACCTGGAATACAAAAGAATTTCTAGATCATTTGAGAAAACTATACATGTCCGCATCCATTTAAAGGTTGTGATATTTGAATCACAATAAATATTTGGCATGGAAAAAAATTCTCCTGAATACTGGTGACTGCTATAGACGTGTGCCTATACTATACTTACATATACCAAAATGCAGTATATACTTAAATGATAAAGAGGTTTTGCCACTCTGTGGTTAATTCTGAAGATTGGATGCACACTATGGTAGCCTTTGAAAATCAGTCTTTATTTTTACATTTAGTAGGGAGAGATATGGGTGTATAAATATACACATACACATATGAAGGGTAGATTACCTTGTACATAGGTATACATCTTAAAATATATCAAATGTCTTAGGAAGCACATATTTTTTCAACTTCGATAAAACCAAGAGGAAAACCTTGAACCATTTATAATTTGGTAAAAGAAAAAAAAAACTAAATTCGATACTATCAGTTAAAAAAATTAAACTTACTTTGTACTAGCCACTACCACAATTATTAAGATGTTAGCTCCTGCACTCAAATTGGCAATCTATGGAAAAAGAGAGTTGCATGGATAGATGCCATCCAAAGTCAAGGGTAGTAAGAGAGAGCTCACAAATGTTGTCTTTGGAAGGGTAGCTTGTTAATGTAAACCTCCTGTTACGTGTCGAATCTGAACACTTTGCTTAGAAATAATGCCTTCAAGAAAAAACTGGACAAGATGGCGGAAGAGCAGGGAGCTCTGTAATCTGAGCACGCCCGGATGGATTGAACTGAGAAGGACTGAAGGGATAAAACTTGGGTTTGCAAGTGGGGGAAACAAGAAACAGACGCCAGAAAGAAGACAACATCAAAGATTCCTGAGTGAGTGACTGTGATCTGGGAAATTAGGGGACGGGCGGGTCCCGGTGGTAAAGGGGAAAGGAGCCCCCGAGCCCAACAGAGGGAGAGCGCGCTGTGCCCCGGAGAGACCAGGGGAAGAGAAAGAGAGACGGAAAACGCACCTAGAACCATCTCTAAGGGAGGAAAAACTCGCCCGTCTCCCCATATATATCTGCCGAGCGCCGGGAGAGAAATCCGTCCCATCTGGCCGG
>CM053572.1:58497485-58632771 GCA_028646485.1 Cryptoprocta ferox
TTATTAATATTTTTTAAATGACTTTGTTCTTTGCTTGTGTTTTTCAGTTTCCTTTTATGTACATGTGAACTTTAAAAAATAATTTTTAAACCTAAAAATATATTATTAACATATCTTAAGTCATATCCACAAGCTGGTGGGAACGATGAACATTCATTTTACATTAGGAAATTTATTAAAGATTACATTTCAAAAGTAAAAAAAAAAAAAAAAAAAAAGAAATAATGCCTTCAAGGCAATGTTAATGAATTGCTTAACAGTTTGAGGACTATTTTTGCAAGTTCTAGAGCCAAACTTGAAGGCATACTTCTAAAAAGACTGACTAGAACATGGTACTTTATATAGAATATCATGACTACAAGAAACTCTGTTAAATTAATTGAATAGCATTTTATAACATAATTTCAGTTCTGGAAAATAAAATTATATATAATTGATCTGGAAAAATATACTATTCAATTTTGTTTAGGTACATATTATAAGCCTGATGAAATAATGTTTCAAAGGAAATTAACACTATTGCTAAGTGGTGCTCCAACAAAGCATTTCAATGAGGTTTCATGTTAATTTATAATAGGCTAACAGATGTTCTCTGCTTTTTACTTAAAATAACTTACTGTTGAAGGTGACTTTGACTTTACAAAATGATCAACTTCTTTTGTGTGTTTTGCAAATTGAAAACAAAAAGCTAAAGTATTCAATCAGTTTATATGACATCATTTTGTCCAAAATATTTTATTAGTACCCAGAAAAGAGATAAAGAAGGTTGATAAGCTAAAATTAGCATATGGCCCACTTAACATTCTAATAAAATTGTCTAATTTCTAACTGGAATTACTGATTTAAAAATGAGTGGGTGGGATACAAGAATTTGGATTAATGAGGAACTGGGAGGACTTCCAAAGCTGGCACTATAGATGAAATTACTTTTAGAATTCTTTTTCTTAAAATGCAAATCATATCATAAAGGGGGGTGGTAGAAAGCACTGAAAGATGGCCATAGTTGATGGGGCTGAGTCAAGGTTCAGCACACCCTAGGTACAAATACAGTGAAGAATTAAGAGCTGACTGGCCTTTGACCTGAGGAACTGGAGGCTTTTACAACTTCAGTGTGGAAGATTCATTGTTCCTCGCTTCAGCCTAAGTAGGAGTTCCTGAAACACTGAGTAGGAGATCCAATGATCAGACAGAGGAATTTATGTTTGATCATTGTTATATTCAGAGGCCATCTCCAACTGCCAAGCCTACAGTCTTGTAATTTTAGCTGTCCTTAATGGAATAAAGAATTCCAAAAAATTATAGCAATAACTGGCTGCATGATTTGAGTAACTACCTCTCTATTCATGCAACTTTAAAATATTTGAATTCAATAATTTTTGAATATGAAATAAAATGTGAATATAATGTATTTTCTAAATAAATTAAAAGGACAAATCTGCCTGTATGTTACCACTTTGTGTAAGCAAAGATAATGCCACATATGGCTAAAAATAGAATTGAATAGCTCACTGACATTCATTACATTGGAAAGAATATGGCAAAAATTATCTAATTTTTGAGATTGGTTGCTGATTAATTACATCAATGTTTCTAAGTGGTATACCCTATTATGTTATAAAAATAGAACTTTAACTTAAGATAATCTAACATTGATTTTGAGATTCTTCATAATATCATTTGGCATAGTTGCATAAAATATACAGTTAAGACTGATTCCATAAGTAATAGAATGTGGATAATGATTCCATGGTGAGGTTCTCAAGAACTTTTATGGCTAAATATACCTTATGATCTTCATCAATGAACCTCTATAAATTATATAGAATATTCATATATATATTTTTAATGGATGTTAACATTATAAATTTATTTGAGGCCCTTTATTACCTCTTGCAGATCAAATCTTCCTGTTGAAATTTATTATCAATTTCCCTAAAATCTACTTTTTTTAAAAAAATTTTTAAGTTTATTTATTCATTGTGGGAGAGACAGAGACAACACAAGTTGGGGGTGGGCAGAGAAAGAGGTAGACAGAGAAAATCCCAAGGAGGCTCTGCATTTCCAGTGCTGAGCCCGATGTAGGGGTTGAACCCACAAAGCCATGAGAATATGACCTGAGCCTAAACCAAGAGTCGGACGCTTAACCAACTGAGACACCCAGACATCCCCTACTTTTGTTTTTCTTTAAATATCCTGTATTACTCTTATTTTCTATTTTATATATTTCCCTTTTATTTAAGAATATTTTATTTGCTATTTAAAATAGATAATACATGCAAATTAAAAAATTCAGAAGGTACACGTTGGTTTCATAGAAATGTAGGACTCTCTTCACTCTTTCCCCCACCTACCGCTTTTCTAGGAGCAATCTGTTACCTTCATGTTTATCTTTACAGGTATTTAATATAAATGCTAGTATTTTTAAATTTTAATGTTTATTTTTGAAAGGGAGGGGGAGGGGTAAAGGGTGAAGGGGGAGGCCGTGGGAGGGGAGAGACAAAATTCAAAGCACAGCGGGAGTTAGCAAGACAAAATCCAAAGTAGGTTCCAGACTCAGAAGAACTGTTAGCACAGCGCCCCATGCAGGGCTTGAACTCACGGACCTTTGAGATCATGACCTGACCCAAAGTCACATGTTTAACCAAGCCACCCAGGCGTCCCAGCATATACATATTTCTAATGCAATGGCATCAATATTGGTATACACTAGTCTGTAACATTTTCCCCCTTTTATCACTTTATAACAGAGGTCAGCAAACTGCATTTCACAAGTAAAATCTATCCCATCCCTTGTTGAAATAGAGCCACTCATTTATTGCTGTATTATTTATTTTTGTTTTCATACTACAACAGAAGAGTTGAATTTTGTTGCTACAGAGACTTTATAGCCTACAATGACTAAAATATTATCTGGCCCTTTACAGAAAAAAACAAAAAGGTTTTGCATAGTTAGAAGGGTTTTCAAAACCTATGTCTAGAGAGGTACCTAAAACCTTTCAACAACTTTGTAATAGCCCATGGAGGAAAGGGGGCATGATAATTTTGAAGCTACCTTTATAGAAATACTATTATAGAGTGCTCAGTGCTATGATTTTAGACTGCACCTGACTGCTTCTATAAGTAGTGAACATACTGCAATCCCCTCCAACTTCACTTCCTAACTCCCATTCCCACTTTAATTGATTGTACTTTTCAGTTTACCTTTATAGCTTTAAATATGCTTGTATCTCACTACTTTTGTTATGAGCAACACATTGCACCCCAAGAAATTATACTGTATATATAGATAATAACAGCTGTATAAATTTCATCTATCTGTGTTAAATTAAGTTCTACATTTCCTCTCCAATCTGTAAGTTTTCTACTTCCAAGGTTGATATTGTGAATTTTTAACACTCACATTCTTTGGAATCCTAGTGCCTCATTTGCTGTCATCTTAGTCTTCTAGTAAATGAGAATTTATTGACACTGTTTGCTATGTTTTTCTCTCTCTGGAGATTGAAGAGAAACAGAGTTCTACTCTTGATTATTTTTAATATTTTTAAAAAGCAAAAAGCCTTTCTCTCTCAGTTGAAATGATTTACTTCCCCCTTTATTCTAGAAACTGTATTTTCATATGGTTGAACCATTCTGGGGGTAAATTCCATTTGGTCATAGTATATAATCCTTTTAATATGTTTTTGAATTTAGGTTGCTATTATTTTATTGAGGTTTTTTTTTTTTTCATGTATTCCTAAGAAATATTAGTCTGTAGTTTTCTTGTGAGGTCTTGGTCTTGGTTTTTGTATTAGCTTAATACTGTCTTCAAAGACTGAGGTAGAAAATATTTCCTACTGTTCTGGGGAAGAATTTGAGGACTGTGTTAGTTATTTTTTAAACATTTGGTAGAATTTGCTAAAGAAGTAATCTGGTCTAGTGGTTTTCCTCCGTTGGATTTTTTTTTTTTTGATTACTAATTTATTCTCTTTACTGCTGTGGGTGCATTCAGATTTTCTATTTCTTGAGTCAGTTTTGGTAGTTGTAATGTTTCTAGGGATTTATCCACTTCATCTACGTTATCCAATTTATTTTTGCACAACTTCCCATAG
This sequence comes from Cryptoprocta ferox, assembly GCA_028646485.1. Lineage (NCBI taxonomy): Eukaryota > Metazoa > Chordata > Mammalia > Carnivora > Eupleridae > Cryptoprocta > Cryptoprocta ferox. The sequence goes on from CM053572.1 coordinate 58,501,574, forward strand.
TATTCTCTTTTTATTTCTGTGACAGTTATGGTGTCCTCACATTCTTTCTTGGTTTTAGTCATTTTTCCCTCTCCTTCCTTCCAGGTTCAAACTGGGTAAAGATTTGCCATGTTATTGATATGTTCAAAGAACTGACTTTTGGCTCACTTTTTTGTGAATTTTCTTTACTTCTTTCTTCTTTCATTCCATTTTAATTATTAAAAAATAAAGTTTTAATTATTAAGACTTGTATCCTAAAATGCATTTTATCCTGTAGAATACTACATATGCACTTGAGCAAAAGGCTTATTTGGCTGTAGTTGTGTGGAATATTCTATTTATGTCTGTTAGGTCTAGTTGGCTTGTAGCATTGTTCAAGTCTTCTATTCTTATTTATCCCCTTTTGTCTGTGTTACTATATCCATCACTGAAGGTGTGGTGTTGCAATCTCCAACTGATGTTGAACTGTCTCTTTCTCCCTTCAGTTGTCAGATTTTGCATTATATACAGGCCCCTAACAACAGAGTTGCCTTTAAACTGGAGGGGCCAGTCCATTTGTTTTTCATCTAGTTAATGATAAGGAAGGAGTTACTTCTGTCATTTGCTGTATTTTTTGTTGCTCAAATCCTCCATTACTACTTTCATTTGTGTTAGATACAAATTTGAGTGTATCTATTTTGATTCCTTTCTCATTTGTTTTACTAGATTTTTATTAATGGTGTACTTGGGAATCACAACTTTGCTCCTATATTCCTCCACCACTTCTTTGTATTGTTATTGTCACAAATTACATCTTTATACATGATATGCCCATCAATACAAATGTATAGTTCTTGTTTGGTTCATTTGTCCTTTTAAAAAAATTTTTGAGACAGAGACAGAACATAAGCATGGGAGAGGCAGAGATAGAGGGAGACAAAGGGTCCAAAGCAGGCTCCAGGCTCTATACTGTCAGAACAGAGCCTGACACAGGCCTTCAGCCCACGAACTGTGAGATCATGACTTGAGCTGATGTCAGATGCTTACCCTACTGAGCCACACAAGTGTCCTGATGCAGTGGTCCTTTAAATCACAGAGGAGAAAAGAGCTACAAAACAAAAATACATTAAACATGATTTTTTAATTTAAAAAAAGTTTGAGAGAGAGAGAGAGAGAGAGAGAGAGAGAGAGAGAGAGAGAGAATGAGTGGAAGAGGTGCAGAAGAGAGGGAGACAGGATCTAAGGTGGGCCTGTGGAGACAGTTGAGAGTCCAATGTGAGGCTCGAACTCACGAACCTTGAGATCATGACCTAAGCCAAAGTCTGACACTTAATGAACTGAGCCACCCTGGCCTCCCAAATGTGATCTTTACATTTATCTTTGTAGGTATCTTTTTATAAAATTTTTATTTTTTCATATGAATTTGAGTTAATGTTAGTATCCTTTCAAATTCCATCTTTCCTTCTCTTTACATTTCCCACTGCTTCTTACCCTAATGTGTGCCTTTTCTCATTTATTTTTCTTGAAATCTAACTCACATATATTTGTTTCTGGTACACAACAATTTAATATTTATATTTATTATGAGTTGATGACAGGAAGTCTCAATAGCCATTATGATTTTTATTTTCTTATAAACTTCAGTTTTTTAGTTTATTTATTTTGAGAGAGAGCAAGCATATGAGCAGGGAAGGGGCAGAGAAAGAGGGGGAGAGCAAGAATTCCAAGCAGGCTTTGCAGTGTCAGAGCAGAACCCAACATGGAATTTTATTCTCACATTCTGTGAGATCATGACCTGGGCCAAAATCAAGAGTTGTATGCTTAACTGACTGAGCCACCCAGGTGCCCCTTCTTGTGAACTTTTAAGATCTATTATTTCAGAAACCTCCAAACATGTAATACAGTATTACCTACAGTCACCATACTATACATTGTATCTCCAAGAGTTATTTGACAACTCGAAGTTTATACTTTTTGACCACTTTATCATTTCTCACTCATTCTCTTTGTACCCATTTCCTAACTAAATCTTCTATTGATGGATTAGTGCTCCTCTAGTATGAGGATATTGGGAATTTTCCTCACTTAGTCACTGTTAAGTAGTCTGTTTCTGGTCATGAAACTTTGCTTCTTTTTTTCTTGCCTTCATGACTAGTAGCCTCATAGAAATCTAGCCCTCAGCAAAGCTTTGCAGATTTCTTCAGTCTTCTTTCCTGAACACTAGAGTCCTATCTTATTCTTTGTTCCAAGAAGCAACTTGACATCAAATCCTCACTTGCATAGAACAATTTTCGTACAGTCTGAGGAAATGTTCATGCTTGGTCTCTGTACCTGCTTCCAGACAATCTAATGGCTGACAGTTCTATGGTTTCAGCTCAGCTCACAACACACCATTTTGTATTTTCTATTCTAATTCTAGTTCACAGAGGAGATAACTATTTCATAAACCCGGTTTTCCACCCCCCTCCAAGAAAATACATTAATTCTAGGTTTCTGGGAATGAAGGCGTGTCTGAACACAAGATGTTGAAAAAAATCAAGGCGAAAGTTGCAGAATACAAAGTATTAATCATTATTGAAATATACTGATAATTGATTCTAATACTTTCCTCTATTCTATTTGAATGCAGCATCAGATTATTTCTTAAGTAAAATTCAAAGTTGAAAATAAATGCTCTACTTACTCTTTCTTCAAAATTTCTCTTTCCAGCCTAGTGTTTTCTTTTTGTCTGATAATCAGCCAAGAGAGACAGGCTTCCTCAGCCAATTTTTGTGTTTTCCTCCTTCAATTCCCAATGACCCATCCCTATCAAATTTGAGTGACTTCTTATTTCCCTGGAATTTAGCTTTACTATCTGCCTTGCTCATAAAGTAACCTATAAACAAAAATATATAATAATCATGTGCCACCCTTCAGAATAATGTATATATGTAGTGTCATTTGTAAATGATGCTCTGAATTAGATACGTGAGGACCCATTATTTTGTGACAGTTTATCTTCTATTGTCTCTCATATTATAGAAAGTATGTAATTTTTATGCATACATGTAAATATTTAAATACTCAGTTAAATCTGTAATTCAAAATAGCAATACATAAATAGCAAAATATTTAAAAAGTTATATACACAGAGAGTAAAAAGTGATTATGATGCTTAGTATTTTTGGATAAACAAGATTTTAATTTTGAACATTTCACCATTTATTGCCAATATTAAATGAGTGTGAACTTGATATTAATATGTATAGTAGAAATCTGAAGACAAATCATTCCCATAAAAGGGTTCTTCAGATTCTTAGTGTAGTATTACTTGTAGGCATTTAGATGCAGAGCCTGCAATTTTAATACGATACTAGGCAGTCTTACAAAATCATTTGTTAGTCTCTATTTGCTTCCTTACTGAAATAGGTAAAAACACTAAATTTCATGTACCAGCTGCTATTTCTTAGTCCACCCTAGTTTGGGAATAAAACTGAGCACTAGCCTTGAAGTTCCTCAGCCCTGTTCCTAAACACCCTGTAAGAACTCTAGTCCCAGATCAGTTCTTCACAAACGCTTCTTTGAATCACCTTTAAGTGATTCTGTAATATCTGCACAAACTCAATCTCTAACTTTCACATATAGATCTATCCATCCCTCCTTATTCAGGTAATTTTTAAACAGTTGATATCCAATGTGGCAGTTCTGTTCCCAAAGTTTCTGTTCTTTTTTTTAAAAAAAAATGATTTATTTATTTTTTATTAGTTTTCAGAGAGAGAGAGAGAGAGAGAGAGAGAGAGAGAGAGAGAGAGAGAGCAGACATCTGACAGCAGAGAGCCAGATGAGAAGCTTGAACTCACAAACTGTGTTCCTCTATTTTGTTTTTCTTTTTCATCTTAGAAGGAGATCATGATTGGTGGTCCTGATGCTAGTAGAATCCAGGGCTCAAACACTGAAGTTCAAACAAAGCTGAAATTCCATGATTAATCATATGGTGTCCCTCAGCAGCAAAATAATAGATACCTTCAAATTATAATGCTTGTTAGTGTTCAATATTCACACAAATTTTAGAGAGAGATCATGTAGTTTACTGGACCCTATCATGGGGTGAAATGGCAGTCAATTGGACCTATTTGGGATCAATGCTGAGACACACATAATCAACTTTCTCTACTGAAACTTGTCCCACTAGCTTAAACTACACTCAAGAATCTGCTAGGTCCTGCTTCTGTATGGAGACTTGCATTAATTTCCCCACTGACTCATTAGACATGTTCGCTATGTACATCTAGCTTTCTGTCTGGTACCATACAGGCTGGCTATGTGGTCTTTTAAGTTTAACAGAGAGAGGTTATTTGAAGAAAATGTCTTACTATTGAAGACAAAATGTCTCAGTCTCCCAAGTGCCTTTTGATATTTCATGCTAAAATTCAAAATATAGTTGGGTTTCTACAAAGTGATTATTGAACTAATATTTATTCTGAAATTCATTTGGTAGACTTTACTGAAACAGATCAGATTTAAAAAGCATAGATAACCATTTGAAAACATGTAACACCATTTTATGCATTTAAAGAGTAAAATTACTAAGTATCAGTAACACCCTTTTCCTGAATATTATAATGATATTCATTTAATTTCTTTTCAAAATGTTTATCTTGTTTGGAACTGAATGAAATGCTTTATTGAGGAAAATATCAGTGGAGACTATAGCTGGCAAGTACAAAGTTATTCAGATGGCCAGTATAATGATACTGGTTTTTCAAACTCTGAAAATAAATGACTTGAATGTAAAATGAGGGATATTATGCTTAATTAGAAATCTTTGACATCACTCCCAGAAGAGGGTGCTTCTCCCCAGTGACAGGGGTCACAATCGAATATAAACTAGGTATTTTTACAAATGCCACTGAGTAATCTACTTCTGCTTTTCTAGATCTTGAAGAGCTCATTAAATGGCAAGCTTCACATATTATGCTATGTAGGATTTCTGAAATGCTGGAGAATTAAATCCCAGTGGTCCACTGCTTGTCCACTCCATATGATACTGTGGTCCTGGCTTGGAGTAGCTGATCGAAGTCAGTACCTTGGCAGATAAATGGCATTTGTTTAATTTAAATGACACTCGTCATGCTGCCTTTTGTTCTAAAGCACTATGAGGTTAATTGAGCAGATATGAAAAATTAGCCAGGATAAAATTGCCTCTGCTCTAAGTCAGAATTATTAATCTACTGGCCTTAATTTAGAGCTTCTCCATTTTCTGTGATAGACTGATTCACGTAGACTGTTTAAGGGAGAAATGCTAATGATAATAACCTAATTTTAAATTTTTTATGGGACTAGGAATTTCAGCATAGTAAAATTGAACAGATTTCAAATTCTAACCATGAAGATATGGCTTTTCTATTTAATTTATTTATGCCATTGTATGGGAAGGGAAATATGAGAGAATGTTTTATCAATGACTTTTAATTTGCAAGTTTGCGTATGACCTTCAAAACCATTTCACACTAAATATAATCTTAGATTTCATGAATACACAGTGTCTTTCCATTTTATGTAGATAACAGTGTGTTGCAGACTTCCTATCTTACAGTAGAGTAATTAAGGCCACATGAATTGTGTTTCCATATAGTAGGTAATTACAGAGGTGATTGGAATATTTCTGTGGAGGATTAGCTTAATTTATCAAGCAGTGGCTCTTGTGGAATAAATGAGCAGGGACTCCCTTCAGCTACACTGTCTTCAGCTACCTATAGGATATGGATGGGATGATTTACTAGAATCCAATAACCTCCATGCCTTAGAATTAAGTACAGCTCCCAAAGAGGGGACCACCAGGGGAGAGAAGTAATCTAGGGGGAGAGTGTAGGATTTCCTACTTCATCACCATACAAATCCATTTCTTTCTCTTCTAAACTGTCTATGTCCAGTTTCTATTTACAATTAAAGCATATATTACTGTGTAAATCAATTACTAAATTTGGACATCTCTGATAGTCAGAATTATACTATAGAATCTCTTAAATATACAAAAAACCATGTTTCAACCATCTCTGAAACTGAGAAGACAAAGATTTATTTCATGTTAGTATGGCTTCATGTGTTTTTCACATTTCAAAAATATATTATCTGTGGACAGATTTTCCTCATTAAACACAGATAATGACTTTTTGGAAGACAAGAATTTAGGCACTTAATCCATTTGCAACTATAACATGGGTACCTACTCCCCTCCCTATTTTAAGTTTCATGTATAGCACAGAGATCAATTTTAGCCATGGAATTTAAGTTTGAACATGACTAGGGACAGGCCACGCAGACTTGTGGCTGCATGCATTATAAGCAAAAGCATATAGTCAAATCCATATATAAATGCCATGTGGTATTAGGAATTATCCATAGGTAATATTCCTGTAAAGACAAATAAGACTCTTGGAAGCAATCTGTATAAATGGGGGCAAAAATGAACATAAGGTAAAAATGAAGAGTAACTTTAAAAACATGTTGTCTATATAGACATTATCTCTATTAATGATAATTTCTACATGTATTGGGAGATAAATAATATAAAAAGATGAAACAAAACGATGATTGCCCTGAGTCAGAAATTTACTCCAATTTTTTAATGATTGTCAAGGCTGGAGAAGAAATAAGCTCAAGAAAATATCTTTTGTTAAATTATAAGTTTGTGTTACCTGACTGGCGGTCCAAGTTGTTGAGCCAGAATCTCTGTTATCAGAAAATATCACGGTTATCTAGTTGGTGAAAATTTTCAAACTCTGGAATATTTTGAGTTCTTTGGTAAAAAAGGAAAGGGAAAGGTATTCAAAAAAGTAAATTCAAGCCAGTAATCCAGTTTAATTTATTACATCAAGTTTAGAACATTGTTAAAGATAAAAGGAATTTGTTCAGCCTCTTTTCAAAGACTTTAAAATTTTCTACCCTAATATATCCAGTAACATGTACACCAGTGTATTAAAGAAACAACAACCAAGGGTTAAGTTTATCTCTAACTTTACAGAAGTTTATGATCAAACAGAAATTGTTTGTGATTACAGAGAATTTGGCTTCTTTAAAATGCAGGATATTTATAAATGTAGAAAATAAGCCATGAAAGGATCTAAGATTCACATACAGGAAAAAAAATAAACTAAATATGAACTTAACAGTAATAATGCAGAGAACAAAAACAAAAAATTAAAAAAAAAATTAAAAAAAAATCAATGCAATACTCCTGAAAGGAACAAGAGTGTAGTTGAGGGAAAGGAAGGCATTTCCAAGAAATTAAAACTTCATAGAATATCAAACGTAACATTATTGTTTTAAATGAAATATGATTCAATCGCAATAACAATTGTTTTTTCTGAAACCTTGACAGGTCGATTTTAAAATTCATTTGGAAGAGTAAATATGCAATAATAGCTTTGGAAAAACTGAAAATGATCAGTGGAAGAGAGATGGAGGATGTTGTATTAAAATAGAAGGCTGCAAATTAAAAAGTGTTTATATATGAAAAACTGATAAATAAATGGTATATTTTTAAAAGATTAAAAATGGATTGAAATGGATAAGGTAATTTATGATAAATATGGGGTAAAGAAATTTATTTTAATAAAGAGTACTGAAACAACTATATGCCTAGATGGAAAAATTAAAACCATATTAAATCCAATTATCCAACAGCATAAATATCCAATAGTGTAAATTATATAAATATCAGATAAATAGAAATACATTCAAGGTTACAAAACCACAAAAAAAACTTGATAGATTTAGCTACATAAACAAAAAATAAATGCATTCATTAAAGTGGAATGAAAAATTACAAAAATAAAATGATTTATTTGCAACTTACATTATAAATATTTTATAGTCCTACATACAAAATATTTCTAATATTGAGAAGACGAAAAACCCAATAAAAAAATGGACATAATGCATAAGTAGTTCGCAATAGAGATCCAAGTATCCCCTAGAGTAAGAGAAGATGTTCAATCTAGTTCATACTTACAATGCAAATACAAATTCAAACTGCATTGATATGCCACCTCTCATCTATCAAACCCAGAACATTCAACAGTTTGATAACATATGCTTATAATGCTGTTACAAAGAGAAATCAACTCTCGCATGGTTGGTGGAAATGAAAAATGATACAATTACTACTGTGGTTGCAGTATCTAGCTAAATTATGTAGGAGTTCAACTTTTAGAAGTCTACTCAAACTTATGATGGCAAAAAAATGAAATGTCTTCTGCACATGGCTATTCATTTTTGTATTATTCATAGGAACAAAAGACTGAGACTTATGTTACAGCCGCAGAACAGAGTATTATCCATCTTTTAAAAAAGGACTATGGAAGGAAGGCCTGATCTGTAGATCATCACTATGTAAAAAGAGGCAGAGAAAGAGGAATGTATACAAATATACACACTTATAGGTGAAGGAAGAAAAAAAAACCCATGGGCTTAAGAAACAAGAGTTCCTTGAATTTAGCTTTTTTTAATAAAACAATTTTGACATTGTCAAGTATTTAAATGTTTTACAAAGTTCTAATACAATTTTTATAATTCTCTGAAACTTCATAACAAATGAAAATATTTAAACTGTATATTGTTTGCCCAGGAAATAATTACCACAAAAGCGTTTAAAAATACAAAAGGTTTGACTGTTGAAAGTGAAATACTACTAAGTAAGAAATAGGAGCCGAGAAACATTAAACTGTATTCAATGATATTGCTGACATTAGTGTTGGAATTGCTATTTAAGGCTAAGACAAGTAAATACAGAATTAAATGAATGGTGAGAACAAACGGATATAAAAGGAAAAAACACACACGTATTTTGTCTTTCTGGTATGCATTGTATTTTAGAGTTACCAAAAGTAATCAATAAGGGAAAGTTATCCTTCAGAAAAAAAAAAAATCCAGTTAATAAATGTGAAGGAAATGGAGAGGGGAGGGACACATGTGCAATTCACGGGAATTACAGTGGTCATTTACAGTGACAACCCAGGAACTCATTTGAACATTTCTGAGACCATCATGTATGATGTGCCTCCTGGTACTGTAGCATTCTTGCAAACGAACGGGACACCGAGGACTTTCTTTCCAGCAAGCAGATTTGAGCTGGCATGATCACAAATTTACATGTTTATTATACAATTCACTTTTTTATATTTGAACATTTTCATTTTATCCTGGAAATGTTCAAATGTACACAAATACTGCTGAGTCACATGCTATCATTTTAGGACAGTTAGGAATTGGAACACTAATTGAAATAATAGAGCCTCCACAGTAAGCACAAAGTGCTCCTGTTTGAAAAGCAAAGCTAAGTCTCTGAGAAAGCACTTTTATTTTCTCAGATCTGCATGAGGGAGTTAATTAGAAGCACACTAAAGAAGGAACATTGTGAGAAGCAACCATGTTAGAAGGAGAGAGGCTGACCACTGATAAGAGACTGGCTACTCTGGCAAAGAGAAACAGAGCATGGGAAGAATAGATAGTTCTTATCAAGTCTAAGGAAGGCCAAGTATGTCAGTATGAGAAAATAAATATGGACAGCTGTATCTTAGTGCATGTATTAGTCTTGATTTTATTTTTGGGTGTGCTCCTGGTAGTATAGCAGGACCTGAAAACTTAGGTCATTTAAAAAGCTGAAGCTCACCCTATTTGTACTTTCTGTTTTTATTTTTTATTTTATAGGGAGAGTGTATTTGGTCATGGGAGCAGGAGAACGGAATGGTTAGGGGGTAGGGGAAAGGTAGAGACTGAGAGAGACAGAGACAGAAAGATAGAGAGGATGGAGCCTGACGTGGGGCTGGGCACCATGACCCTGGGATCATGACCTGAATCCAAATCAAGAGTTCAGTGACTGAGCAATCCAGGTGCCCCCGAATTGAAATTTTAAGATTAATCTTCATTTTCTAAGTTTTAGCTGCTAACATTAAGGTTTTTTTTTTTTTTTAACCTCCCCTTCTTCCCAAAATTAAGCAAACACATTCACGTACAGATTATATACTGTCAAAAACAGGACAACAGGCCTGAAATAGAGTTGATTATGCTAAGTTCCATCTCACCAAACTGAGATTTACCTAATTATAGTTTTGGCTTTCTCAGCTACAGAATTTTCTTCTTTCCTCCCCCGATATGGAATTTTAAACTAGTCAATCAGAAACTGCCTGATGAGCACTGGATAGATAATCTCCTTAACAAACTCTTGCCATCTCCTAAAGGAATGTAACTTGTAATCAGCAACCTTCTTCTGGGCCCGGTACAACTTTCTTGTTTCCCCCTCTTTTTCGTCTATAATAGTCATTTTGTACAGACCCTCAGAGCTCACTTCTTTCTGCTAGATTGGATGCTGCCCAATTCAAATCAATTTTACTTCAAATTAAAATTTTTACTATGCCTCAATTTATCTCTTAACAATACTAGATGGTAGATCAGCTACTTTGCACTTTATTGATGATGGTTATGGGAACATTGCAGAATATGTACTATTTTCTCCAAGAAACTCGAGGCTTAAGGGATGTTAAATAATATTTTCTAAAGTGTTTTATCATGTATTCTAGTTCTTTTAAAAATTATTTTAATGTCTATTTATTTTTGAGAGAGAAAGTGTTATGGAATCTGGTCTGGATCACCTGGAGGAAGAACCAAGCAATACTTGGAGATCTTGGAAGGAAGGAGGTTTATTTTACACCAGTGGGCTCAGAGGAGAACACTCTCCAGAGGTCTGAGCTCAGAACATCGGCAGAGGGAATAATTTATAGCCTGTTACTTCTGCATTCCTGATTAATCAATGTGACAAGCAAGGTGGAAGAACCCAGAAGGGGGAGTCTTTGATCAGGGAAAGGTATTTCCTTATCAGTCCTGTCGGCCTTCTTATAACAGATTTTTCCCTATCAAAAGCACATGTGAGCAGGGGAGGGGCAGGGAGAGAGGATCCAAAGCAGAGGATCTGAATAAGGCTCTTCATGGACAGCAGAGAGCCCAAGGTGGGGCTCGAACTTATGAACCAGGAGATCATGACCAGAGCCGAAGTCAGGTGCTTAACTGAGCCACCCAGTGCCCCTGTGTTCTAGTTTTTATAACACAACTGAGTAGAAAATATTCATATATTTTGTTCATAAATAATATTTTCCAATTGATAAAGCATTTCCAAATTATTTTGATTTCTCAAGTTATGCGCTACTCCTAAACTGAGTTTTTATAGAGGATATGGCATGAGTATTTGTTCTAGAATTTGGACCAAAACACACTAATACTCTATTTGGAGTTTTTAGGTCTCATTTTAAAAATACTTTCTCCTCCATCTTATTCCTCACATGGAAACTATGGTCTTTTGTTTCCCTGTACTTTCATAACACATTGACACTTACTATATAGGCAAGTAACTACCCTGAAACAATGATTCTCAGACTAAAGTCCTGGCTGATTTAGAGTTCTGGAGGGACCCTTTTAGGGCTTTCAAATAAAGAGCAGAACTAATCATTCTGGTCTCCAATCCGAACTCCCCTCACTCTTATGTCTACCTTAGACATGGTGCGTTCACGAATAGTTTATATATTTACTTTTAAGATTTAAATTTTTTAAGAAAATTTGTTCAGTTTATTTGAGAGAAACAGAGACAGTGTGAGTAGGGAAGGGACAGAGAGAAAGGGAGAGAGAGAGAGAATCCCAAGCAGGCTCCCTGCGCTGCCAACACAGAGCCAGACATGAGGATCGGACCCATGAACCGTGAGATCATGACCTGAGCTGAAACTAAGGGTCAGGAGTTTAACTGACTGAGCCACCCAGGCACCCCAAGATTTACTTTTAATGAGGATTTGGAGAGTAAAATCACTTCCAGTAAAATTTTAATGCAGACAACTCTAAAACTATTATACTGACATCCAGAAAGTAAGAACATTTATTCTACAACTATTGTTTGCTAAGCATTTGGGAGAAAAAGAGCTAAGATGCAGGCCTTGACCTTGAGGAGACTGAAGACTAGTATGTAAAATAAGAGATATATTCCCTCTGCTGAAGTTGATGTACAAGACTCACAACAAGGGAAGGGCATGGAGGAAGAATAGAAATGAGGACAAAAGAGGCAAAGTGAGAAAAACAATTCAAATGCAAGCTGAAAATTTTACCTATTATGAAGCTCAGGAGACTTTTGCAGGGAAGAGAGAAAAGGGTTTGGGTCTACAATCTTCTCAGTTCCCCTGCCTCTCCCAGGGTCAACACCTGGTTTTGGTGCAGGTGCTTCAAGTGTTCAGATACCCTATTTCTTCCAAAACATGGGCCTCTAGTACATCAAACATTTAAGAAAGAACCATGCATTCTAATCTTAGGAAAAGGATGCTGCACTAGATTTACTGAAATATGGCATATGTCCATGGTATAAGACAATGGAAGCAGTATTCTGCCAGAGAGACCGACTTCCAGAGGGGGCTCAAAATCGGGGTTTAATCACAGATTTCATAGCATCCATGTTAGAGAAGAACTTCATTGGAGTGTGTGTGCATGAAATATATATTCTTTTAAGAAAATGAAGCGGCATCATCAACAGTAATAATGTTCACTTTTGCTAACAGTAGTTGAGGAGGGAGCATAAGGCAAGCTGACAGTCTCAACCCCACCCCCCTCTGCCAGGTGGGCTATGTGTGATATTCCTTGGGCACTCCTGGCTGCCCAAGAACAAAGGAAAGGGGAAAAACAAATGGTTAATAGAGATCATGGAGATCTTAGTAAATAACAAGAAAAAGGCAATTTTATCAATAGCCTAATCTCCAGAAACCTATAGACTCTGTTTCCTGGACCCCCAACATCACCCCTCCATAGTGATGTGGGAAACCAAGGCAGAAGAAAAGAGCAGATAAAACTAAATTTCCTTCTAACCTGCAGCCAGTTGCCAATAATTGAGGCTGGCAGAGTAAAATGTTTCTCCAGGAACTCCCTACTGTCTTAATGCTAATGTTTCGCTAGGGGGGAAAAATAACCTTAGCTTGACAATATCAAGGCCTCAACTATCCTGGGAGTCTTTAGCATATGAAAATCTCACTGGCAACTTCCCCTGGACTTTACCTCCCCTAACTCCATAGTGTATTACCAGTCTCTCTTCATGGTCTGAGAAGCTCTTACAGCCCATGGGTCCTGTACCCATACTTTAATGAAAATCACCAAAGATTTTTTTTGCACCAAAGATGTCTTCAAGAATTCTTTCTTGGTCATTGGCTGTGGACCCTGCAAATCCCACCACCCCCAAAACCTCATCAATAGTGAATGTCAAAACATCTTTAATTCTCTCCCCAGTGAGTCTCCTCACTTTTTTTTATATGGGCTCCACTTCCTCCAGTGAAAATCTAGAGAGTAAAGCAGGTAACAATTCAAAAGGGCAAACTCCTGAGAAGAGGTGGTAGATAGTTCAACTCATTCCAAACCTTCATTCTGCAGCAGTTATCACAGTAGTTCTTTAGAGAGGGTTTGCCATGAGGTTAGTGAATAAGGACCTTCGTCAATATACAAAAGGGTACAGGTTCTAGTTGTATTGCATGAATGGGTGAATATTGCCCAGCACAAACTGGAGTCAACTTTCCACATTTGCATGTTACAGTAGATAGTGCCTTCCATAACATTTAAAAACTGTATAAATGTGTATTAAAGCTGCCTAAATACTGATTCAGTATTTCAAATGTAACCGTAAGACAGTAATTATGGCTTCCTGCACCTAATATAAAAAATTCCACAGCAAATTTAATAGACACTTCAATTTCCAAAGTGACACCATCATTTTTGTGTATGTGCCCTACCTGGCAATACTGTTGAAAGTGCATTCCCAATACAGACGTAAATGGTGAACTGAACAAAATATACTATTAGGTGAGGGGATCTTGACAGTTTAATACTGTATGTTACAAAATGCTTAAAGAACAAATTTCTTCTATTGCAGCAAATATCTTTTTCATATGACTTACACTGTCACAATCAGCAGTCTTTTATTTTTCTTCTAAGTCAGAAAATAAAATAAAATAAAATAAAAAACCCTAAGCAATATTGTCAAGGGCAGCCCTTACTTTTAGTTCTATAGTAAAGAAAGACAAACCACCGTGTCAAATGAAGAAGTATAAATCGTTTATTGGTCTGATGTGTAGTTTTTCTTGCTAATCAGCTTCGTTTTCCTAAACTGTGGTTTAGGATTAGATGCATGTGGATAATATTCTGTGGGGTATTCCACCTGCAGAGAGGGGGGCTGGTTAGCGCAGACAATGACTCTGCAAGAATATCTCCTAGAATTACATAGGACTGTGGCTAAAGAGCTGTGTTAATAAGGAACCTCCCTTAATTAGCAAAGATAAAAACAATGGAAAAAGAAGGTGTTCACAATGAGAAGTCAATCAAAAACGCAAGCCGGTGGATAATGTAACACCGACAGGTTAAGTAAAAGTCTGAGGGAATAGGGCAGGTCAAGAGCTTTTTCTCGGTATATACACAGGTTCTTAGAAAAGGAAAAAAGCTTAGTGTATATAAAATACATTGAAAAAGCATAACCACCTAGCCCCAAAGCTTTTTTTCACTCCTAAGAAACCCCCAGGTTATTTTAACTAAAAACATATTTCAGTTCTGTAGTTAGCAGTTCCTGTCCAGTACGGTAATGAAAATCCTGAAATCATTCTAAGTAAGTGAGAGTACAAATTAAGTCTGGGACAGTCTGGAAATGGGAAAGTAAGAAGGAGATCTTCTTAGCTTTTCCAGTTTCCAGTCTTACAAGGGTAAGAAAGGATAACCACTGCACTAGCACTGTTTGGAGCAGCTGCACTGTTTAGGGGGATTGAAGTAAGTTTAAAAGCTGATTCTTCCCCCTGTCCCCCCATCACCAGGGAGCTATTCTCATTAGGCCAAAGGTAACATGAGAAACTGCCATGCCTCCTCCATGATGGCAATAGAGGCTGCAATTCTCTTCTCTATATTTATTTGAGAGAGACAGAGGCAGAGAGACAGAGTGTGAGCAGGTAAGGGGAAGAGAGAGAAGGAGACACCGAATCTGAAGCGGACTCCAGATTTGGAGCTATCAGCACAGAGACCTACACCTGGCATGAACTCAGGAGCTGTGAGATCATGACCTGAGCCACAGTCAGATGCTCAACCTACTGAATCACCCAGGAGCCCCACAATTCTCTTCTCTAATAAGGCGCTTTTACATAACCCCAGGTGTTTGGGACCAAGGGGCACAAAAAGGATTTTAGATCCCTCCTTTTCATGAACTGAATGATCTACCACCTCAAATTGGGCTGTGAGAGTATTTGTCATGTATGGGTATTCTCTTGCAGCTAGCTGTATGAATAGAACATAGGATACATTGAGCAGATATATACACACAAAGGATTTATTTTTAATTCTGTCAATTCTCTTTAGTCCCATGAACTGGGTGCTTGTCCTCTGCTCACCTTACCATAGTGCTTTCTTTCTTTAATTCATGAAAACTAACACATTAAAATCCTGTTTATACTACCCAAGGAGTACAGTGCAGTCTGAAATACGAAATACCAAAATACTTGTCAGCTTATTGTCTGGTACTGCTAAAAACCATTCTTCAAATTCACAGAGTTTGCTTGACTACACAGTGCCATCAATTATATTTATTTCATTTTAGATAATTTTTCCTTCTATTCTCTGCTACATTACTGCAGTAATGAATTCAATTTCTTTCTGTGCTCTGCGAAATGCCTGCAGCAAACTCCCTGGAAGGCAATCCTATAAAAATCCCTTTTACACCTGGGGTCAGAGTGGCTTTTGAGACCTTCCTTAACTTAGGGGGAAACAAAACAAACTTTTTCAAGTGGATTTTTACCTGTAAGATTCTCCCAGTAGTGTTTAGGGTTGATTTCTTAACCTCTATTGGATACCGCCCTTTTGAAAATGTGGAGACTAACATTTGTGTGTCTTGTTTTGAAACTCTCCAAGATAAAGAAAAATGTTGATGAGGAGGAAATATCCAATTATAAATCTATTTTATTACTTATGAAAAAAGCACAATTTCTATCCCTCATTCACTCCCTACCTCACTGTAATTTCTTTCGTTTATACAAATTCTAGAAACTGCTATGACCAACATCACCAGCGTTCCTCTATCTTCCTAATCTTATCTCTCACTGATCCTCTAAGCCAGTGGACACTATTTAGGCTATTTGAACCTTCCTCAAAATCAAGCTTTGACTTCCATGTCATGTTCTCCTCTCTTATGTTTTATTTTGTTCTGATAATGGTCTTTAGTCACATGAATGGAGTCCTTGTCTTCTACTCATCTTGCAACATTGCTTTCTCTCTTGGATCCACGAATAGCAACAAATGAAATTCCTGTTTAGTCTCAAGGCACATTCATTTACAGCAACAACTTTTGTGATCCTATTGTGGGGTGGCACATTAGCATCCCAACTATTTTATAGTAAGTCTCCTGGACTATAGATATTAAAGGCTAAAAGCTCCATGCATCAGATTCCTTCGCAGTCAAATATATGAATATGGCTCAGACCTAGGAAGAATGGGTACATTTCTAGAAACATACATCTACTACAACTGGATCATGAAATAACCAAAAATCTGAACAGATCCATTACTAGTGAGGATACTAAATCAGTAATCAAAAATCTCCCAACAAACCTAAGTCCAGGACCAGACAGCTTCACTGGCGAATTGTCCTAGCCGAAGACAAATTAATTCCAGTATTTCTCAAATTCTTTCAAAAAAGAGGAAGGAAATACCTCCAAACCCATTTTACACAGCCAGCATTATTACCCCGATACCAGAAATCAGACAAGGACAATATAAGGAAATTATAGGCCAATAACCTTGATGAACATAGATGGTAAAATCCTCCATAAAATATTAGCAAACCAAATTCAACAAACTTAGTAGCTTACACGAATGCTAATTTGTACACACATTTCATAGCAGTATTATTCATAGTAGCCAAAAGTAGAAGCAACACATGTATCCACTGAATAGATCAACAAAATATAGTATATGCACACAAATTATTTTGCCTAAACAAAAGAAACACTCTGACATATTTTGTAATAGGGATATACCTTGAACACATGATGCTATAAGAAATGAGCCAGTCACAAAAATACAAATACTATAGGGTTCCACTTACCTGCAGAATCTAAAATAGTCAAATTCACAGAAGTAGAATGACCGTTATGGGGGTTGGTGGGAGAGAAAGAATGGGGAGTTGTTGTTTGATGGGTATGAAGTTTCAGTTTCAGTTTATAAGATGAAAAGTGTTATAGAAATGGATTGCAAAATATTATACTGTGAATATACTTAACACTAATGAACATTACTCTTAAAAATAGCTAAGGTGGTAAGTTTTACATTATATTTATTTTACCACAATTAAAATTTTTAAAAATTGGAAGCATTTTCAAAAACGTACACCCCCCCCAATTTTTTTTTTACCTTAGAATTCTGTAGGTTGAAAGTCCAACACAGGTCTCAGTGGGCAAAATCAAGGTGTCAGCAGGGTTATGTCCCCTGAAGTTTCCAGTGGAAAAACTGTTTTCTATAGAAACAGCTTCTTGAAACCGTCAATTGCTCGGTTTGTACCTGCCTTTCTTTGTCCTTAAAACCAGCAAAGGCGATTTAAATCCTCTCAAGCTGAATCACTGATTGACTGCAGCTGAAAAAGCGTCTCCACTTTTAAAGAACCTATGTGATTAGGTTGGTGGTTCACAAACTTGGAATTCTGGGGTGAAACCCGAAACTGGTTCCCATAACAGAGAGCGAGGAGAAACCGAAGAAATAGGCAAGCCAATCCAGACTGGTAGTGGCAGTTTTAATAAACAAGGGAACTTACATTTGAGCTTTGTTCTGGGGTAGCCGAAAGACAAATAAATCTTCCCACCCATCTACCAGAATCTTAGAAGTTTATATAGAGGCTTTCACTAGGTTCAGCATGTATAATATCCAGATAGATTCAATAACAACTTAACTTTTTCAATTCTATATTCTTGAAACAACTCCCAGTGTGGGAACGGTGGGCAGAATGTAAATTCCAAGGGCAGGGGAGGGGTCCAGGAGCTTCAGATTGCCTGAGCACAGCCCCTGGGTCAATCAGTGGTGACCTCTTGATGACCTTCTCCCACTGTTGAGCCCACCTGGATAACCCATAGCATCCACCCATCTCAATCTTTTTTTTTTTTATGTTTATTTATTTATTTGGAGGGGGGGAAGAGAGACAGAGAAAGGGATATTAAATATATTATAGATATTAATATCTGTATTAATATAGATAGATATTATCTATATATCACCACTGTCAGTGCAGAGCCTGACTCGGGGCTCAACCTATGAACTGCAAGATCATGACCTGAGCCAAAATGAAGAGTCCAATGCTCAGCCTACTGAGCCACCCGGACCCCACCCCCCATGTCAATTTTAAACACAACCTGCAAACTCCTTATTGCAGGGTAGGTAGCATACCCACAGGTTCCAAGTTTTAGGATGTGGACATACGGGAGGTCATCCTGCCACCCACAGTAAGATGAGAGGCAAGCTGTGTAATAGCATTTGTTTTGTTGCCGCACATTGGTTAGACTAGCATGGCTTTGTAGTCAGTAATAAAAAGGGCAGCTCTTTGACCCTGGCATGGAGAGCATGGTTTTGTTAATAGCTTTGGTAAAAGTAGCTTCCTCATTCAGTAGTTTCCTGATAATGGCTGAGACGCTTGTCCCTAGAAATTTAGCCTCAAGTCTGCCCCCTTAGGCAATTTATCAGTTAGGCATACAATCTAAAATACTGTGTAATAAATCCCTTTCTACAAAAATTAGTAAGATTGGATTATATTTTCTGAAACTGAAACTGTTAAACTGTTTAACATCTATATTACTAGGCAGAGAACTTGCTGAAACACCTAATGCCCACTGACCTGACCTTTCTTGTTCCCTATATCTGGTAAAGCCTGATCTGAGTTTCTAGTCTACACCTTGGGAATCATCCAACAAGAAACTACCTTTTTTAATCTTTCATATTCATTTAAGAATAAAATACTATTACATCTCCTCAAATTCACACCTATTTATTCCTACGGTTCATGCTTCATCAACTCTTAACAAGATTACTATGAACACCTGTTAACCAATCTCTCAATCATGAAAGGCTCTTTTTTCCAGGTGATTGAGATATAATTCACAAATAACATGTACCTTTAAGATGTACAGCATAATGATTTGATACACATATATATTGCAGAATGATTACCATAATAAGGGTAGTTAGACATCCATCAATCCATCACCTCACATTGTGTGAAGGGATGAGTGAGGACTTAAAAACATTTTTAAAAATATTTTTTAAGTTTTTTTTAGAGAGAGAGTGAGAGAGCATGAGTAGGGGCAGAGAGAGAGGGAAGAGAGAGAATCCCAAGCATGATCCACACTGTCAACTCAGAGGACAATGTGGGGCTCAAACTCAAGGAACCATGAGATCTTTACCTGAGTCGAAAACCAAGAGTCAGATGATTAACCCACTGAGCCACCCAGGCACCTGATTACCACACTTAGACATCCATGAATCCAACACCTCACATAGTTACTTTGTGTGTGTATGTGTGTGTGTGTGTGCGCGCGCATGTGTGTTTCTGGTGAGAATTTTTAACATCTATTCTCTTAGCAACGTTCAAGTATATAATACAGTAGCAGTAACTATAGTTACCATCTGTACATTACACCTCCAGAAGTTATTCATCTTGTAATTGGAAGTTTGTACTCTGACCAGCTTTACCGATTCCCCTCACTCCTTACCCACCCTCCACACTAACTCCCAATTTACTTTGTTTCTATGAGTTCAGTTTTTTTTAGATTGCACATAGAAGTGAGATCATACAGTATTTATCCTTCTCTGCCTGACTTATTTCACTTAGCATAATGCCCTCAAATCCATCCATGTTGTCACAAATGGCAGAATTATTTTTTACATGGCTGAATAATATTCATATATACGTATATACATATACACACACACCACATTTTCTTTATCCATTCATCTGCTGATGAACACTTAGTTATTTTCTCCCATGATTTGGCTATTTTAAATAATGCTGCAATGAATATGGGGGTGCAGATATCTTTTTGAGATAGTGATTTTGTTTCCTGCAAATATATATCTAGAAGTGGGAGTGCTGTATAATAGTATGGTAGTTTTATTTTAATTTCTCGAGAACACTCCATACTGTTTTCTATAGTGACTGCACCAATTTACATTTTCACTCACAGTGCACAAGGGTTTCCTTTTCTCCACATCCTCTCCTACAGTTGTTTTCTCTTGTCTTTTTAAGAATAGCCATTCTAGGGGTGCCTGGGGGCTCAGTCGGTTAAGCATCCGACTTAGGCTCAGGTCACGATCTCATGGTTCGTGGGTTCGAGTCCCACATCGGGTTACGTGCTGACAGCTCAGAGCCTGGAGCCTGTTTCAGATTCTGTGTCTCCCTCTCTTTCTGCCCCTCCCTTGTTTGCACTCTGTCTCCCTCTGTCTTAAAAATAAATAAACATTAAAAATATGTTTTTTGGGGCGCCTGGGTGGCTCAGTCGGCTGAGTGTCTGGCTTCGGCTCAGGTCATGATCTCACGGTCAGTGGGTTCGAGCCCCGCGTCAGGCTCTGCACTGACAGCTAGCTCAGAGCTTAGAGGCTGTCTTTGGATTCTGTGTCTCCCTTTCTCTCTGACCCTCCCCTGCTCACGCTGTCTCTCTCTGTCTCTCAAAAATAAATAAAACATTAAAAAAAGTTTAAAAATTTTTTAAAAGAATAGCCATTCTAACAGGTGTGAAGTGACATCACATTGCGGTTTTGATTTGCATTCTCCTGATGACTAGTGAAGTTGAGCACCTCTTCATGTAACGTGTTGGCCATTTGTATGTCTTGTTTGAAAAAATGTCTATTTAGGTACTTTGCCAATTTTTAAATCAGATTATTTGTTTCTTTGTGCTATTAATTTGTAGGAGTTCCTTATATATTTTGGACATCAACCTCTTACCAGATAGATGGTTTGCAAATATTCCCATGGGGATACTTATTGTTTCAATTTGTTGATGGTTGCATTGCAGTACAGAAGATTTTTAGTTTAAAATTGTCCCAATCTTTGTTTTTTTCCTCTAGTTGCTTGTGATTTTGGTATCACATCCCAAAAATTACTGGCAAGAGGTAATTGTCAAGGAGTTTTCCCCAGTATTTTCTTCACAGCTCGAAGTCTCTTTCTGAAAAGTATATTGGACAATATGACTACTTTGTTTGAAAACTCTCAAAGACTTTATATCTTTGTGCCTATACTAATGTATTCACCTGAGCATACTATTTCACTTTTGCTGACTTCCACACTTTCATTTTTCATCACGATTCCAAATTCCACCCATGCTCAAGCACCCTAAACTGCCTTTCACTTCCTGAAATACCAGACTCCCTCTTTTAATGACATGCTATCATTTTTAGACACACTATTGCCTCTATTTGAACCTCTATCTATACAGACATGCCCCAGCTATCTGACTCTAACCTCAGCTTCAAATTCTTCGCCCTTGATGCACATCAGAATCTTTTTTTGTTTTGTTTTGTTTTGTTTTGTTTTGGAGTAGGAGGTAGCTTGTTTTGTTTTTAACTATCTTGAGACAAGGCATAATCCCTGGAATTTTCCATTCCACTGGCTTATGCACAGGAAATTATTGAATGCCTAAGAAATATTCCCAAAATTGTTCTGATACTCAGTTATGACAGAGAATTAATGTTATGGTAGTTACATAGATCAAATTTTAGAGCTAGACAGGCTTTAGGTCTAGTACAATTTCTGCCACTTCCTAATTGCATGAATGTGGACAAGTCACTTCACTGTCAAAAGCTCAGTTCATATAATAATAATAATTTGACTTTCTAGATTGTGAGCTTTGAGCTTTAAAAAAACTTTTTTAAACAGTTGTAGATTTACCAAAAAATTGAAAATGTAGGATAAAGTGTTCCTAAGTACACTGCACCCAGTTTACCTTATTATTAATGTCTTATGTTAGTATGGTACATTAGTTACTATTAATTATTCCTACCTGATATACTATTATTAACTAAAGTTCATGATTTATTCATATTTTCTTAGGTTTTACATATTGTCCTTTTCCTATACAGTATCCTATCTAAGATACCCCATTACATTTTGTTTTCATGTCTCTTCAGGCTACTTTTAGCTGTGACAGTTTTTCAGATTTTCTTGTTTTTGGTGACCTTGACAGTTTTGAGAAGTACTGCTCAGGTACTGTGTAGAATGTCCTTCAGTTAGGATTTTTCTGCTGTTTTGGTCATGATTAGACTGAGATGATGGTTTTTTGAGAAAAAGACTAGAGATATAAAATACCATTCTCATCATATCATATCAAGGATACCTACTAACAAGTCTTTACTGAAACATTGACCTTTATCCCCAGGATGAGGTAGTACTTGTTATATTTCTCCATTGTAAAGTTGGTCATTTCCCCCTGCTTCCATATTGTGCTTTGGGAAGAAAGCTACTACATGCAAGCTTTACTAAAGGAGTAGGGAGTTACAGTCTCTTTCTTGAGGGCATAGTAGTGATGTATATTATTTGAAATTTTTCTGAATAGAGATTTATCTCTTCTCCTCCATTATCTATGTATTCAAATCACCAATGAATATTGGTATGTACTCATAGATATTTATTTCGTATATTAGGCTATAGTTCAATAGTAATTCATTAATTTTGTTGTCCAAATTATTCCAGCTTTAGCTTGTGGGAGCTCTGTCATTGGCTTTTATGTCCCTTTGACATATCTCCAACAACATAGTTTTGTTTAGTTTTTTAATTGATTCCTTTCTTTCTGACACTGGAAAATGCTCAAAGTTAGTTCATCCTTTATATTTTTTGCCCTAGTCCTACAATCAGCCATTCCTCCCAAGAAGCTCAGGTTCTTTTTTTGGAGAATGGCAGTAGAAACCAAGTTTGGGGTGCTATGAGTGCTAATTGGTACTAGGGTGATAATACTTCTAGGTTCTCTCAGCTGTCAGAGTAAGGAAATATATGTGTATACACTAATATACATATGTGTGTATAAATATATGTACTTCAAAACATATTTCTATATATATTTCTATATGTACCTATCTGTATTTATATTAAGCTAACCATGAGTTCATACTGATGTCTTTGACTCTAATTTGTTACCTACCATATGGACATAGGGATCATTATTGACCCCTCCCTTGCTTATTTGTGGCCACCCACTCTGAGAGTGAGAAACCTTGCTCTCACAATTCTTCATTCACTTACTTCCATAATATGTTTATAGGGATATCAGAATTTTAAGTTGGTACCCTCATGCGAAATATCTGTATCAGCTCCAGTATAGTGCTCAGGCACAGTTTCTATTCCCTTTAGTGTACTCTCTCCATTTCCAAAGTTACAGAAGTTAGCATTTTCTTCCCCTGCTGTTTAGTGGGTTTCTTACATTTGCAATATAGTTATATTGTTTTGTCACATTCTGCATTCCAATGTCGTATCACCTAAACCATTAAATAATTTTTTAATTAGCAAACAGTTAAGGTTCATTTCTGTGATAAAAAGTTCTATGCGTAAGGTATCCAATATTACAATACCATACAGAATAGTTTCACCACCCTAAAAATTTGTCTGTTCTCCATGTGTTTAACCATACACCCCTAAAAGGCAACAATTGATTTTTTTATAGTCACTATAGCTTTTCATTTTCCATAATGTAATTGGAATGATATATTATATAGCATTTTAAGACTGGCTTCTTTCACTTAGGAATATACACTTAAAATGCTTCCATCATTTTCATGGCTCAAGACCTCATTCCTTTTTATCATATAATACAATATAATTGTATGGATGTACCACACTTTTTAAATATCTATTCGCTTACTGAAGGACACCTTGATTGCTTCCAGCTTTGGGTGATGATAAGAAAGTTGGTAAAACATTCATGAACAGGTTTCTGTGTGAACATGTTTTGAAACCAGTTGGATAAATACTGAAGAGTGTGATTGTTGGAGCATATGGTAAACTCTTCAGCTTTGTGAGAAACTGCTAATTTGTCTTCTGAAGTGTCTGTACCATTTTTTTCCCCACCAGCAATGAATGAGAGTTCTTGTCATTCTACATCTTCACTAGCAATAGGCATTGTCAGGCTTTTGAATTGTAACCATTCTAATAGGTGTAAAGTAAAATATAATTTTTGTTTTTATTTGATGGTCCCTAATTACAAATAATGTTGAGGATCATTTTTCATACACTCAACTTGCCATCTACATGTCTTCTTTGATGTTTGTTCAGATTATTTTTAAACAGGGATGTTTTTCTTATTGTAGAGTTAGAAGAGTTCTTTATAAATATTGGATAAATGTCCTCTACCATATATGTATTTTGTAACTATTTTCTTCACTCTGTGGCTAATATATTAATTCTCTTAACAGTGTCTTTCATGGAGCCGAAGTTTTTATTTTAGTAAAGTCCAACTTACCATTTTTTCTTTCACGGATTACACTTTTGGTGCTATATCTAAAAATCCTACATTAAACCCAAGTGTCTACTTTTGTTTTTTTTTATTTGCATATGGACATCTGATTTTGTCCAAAGCCATTTAAAAAAATACAATTTTTCAATTATTTTGCTCGTTTGTGAAAAATTAGTTTACTATACGTTGTTTTTCTTTTACTTTTTCTAGATTCTCTTTTCTGTTTCATTGACCTATGTGTCTATTATTTTCCATGCTGTCAGGATTAATGAAGGCTTATATTACATCATAAAATCTGGTTGTATTAATCATATCTAGAAAATATTATACTGGGATTTTGACTGAAGTTGCAATAATTTATAGATCAGTTCAGAAAGAATTGACATATTAACAATATTGAATCTTCTTTCTATTACATTGGAATATCTCTCAATTTATTGGATCTTCTTGGATTTCTTTTATCAAAGTTTTATAGTTTACACATATAGATTCTACACATATTTTGTTAGATTTATAACTATTCCATCTTTGGTGCTATTAGAAAAGGTATTAATTTTAAATTTCATATTCCAATTGATCATTGCTAATATATAGAAAACCAACTGCCCTTTGTATGTTGATATAACCTGTGACTTTGCCATACCTGCTTATTATTTCCAGGAGCTTTTTGTTGCTGTTGTTGGTTCTTTGGAATTTTCTATATAAATAATCATGCCATCTTTAAACAATAAAATGTATAAAATCAATAGAAATAATGGACAATTGCAATGGTGCAAAGAAACTACACATATCAGCACTGTCAGACACAGATGTTAATATTATTACTACTTAGTATATTCAAGGAGATAAAAGATATATTGATTTAATTAAACTCAAAATACTAAAATAAAAATGACCACAAGTGAAGATTATACAGATCAAGAAAAACTAGAACTGAACAAATGTATATAACAGAAGATGAGTAAAGCTGAATAAAAAAAAAGAGTAAAACAGAATATAAGTTAGTAGAAACTATACTGAATGAAGATTGAAAAGAACAAACAAATAGGAAACAGAGAACACATCGTAATATAGACATAAAGGATACTGTGGGAAAATCCACTATGTGTATAACTGAAAGACCTTAAAAAGGAGAAAGAGAGGGAGCAATAAGGTGGCAAGCATATTAATTGAAGATAGTGGATGGAACTATGTGTGCTAGGACTTCCATAACAAAATACCACGGGTCAGGTGGATTAAACAACAAAACCTTCACACAGTTCTTTAGAGTAGAAGTCTATGATCAAGTTTCCAGTAGATCTGATTGTTTTGAAGTCCTTGGCTTACAGATTGTCACTTTTATGCCATATCCTTACATGGCCTTTTCACTGTGCTCATGCATCCCTGGGGTCTCATTTTATAAATACTCCAGTCTTTTTCTACTAAGCAATTTTGGTGGAACACAAAATAGTATATAACTAGAATTTTGAATATTTGCTTAAAATGCGTGAGCGCGCACACACACACACATCGATTAACATACCCAAGAGCTATGAATAAGCACCCAATCAGATGGTAGTTTTAATTCAAATATTTGATAATAATTAAATTAAATATAAATGGAGTGAAAGTTCCTGTGAAAATACAGATTGTTAGACTGTATGAAAAACTGAAGTCAAACAAGGTACTATTTGTAAGAAAGAAAATACAAAATTACGAAAAATGTTGGAAGGGTGCAAAATAGTATACACAGAAATACCCAAGGAAAACTGATGAAGTTATAAGATTATCAAAATAGAATTCAAAAAGTTAGCAGAAATACATCACAGGTGAAAGTGTACACCTTATAAGGGTGCCTGGGTGGCTCAGTTGGTTAAATGTCCAAGTCTTGATCTCAGCTCAGGTCATGATTTTACAGTTCGTGAGTTCAAGCCCTGTGTTAGGCTTTGCATGGACAGCGTGGAGCCTGCTTGGAATTCTATCTACCTGTCTTTCTGTCCCACTCCACTCATTCTTTGTCTCTCTCTCTCTCTCTCTCTCTCTCTCTGTCTCTCTTTCTCAAAATACATAAAAAACTTTAAAAAAGTGTAACCCTTTATTTTGATAAAGAATTAATCCCATAAAAATACAACACAATTAAAAATTTATATACATTTTTAAATATGGTATTGAAATATATAAAGTGAAATTGGCATATCTGAAAGAAAAAATAGACAAACTCAGGACTGTACTGGAGAATTTTAGCTACCAATAAAATATGTAGATATATATTTGTAAACAATGTATAAACTTTGATAACAGAATTAATAAATTACTTAATCTGCATACATCATTTTATGTAAAATACGTATATTTTAAATGTTTATTTATTTATTTTGAGAGAGAGCGTGTGGCTGTGGGCATGTAGCAGCAGGAGAGGGGCAGAAAGAGAGAAAGAGAGAGAGAGAGAGAGAGAGAGAGAGAATCCCAAGCAGACTCTGTGCTACCAGCATAAAGACCAATGTGGGGCTTGATCTCACAAACCCTGAGATCATGACCTGAGCCAAAATCCAGAGTTGGACGCTAACCCACTGAGCTGCCTAAGTAGCCCCCATTCCTCTTTTTAAAGTTCATTATTTTTTTTAGTAACCTCTATACTCAACGTGGGGCTTGAACTCACACCCCAAGATCAAGAGTTGCATGCTCTTCTGACTCAGCCAGAGTCAGATGTTAATATATATTAATATGTTTGTATTATAACATGTATTAATTTACATATGTAGAAATTGAAGCCAAACAGCAAAACGAACATTCTTTTAAAGCACATATGGGCTTTGTACAGAAATGACCATATGCTGGTATATTTCAGCAAAATTTAAAAAGCTGATTTATATAGAGTATATTTTCTGAATTCATTGCCATTATTTAGAAACAAATTTCTCATATGTTTAGAAATAAAGAAATGTAATTTAAAATAACTCATACGTCAAAAATAAAGTCACAATGGTAATCAGAAAATGTTTTGAGCTGAATGATAAAATAAAAATACTATGAATCAAACCACTGAGATACAGGTGAATCTATCCTTAGAGAAAAATGTGTAGCTCTAGCTGCATTTTGTAGGAAAGGTACTTAAGAACAGCTAAGAGTTACACATGTATTTTCTTTCTGAAATCAACTGGCAAAGACTTAGACTCATTGCCAGAGCCAACGAAAAGGAATTCTGGAGGATGTAAATGTAATATTGTACTATGCACCATTTACTAGACAGCATTTAATAGGAAATGTATATTACTAAGGGAAAATTTAAAAAATATATATATGGAATTCAGTTAGCAGCAATTGTCACACAGTACAAGGTGGTAAGAGAAATGGGAGCCTGACTCCTATAGACTTAATTTTCCCATCACATGTGACCTATGCAGAATGTACTTATAGTTTCCACTTTATTTCCTAGTATGACTAATGTTACCTGCAGTAACAATCACAAAATCTCAATGGCTTATCAGAATAAAGCTTTACTTTATGTCTGCTTCTGAGTCAACTGTGAATTAAAAGGGTGGGAGGTGGATGGTGGCTGTATTCCATGCAGTCATTCAGGGACCTAGGCTTCTTCTATCAAGTGATTCTTCCCCTAGAACCCAGGAGTCCTCTGTATTCCCAATCTCCTATATCTCTCTTGTAGAGAAAGTTAGGAGGATTACATGAACATCTCCCATAGTAATTTCAAATGTGGTGTACATCACATTTCATTGGCAAGCACTTAATCACATGGTTCTACCTACAAAGGGGGCCGGGAACTGTAGTCTGTATGCCTAGGATGAAAACGGAAACAACTTACTGACCAGATGGCCAGTTTTTGCTATGTGCACGGTTCTCTATTACATATTCCTTAAACAATGCTAATGGAACTAGAGTTGCAATATCATATTCTTCTCAGAGTATACATTATAGTTAAAAACATGTTGGAATTAAATTAAATTAATCCCACTTTATACTGAAGTACACCTTACACCTGTGAATTATAATATGTGCCTTTCACAATTACCATTATTTCTAAAATATCCTTATGATTGATGTTGAAGAAAGTTTGGTTATTTGCCTATTTTTAAAATTAAATGTTTATTATTTTGAGAGAGAGAGAGAGAGAGACCATGAGCAGGGGCAGAAAGAGAGGTAGACACAGAATCTGAAGCAGGCTTCAGACTCTGAGCTGTCAGTGCAGAGCCAGACTCAGGGCTCAAACCCATAGACTGGGAGATTATGACATTAGCCAGTCAGGTGCTTAACTTACTAAGCCATCCAGTCATCCTACTTATTTTTAAATATCAGACAGGTTAGGAGAACTTATTTTTAAATATAAAATAATTTAGGAGAACAAAAGCATTTAAAGTGGCCCAAATGAAAATAAATTTTTAAACTTCTATCATGAATAAAATGCTATGAAAATAAAATAGCTATGCTATGCTAATAAAATAGGTTTGTTTCATGGTGCTCATGTTTTTTTTTTCTAATTAAATTTACAGAAGTAATATAACCAAGGAGGATTTATTCTACTTAAAATATTTAATATGGCCTTAAAATTACAAAATGTATGTCCTTATCAAGTATGAGTCCACCAAATGCGATTTCACAGAGAGCAAAATATTTCTTTAAACAAGATACCACTGAATCTCTACCATCTAATTTAATATAACTTTGATGATAATTGTCCCTCTCAAAGCTGTTTTTCCAGTATTATTTAATTGTGCATATGGTTATAAAACTGAGGTCCCCAAATGATAAAACAAAAACTATTAGAATAAACAAAGTAATACAGATGAATTAAATAAACTATATTGTTGATTGCTGAAATAGAAGCTAAAATATGGTTATCCTATTTTCTAAGCCTCTGGAAAAATAATAACATAACAAAACACAAAATAGCTAAAATAACTTTCTTACATTCTTTTCTTATAGGAAAACTTGTTGAGTTTCCTGCTGAATTGATGTACAGTATTTACTTCTGTTGCTGACTCCAGCACTTTGTTCCATCTCATTAATTCAAGGAGTAAGAAACATCAAGGAACATCAGGAACATCATTAATCCAAAGACCATTTCTGGCCATGCCTAAGTGAAGCTATTAAAGATATTTCAAGATCTGACTAAAATAGTTATTAAAAAGCCTAACCACTATGTCTCAATTTATTTTCCTAGATAATTGTTACATCTTTGTTTTGGGTCACGGGTTGATACATGTCTTTGGGTTTCATTTGCTGCATTATTTTCAGGCCAAGGTGAAAAGAAAATCTAAGTCACAATCAAAACTACAAAAAATCACAAGCTAAGTTTTAGAATTTTCCCATATATAGTTCCCGATATAGTTCTGGTAGAAGGTATGGTTTACTTAGCATCATTAGACAGCCTGGTGTATAGTTCCACTTTTATAGTCTGTATTAAGCAGAAAATTCAGTTGTTATTCTACAATTTGTTTAAGAATCGTAATTATGTATTAATTCTTGATTAAGAAATTCAGCAATGCATTATAGGTACATATATGAGCAAGCAGGATGAGTTTTCTGAACTGATTTTTCTCTAAATGCTTGCTATTTTGTGTTTGGTATAATTTTACCACCCATTTATAATTTTACATTTAAATGTGTCATTAGTTCACTAATATCTGTTTCCTCACAAGACTGATAGCCTCGTGGTGACAGTGACCTTACCTATTTCTCCACTCTAGCCCAGATAGTCTAATTCCTGCTGTACAGT
Organism: Cryptoprocta ferox; assembly: GCA_028646485.1. Taxonomy (NCBI): domain Eukaryota; kingdom Metazoa; phylum Chordata; class Mammalia; order Carnivora; family Eupleridae; genus Cryptoprocta; species Cryptoprocta ferox. Next base: position 58,531,742 of record CM053572.1, read on the forward strand.
AAATAGTTGATGAATGTTTGATGAACAAAATTAAATCAATCAAATACAATGATAGAAAAATAATAAAATGTATAATTTGTTTTATTCTGGAATTTTTTTTCTGTCCAGATTAATGATTAATTTAATTTTAAATGGTGGCATGGGAAGATAGATATGTGCATCGATGCACACACACCCACTCACACACACATACACACACACACACACACACACACATTTTTCTTTCTAAATTACCAGATGTGGAAAGATTTGAAAGTAACTAAGTCTGACATAATGATTGTTTTCCCTCCAGTTATTTGAATACATTGACATCTGGGCTAAATGTATTAATTGTTTACTTTTAGAATTTTAAATATTCATTTTTCTATTTATTTCTAACTTTCACTATATGACTCAAGGGACAAGGATTTCTAGAATTTCTAGGGAATTTTCCAGAACTATATAAATTATGTCTCTAAACTTGTCAGGTTTTTGTTTGTTTGTTTGTTTGTTTGGTTGATACTAATCAGCCCCATTAAAATTGGGTGGATGCTTGTATTCCTAAGCTGAGATTTGATACTTTTGGTCCATTTTATCTTCTCTTTTAGTAATTTTTAGAGCAGTCGTAATTCTCATCTTGTGTTTTCCCAAACCTTCATCATAAAACTCACTGAACTCACTTCCCACTTACCACTGTATAGAGCCAGAATCTGTAATACGGCTCATGGATCCATCCTGCTCTGCATCAAAGCCATCAAAGGCACTTTGAATCTAAGAGGCAGCATGCTATAGAAGAAAGAGAAATACCAGCTGCAGTGGTTGTAAAATTTTGAGTTCATTTCTTGTTTTGTCCTTCAGAAGGTGTATAAGCATGTGTATTCTCCTAATGTTTCTGATCTTGGGATTTCTTATCTGCAAATGGTGATCATTCTATATTAATAAAGTTAATAGCACTTACCTTCTTAATAATTATATGCTACATATATGTAAGTTACTTGGAGGAGTCAGTTTCTGGCTACAACATTAGAATGACTAATTATTAGCTGAATGAAAGACTTAAAATGCAACAAAAGTCTAATGTTATATGGGAAGGAAGCCATTGAAAAGAACATGAGGAACATTACAAAAACAAATTTTACTTGGTCAAAATTTTCTAAGATAATTCTCTGTTTACAAAAATGTCACCATAGCACAACCTTGCATTAGATCTCCTTATTTAACAATAACACTGGACTGAGTTACTGCACTCTTCCAGAAGGCAAGAGACTTCTGGTTATTTACACTCATACTTGTACTCATTTTCATATTAACCTAAAAATACTTTAATAAAATTACATAGTGGGAGAAATTATCTAGAACACCTAGTTCCAAACCTTTTTTTAACAAATAAAACAGCTGAAATAGAGGGTAATTGTGCTTTTCTCATGGTTTCATAATACCAATCAAAGAGAATAAATGTCAAATCTCTCCATTCCTTATAGCATACTGTCTCTGAAATCATTGATTTGCTAAGGTCCAGTTCCTTTCCAATCTCCTACTTCTGTTAAATTAAAACAAATTCTATCACCAAAAAAGTAACCTTCAAAATTACATTGACTGGGTCTTTTCCAAGTTCAGAATCTTCTTGCAATGAGAGTGCCTATATTTCTACCTAGTTCTTGTGTTTTATGATTAATCATGACATCTGCATAACCTCCATATTTGATCTACACCACTGGGGAAAAGACACAGAAAGAAAGCATGAGTGGTTAGTGACTGCTAGAATACTTTGTCCACAGTCTGTGGTATGAAAGGACAGGAGTGGGTTTAAAGTCCTTGGAAATAAAGAGTCAGAAATCCAAAAGTGAGTAGAGACTTCAGAATTTGCCAGCAGATCCCACTAGGTTAGTATTTATAATCCAATCTGCTGGAGTTTATGAAGCAGAAGAATGAAAAATGTGAGACTCTGCTTGACGCTAAAAACAAAGGAAGAGTGCCTCATTCTGACTTACAAGACTTATAGGCCAATAAATCTAACATGAGAAATATCATCCTTTAAAAACGAATACATGTTCATCTGTGAGTTTGATCTCTAAAAATGATCTTGTTTGGAGAAATAGATTTGAAACTTTCAGCCACTCAGGTTTGCTTACATTCTCTACACTATATTTATTTGATGCTGGGTATTGTAAAATGATCATCAAACTACTCATCAAATCTAAGATGTTAAATATTGAAAGACAACTTCACCCGGTATGGGTATGTTACTGAGATGACTCTAAAATACGAATGCTATATCATTCTTGAGGGGCACTCTTTAGAAACATAGAACTCTTTAGAAATCCTTTTCTTTATATAAAGAATGGCCAAGCTCAACTGCAAGATGAGAATGGGATGACTCAGAATTTTGTGATTGCTTCTACATTCCTAGTTTAAAATTTCAATGCATTCTTATACTGAATAAATTATATTAAAAGAAAATGAGATATTTAAAACTCATCATTTCCTAAACATTTAGCTACATTTTACTATAATATATGTTTTTGGAGTTATTCACATCTATCGTATCAGTGGGGTGAAAATACTATATAATGGTGGGTTACTGCATATCTCTTCTCAAACATTCAGAGATGTTGGAGTCATGAAATTGGCCGTAGTTGGTAGTGTCTACAACACAGAAATTGTCAAATGCTATTAATCAGTGATTGATGTCTTCATTGATTATTGTTCCTTGTTTTTTTTAATATGATAGGGAAAATACAGTAATGAAGACAAAACTTTAAATGACGCTGTGTCTGCAGTTTTTACATTGTGAATAGCACAAAACATCTAGAACATTTTCTTCCAGTATTCAAAAACTATCACCGAATTTACCAAAGAAGTCACTCTTGCCATTGACTAGTGAGAGAATTTCAAACATGTACATGTCTTCTTTGTTTCACTTTTGTCTTTTAAAAAAATTTTTTTTTACATTTATTTATTTTTGAGAGTCAGGGCGTGAACAGGGGAGGGACAAAGAGAGAGGGAGACACAGAATCTGAAGCAGGCTCCAGGCACTGAGCTAGCAGTTAGCACAGAGCCCGACGCGGGGCTCGAACACATGAACCGTGAGATCATGACCTGAGCCGAAGTTGGATGCTCAACTGACTGAGCCACCAAGGCACCCCTCACTTTTGTCTTACTCTAGAACATAAACAAAAATATCAACCAGGATTAATATCAGAATTATACTTATCAAAGAGGTAAGTGACTACTGTGTTGTATCACATAGTAACTAAACATTTATTCATGACTTTGAGACATGACCCTTGGTAACAGAATTAATAAATACTAGACTTTGGAAGAAATGCCAATTCAATTTGGAGTTATAAGTGTATAGAATTCTTGATAAAGAACATTGCATATTTTATAAGTTGATTTACGTATACCTCATAGTAGAAACCTTATAACAACCTAATATATGTATGTATACACATACTTATTTTTCTCTTAAAGACCCATTTTCAAAATTTTATAAGCCCGGATACTAAGTCTTGATATCATATAGGATGATTTCTGATGACTTTTGGCTTCTACCTAGAACTGTTATAAAGTTTTGAATAGATGATTGGCAAGATCTAATAGTTTAAAAGAATCATTCTCTGATATTGTATTGAGAATAGACTGATGGTAATCACCTAGTATCAGTGAACCCTGATTTTTAAATAGGGGACCATGACTTAGGATATAATTATGCTTCCTGGACAATTCTTATGGTAAGCTGGGCCTATGTGATTGAACTCTGGTTAACTGGTTGTGGATGAAAGTAATGGGCACAGCATCTGGATTACTTAAAGGAGAAGTATATTATGTTTCTTGTCTACATATGAGGAAACTGAGATAGGTCAACTGTAGTATCTTGTCCAATGCCATACAATTAGTAAACAAGAAACATGCATTTCAAACTCAGGTGGCTTCTTTCTAGAATCTGCCTGAAGACACTATATTATAGTGCCTTATAGCATGTGATGTTTTTCACACCAGTATGTGTAAGGTGGTGGTTTAAAATTAGTAGAGGATAAGGGCGCCTGGGTGGCTCGGTCATTTAAGTGTCCAACTTCACCTCAGGTCATTTTCTCACAGTTCATGGATTCGAGCTCTGTGTAGGGCTCTGTGCTAACAGCTCAGAGCCTGGAGCCTGCTTTGGATTCTGTGTCTCCCTCTCTCTGCTTCTCTCTCTCTCTCAAAAATAAATATTAAAAAAATAAAAATAAAAATAAAATCAATAGAGGATTTAAATTTCCAGTATATATATTAAGCAGTCAATGCAATTTCATCGTAATTTGGGTTAAGTCAAGATGGGTTGGGTGGCCTGGGTGGTTCAGTCAGTTAAGCTTCCAATTCTTGATTTCTGCTCAGGTCAGGATCTCATGGTTATGGAATCAGGTCCCACATTAGGCTCCGTGCTGAGTGTGAAGCCTGCTTAAGTTTCTCCCTCTCTCTCTGCCCTTCCTCCCTGGCTCACGCTCTATCTCTCTCTCTCTCAAAATAAATAAATAAACATTAAGAAAAGTCAAGATGGGTTGGGGAGATGGACAGATGGATACCTTGTTCTATGGATCAGAGACTGTTGTAAGATAGGCAGCGTTCTGTCTTGTAATTCACCACTTGCATATAATTTCAAGTAAAATAAACTTAATACGTATGATTGTGGTTGTGTATTTATACACACACATGCATACATGTAAGCACACATATACGCATATACGTGTGTGTATGTGTTGTGTATGTGTCTATCTATGTACCAGCGATAAACTTAAAAACTTCAAAAATATATGCCTTAATGACTATTTTTAGTTTAGCCTACATTTAGTTTATGTAATTTTAATACAGCCTCATTGACACTGTTATTCTAAGTCTCAAGAATGTGATCACTCAGAAATCATAAGAGCATAGCCTAGCTGGCTTTATTTGTGAGAAAATAAAAAGGCATGTTTGGAACCATTAAGTGATTTAAAAACTACCAATGTGCACAGTTATTTACCCAACAAATTAGAAGGAAACATGGATTTTGACTTCTTGAATGATAAATAAGAGTCTCTGAATTCCAATATCTTTGCATTTACTTTCTGTAGCCTCAGCATAATCACTGCCAACAGTTTCAAAATATGAAATATTTCGAGGAACTTTACACAAAACCTGTCAATAATTTAATTTGCAGGTAAGATGAAACCAGGAGAGCAGCAAAAATTGACAACATATCTGAACGAACACTATATTATTATAAAATGCCAAAGTCTAAACCTTAAAAAGCATGTTGAGAGAAAGTTTTCAAATTACTGTGGCTATCATACTTTAATTTATTTTAATATGGACTTCTCTGTTGCCACAAATGATATGAGTGGGTAGACATAGCTTGACAAGCCTGTCTTAGCTTCAGAACGGCTGTGAAGAATAGGTCACATCAAAGAGAAAGTTATTGAAGACACCCTCGTTTGTAAAACTTCAAATTGCATGGAAAAATTTGAGGGAAGAAGAGTTCAATATTTCTCTAAAGCACTGAAAACTGTTTTCATTGAATCACTGGAAAAGTAGAGCACATACCCTGTGAAATACAGCCATGGTAAAATGTGTGAATTCCTGTGGAAGGTGGAAAGCGATTTTCACAAGATAGGACTGTTAGGGTATAAAGTTTAAAGAAGTTTCTTCTAGAGCCAGGTCCCAGTTCTCCAGCAGAAGGACCCCTCCCCTCTACCTATAATGAAATAGTGGCATTGGAACTAGTAAAATTTGATGTGTTAAGGTGTCCCTTTTGAGTTTACAAGAAACAAGTTCTTCAAGAAATAGTAACACTTGAGGATCTTAAAATACCTTGTAATATAAGACTCTATTTCAGAATGCTGTTTGGGTTCAAATGTAGAATGCTGCCTAAAGATTCAAAAGCCAATTGCCTTAGTAATTGCTGCAGCTGAGTCATAAAGTGTACTTTCTAGACATTTCTTACTAAATGATCTGAATAAATGTAAATGACTGTGAGACTCTAAGTTTAGTTCTATATACAAGTGCACATGAAATGAAAATAAAATCATTTACTAAATTTTGTTGAACTCAGTTCATACTTCTGTCTATGAGTACTGAACTCTAGTTGGAAATGTAGGCCATACTTGTAAAACATTACCTTTGTCCAGGGCAGTGTTTTAGATGTCATTTTAGCACTCAGATTTCAGATGAAGTAGCTTAGAGCCCACAGAAGTGAGTATGAGGAAAACATTCAGGGATGCTGTCTTTACAGGTAACTTCAATTTGAATGATGTATTTCTTTGTATGACTTATATGTAACTTTGCTTGAGACATTTTTTAGAAAGTTGTCATAAAAATTATAAATGCAAAGTCTTTTTATTCTTCTCTTATAATAACATAAATTGATGTAAACATGCATGTGTGTGAACAAATATACACAAACATATGGAATTTGGGAAGAAGGACACAAAAGAATAAATTAAAATCAATATGATTTCATTCTAATGAAAGCAAAATAAAGTATCAACTTAAATCAGTACTGGGTTAATTTCTCTCACACAAAAAGAAGACAGATGTAGAAAATTCAGTTTTAATACAGTAGATTCACTTCTTAGGATCTAGGTCTTTTCCTTTTCTTATTTTGTTATCGTTGGCATGTGAGTTTAATTTTTATGGTCTAACGCTGACCTTTCCACTTCCAGAGATTAAATCTCCAATCCAGGCAAAAAGAAGTGGGAAAGGTAAATGGTGGGGGGTGGGAGGTGGACCCCTGATTCTATCTGCTTTTAAAGTGATTTCTGGGAGCCCCACCAAGCAATTTCTGCTTCGCTTTTCCCTTTTAAAACTGGGTCTTTGGCTCCTCCAGCTATAAAGAGTAGGGAAACGTTAATGTGTTAGCATTTTACAATGTTATAACAAAGGAGGCCAAGGGAGACCCAATCTTTATATAGCCAATCATCATGCCTGCCACAGTAAATCCATAACTCAGATACTTCAAAGTTAGTATAACTTCTAGTTATAGAAGTGTTTCATTACTCATTTCTAGAGATGTGAAACAAACTGTTTCATATTTGTTTTGCCCATATACTATAATTCATATATTGGATAATAAAATTAAATGAAAGGAAAACAAAAAAGACATTTCTTGTATTTAGAGACACTCTCATTCTCAAAGGCATTTGTAACAAGCAGTTAATATGTATCATATAAAATGACTGTAATATACTTTTTGAAAGTTCAAAAACTATTTATTTTGGTTGATTATTTTAGTAATTCTGGCTAAATTACCAGAATATAGGCTAAAGAAGATTCTCAGCTCTTATAACTGGAAAACTTTAAATATTTCTGTAATTTCTTTGTTGTGATTGAAACCATTAAATATTTAACAGTGCAGAAAATATTAAATGATGTTCTATTTCTGCCAATATACTTCATGGCTGAAACTTCCTACTGTGGGACATTCTAAAGACAGGTAATTTCAAAATCCCTCTCCCAATCACTCAGAATAATTACCAGAGTCTTGAATTTTCTCTGAGATGCACTGGATCACAAATACTAACACCCCTATTAGTATGTTTAGTGTTACACTCAAAGTCTACATACTGAAGAAACAGGCAGTATTTTATGGTTTTCTCATCTGCTTTTTCCCATACTAAGTAAATTGAACATATTATGTGAAATGTCATGGCGAAATGTTTATTGAACATGGCTAATTATTGTTAATAAACAACAACAACAACTTTGATAACTACTGCTAGATTCGATGGAAAAATAGTCTCTAAATTGCTATGTCTAGGGCAGGGGAGAGGTTTGTGTTGCTCCTGGGAAGGTGTGGGTAGGTACATGAGAATAAAAATGAAAGAATTTGAGAGAAATTGGATACCTCAGGCCTTGAGGTGGGTGGTGGATCCTCTCAATTACAACTCAAGTTTTGAAATACTTGAGTGGGATTCTTGTGAAAATTGGATGAGGGAGTTGAGTTTTGCATACAATAGTTCAGGGAGAAGAAGAGAAAACTACTAATGGCAGCAGAAGCCAGATGTGCAGGAAATCCTCAGCTTGTATTTGCATAATATAGACTTGAAGAAAATTAAGTTTGAAAGTTGAAATTGTTTTCCTTTAGTAGTAGATAAATTGCATGTTCTTGATCTGAAGATACCACAACTTTAAATAGAAGCAAAGCGTTTTTGTTCAGAGTTCCTTGATTAAATGAAACAAATTAAACAGGCTGACTTGTAGCCCATTATAGACCTCAGATTTCCACAGGTTTTAGTATGCTGGAAAGTAAGGAAAGGTCATTCTCTTGGGTTGAATAATGGCCCATCCAAAAATGCTTATGTCCTAATCCCTAGGAACTTGTGAATATGTTACTTTGCATAATTTTATTAATTGCTGCTATAACAATTACCACAAACTTAGTGGCTTAAAACAACACCAAATTATTATCTTCCCTTTCAGGAGTCTACCAGGTGTTGGCAGGACTGCATTCTTTCTTGTATTAATGTGATCCAATTAAGGATCTTTTGACAATAAGATTATCTTAGATTATCCAACCGGGGGTGGGGGGCAACATAATTATGGATTCTTATAAGAGGGAGGTTGGAAGGGTGCCTAGGTGACTCAGTTGGTTAAGCATCTCACTCTTGATTTTGGCTCAGATTATGATCTCACCATTGTGAGATGGAGCTCCGGCATTAGGCTCAGAGGGGAGTGCAGAGCCTGCTTGGTATTCTCTCTCTTTCCCTCTCTCTCTGCCCCTCCCCCACTCATTCTCTCTCTCTCTCTCTCTCTCTCTCTCTGTCAAAATAAATAAATGCATTTAAAAAAAAAACTAAGAGGGTGGTTGGAAAGACAGAGTCAGACTAGAAGATGTGAAGACAGAAGCAGAGGTTGGAGAAAAGAGAAGATGCTATACTATTGGTTTTGAAGGTGGAGGAAGAGGCCACAAACCTAGGAATATGGGCATCTCCAGAAGCTAGAAAAATAAGGAAATGGATTTCCTCCTGGAGCCTTCCAAAAAGAATGCAGTCCTGCCAACACCTGGTAGACTCCTGAAAGGGAAGATAATAATTTGGTGGTGTTTTAAGCCACTAAGTTTGTGGTAATTTTTATAGCAGCAATAGGAAACTAGCACACATAATATTTTGAGGCTACCATTCATTTCTGTGTTTGGCACATCTAAGATTCAAATATTTGTTTTCCTTCCAACTCTAGGTGAACCTGAATAGCACAACGTTTAAATGAAAGCTTTTCTTACTACTCTAACATATTTCCCTCCTTAAACACAAGACCTTATTGACAAGGTGTGGCCCATCATTAGCATTTTCTTTCAGGAAAAAAATTGAATCTTTTCCTAATTCCTATTTTTGTTTTCTTTCATAACTACCACAGGTATTTCATTGTTACTGCTACTGGGCATGAGTCTTCAGAAAGTATTATTCCATTTTTTATGAGCAAGCAAAATACAGGTTTATTGTATTCTAAAGGTCAGTGCACAATTACTGGGGTTACTAATTGACTTTAATTTTTTATGGGATTTTCAGAAACTTGTAGTATATGTTCAGTCTGCATTTGCTATAAAAAGGATTTAACAATTGGCAGTATTTCAAAAGTCTTAAAGAAAACACTGCCTGGACAAAAAGCACTGGTGAACTATGAAATGTTTCATCAAGGCTAGGTTTCACCTAGGCTACAACGAGGAAATTCTATGTTGTAGAACAACTCTATGATAGAAATCAAATGAAAGCAAAGGAACAGTATATGTGGTTGTAACCTATGGGGGAAAAAGGGTGCTTTAATTTAATTCTGCCATTTGTCTATTTTCAAATAAACTGAAAATATAACAGAGGAATTATACCAGTATGATTTAATGTACACTTATTGTTTATTGATGGAATATAGAAGTAGCAAAATTGTATTACTTCAAAACTTATTCTATAAAATTATGGCAATTTCTGCTACTTCTAACCATAATTTTTATTATTTCTGCTCAACTGCTTTTGTTTATGATTGACAGACTTCAGGAGGTATTGTTTCAACAAAATTTTTCTTTAAGACAAGATATCTACATTGAGTGGCAATTCAGATATTCCTGAAGACCCTTGGAATTACTCCACTACTGTTCTTAATATATCTATTTCCCTGCTACAGTGAGTATAAAACATCAAATTTATCAAAGAGTAATCTTTTAGCTTCCCTAAAACAATTTCTAAATTGTGAAAATGGCTAAAAAACTTCATAGTTCCTTTATGTCTCTCTATGCACTTTTTTCCCTGGGTGTTAAATGTGATGTTAATTTCATTTGCTATTTCATTAATGAGATGAAAATTCATTTCATTTAGGCAATATTTCTATATTATGCCTGGGTATTTGATCAATAAACCATAAATTTATTTCAATGTGATATATTGATTATATATATTTTATGCATATGTAAACATGAGTATATGTGTATATACATATATTATATAAATCTATGTGGCATTTACCATTTTGTGTTCCAAAGTTTCTAAGTCTACAGGCTGTATGTTTATAGAAGCAAACTCCCATATTTACAAATATGCTATTTTCAGTAATGAACTGGTCTACTAAAATATACATTGCAATAATTTCTAAATATTCTCTAGTAAATAATTTCAATTATAGAGATTAAGTTAGATAATTAGTGTTAATGATAGTTTTTTCAGCTACTTATTCAGTAATTTAGAGATTATAAAATTCAAATAATCTATATTATGATGGCTGGAGCCACCTTAGTAATCCCCTACAAACCCAGTAAACTCTCAGTAGCAAGAATAAACTCTACCTTTTTTGACAGGAAGCAAGCAGAATGCACTTTTCCATTCCTTGGAGAGATAAACTGAATTAGGTACATGCCACATTATGGTATAAACCGAGGTAAAGTGGGTAATAGAGTTTATATTAGCAATTGCACAAATCTAAGTATATCTATCTGGTCATGAAAAAGAAAATGCTCATGAAAAAGTGCAAGAAGAAATGATACTACTTTGAACTTATTTGTAATTTGAAAATAATTTTATTTATATCACTACATTTAATATTCAACAATAGCTCTGTGAAGTAGATGTTTTTATCTGGCTTCATGAAGTGCATTTTTTCAGTTCAGTGGACCAGTAATTGGAGATGTATAGACTATTATGCTGGTACTAAGGGCAGTGTTCTTTCTGGCCCTATGTATGATTTAATGGAAGCTGGATTTTCTTTTACTTGGGACTTTCCTCCATATCAGCCACATACAAACCAGGAAGTGTCATTTTTCTTAGGCGTAAACATAATTAAGTAGGCCTATTCAAAAGTTGGGGGTCTAAATGTTTAGACACTATTCTTTCTCTTTGCAAAGTTTTCATAAGACCTCTTTCAAAGGATCTCTGCTAGTGAATTCACACCCTCTGTGTATACGACAAAATCAAATGAACCATGACAAAGTACTTCATATTAGAATGGTTTGTTGAGGGCTAACAATAAGATCTCTACAGATGTTCTTAGCCAAATCGTATACTAACTTAGATCATCATTAAAATCTCATCGGAAAACTCTTTATTCTGTGGTGATCTGTTTGCTTGGAGCCATGAAGATAAAAGCCTACAAAGCATTTTTCAGGCAGATATGTAATTAATTTTATTAAACAAATTATATGAAATGCAGAAATACAGTGTAGGGACACAGAAACTATTTGTTCTCTATTCTGTTTCTCTGTGCTCATTGTTTCTCTCTGTATCATTGTTCATTTTATGTGTTAACTTGACTGGGCCACAGAGTGCACAGATTAAACATTATTTCTGGGTGTGTCTGACAGTGGCAGCATCCAATCCTCTGAGGGTCTCAATATAACAAAAAGCAAACAGGGGCACTGGGTGGCTCCGTCGGTTAAGCAGCTGACTTCGGCTCAGGGCATGATCTTGCGGTTCGTGAGTTCGAGCCCCACATTGGGCTCTGTGCTCACAGCTCAGAGCCTGGAGCCTGCTTCAGATTCTGTGTCTCCTTCTCTCTCTGCCCTCTCCTGCTCATGCTCTGTCTCTCTGTCTCTCAAAAATAAATAAACATTAAAAAAACAAAAACAAAACAAAAAACAAAAAGCAAACAAAAGGAGAACTGGTTCCTTTCTTGCCTTTCTTGTCCCATAGTTCTTGGATTTTTCAGGCTTAAACCGAATTATACCACTACCTTTTCTGGTCTCTAGCTTGCAGAAGCCAGACCATGGGACTACTCATATCTACTTATCATGTATGTTTGTATATATGTGTGTATGTATGGACCATTTATGTCTACTTATCATATATGTATGTCTATACGTGTCTCTCTCTCTCTCTCTCTCTCTCCTAGAGACTGTTCCTGAGACTTTTCTTCAAAGTTTTAGCTGAGATAATCAGATTGGCCCAACCTCTTATACTCTCTTAAAACAGTTTGCTGTGGCCAACCTGTGGGGTTGTGTTGTGGCTCATTGTTCAGCCAATAGTAACTGTAAACACAGATTCTTTGAGAAGAGGCATTAGAATGACAGGTAAGATAAAATTATGTACAATATGTAAATAAGATATTTACTGCCACCAACCTCTAGAATAGAATATATCAAAGAGAAACTAAATTTATCAGAGGGAAATCATGTTTATAAATTAATATTATATTCCTGAATAATTAATGTCCTGAAAAGGATATCACACACTTATTAGAGTTAGTAGGATGAAGAAGGATTAAAAAATCCATTTGACAATATGTTCTACATAGAATACAGTATTGAACTGATAAATACAGTATTTGCATTTGACCTTAGACAAGAACATAAGACTGTATATACCCCAAGTGTTATGAAATTCAAGTACAGTTGAACACTTTTCTGTTTTCCTCCTGTATTTTTTGGTGGAGTTCTGTAAAGGGCAATTTTCCCAGACATTGTGTAATTAATATCACACAGATCATGGGAAAAAATTGCAATGAGTGTACAAAAATTGGGCATCATTAGGCCATAGTATGACTAACAAATTTTTAAGTCTGAGAATTATTCTTTTCTATGACTTACGTAGGTTCCATATAAACAAATTGTGTTTCTTTTTCTTGATGATTTTTTTCTAGAAAAAGTCATGTATTATGTCCAAAGCAAATTCTTCCATCAGTGATGATATCTTCCCAGACACAATGAACCATATGCAGATAAGGCAATTCACAAATATTTTTATTGTTAACAATTTAAATGGATCATAGTAAAATCACTTCAATATCACTTTTATGGTTGTGAAATAAATTATTGGGGTCTGCCTAAAATAGACATAACCTTTTTCCTCACTGACAATAAAACAAATCACTTGAAATTATCCTACAATGTTTACTTCTATATAGTTTTGCAGCAATTCCAGAATAGTGAAAAAATAAACCATAAATTTAAAACATTTCATAAACTTTTATGCATGAAACGTCCACTAATTTTGAAAATTATGTCGAAAAAAGTAAAGTGGACAAACATAGACCAACATATGATTAAAATATCTTTAGGACCCACACTCTTATCTTCTACATCATGTTCCGTTTGACTATTCTCTTTGACTACCTGTCTCAGTGTCAGATGCAATAAGTGAAATTACTTTACAAATAGTGAAGTTTTTATAATATTGGTTATTATTATAACTTTCTACACAGTATTAATGAATAATAATTGAACTTTTATTAAACTAGCATTTCAAAATTTAAATAGCCATAACATTTCTGGAGTTATGGTTTCACTTTTTTGGTCAGGTGTTTAAAAATTTATTATTAGAGACGGCTTCAGTATTATAAACATGGATCTATAAAAGCTTTAGGTTCTTTTTTTTTTCTCAAACTGTTCCAGATAAATTCCAATATCAAAAATATGAGTATTGTGATTTCTTTTATACATATTGCCAGAATATTTTGCAAAATAGCTGTAATATTTACAAAGTCACATCCTATGTTTAATTTTTTTAATGTTTATTTATTTTGGGGAGACAGAGAGACAGAGTGCAAGCAGGGGAGGCGTAGAGAGAGAGGGAGACACAGAATCTGAAGCAGGCTTCAGGCTTTGCGCATAGAGCCCAAAGCGGGGCTTGAACCCACAAAGCGCAGGATCATGACCTGGGCTGAAGTTGGACACTTAACCAACTGAGCCACCTAGACCCCCATCATCTCCTATGTTTAAACGTGCTAGCTTCATCACATTCTCATCAGCGTTACCTACTACATAATTATAGTACATTTTAAAAATAAGATTTATATTCTAAGACTTTTGTTTTAATTTCTTTCGCTATTGATGTGTATTTAAATATATGTTTGTGGCATGTTCTCTCAAGTCATAGTTATACAAATGTATTTGTTCTTTATTCATTATAAATACTAATTTTCTCATATTTGAGGTTAACATATCGGATGACAGTGTTTCTTTTATCTTTATTCTTTTACACTGTGCAAAAAAAAAATAAAGTTCTTATTTGAAGCTGCCAAAAAGGTGGAAACTAGTCTAAATACTTTTGGGTCACTGTTCGTATGATTCAGTACATGGACTCAGTTTAATCATATATCCCAACATATAATTATGCAAGAAGCTATGAGAACTCAATTCATGTGGGAGATAATATCCGTGCCCAAGCCACAAAGAGTTGGAATGACTGAAATGTCAATTTACCTATGTCTAAATAACTTGTTTTTATGCACAGTGAGATTCCCATTAAATCCTTTTCCTAAAAGAAGTTAGATTTCGGCACCACAATTTCCTGCTGCTTTTTCATATGGCTCACTTTCCTCTATCATTATATTTGAAACCACATCATTACTGTTGCAGAACATGAACTTATGATATGTGATGATGCTTTGAGGTAGAAGCACTGCAAATGAGAGTTGAAAGTCATAATACTTCCTTATCCTTGTCTTCAGTTTGGGGATTGAATACATTCTTTCTCTTTTCCCCTCTGTTTGTATGTGGCTATAAAAGACCTTTGTGGTTTTGACTTGGATCTTTATTTTTTTTCCAATATAATTGAAAATACTATATTTTCATTTCTATTTCATTTCCAAGGCTTCTCTGTGCTGTAAAAATTCAGGGTTAAATTTTAGGTTGTATACAGAACTTTTTCATAGACAACAGAATGAAATCATATAAGTATTTTACATGACAAACAGTCAGCAATTTCTTCATAGGTTTCCTGAGAGGAAGGAGCATTTCCATAAAGGGAGAAATACTAGGGAAAATTTCAATAAAGGCCATATCAGAAAATAAAATTGATATCTATAATAAATCACCTTCAGTACTCCAGTGCCAAACAATGTCTTGACTAGAACTAGAAGGATTATTACCAGAGTGCTTTGGCATATAATAATTTTGGTATTTTTTTCCTTCATATATAGCTCTAAAATCTTACTAGTATTTGAAGCTGCACTCTATATTTTTCCTTCTGTAAAATATATTGCAATCTGAGATTTTTAAAAGTCAAATAAGGAAGATCTCATCTTCTCTGAACTAAAAATAATTTCCCAAAAAATAAAAATAAAATTATTAGCTATTTGGCATGAAAACAAATTTCTTAGCAGGATCATATTTTTAAGCTTACGTGTAACAAATTAGTAGAAGTACAACTTTCTCATCTTACAGCTATTAGAACAGCTAACATATACTGAGTACTTTCAAAGAAACATACTTTAATTTAGCAGTTAATTACTACCTGGGGTTTTTGTAACCTAATAAAGAGTGAAATCAGTTTTTATAAACTAAAGGAATTGAACTTAGACATATGTGAAGGACATTTAGACTAGATTGTTATCAATTATAATACTATGATCTGAATCAATCCTGAAACAGATTATTTCACATTGCTATTACTAATATCATGTGTAGATGTAGAAACTGTAGCTTAAAGAGACTAATTAACCTGTACAAGATCACAGGACTTGTAAGTGGCAGGCTAGAATTGAAATCCTGATTTACCTGACTCCAGGACTCAGGCTGTTCTGGCTGCTAATTTTGTAGCCAAGACTTTACTTGTCTCTGTAAATTACTTCTATGATCACAAAGGTATTACTTTTGTTCTTCATCATTACCAATGTGTGCCTACTCTTTCAGGTCATAATACCCTTGTTATTTAACCAATGTAACAATAGTAAAAATGATATATCCACATCACTATTTATTAGAATCTTTGCTAAATGTTTTAAAGCAATTATTTTCTTTGGTACTAAAAGCTGCCTTACTGTTTCCATTTTAAACAAAAGGTAGCCAAGATTTAGAGAGGTGAAAGTCCCAGAATAATTTTATACAAGAGGAAATGTTAGACCTGGGATGCAAATTTAGTTCATGCTATGCAAAGCCCAAGCAGGCCTCAACCACTAAGGCCTCAGACAGTGATCCACCTCAGAAGGTTTTCCCCACCTTCTTCTCAGTTGCTTAGATGAGTCTCCCTTCTCAGTCTAATGATGCATGTTCTTATTTCTGAAATCATAGTATATCCCAATACATATCTGAAATTCTGTTTACAAGAGGCTCTATAACATGGCTGTAAAAAGTACGAGTCAGGTTAGGGGCAGGAAGACCTGAGGTCAAATCCCATCTTTCACATTAACTAAATATTCACTAAAAGTAGAATAATTGGCTGCCTGATTTCGTCATTTGTAAAAAGAAGTCATAATGGTATTTAACTCTCGATTTGATTATTAACTAAGATAATACATACAAAATTCAATGATAGTGCCTGGGGCCTAATAAGATTTGCATCATGATGCTTTATTTTTCACCCCACATTTACTTCTCACATGTGTTTCTCACTCTTTTCCAAGGACAGCAACTTCCAGACCTTCATTCAGACAATTGCCCTTAAGACTAATACAATTATAATAACCTAAATATATATTGGGATACTTAGACTACTTGTATGGACACAGGACATATATGCTTCTTTTGGGAGTCAAACTAGTCTGTGTGTGTGTGTGTGTGTGTGTGTGTGTATTCTTGTGCTTTGTAAGAATGTTGGCTGTTATATTAATTTTAACTATCACAACAACTATCATTTACTGAGTGCTGATAAATTGCTAGTTTCTGTGCTGAAAGTTTGTTCTTCACTATTTGCTATTATCCTACCGAAAACTTTGACAGGCAAGTACAATTATTATTTCCACTTTCTAGATGAAGAAATTTAAGCTTAGATATGTTAGGCAATTCTTCTAAGGTCTCATAGCTCCTGTGTAATGGATCTCAGATATAAACTGAGACCCTCTAAGACTTCATTTTTGCCACTACAAAATACACTTACTCATTTGTACATCATGGTTTATTCATTTTTAGACTCTATGCTTAAGCCGTTAGCCTTCAAATATTCTGGCTGTAGAGCTAGTGAGAAAATAGAGCCCTGATGATCCTGAACATTTAGGATAATTCAGACAAGGCCATTTTACCTATGAGAAGGATCAGAGGTCTATCAGGTATTTATCACCTTTTCCCAATCTATAAAAAAGAAGTGGCTAATTAAATTAACCACATTGCTTACCCTTGTTCAGTTTGCTTGCTATAATTTAAAGCTAGCCCATTTTGATAGCAAGACAAACCACTGCCAAATCCATTTTCAAATAGTATTCTCCTGTTTGGCTAATTTTAACTATCTGATTCAAGGAGAAAATTAAATATGTTATGTTTCCTTCTTAGAGTTTGAAAATATAATTAATATAGATATGGTTAAGTAAAAATTATTAAAGACACCTAAATGTATTCTATTCATCACTTGATATTTGCATGGGTCAGATAAGTGCACTGATGTTACATTTCCATATTTTTCTCCAATCTTACACAAAGATTTCAGAAATTAAATTCATAATAGTTTCATGGAAACATTAATAGACATTAAAAATAAGTTATTCAAGATGTTCTCTTTTTTGTAGGAGAGATAGTAATTATTTTATCTTATTTAAATGAAAGTTACATGTCTGAAAGCATCACCAATATGAAGCAGAATGAACTCCACTTATATTATAGGTCACCTACATAGACATTCAATTTTATGTGTGAAGGCTAAAGATGAAATAATTCATTCAAAGATGTATATTTGGAAAAGGGCCCAAGTGAGATGCCTACAAATTAAACATTTGGCAAAATTCCTTAGATAAATGGAAAAGGTCATTTTGAAAATTTGGTTTGGTGGATTTTAACAGCTGCACTATAAACTGTAATTGCAATTTAAACAACCTCTGATGCCACTCTAGAAAGATCTTAACCTTCTCAACCTGTCACCCCTCAATGGTTGCAAGACACAAATATAATTTTATGAGCTGCTGGAGAAATTTCCCAATTATTACTTGACTCCACAGTTACTGTTATATGTAACTGACACAAAAGTTAAACAAGATTCACGATTCTGTGGAAAAAAAACCATAATACATGAGTGTGTGATTCCAAATGTATTCATAGAAGAAACAGCAAATAAACATATTTTATCATTAAAAAATTAATCTTTTTATACTAGTACTCTATGGTTGTTTTTAAATAAACCTGAAGGGTGTAGAGTATATTTTTAGGATCGATTTAGCCTATATGAAAATATTATATGTCTCAACAATTTTATATCGAGGTTAAAACTTATGGAAAAATAAGATTTATAATATCTTAATTTTTCATTGCAAAATTCAAAAGCATTCTTTTGGGAAGAATATAGCAAATTACATTCAAAAATGTGAAAGCCAGACTAAATATAAACAATGAAGGGTAATTTTTTTTAAAATATAGCACTAATGACATTTAAAATGTGTCAAAAGAAAATCATAGAATGATAGAAATCTTAAAACAGCTACTGGATTACTCAGTGGGATAGGAGGATGTAGAAATAGTAGGTCTTTACACTCTCATTTCACATTTTGGCTAATTTCAAATTTTTAACTAGCTTAATAATTTATACTATCATGTCTTTTTTCTCCTATTCATTCATGGAGTTATTTTCTCTTTCAAAAAACCTTGGTCATCTATAGACATCAGCGTGTGTGCCTATGGAAAAGACTTTTTTTCAAAAGAAAAATAGTGTGGCTACATTTTCCACATCAAGTTTTCTGCTAACTTGAGGTATGTTTCATCCGTATTACTGTAGATAATTAATGTGGAACATTTAGCTAAAACTGTTTCAGAAAATAACACATACAAATGAATACCAAGAAAATTCAGCAAAACTTTTCTCTGTCATTAAGAAATAAATCACAGCAAATCAACCTGTTATAAAACAAGTGTTATTTTGAGCCAGATATTAACACCTAATATAAAGTTGTCTTGTTCAATGATTTAGATTTTTAAATGAATACTGCATATAATAAATCTAATGTTCAAAGAAATAGTTTTCTCTTCTGATTTGAAATTTCTAACATTTAAAATTGAACAGTGCCATGTATATGTTCCTATGCTTTCATTTATCCTGGCCTTGTAATGTTTTCCTTATAATGGCATAACCAAGTCACTGAAATTTTTGAAAAGACACTGAAAATCTCTACAGTATTATTATATACATTCCGTAGTTATGTTTTAATTGTTTTTTCAACATTTATTTATTTTCAGTAGAGACAGAGCGTGAGCGGGGGAGGGGCAGAGAGAAAGGGAAACAGAATCTGAAGCAGGGTCCAAGCTCTGAGGTCACTACAGAGCCTGGCTCGAGGCTGGAACTCCAGAACACTCCAGAACGCTGAGATTATGACCTCAGCCAAAGTCAGATGCTTAACTGACTGAGCCACTCAGGCACCCCTCATTATTTATTATTTTATAAATAAACTTAAAAAAAACCCTAACATTTACCTTGAACTGCAGTGTTTTTAAATGCTTTCACATAAATTGTTACTTCATTTACATTATAAATGGTAATTTCACTACCCATTCTTACCTTGGTTTAACATATGGGGAAACTGAGGCTCAAAACATTTTAAGGAAATTTCCAATATTCAATATTCAATATTAGTGAAACAAATCTGGAACTCAAATCTTCACCATTGAACCTCATATCCTGGTCTGTTTTATCATGCTGCTGAAGGGTGTTAGTATATGTCACTCCAAAATATGCCACTTTGGTATGAAGGTTATTTTGATCTAAAGGCACTTGCAAAACAGCAGGTGTAAGAACATTGGACCTCCTCTTTTCTTCCTGAAAGCAGGTGAGGAAACTTCCACATGAAAGATGTCCTCTCTTTACCAGAGAAGAACATTCTAAAAGATGGAGAGTCCAGACTGAGAAAATTCTGTACAGATACTGTCAAAATGACTTTTATCTTCCTTTAGTATCGTCATATATTTTGGATAGTTTTACACAATTGCTTCTCTTTGTTCAGCTTAATATATAAGCACTCAGGTTTTGCCACTTCTTTGAAAGTTCACTTCCTTAATGAAGACTCCCACGTCATGTAAAATCTATATTAAATAAATTTGTGTGATTTTCTTTTGCTAACGTAGCCTTTTGTTACAGAGTCCTGGCTGAGACCTGAGATGGGTAGAGGAAAGATTTTTTCTCCCCTATACCACTCAAGTCATTTTAAGAAATCTTTACTTATTTTTGAGAGCAAGAGAGAGAGACAGAGTACGAGCAGGAGAGGGGCAGAGAGAGAGGGAGACACAGAATCTGAAGCAGGCTCCAGGTTCTGAGTTGTTAGCACAGAGCCCAACGCGGGGCTCGAACCCACGAACCATGAGATCATGACCTGAGGCGAAGTCAGAGGATTAACCGACCGAGCCACCCTGGTGTCCCTCAAGACATTTTTAAGAAAAC
The DNA here is from genome assembly GCA_028646485.1 of Cryptoprocta ferox. Taxonomy (NCBI): domain Eukaryota; kingdom Metazoa; phylum Chordata; class Mammalia; order Carnivora; family Eupleridae; genus Cryptoprocta; species Cryptoprocta ferox. The sequence goes on from CM053572.1 coordinate 58,552,435, forward strand.
ATTAATTATTTTCCATGATTAGATCTCTTTAGAAAAACAATAAAATGAGAAGTGGAGTTTAAACAGAACCAGAAATAGTTCTGTATATAGAAGAAGAATTCGGGTAATTAAAGTTAATAAATTATGACAGGCAAAAATAAATACAAGTGCACGTAATTAAACTAGTGCCACTGAGGGCCATATTAGCTATCTGACAGAAATCACATATGCATGTTACTTATGGAGATGGATAAAATGACAGCACAACATAAGAACTCTGTCACTCTAAACTCAAGTCCCATGGATACAATTATTCCTTAAAGGAAGAAATTATTTTAGTTTAGGAAAGGATGAAAAAAATGACCCACAGAAAGAGAAAGAAACCCAAATATTCTTCCCAAGTCAAAATTCTCAGCTTGTGTAGGGACTTAAGTTTAATAGCAGTGCCTACCCTCTGGTGTACTCTGAAAGGATGAGCCAAACCCCTAGAGATGTTACATTTTTGACATTTCATTAGCCATAGATCTTTCTTTTCTTTTCAGTAGAGCCAAGTTAAAGTTACAGATCCCATGGCACAGGTGCCCTAGTCAAATATGTCCTTTGTCAATAACACAACTTCTAATTAGATGTGGTCTAGCAATTTCTTATGAGATATGGAGAAGATTGAACCATGTATTTTTCCCCAAATTAGGTAAACTTTAAAGGTTTTTGAAATTCATGTCAAGCAAGCGATTAGGTTATGCAGCCTCTCTCTGCCCATTACAGCTTCATGGGAGGCTTACCTGTGGTACCATGGAACATTCCTGTAACTCATAAAGTTCTAGAAGCTTTTAGATACTCGGTGAGATGTGTTGAGTTCATTTAGAGCTCCATAAGGTATGCAACTATTTTTTTTTTTTTTTTAATACTTACCAGTGAGTGTGCAAAACAGGGCCCTCAGACACTAAGAGCCTGCCTGGGCCACTTCCAATTCTTAAGGCTCCCTGGTAATTTGAAAGAAAACAAAATATAAAAACAGAGTCACAAAAAATGTTAATATTTTACATTTGACTAGCTCAACCATAAAACACACAAAATACAATGACTTAAATGTAACCACGTTACATTTGAGGTTCTTTTTGCGTGTGAAATTTAGGCCAAATGTACTTTCTGGTTTCTCCGTAAAATTAGCCTTGGTAAAACATTCCTAACATAGAGGTGTGGAAAAACCAAAATGTAGCTCTTTAAATAAACATTTTTAAAAGAATACTTGATTAAATATAGGTATTATAGTTAACAGTAGAAACTCTGAAGCCAGAGTGTTGGGGGGTGAATATTGGTTCTGCTATTTGCTAGCTGTATAAACTTATGTTTTGTTTCCTCTTTTGTTGACGTGAATAATAATATTACTTATTTTATGGGGTTGTTGTAAGGACTAAATGCTTTACTATTTATGAAATGCCTCAGAGAATTCTTTGGCACATATACATATACATTTTTTGTTAAATAAATAACTCGAAAAAGGCAGCATTGTATGCCATGTTAGTCAACTTCTATAACAAACACCCCCAAAATCTCAGTGGTTCAAATTAATAGAATTTTGTTTGTAATAATCCCATATGAGTTTGGAGGCTCCACATAAAAAATGTACTCAAAGTAGTTAAATAGGGATAATAGTTGACTTCTGTGTAGAGATGTGGTTCTCTCATTCCGACCTGCCTCCCAGGTATCCTCTGCATTTGGTTGGTTGATAGATATATGAAGAGAGTATGTGAAGCCTTACTTAGGGTATTTTATGAGAGGTATACAATTTCTACTCACACTAGACCTCAGTGGCATGGCTCTGACCAAGTGGAAGAAGGTTGGGAATTGATAGTCTTTACGTAAACACAGGACAAGGAAACATGGTTGATTTATATCTGATGAACCAGGAACAAAAATAATAAATGTCACGTAAAGATTTTACCCAAAAGAGCTTGAAAAAACACAGTTCAGTGGTACTCAAAATTCATAAAGAATCTCAAATGAGTTTTTGCCTTGTACCTTCTTTTTTATTCCAGTTAAGATGTAGGAGTCAGTCTTATAAAGATGGGTAATAAGATTGCCAATTGGGTATCTTTTAAATCAGATTGGAAATTATTATTAATTTGACCATGTAAATATAATAGCGCTAGTGTATTTATAAAGTTTCTTTTTCTTTTGAACAGATCTAGTTCCTTTCCCTCCCCCTACCTTTTTTGTTTGTTTGATTGTTTGTATTTTATGGCCCTAAAAACCAATTTTCTCTAAGGCTCATTTTACCTCTAAATATTTCTGAAATGCATCCATTTCCCTCCATCTCTTTGGAATAACTTGAGATCAAATTATCACTTTCCTTGCCTGGACTATCACATTGACTTCTGAACTGTTCTCCCAGTTCTCCTTTGTTTGCTTCCAATTTATTCACTGCAGCCATTTGGTTTTATCTCCTATATCTTTTTAGAATCAGCCCATGTATTTAAGTCTGCTCCACAAAATTCTAATGTAACTGACCCACATGTTTCCTTTGGTGTCACTCTCTTATCTGATTTCTACCACACCAGCCATTCATTTCCAGGACATGTTGGAATGCATGCTGCCCCAGGGCTCCAGCAAATGATATTCCTTATATCCAAAAGTTTGCTTCTTCATGCATTAGTTAGTGAATCCCTACTTAGGTATGAAATCTCTGAGACAGTTCTTCTTCAAAGAAGCAGTGATCACCTAGACTATATATCTCTTTGTTTACTTTTACATGGCACTCTTACTTCTCAGTCACAGCACTTTTTTATAATTGTAAGTAACTAAATAATAAATGCTGCAATTAGATATATAGTATCTGTGTCCTTACTAAAATGTTACCCACAAAGAGCATGTTGATCAAAACATTATCTCCAGCACCTGGAAGTTTGTATTACAAAGAACAGACATGTAATATTTGTTGAATAAATTTGGCTCATTTTAATTTCACATCACCAACTTCATTCATTTACCAATTTACATCTGATGTCTTACAATATACCAAGGATTATGTTATATATTATAGATTCAAATTTGACTAATACTCTGGTCTTTGAGTTGCTGATAACACAGTGGTGGGGGCAATAAAGAATGAAAATAATAAAAGACAATAAGCAATATGTGGGTACTAAGTTCATGAAGAAGCAAATGAATATACATATATATTTTAATGAGGGAATTTTCAGGAGAGTAATATTTTGATAATTTTCCCTCTGCTTGTCATTGAAGATCTTGATATCTATCAATTTGGGCAGGACAGGTGCCTGCCTCAAACCCTGTGAACTTGAATTCCAAAGTCATTATTAATTGATGAAAGCAGTCTCCTCTCTCTGAGAAGTTCTATCTTGATGGAGAGAGACACTACTGGTTGTAAGGAAGAGAAACAAACTCAGACTAAGTAAAAGAGTTTCATTGTAGAGGTAGGAAGAGGTACTGTGGAATCCAGAGCAGTAGCTGGAGGTAGCTAATAAATATAATCATGAAAATGTTTTCTGAACCGTGGCTTTATTCACACATTGATATAAGTGCCACACAAATATCTCAACTTAACTAGGTTTCAACAAAGGTGACGATCAAAAAAATTCTCAAGACTATTCTCAACTACAATTTGCCCTATCTGTCTTCATGAGCTCCTCTACCTTCTTGTTCTTATATCTAAATCTTTTAATTGGAAAATCCTTGTCCAATGATTTTCTTCATTTTTTGATATTTCAAATTTACGACTGACTCCTCATTGTGAATTTCATATCTCAGTAATCTTACATTCCCAACTTTATATACTAAACAAGACACAAAAAATCTCCTTTGTATTGATGTTTTATTTATTAAGTCCATTAATTTTATCCATTCATTCTTTTAATTTTCTCTTTTATTTATTCTCTACATAGTATGTTCTATGTACTAGGCATTGACTTCGTAGAAATATGACAGAGAAAAATACTGTTTGATGTCTGTGATCTAGGTAACTCTCCAGTTGCCAGCATTATTCAATGTAGACCCTAATTGAAAATATAAAGAGATAATTAATATTACCAATGATTTAAAGTTGAAAAAAAAAGCATTTCATATAGGAACCAAACATTTGAAAACAGAAGGACTTACCCACAGGTAACATAGTCAAGAAGGAAAAGGAAATCACTAAAGTAAATATAATTATCTATGGAGTTATTTTGAGGGAATAACACATCCATTAAAAAATGTGGGACATGGGGCACCTGGGTGGCTCAGTCAGTTGAGCCTCCAACTATGGCTCAGGTCATGATTTCGTTGTCCATGGGTTCAAGCCCTGCGTCAGGCTCTGTGCTGACAGCTCAGAGCCTGGAACCTTCAGATTCTGTGTCTCCCTCTCTCTCTGCCTCTCCCCTGCTTGTGCTCTCACTCTTTCTCAAAAATAAATAAATATTTTTAAAAAATGTGGGACAAGACAGAAAACTGAAAATCCAAGTGACTAAGCACATTCTGAAGCTTTCATGGTGGTGGTGAAGTACAGGTGTGTGGGAATGGTAGTGGTGGTTGCCAAACTCTTTAAATAAAGGGACTTTTTACCTATCACTTTTTATTTTGATGTAAGTTCAGAATCACAGAAAAGTTGCAAGGGTAGTACACGAATTCCCATATACCCTTCTTTGAGATTCCCCAAATTTTGAAATATACTTATGTATACTTTTTAATTTCTTCAAGTGCTGTCTTTCTCTTTGCACCCATTTTAAAGGTATCATTTGAGGATTATTTACTGAAATTAAATGAAAAAGTAATGAACCAATTATTAAACTCATTTTAAAAACTAGGATAATACAACTAAAAAGAAAAAAGATGAAGGAAAAATTAGGAAATTCCCTAAATTTAGATATGAATATTATGTACAGAAAACCCTCAATTACTTTATCTCAAATTCTCTACTGAAGAGACATATATTTTGAAAGAAGAGATTGTCACTATGGAACTCCACAGCCAAACCTTTAAACACCTGGATGTTTGATAATACAGAGCATTACTACATCTCAGAACTGTGAGAAACAATTTCATGATAAATTACACTTTTATGTATCTGGGTGATTGTTAACCAGCAGTAGTTGTTTTAGTTTGTGCATACCTACACAGCCAATTCTAACATCTTTGGGGTACAGTAAGAATAAAATGCATTCACTAATGTAATAGAAAGGAATATGCTTTCTATTTAATTATTAACTTAGGAAAAATGATTGAAAACAGAAGAAATCCCTGCTCACATTTTACACTTGATTTCATTATCATCAATACCTCTACTAGTCTGAGATCATTTATTGGCTTATAAACATCTCCTGAAACCTATTCTGTGGAAAATATGTTTTCTGAAATTGTTCTCTACCATTAGTGGCTTCTTATACAGAATTCATGCTGTCAAAATTCCCTTTGAAAAGTGTCTCTGTAAATATACAGATCAGTTTAGCAAGAACAGCTATTTACTTATCTTTACTCATCTTCTGCATATGAATACCTTCTGTTTTCTTCTATTGTTTATGTGCAACTGAAACTTAATTTGAAGTCTTATTGATTCACTGGGTATTTACAAACTAAGTTACTTAAAGGATTCTAGGTACCATTTTATACTACTTTACATTCATAATTTGACTTCTACTAGGTGATGAGTCTAAAAATAAGTGAAAATATGTTTCTAATACTGTTATTCTATTTAAAAGAAACCCAAAACAATAAAGTAGTAGTTTAGAAAAATAGTTCTAAGAGCAACATTTCCATGTTTGGCATGTTGGAGCTGGCTCTATGTTGGTAATGCTGATAAAAATGTGCAGTTAATTATTCAAATGGTTTCAAAACCTGAGTTTAAATTATGCAAGCAGATTTCAATAAAACTTGCATTCATTAGAAAAACATTCAAAAATATTCATTCACTTCATTTTACCTCGAAATACACTACCTGAATTTCAACTTGATGCTAATATTGCAGTTAGGCCTGTAAAGTCTACAAGATATGTATGTGCAATTTTGGGGGACTAAGTCTTGTCTGAGGAGCAGAGACCATTTATTTTTTTGCCTACATAAGGCAGAAGAACTGCAGATATCCTTCAATGAAACAGAATAACCTGGCTTGAGAGAAACATTTCTAAGTGCTGTATCAGAAGAAATTTGTGTCAGTCGTAGCTCTGTGCAGGGGGAACTTCTACCCAGATTCCCATGACCACATGATCGCCCTAACTTATCGGACTAGGGAAAGCAAGCCCCAGGGCATCCATGAGTTCAGCTAAAACTTTAATGTGAAGAGAATGGAGTTACCTCACACTCCAATTTAAAAAACAAACAGACAAACAAACAGCTGTAATCTAAATTTGTGAGATGAGTTTAAGGAAAAAGAAAAGACAGTCCCTAAGAAAGCAAACTGCTAAAAAAAGAGTGGTAGAGATGGATTTCTGAGTTCTAGGGGAAAGGACATGCACCTGGTATTCCTGACTTTGCTCTTCTGGAACAGCAAGCACTATTATCTTTTGTTTCTTAGATTCTATGAGATCTTGCTGATCTTAAAATAAAATTTCTCTATACTTTTACTCTATTTTTCATTGATTCTGAAATGTGAATGAGTCTATTTATGAAAACCAATATAGCAGTGGAGAGGCTGAGAGATTAAAGTTAGAAAACAGGAGACCAGGGTGCCTGGGTGGCTCAGTCGGTTAAGCATCTGGCTTCAGCTCAGGCCATGATCTCATAGTTTGTGGGTTCGATCCCTGCGTCGGGCTCTGTGCTGACAGCTAGCTCAGGGCCTGCAGCCTGCTTCAGATTCTGTATCTCCCCCTCTCTCTGACCCTCTCTGCTCACACTGTCTCTCTCTGTCTCTCAAAAATAAATAAAAAACATTAAAAAAAATTAGAAAACATAGGAGACCTATGGTGAAGTCCATGGACTTACTGAGTACATAATCTTTTTTATTAGGTAAATAGAGCCTAATTTCCCATCACATGCGTCCAAAAAAGCTAGACTAAGAAACATATTAAAATAAGGCAGTTAGAGGCCATCTTATAGACAAAGTGATTGTAGGATGATTTGAAAATGGTATTTATTCTTTTTTTTTTTTTTTTGGTAAATGTGCACTATCTCAGAGAATACTGTAAATATTCAGTAAATATTAACTGTTTTCGTTAACATGTTGATGACACGATAATTACACATTTTCTGTATTTGGTTAATTTATCGGGGCAAGATACTAATGAGGTTATAGTTACAGATCGTATAGTTAGCTCAGTTCCATGTAAGTGACCACAGATTGACTTCTCACCTCAATAAGTCACCACTGCTGTGTATCATTAACTGTAATAGGGACTAAATTAAAGTGTGAGATTGCATCTGCAAAATGATGACTACTTTAGAAAAATAATTCAAACCTTGTGCTTTATTTATTATGGGTCACTAGTTTCATCTTTGTGTATGAAAACTAGGATAGTTTGTTTGTATTTTTCATGATGAGACAGAAAAAGCAGCCCTTTTTACATTTTTGTTTTTTTGTCCCTATGCATTTTCATACAGAAGACTCTTTTTAAAAATATCTTGAAACATAAATTAATCTTTGCTTAAAGTTTGGAAGACTAATTTCTATTTTTTAACAATTATATCAGCCATTTTAATTGTTTTGATCGTCTAATCTAGCTTTTCCATATAATTGCTCTAAGAAGAGACACTAACAATTAAAGTTGCTCATGCAATCAATTAGAATAATTATCTTACTGTTATAAACTTACAGCAGATCAAGTGGCAATCATTAATGGCAGCAAATATTATGTAAGTAAATTAGATTTTTTTACCTTCACCGATTTGATTTGTATTAACTTTGTATACTAAAGAGAAAGGGAAATATGAGAAAAGAGCAGAAATTACAATGAATTACAGAGTCAGAATTTAGTAAAAAAAAAACTTCCAGAAAACTGTAAGTCCTGTATTCTTCAAAAATAAAAATTTAATGGGGAGCCAAATCCAGCTCTTGGTTTTGGCTCAGGTCATGATCTCCTCTTTTCATGGATTCAAGCCCCACGTTGGGCTCCACATGGGAGCCTGTTTGAGATTCTTGGTCTCCTGAGACCCAGGAAGGTCTGCTCCTCTCCCACTTGCACTGTCTTTGTCGCTCTCAAAATAAATAAATAAACTTAAAAATAAATAAACTTAAAAATAAATAAATAAACTTAAAAAAAGACACGGCTTTAAAAGATAAAAATTTAATGAACTGCTAATCTCAGGAAAATTTCTGAATTCCTCATATAAAACTTGTAGGCAGTTCACCAGAGCTTTACTGAAAGCTGGTCTCAGAAAACTTCAGATTATAACTTTGGGTCAATTTGAATAAATGGTAAATATTTATTTTATGGGCCAAATAGTATTCTGTAAGGATTTATAGCAAAGTTACTCAAATTTTCTCAGTTTAGGGGCTCTCAGTGTCTACGTATTTTTCACAGTACCTCTAAGGAAAAAATAGTTCTATTTATTAAAAACTTAGGAACATTTTAATAAGCTTTTATATTCTAATAATATTATCCTTAATAAGCATGTACATCCTTATTATGTAGCATTATTGTCATTAAGAAGCATTTATGTCTTAATTCTATTTGAAAAATAATGCACATAAAATAGAAAACAAAAACAAAAAACAAAAAACATTGTATTCCTAAATAACCTCAATCATAGATGGGATGTCTCCACCTTTGGGCACACATACAAAAAATGAATAAATGGTAAACAGGTGAAATTCTTGAGTGTTTACCAGATGCTAATTAAGTGAATTAATTCTCCTTCCAACTCCATGAGTTTAAAAATGAACCCAAATTGTATCACTGTATTTGTCTCAACTTTCTTAACTGTCAAGAGGAAGTTTACATTGTAAATGTAAAGAGGAGTGTGGGCATCACTTTAAATCAGCTATGCTTACATAATCAAATTCCCATAGCTAGGTGCATGTTTTAGACTCAGGATTCATTAAATACCTTTTTACTGGATCTGAAAGACGAACTTTAGGGAATCTCAAACTTAATACAATCCTTCCCAATCCTACTCTGTAAACTAATGAAACTTCAATTCTGAAATTAGTTTTATGAATGGATTTTGCACTTCAGAAAATATTTACCTTTCTTTAAACCTACTATGTTGTAAAAAGATGCATACGTGTACATAACATAATATAGTTTTATGTTTGTTTGATTTTACTATAAAAGAATCATATTATAATCACAATAAACTTTTTTTTATCATATATATTGCAAATCCCTACAGATTATTATATAAAGATTTTTAAGGATCTTATATCTGTACACAAAATGTACATATATAGATATATTATTTGATATGCATTGGATTATCTTATACATGTCGTGTGATTTTTCCCTAGCTGGCACAGGGTTGTCGGATTTAGCACAATTAAAAAAAATAAATACAGGATTCCCAGTTAAATTTAAATTTCAGAAAAACAAAAATACAGTTTGAGTATATTTATGTCCCAAATATTACATGGGGCATACTTATACTAAAATATTATTCGTTGTTTATCGGAAATTCCAATTTAACTGGAATATTTTATGTGCAACCCTGGCAGGCAGAGTTTTTTTTAATTTTCTTCCTTTTTCTTTTGGTCTACCTCTAGCTTGCTTGCCCCACTCCTATATCCATCAGTCCACTGTCCTCAACAAGACAACCTATGTTGAAATATCAAAAGATTTCCTTTGAGCCTCTATTTATTCATTTATTTTTTAATCTCTGTATCAGTTTTTAGAACAAAAACAATAGCCATTACTGAGTACTTACATTATAAAGCAGTTTTTATTTTAAGTTTATTTATTTATTTTGAGACACAGAAAGGGAATGTGAGCAGGGGAGCAGAAAGAGAGGGAGAGAGAGTTCCAAGCAGGCTCCAGAATCCAAGAACTGTGAGAACATGACCTGAGCTGAAATGAAGAGTCAGACAGTTAACAGACTGAACCAACCAGGAGGCCTTAAACTGAAAGGCACTTTTTAGTATGTTACTTTTGTATTCAATTAATTCTCAGAAAAACAAACCACTTAAGTGCTCCTATTAGCCTCATTTTACAGATTTAGAAAATGAGGCTACAGAGGTTAAGCAACATGACTGAAGTGGTACAAGTAGTAAATCACATACCATAACTTGGATTTAGACCCTGGGATACTGACTCCACATTTAACCACCCATTGTTTTTTATACATACATTTATATACCTGTATTTTACAAATATTAAACCCAGAAGTCATCTAGGAAATGCTGAAATCAAAAACTCTGACTGCCCATATCCAAAAAGTTCAGGTAATTCAATTTTCATAAGCCAACTCTAGCATTATTGTTAAAATGATATTTTTAAATATAGTAAATTAACATTATAATAGTGTTTGTTTCAAAGCTTTGTATGGCATAAATTATGACTATAAAACCATTTGATTTTTTCAAACCTTATTTCTCTTACGGTTTATTCTCTCTACATTTTTCTCTTTCATGTACATATGAAAAGGAATAGATATTACATATTTTATATATTTGTTTGTTATAAAAGTATAGATATAAATGTAGAAAATATCCATTAAGATTTTTACCAAGCATGTATGCTGACTCTGAAGTTATTTTTTTTCTTTTTAGCTTGTATGCCAGTGTAGGTTTTGTAAAACAGAACTGCGCACTTACATGTCAAGTCAGTTTGAAACACATTTAACCGTGGTTATCTGAGTTCCAAATTACCACATTCCAATGGTAGTGAGCCAGACTTAAAAGCAGAGAACATCTTATAGCTTTTCTTTGATATCTGAACTATAACATATTCCCAAAACACTTGGGTAATAAATTCAGCACTTCTTAGACAGAAAAAAAATAATTTTCTAAAAAAAAATATTTCTAAGTTTAATTACCTTCTACCAAAATTTGAAATAAAAAATTGAACAAATTCATCCACCCACTATCTAGCATTTTCAAATTCTGGTTTTCCACACTAATATATTTGTGATTTAATTCTACATTAATAATAGCACAAATATGAATGTCATGGATTCTTTCTTCAAGAACAGGCAAGGCCAATACTTAGTATCACTGAATAGGTTGGATGAAAGTTATACAGAGATATACTGACAAAAAAAAAGATTATTTGATCATAACAAAAAGTATCAGTATATATTTTTAAAAAATATTTTAAGTGTCTAGTAATTTTAGAGACAAAGATCTTCAAACCCTGATGAATACTTTGATATAAAGAGTGATCACTACAAGGACACCTTTTAGGGTGCATTATGGAGATACTACCACTAATGGATAATAAATAATAAAATGAATTGTAACAACATTAAGAAATATATTAATGATGTGTATTGAATGATTTCTATGGGTCAAGGATCGTTTAAGGGTGACATATATCACGCTATTTATTTAACCATCACATGGTCATATTGGGATGGACAGTGTCTCTGTCTGCTGAGTCTGCTATAGTAACATACCACAGACTGGGCAGCTTACAAAGAGCAGAAATTTACTGCTCTTGTTCTGTTTCTTGTTAAATAGATAATATGTATGTGTAAACACACACATCTATACCTATATCTATCTCTATATATATCTGTATGTAAACATATGCCACTGGCATATGTTTTCCTTTAAATAAAAAATCACATTATTAGAAATTAGAATAATGTAAACATACAGATATATATAGAGAGACATAATCTTCTAATGGCTGTTTATTCATCTTTTTTCATTTCGTTGATATGACTTTTCAAAGCTTTGTGGTGATTATATACTTTCCAAAATAATATCAACCCATGTTACTTAATTTATTACAGTCTAGTATAACATGATAAATCAAACTCCGCAATTCTAAAACAGTGGTTATGAAAAGTTACCATTCATAAATAGATATACAGTTTATATTTTCATGTAGATGTCCCTATTTTCACATGCACTTAAGATATGAAACACACACATAAGCACTCCTATGCATGCCAATTGATTGAACTTTGAGAATTATAAATTATTCTTCAACTTTAAAGAGTTTGCTCTTTTTAATACTCTATTATTCTGACAAGTGTATGTTTTCTTGTACAAGTAACTTTAAATTTAGAATGAAAAGAATCACTTCAAATCAAAGTTTGAGAGATTTATAAACAAGAATTTCAACAATCATCCTGCCGAATTGTCTAGTTAAACACTGATTTATGAGAAAAATGTTCCTCAGATGAATAAAGGGAAAGAAGAACTCAACTAATACGATCCATAAAACTCAGTGTGGAGGCTATCAGGGCTTGAAGACTTTTTACTAGTTTGGAAAATGAAGCAGATGTCTCAGTCAACAGGAGACAATAAAGAGAAAACTAAAAATATGCGGAAGCACAGCCACATCTGTGTCAATTTTTCTGACCTGGTATTTTTGAGAAAATTAAGTCAGTGTTCATTTTCCACTTGCTTTAGCTATGTCCACTGTTAATTGTGACACTGAATGCAAATTTGTAATTCATAAACATGTGACAGAGGTGCCAATCTGAAATAGAAGTGATAAATCAGGTTTTATACCTTGCTTCATTAGCCACATACAAAACAGATCAAAATAGTGTAAAGGGGCTAATTTTCTTGTTACTGAAGATAACATAATCAATCAAGCTACATATTTCTGGAGAACAATAAAGTAGTGTTCTTCCTAAAAGATGGTCTCTAAACTTGAAATGTTCACATTACTGCACTCTAGTTTTCTGGATATAATTTATGATTTAAAAATTTCCTTTGAAATGAGAGCATTCTTAGTTGTCATGTGAGTGTAACTGATTCAAAATTTCTTGTAAAATATTGTTTTGTGGAATGCAAAACAAAGGAGTGCAAGTTTGTTGCTTATATATAAACTCATTACTGTAATTATAGTCTCCATAGCTTTCTGTTTATAGACTTCTATGCTGTGTACAAAGCACATCCCTCAGATATTTAAATAAGCATATGCAAATATATATAATATTTCCTGATTTTAGTTAAAACAATTAGTAGAAAAGACATTTAAGATATCTCATGTGATTAAAATTATTTAGAATTAGATAATAGTTACAGTGTAATTTTTCACTTGGGAACATGATTTTGGAGATAAAGAAAAAAATCAAATTATTAGAAACTAACCTAGAGGGGCTTCTCTTCAACTGGCAGGAGGAAACCAAATGATAAAATTAAATTTACTATATACACAAATATTCAATGAGATATTTCATTTTTGATTTGATTCATTTACTTGAAATTGAAATAAGCACATATTAAGGAATATATTCCCTAATATGAATCAGATGACTTAAGAGAGAAGAACTAGAGAAATAAATTGGTTATTAGATATAATGAGGTCTACAATTCCTTATCCAAATCCCAGGGGTCAGATGTACTCTAGAATTGGGATTTTGTTTGAATATTTTAAAGATAAAATTTTGCATGGATCTTGTATTATGTAATACCTAATGGAGTTTGGGATGGCACCACCTAATCAGACATGTTAATACTTATAATCTGAATATTTAATTTAAATGAAAACAACAATTATTCATATATAGAGACATATCTTGTTTTTCACTATATGAAAATTCCTTCTGGTGATCAGAATTCTCTGGATACTGAAATTGCAGATGAGGGACTTTGGATATGTATTACAACACAAATTTCCCTATGTATGCGTTTCCTCTGCCTTGTGCTCTAAACCATGTAAAATGTTCCTGGGTTTCAGCCATTTGACTACAGCCATGAGCACTTAACAAAGTTTGATGATCAAGGTGATATTTGGGCTATTCCAAGCTCTCAACTATTATTAAAACATGGGGAACTTCATTGAGCAGTTCTGAGAATAGGGACACTATTATGAGGTGAAAGAAAATATTCCTTACTATGCTAAGGACAACTAAACCCAGGAAGAATTTGATCAGATGCGTTTACATTTATTTACATTTCTATCATCTCATAATTATTAATTTTCTTACCTAGAGTTCTTTCCTTATATTTTCAATTCTTTTATTAAAGTTGTTGGCACTATGTCTTATCTTTATGATTACAAGTTTCTGTGAACATTATACAGTCTTCTCCCAAGTGTTTGTTAATCTTTCATTGAATAAAATGCTTCCCCTTTTGTTAACTTTTTCTCTCCATTACATAAATAATATTATATTATTCTACATATGTGCAAGCCTGTTTAGAAAATTCCTTTTTTTTTTTTTTTTCCTGTCTGGCTTGTTCTCAGAAGAGTGAAACGCCTAAAGCACTCTCCTTTAGGTGAATAAAACATAGTAACAAAAAAAAGTGTCCTATAGGTTAAATCTCCACATTCTCAACTTTGGGCAGCAAAATACATGATAGTCACTGACCCTAGGACATGATATACCTGAAGCAATATATTTCGATTATGCAATTCCATAGGACTAGAAGGGTAAAAAGAGTCACCAAGACAATTTACTTGAGTCCAGTTAACCTAAAACGTTGACTAGGACAATTCCAGGAAGAGAAGAGGTTAAAGAATTGTAGGGGATTGAGAACTGAGCCAAATTCAGAGACTTTGGGCCTCGGTATTTTTTCAGATTCACAGAGCTCTATAACCATTCAGGCTACAAAGCTAGGAAGTTCCTTCTGTATTTGCTCTCAGGCCAGAGTATCCTCTAAGCACACACCAAATCTGAACCTTTTTGAATATCCTTGGATCCTGCATGTACTTGGATGAGTGGTTGGTCATCTTTCAGTGTCAAAATAAGTCTATTCCAAATATCACAAATATCACAAACTTGTAAATGGTGGAGTGAGAACTTGAAGCCACGTTCCCGGCGGCCAAGTCTTCAGCTCTCTCTAATTCTATAGATATTTCAAAAGGTACATTTTGGTGAGTGGAGTCTTATATTACCTCAAAATATTTACCGTTTCATGAACTGCAAAATTTGATCTGTTTAATCCTGGCAAGTGTCTTAGATCTGATCAAAAATATAATAAATGGCTTGACTTTAATTACAAACGTAAACCAAACAAGTGAGGAAGAATCTCTGTGCCTAGTTCCAGAACTGTGCTGGAAGCTGCAATTCCTCACACTCATATGTATTCATAAACTGTTTCTAAACATTGGCCTTAAAGGAATACCTTTCAACCTGATAAATTTTAGAATCCTGCTACTAACTGGCACAGAATGGACTGTCAGTCTTGAGATTTCAGTTTCTTTTGGAAAAGATGGGTTTATTCTGTGCTGCCAAAAGAGAGAAAGCGAATAAAAAGATGTAATTTAACTCCATCAATAAGGGGTAAAAGAATTGTATGAACCTCAGAAGAAGAGAAAAATGTTTGAAAATTGTTTGAATCACTTAAACTTTTTATTGTTATCAACACTAAAACATATCCTTCATTAGAAAAACAGTAGGTGTAATTGAATTGGTTTTAAATGACTTTCAATGATTCCTTTTTGCGATGAGACATTAGAGTAATTTTATTATAATTTCATAAAATTTTATTTTCATTTGTTTTGTGTATCTGTCAAACTTGAGATGACTGATGAAAAGAATGTGTAAAATAGAATAATTTCACTATTGAAAATTGTCTAGGCTTCTGTAGATAGAACTCTGATCTCTATTTTTAAAGTTTTTAAAATCTTAAAATAAGAAGACTTGAAGTTTGTGATACTTACTTCTATTAGACAATAAGATGAAAGATGATGAATTTATCAGAAGGTCAAAGATTTTCATCAGATAATAGTTAATGTTCTGGGAAAATTTTAAAAGAATAAATTTTCTGAATTATGTTAAGCCTCATAATAAATGGAATTAAATTTGGAATAGGGAAAATTACAAAAAAAAAGAATTATTGCTTCAAAAATTAAAAATAGTTTCATAATGTAAGGAGCAATATTAAATAAACTGGGCATTTATTTGTATTTATCGTATAAATACATACATAGTTGCATGTCAGTTGTGCTGGTTTTCTTCAGAGAATTTCTCAGAATTCCTTTTATTAAAAAATGCATCTGCAGAAAAAGTTAAATCCCTTAGGAATTTCATATTCGCATCTCAGAGAAATTCAAAAGAAAATGCAATCTTATATCTGAGAATTAATGTTAATTCTTTGTCTAGTTTAAAGCTTCTTGTTTTTGTCTAAAATTACAAGCCAGAATTTTGTATCTCCTTTGATAAAATGTGTGTAATGTAAAGTAGTTTTGAATACCCTTGTTCTGTTCATGGGCTGAATTTTAAAAAAATAAAGACTTGAAGCAGAGCCTTATAATTTGTGTAAATGATGAGTGTAAAATTTTTCCATAAAATGCTAAACATATGCGTTGTTTCAACTAAAACCAAAAAAAGTGCAGCATTAGAAAAAGTGTGATTGCTTTTAAGATTAAAAAAAAAAAAAACCCTGAAATCTAGTAAATTATATGCTTGATGTAGAAATTATGGTTTCTGCTAAGTCATATTTGGTAATATTATTACTATTTCAGGATAAGATAGATATCAAGTGAAGTACCCTCTTCTAAGATGGTACTTAGATGAGATCTGCATGCTTCCTTCCCATAATCTCCATAGTTTTAGTTCTGAGCTAAGAAGCTGGGCTACTTCCTTCTTGTTGACTTCCGGTTTCTATAGCTTTATGGATCATGTCACCCTACAGTAGTTTGCTCCTGTTTTGGGTCACACTGTCCTAGGTGTGAAATATGGCCTACTTTCTTTGATTTTTATACCATCATCAAAATAACAAGCAAGCAATTAAAAAAATAAAACCAGCTTATATAATTGATCTCATTATAGATCTAGAAAGATCAGTTATGGGTGTTCCCACAAAAGCACCAAACCATACGTTTTAAATATTGAAAATTCCTTCATAGTTCCTTGGTCACTATTCAAAAGTTTTTGGATACCACCGCATCTGCTCCCGCTTTTCAGTTTCATTTTTTAAATGTATTTTGAGAGGGAAAGAGAGCAAACAGGGAAGGGGCAGAGAGAGAGGGAGACAGAATCGTAAACAGGCTCTACACTGTCAGCGCAGAGCATAACACGGGGCTCAAACTCAGGAACCATGAGATCATGACCTGAGTTGAAGTCAAGAATTGGCCGCGCAACCAACTGAGCCACCCAGACACCACTCTAACTTTTTATTTTTTTAGATTTTATTTTTAAGTAACTTCAGAACCAACATGGGACTTGAACTCACAAGCCTAAGATCAAGAGTCCCACACCCTACTGAGCTAGCCAGCCAGGCACTCCTTGTTTCTTTGATCAGCTGTGTTCCTCATTCCCTTTTCTTTCTCTGCTTATCTCCATCACCAGGTTTTATTTTGTTTCTGTGTTTGTTTTAATTTAAAGCTACTGATTATCTTTCTATCTGCGGCCAACCTGTCTTCTCAGAGTGTCACATTTACTTTAGAGTATTTTCCTAGTATATCCTTGAAAAAAAATTATTTCCAAAAAGGAACTATAATGCTAGTGAATGAAATAATAGTTTTTATAGTTACTATGATTATATTTTATAAGAATTATTAAAATAATATAATCATTATTAAAATTTAATATTTTTTCAACCAACTCTCTTTTCCTATAGTAAAATTTTGTGGACTCTACAAAAGCTGTCTGTTTGCTCCCCAAATATATTGTAGTAATGACATACTATATTTATTATGTAGCTGGAACATTGTGCCATTGAAAGATCTTCTCCTCAGGGGGGCCTGGCTGGCTCAGTCGGTATAGCAAGTTACCCTTGATCTCAGGGTTGTTTGAGCCCCATGTTTGGCACAGAGATTACTTAAAAATAAAATCCTAAAAAAAAGAGAAAGAAAAAAAAGAAAGATATTCTCCTCAATTTAACGATGGTTGATGCGATACATCAAAAAGTGTTGAACAATGAAGGCATTTTTCCCATGTGGCCAAGGGACAATGTAAATAAATAAAAACGAAATATTTTCTACCCTACAGAGGGGACGCCTGTTATGTGTTACATGTCTTATGGCATATGTGGCGCTATACCATGCATTACATTATGCTATACAATGTTATTTCTTTCTCCTAGGTGTTTGCTTTCTAGTTGTGTGAAGCCCTCTCTAAATGAGTGCCTAGCTTAAGGTGTGCTGAATTTGGGATAGATGCTGAGGTAAATAGAACAGGAAGAACTGGTTCCCTCTAGGATGTTTCTTTCTTCGTCTTTCCCCTCTGTCTCATAGTTCTCTCTATCTTGGTGAACTATATTCAGGTACATAGATTGGGGAATGTTACTCATCTTTACCCATAGGATGTTAGCTCTTCACACTAAATCTCAACCCTAGTGCAATCCTCTCTATAGCTGGGCTCACTGTGCCAGACAAACTTTCTACGCATCAGAGCTTCGAGTAGGCCTACGGTAATCGGGGGATAAACAGCTGTTACCAGACTATTCGGCATAAGGGATTATACCTGATGGGAAATCAGGCTGAATCTCTAGGCAATGCATGTGGGCCTCCTAACACACAGATGTTAGGAAATTGGATTATTAACCTGACAGCTTTAGGCTCGGGGGCATGGGTTTCTGCTTTCTTTGAAGTTGGTGTTATTAATCTTTCCCATTCTGTCCTCAGTACCTCTGGATAAGCTTTAACTCCCATTTGGGCTTTAACGCCTTTAACTTCTTTAACTTCTGGAGGACCAAATTTTCAGAATTGTGAAATCTATTGTATCTAAGATCCCATCTATAATATGTGCATCACTATGACATGCATCATTAAAAGGAAGGAAAGGACGAATCTCTGCCAAGTTAACAAGGACCCAATTTTTGTATCACCTACGGTTTTTATTTTCTTATTTAAATGCCTCTTATATATCACTTTCATGCATAAGAAAGAAAATGTGAGAAAAATAATTGATTAAATGATTCTAAAACTACAACTTCTTTATATTCAAAGTACAACTTTTTGAATTGGGATCATCAATGTGCTTATTTTTTCCTCACATAATTATTCTCTGATCATCAGCATTACTGATGTCATTTCCTAAAAGAATGCTGTACTGTATTCTCCAGGATTTTTAACCAAGAATCCGACACCTTTCTAAAATTTTTGATACATGAGGGCAAGCAATGACAACTACCTGCTCTTGGATGACAACAATTATAAGTTATCCAAATTTAGGTACGTTAAAATCTGAGAAAAAATCCATGAAATAATGCAGTTTCACTTTATCTGGAAATTTCATAATCTCAATCACCGTAACTAAATGATAGGCATTTATGCTTCCAAACATCCAGGACTCACCCCATAAATACTCTTGACCCTGCAGTGGCACATTTTCAGTAGTCAAAAAAAAAATTCCATGTATTATTGAGTTCTTGATAGCACAAGGATGCATTTTGTATAGAAAATATTGCTTCCCTATAACCATAGAGAAAATATGAGCATTTTTAAATTGCTTCCAGTTGTGGGTTTTGCCCCAGTAAGCTGTCCCCATCCAGGGCTTAAAAAATTTCCAGAAACTGGTGGTATAGTTTATTATATCAGGAAATGTGTGGTGCCAATACAGTCCTATGCAATCAGGGAAATCCTCACTCCCACCTCCACATACATATGCATTCACTATTATTCCAACATTTTCCATGTTGCATGGAGAGATTTTGTAAGCAGATTATAGGGGTTTATATTTTATTAGTGAGCCAAGTGCCTATACTGGTAGCTAACGAAGGTTTAATAATTGACAGGTATCCTATCCAGAAAAAGGGAGTCTGTCAGTATGTCCATAATAACTCTAATTTCTCAAGTCAGTAGCCCCAGAAGTAAAACACAGTCTCTCTACGCTCCTTGATTTCTTCAAAGGAGACTCCAGAAACGTTGGTATTATGTAAGCAACTTTACTTATATTTGAGAAGATGGAGGGAAAACATGAAAATGTAACAAAAAACTTAAATTGAATATTCTTCATTCTTATCCTCAACATTTCTGTAGAGATCTAAGCTGCCTGATCCTCTCTCATTCTGCTATTCACAAATTCTTTTCTTATTCCTCCTCTGCTCTTTCATACATTTCACATTCCCTTTCATACTTCTCTGCTCTATTTTATACCTTCCCTCACACTCCTCTGTTTCCTTTTGTACCATAATTTCTACTTCTTTCTTGTCTACAGAGGTTTAATAATCTCTCCTCTATTTCCTCAACTCATATATTAATTCCTCGAAGGGCTCTAGGAGGTAAAAAAAATACTCAAATAGAAATTAAGCCAGCCATATTTCCCATGGCCTGTATAGTTCTCAAAGACTTCATGGAAGAGCTAGGCTTGAACTGGAAACTGAAGTACAGAGAATAAATGGGATGAATCAGAAAGAAATTCTAAGCAGGAAGTCAGAAGGAATAACAGGAGTATGAGGGAGAGTTCTGCCTCACTTATTTAGAGAAATTAGCTCTCCATAATTAGTTTCAACCAGTCAGACACTTGAGCATAAGCCCTTCAGCTTCACTCTGGCACTCATGCTTTGGCATCAGTGGTAAACCATGTGCTCACTAAAATCAATTCATTGGCCAGGCTGCATTAGGGAACACCTTTTTTTAGTTCTAATTTTCAGAACCCCACCTCCAGAAGTTCATACTAACAGCTTCTAGGATTGGTGCTGTGATATACAGAAAAATTTTATTCATTTTGAAGTTTCCATCTGACTTAGTGATCATCCAGATTAATAAATTACTGCAGTTACAATGATTTAACTTAGTTACATGATCTAATATTTAAAGCAGTCATTCTGAGGAAGAAAACATGTTTTTCAGGGAGTAACAAATAATACTGCAAGAGTAAAATTCTGAAAGGGAGAGCCAAGCGATGTACCACTAAGACGGGCACTTGAAGAAACTGAGTTTAGTATGAAGTAGTATGAAGGTTAAGGGAATTTACAGGATATGGGGAAAATAAAGTTTGGGACATAAAAGTTGTTCCTAAGAAAAGGACCTGGGAAAGTAGCAAAATAAAATTTCTTGTATTTGCTATTTTTTTAGGTCCCTCATGAAAACTACAAATATTTGCATTCATCTGAATATCATCTCATTGACATTTTTTATTATCAAAGTTAGAGGTTGAGGGTGATGGTGTTTGGTTGAAGCTGACTGTTGCTTAGGTTGTACAAAGCCCATGAGTCTTGTGAAGGACATAAAGCATCTTCTCTGGTGGAATTATGTCATACATGTTTCTGTAAAAGATATCTAACTCTCCTTGGCTCACTGTCCAAAGTCCTCTGGGGGAATTCCATTCTAATATGTTTTAACCTCAGGATCTCTAAAAGAATCTTTTTGTTTCACCTAGTGATTGACACTTAGTTGGTGTGTAAGAAATATCTTTTGAATATGTGAATGATTGAATATATGATTGAATGTAGAGCCAACTTATCTTGAATAAGGAAAGGAAAGTTTTACTCTCCCACTAAGCTCTCCAGAGTTTTCAGAATGGTCAAACCAGATTTCTTATCTCATGTCTCTGTATACCACTTCTATTATAAATTAAATCAACTACCTAAATTTTCCAATAAGCCCTTTGAACCAATGAAAGTCTTTTCCATTATCATAGAACAGCAACCACAACAATGGTACTTTGAATACACTTAATATTTACATATTTATTGTGTTTCAGAGATTTCCAATAGCCAAAAACTTGCTTCTTGCTCTGGCCAGGCAACCTTTCAGAGAAAATTCCTTTGTAATAGGAGAATGATTGTAGAAGGCTCTGTGCTGACCTATTCAATTCCAAAATCTTATATGGCCTAAAGAAGAAATTTTACTCTTAAACTGGTCTTTAGTGGAAACATTACTGCTCACTCCATGGTCCAAATAATATATGATCTATAGGTTTATGCCACCATGACTAAACAGTGATTTCCTATTTAAATGGTAACTCATATGTCCTATCATCATGATTGTTCATATAGTGATATTAACTAGACAAATCTTAAATGCTCTGAGAAGATCTGCTACTCAAAAAGTCCAGTATTTAATATCACTCTTTCTTAACATTTCTAGTAATTGCATAGAAGTTCTTACACCTGTTCTGAATCAAGCCTAGCTATTCTGTGATGGCATCATGACACACACTCTTCTTTACATACCATAAAATGCTTGTGTTCCTGGGTTATACTACATTTATCTTGTCTATCACATATTCTGGGATATTTGGGGTTATTTTCCATTTTTAATATTATAAATTGTGTCAAATGACTGTTAGACTGAATAACAATCATCTAGAATGGGAGTCTTTGGAAGGGTTGCTTTACCAGTTAGTCCCTTCCCACTTGCCAAGGGGAAAGATCTTGGCCCTCATCTTACTATGTCCCTACTGAACCTAGTAGCCCTGCTTTGTTAATTATTTTCCCCTTCTTTAGCCTTGCTATCTGCTATGCTTTGACATGACTACTAATAACTCACCTGTGCAACCACAGTGGTGATACTGTCTGTCTTGAGACTCCAGGGCATCTTGTATTATTTTTGTGGTTATCTTTTGAAATTCTTCATAAAGTTGATTTCTGAAACCCCATTCACTTCTTCCCTGAATTCAAGACACATATATCACACTGTTTCCCTTACATTTCCATCTGGATATTTAAAAGGCATCTTAGATGGTAATTCACAGTCTTGATTTCCTTCCCCCGCCCCACAACCTCCCCACAGTATTTTCTAAAGCAGTGAATGGCATTCTATTGTAACTGCCTACATCACAAACTTGGAGATACACATGACTTTCTCACATACCTCACATCCAGTCAATCAGCATATCCTGCCATATCTATCTATCTATCTATGGATATATATATATATATATATATATATATATATATATCCATTTCTCACTCTTTAATAGCTGCCACCCTGATCTTAGCTACCATCATTCTTAATTTGGATTATTGTAGTATCTACCTAATTGATCTCCCTGCCTCAATCCTTGCTCCTTCTGTACTCTATTCTCAACATATCATTCTGAGTGATTCCATAAAGATGTTAAAGCAGGTCATTTTACGACTCCTCTCGAAGATCTTCAGTACACTTCTCACATCACAAGCAGTAAAAGTCAGAGTCCCAAAAGAAGATGATATGATCTCAAGTTGTTGAGCCTTTTGACTTCTCATCTCATCCCACCACTCAGGTCCTATCTGAGCTGCAGTGGCATCCTCTTTCTTGTTGATCTTTGCCCATGACAAGTAATGAACCACTTTGGAGGTTTTACACTTACTGTCTAATCTGACTTAAATATTTTTCTCCATTTTATCCATAAAGCTCCATTCTATAGTGTTTTCGTAACTGTATTTGTGAAAAGAAACTCTGACCAAATAATGTAAATAGTAATCCCAGATTAACCCACTCCTCCTGTATAATTATTCCCTTTATTCTGCTTTGTTTTTCTGCCACACAGATACACAAATACTTAAAATTTAATTCCCTTTTATGGAACTAACCATAGCATGTAAGCCTCATGACATCTAGATCTATTTTTTTTTTTTTTTTTTTTTTTTTTACTGATGTATCTTTATTACCTAGGAAGATGTTTGGTACAATTTGAGGGTAAACTAAATACTTGCTAAATACATTAAGAACAACATCTAGGGAATTATACATTCTTACATAGGGACTAGGAATGAAAGAATAGAAGAATGGGATGGAAATTTTTATCTTTGCTTTATCTGTCCACATCATAAAAATAAACATATCTTTTTGTTGTTGTTGTTCTTAAGATGTGCATGTGAGCATGTGAAGTTTTAACTAGTCTCTGTATAAATTCACTAAGCTTTTCCATGAGCCATTTTACAATGGCAAGAGATCAGTTGGAATTGTCATCAAAGGAACTTGTATAAAGGTCCTATTATAAGGATAAACCACATAAAAATGCATTTACTATCCTTTGCAACCTGACATGGAACTATATTAGGATAATCAGTGCCCATTATATAAAAGCCAAATGATACATTCTCCTAGAGTATGAGGAAATACGTTTCTCCTTATATCTCTCCTAATATAAAGTGTATTTTATTTAAAACAGAGAATGTTATTATTATAATAATATTCCCTTTTAGTTAACTTAGTTATTAAATTTAGGAACCATTTTACTCTAGATTTCTGGTTTAATTATTGATTCCCATTCACCAACATGATTTTTTATCTTCTATCCCTATTTTAACATTTCTTTGTTTTGGTGTTGTTTTTGGAACTTCAAATCAGTTGCATGGTATAGGTTTTTATAATAACCCTCTTTTTAAGGATGTAGACCATCATATTTATCCCCATAACAGAAAATTATTGGATTAAATAATATTGATTTATTCATTAGTAAATCATCCAAAAATATGGAGTAATAGCTCATCTTAATAGACAGAGTCGAACATTCTCTGGGCCACATTTTGCCAGTGTTTGGAGTTTGCTATTCTTTCCATAAATTGCCTAAACCTAACTACAGGCCATGGCATAGATTGTTTCCTTCCAACAAAGAGGTGAATAGATATTCTCTCTCTGTTCTGGCTTCCCTATTAGGGAATAGCAGTTCTTTGTTGTAGGCACAGTTGACAATTAATCATCACCAAGTTGGACTGTGGATCCAAGCCTCATTCTCCAAGCCAGCTTTCAGAGCAAGCCTTATATGTGGACTTACTGAGCCAAAGAAAATAGATAAAGTGGATGAGAGAGAAAAATCAAATAAATATTTTAAAGGGACAACAACAGGTCAGCACAATGAGTGAAAATATATCCACAGACACACAGCCCTGTGCAATTTTACAGTCCTGGGGACAAAGATTCTGCAATCTTCTGAAGGGAAGAAAAAGATGGTCCACGTACAAAATGATGGCCTTAAATTTCTCAATACAACACTTCAAGGAAACACGAAAAAATACTTTGAAAACATTTTTACAGAAAATGATATCTAACAAATTCATCACCTAGCTTAACTTCAGTTATGATTTCAGAATGAAGATATTTTCATAAATGTAGAATGTCAAAAATTATCTCCCATTATCTTTTCCTGGAAGTTATTTGATATGCTTCAACCAAAATGAGAGAGTAAACCTAGACCAAAAAAAAAAAAAAAAAGGCCTACATAAAACATGATTTCATTTTATTTCAGGAAAGAAATACACTGAAGAATATATAAGACATTGGTGAAAAGATGAATGATTGATGACAAATGCATAGCAGTCTTAGAGCAGGCGTAGTTTGGTCTAGAGAAAGTCAGAAGCCTCTGGGAGTTTAAAAGTTTTCAAGTTCTTCAAGAAAATTAAATCAACAAATTCTTGATGCACTGGGATAGTGAGAGGGTACATAAAGAACTGAATGAAAGTTGGGAGTTGAATTAGTGCTATTTTCATATAAGAATCTACAAAAAGTTAAAAATGAGAGTGAACTCCAGAGAAAAAAGAATATGCAAGAAATGAAAATCAACAATATATATGCATATATTATTTGCATTTATATATATATATGCACAAGGCAGAAAAGTATTTACCATATTAACATATATTAAAAGATACTATTGGTAGAACCAAAATGATGATAAGGCCTTATTGAGAATGGATGGGATGGTAGGGAAGATTGGGACTGATACTTAACCATTTTTGTAATATGCCCTGTAGACCTTTTAACTCCTTAAATTCTATTCATGTAGCTAAGACACAGATTCTTCCTGTTTGCCCAGGATTGCCCATGAGTACATCTGTAGTCTTGGTATAATCATCAATAGCACACCATTCATTCTCAAACGATTCCTAGTCTGGATGATAAATTATAGTGTCACCATGATTTAGAGTAAAAGGGCTTATTTCTTGCTCATGTTAAATGTAGGGGTTACTGGTGATTACACTTCACTCCCTGGTTTTTCTTTATTCTAAGATCTAGACTGAAGGAACAGCTCCCAATAGGATATGCTGTTCCTATGACAAAGGGGAAAGAACAAGAAGGCAACAAATGAACGTAATGGCTCTTAAAGTTTCTGTTAGAGAAGGGCACACTGTCACTTTTGCTCAAGTGGCCAAGGCAAGTCACATGCCCAAGACTGCTGTCAGGGGTACGGTGACAAAGAAGGTACTGCTTGTTACAGAGTAATAAATGGCTACATACAATCTAGTCTCTACAAGGAAGGCGGGTATAAGGGTGGGGAGCAACAATAAAATGTGTCACAGTATATAACAAAAGTCAAACCTGAAAAACATACAATAAGAATAATAGCTAAAAAACTGCTGTGAGAATTGGATTGTGAAATAAAAATAATTTGTATTTTGCTTTTTACTTTACGTTAGCCTTTATATAAGTAATCACATTTGATACATTAATCATAGAATGTACATTTGTTAATGTCCATTTTACAGGTGATGATATTGACATTAAAAGTGTAAATAACGTAATGAATTTAATAATTTGATACAAATAATAAAGCAGTCTTGTTACATATTTGGTTGTTTTGATCTCACAGATGTCTAGCTTTCTATCATCCCACATGTATCTATGTAGAACAAAAGAGATGTAGAACCATGAGCTGTTTTAGGACATGGTTTAAAATTTGACGTTGTTTAAAATGAGGTTATATTTCTTTTCACTGGACATAGGGTTGTACTTGATAAATGCAGTTATATATATTGATTCTTTGATTTCTTATCTTGTAAAATTAAATCTGGTCCATCTGCAAAGTTGTGTTGGGTGGTAAATGAATGATTATGGAATATATATATTCCATATACAGGAATATGTGATTGGTGCTAATATATAGACTCAAAATATTTGTTTAAGACTCAATAACAAAAGCATATAACTGTTGACTGAAATAAATTTTCTATAGGGATAAAATGTTCTGATCATATAACAAATATGTGGAGGAATACAGTAAGTAATGACACAATCACTTTTCTAGATTTTTACTTTCAAAACAAATTTCTACCCCTATTTGTTCCCTTGATCATTCATTCACTCAACAGCATTTCAATAATTACTTGCGCCAGTGAGAAACTTTCCTGTGCTTTAAGAGCTCAAAATCATGTGGTGGCAGCAGAAATATATAAAGTAATTGTTACAGAGTGATATACATGCTAATACAAGTAAATGCAAAAGACCAGAATAACACTTATGATGCACCTGTGGTTTTCTAACATTTGAGTCAAGCAGAGAGTCAGAGAAGAGTGTTAAATGCCAGGTTGCTCTAGAGAGAAAGAGGCAGGAAGAGGAGTGGAGAGCAAAGGTTAGAGAACATTCTTCAAAATAGAAGAAAAAAACAGACACATATGTCCTCTTCACAGTTTTCTTTGCGATGAACCTTACCAACTTGAAATTGTGTACCTGTGAATCTTACATCTCATTGCCTTGCTTCATTCTTTACTTCCACATGCTAGATAAAGGAGTCTATGCTTAAGGAATCTCTAGAAGCACCAGGAAAAATAGGTATGGTAGCTTCAATGCATAACAAAAAGACAATACTGAAGACTCTGAACACCTTGAGCAGAAATTCAAAACACATATGAGGAGTAGAAGCGGCAAAGGTAGGGAAGGCCAGAAACTCTGGTGCCAGTAAAGGTGCAGGAAAGGCACGTAAGGTCAATCACAGTAGGGCTTCCGATGTGAAAGGTAAAGATTTCATTTAAGTCTGGGAAGCTTTTGATAGTGGAGGAGCCCAGAATAACCAAGAAACACATCTGCTACATAAGATCAATGCCATTTTTAAAGCACCAGGATAAATTGGACTGAGTCGAATTTCCTGCTGTGATTCTAACACTCCCACTGCTCAGCTCTTCCCAAGTAAAGCTTTAATGGTTTTACAGAAGCTTTTATTTGTCTGGTAGTATCTAAAGAAGGCTCTCTGTTTTCAGCAGCCAATTCAAACAACCAAAATAACTTGGTTGTTGCCTTGTCTCAGACTTAAATTCATTGATTTACTAGAGATTTTTCTATTTCTGGCAATATTAAATTGTGGAATCATTGACTTTTCTTAATAATTTGTTAATGATATGATGTTATCCAAAACTAAGTGGTATTTATTATCAGATGAAACTGTGTTCTTACTTTATCTGAACAAACAATAAGCAATTTGAGTACTTATATATATAGATATAGGAACACATATGTATATATTTTATGTCATTTGTGTTAAATTTATGAAGGTAATTATTTTGTATCCCAAATCATAACAAAACAAAAACAAACAAAAAAACAATAAGAAGTATCAGAGAACCCAGGTGAAGAACATTTATATAAATTAGAAATGTTTTAGTTTGTAATTTTTGCACCTGATGCTTTATAAAAAAAGAATCTGTTTGAGTCCTTGATCGAATATGCACTGAATTTTTTTCTTCCCTGAATTACTGTATGCAATTTTGATTATTGATATGTACTCTAAACACATTGATTTTCGCAATTCTGAAAGCTGATTTAATAAAAAACCAAAGCATACTTTCATAATGATTAAATAACTATGCAGTAATTCATGAAGTCAGCTAAGTACAGATTTGGTTCAAGGTTTCCATTTATTTTATTCAATATTAGTATCAGGCTAAGTAACAAGTCTAGCATATATGGAAAACAAACAATTATTTATTTCCTATACTCTTTCTAAACTAATTAAAATAAAAATTCTATGATGCTAAAATTGTTTTGTTTCAAGTTTTATTTTATTGTTAATTGACAACTAAAATGCCTTGATTGAATTTGAGTTTTATTTAATAAGTAATCATGGGGATAAAATTTATATTTTATAAAAAGCAGGTCAGGTAACATATGATATATCAAAGTTCACTAAATGAATCTAACACATAGGAGAAGGATATGTCAACAACTGTAATAGTTACCATTATCAATATAACTGTAGGTCAGAATTCAATGTAGAATTCTCTATAAGTAAGATATTGTTTTTATAATGTATAGATGTTTATTTCCTTCAAAGGAGATTGATGACTTGAAATATAATTAAGCTGATGGCATACCACTTAGTCATTTTAGTCCTAGTTTCTTGGGATTATCTTGGTTAAATACCATAAAAAGGTATGGCTAGTGTAAACACAAAATGTTTTAATATATACAGTGAAAAATCAATAACTTTTATAGACAATAAATTTAAACATTTAATTACATTAATTCAAGCTATGTATGTGCATATCTTTTAAACATTTAAAATATAAAATACATAATTAAAACTTTATCAGAAATAGTTTGAATGCCTGATATAGTTCTTCAAATTAATATTAATGTGATAATTCAAACTGAAAACATTTCAGCTAAATTACCTGCATGACTTCATTTTGTACTGATTTTAACTTCAATATTTGTCTTTTTCATAATTGTCTAAAATTTAAAAAATCTACATATTAAAATATGAAACTGAGAATTAAGTGAATAGGTGATGAATTAAATAATTTGCCCTAAACTTGACTCCCAGAAAAGTAAAATAATTTTCACATAAATTACACACGGAATTAATTACCTCAATTGACTGTTTTATCTTGCATAGTTAATTGGAGATTAAATTCTTTGTTTAACATTGTCAGGTTTATTTGTAAATATGAAAAATGTAAATATGAATTTGAAAGTGAATATTTTTTAATATTTTATTTTATTTAAAATATGCACCAAAACTGCACAAATATTTTATAGTCCAAACAAGAAAACATTTCCAGCATTTGTGTGAGATGGAAATTCTGAATAGACGGAAAAGAGTCAGTCATTTTATAGAGGGTGAGCCTGTGACTGTGTCGTTCCCTGACAGTAGCTCACATTAGTGAAAGTTGGGGAAGTAAGGAAGGGATGGAAGGAAGAGAAGGCAGAATTCAGTGCAATAAAGTACGAAGCATTTGGGAATCAGAAAACCTGGGCTCTGATTGCAGTTTTAGCTAATGTGTGTGTGAACTTTACCAAGTTATTTAGTTTCTCTGTGAATGTTGATTTTCTCACCTGCATATGCAAAAATGAATGCAATCTGTACATGGTTATTATGTGGACTGAACAACATATTTTCTATAAATGGCCTAATATCAGGCCAGGCATATTTCATTAAATGTTTGTTTCTTTTTCTTTTCTTTCTCCTCCTCCTTCTTCTTCCCCTTTTCCTATCCCACTTCTCCTCCTCCAACTCCTTCTCCATATTCTTCCTCCTCTTCCTCTGCCTTTTTTCCTTTTTCTTTTCCTTCTCCCTCTATTATCATTACTACCACGAGAATGGGAAAGGGAAAGAATAGGAGCTGCTGAAGTTTAGAGTCTGATGAAAAGTGAGATATAAGGGAGCCACTTGGTTTGTGTCAGGATAAGTTATTGTTTGGAAACCATTTGGGGACACATTAAAAATTGATAAATTACAGTGTTCAATATGTGCAGGATAATAGTTAATAAGTAAAATGATCAGTACTTCCCTGATGTTAAAAAAAAATAGCAAGGTGCTCATAAAGAATGTATAATTTAGGAGGTATCAAAATATTCAAAAATGTTACTTAAAAGAATTAATCTTGTTCATTCTGGCAGACATTTCATGGCTTAGGTATGGTAAATAAAGGCAATGAATTAGTTAGTATTTGTTATTAAATTGAATCTCCCCAGTCTTCTTAGTTTCATATATCTGAGATAAAACTAACCAATTTGCTTTTGCTAAACTATTGAAATGCTAATCATTTGAATAGGACCTAGACTGTAGTCAGAATACAGAAGAGACATAACATATCTGAGACTTCTGCCAAATGCAGAAAATGTTCACATTACTAAACATTACATATTGGAAAAATATGGTCAAAATACAAGTTATAATATTATTCATTTGATTATCATGATAATTAAAAATGGCTTAGAATCTCTCTGAAAGCTATCTATTTTTTTTTCTTGAAAATGTATTGGCTTTTATAATAAAATTGTGTATATGTATACGCACATATACTCATTGTAGAAAACTTATAACAAAAATCATAAAATCTAAAATAAAATTCTATGTTGCAAACAAGATACAGAGAGTGAATGTTTGGTGCACACCTATCCAAAGTACACACATATAAATTTATATCACATATTTAATAAATGGGATTATAGTGTCTATACCATTTTGTACTTAAATTTATCACCACATTGTGCTATGTGATTCTCCAATGTTAGTGAATTGACTTAAATAATAAGAAAAATGCTCACATAGCACTCCATTCCTGTTTACTTGGAAAGATGACTCTGTGAGAAGAATGACATTGGATAAAACAGACAGATACGTTTCCCTAAAATTGGGAGAAGTTTCTTTCCAAAAATGATTCTATTTATGGGTTAAATCTAATTGTTCCTGAATATCTAATAGCATATTTTCAAGCAATGTCCATCAATCATTCAGTAGCAACTTAGTACAGTATTCCTATAGATTTCCTGGTTACAATTGTTAAACAAATGTTTCCTATTCTATAGCTGTAGCAAAGCTCTTATTTTATCCAAAAATCTAATTGTTTTCACGATTTTATTTTTCTTGCTTAAAAGAGAAGCATTTCTAAAAAATACTGAGAATGCTTTTTAAATTATTAATATGAAAGTGTACTTTAGGAATACCCCACAGTAATGTATCCAGACAGCATGTCTCTGGGTACTAACACAGTGGTTTCCTTTTAGGTAAAGAAAATGAAAAATATTGATTCTTCAAAGCCATGTTAGTATAGAAAAGGTCAGATATTGACCCTTTGTAGTTTGAAGCTTTATTTTTTTTTGGTCTGTAGATGGCCAATTCCTGTAAACAATTTATTTATAGGAAATAATCCATTTATGAATTTACCACTTCAGTTATGAACTCTCACACAACATAAGCCTGAGGTTCAATAAGCTTTACGTTATGCTATTAAAAATAATGTTTGACCTTAACCATATCTATATCAGTTAAAAGAGTGAAGGTATCAAAAACTGACAAAATCAAATTGGGAATGACTAAAATGTCAAGATTTAACATGAAAGCACTGTCAAGTAATACCAACAAATTCTAATATGTTTGTACCAAATTTTGGTTATATTGATATTTCAATGGGTTGTTTTAGTCAGTTGAAGATAATAGAAATTCCCCAAAGTTTCATTTCAATTGTTAAAGAATTCTCTTCTTTGACAGATAATGCTTCTCTTATATTGGCTCACTTTTTTGTTTTTTTGTACTTTTTGAATCTAATGGTACATCTCTACCTCTTTATGCTGAAGTTAAATAACCTGAGAAGAGAATCATCTTGTCTTATGGTTCTTTCTCGAAATGACCTACTTGGACTTTCTGCTGGGGTCCACATGTGGTCCATGAGAAAACACACGTATCTTTATCCCACCTCCACTATTCTGCAGACCCCTTTTCTGACCAGATCCCCCACCCTGTGCCGCATATCCTTACTCCTCAACGTGGGACCTCTCTCCCAAAGTTGCTATATTTGAAGAGGGGCTATCGTTCATTATCACTTTTGGCTTCAAAGAAGTGAGAGAAAGCAGAGTATCATTTTTGCAGACCTATAACATTTTTTCTTAAGAAGATGAAGTTAAGAAATGCTAGGGATCAAAACATTTCAGTGGCTGGGTCATGCTGACCTATACACAATTATCTCTAAATTGCTTATTCAAATATTACACCCAAATATATTCAGTTTGGCTCTGAATTTATCAAGGTATGATAGGAGGAAAAATATTCTTGGGACATTCCCCACAGAATTTAGTCTAATAATTGGTACCTCAACATCCTTCATCTCTTCCCTGCTGTGCCATTTCCTACTGCGCTCAAATCTTACTCCGAATCCATAAAGACTGGACAATAGAACCTGGAAATAAAATAAAGCAAATAATATATTTAGACTTTTTAATATAAAGTATTAGACAATGATAGTTTGGTTCCAGTTTTACTTACAGAGCCAAAACTTTTTAATGTAAGACAGAATCAAAATATTGGGGTTCTAAATCCTACCTGAATTTCTAAGTGATACAGCATTTACTCTTCATGTATTTTAGTTAATGCATTAGTAATTTATCACAGCATCACAAATTATCTGTAAATACATGACAGGTATTTACAGTGAATAAGATCTTCCCATTTCCATGGATCAGGGATTCAGACAAGGCTGAAGGGGGTCTGCTGGTGCAGGATCTCCCATGAGGCTACAGTCAAAGGGCCGGCTGGGACTTGCAGTCATCTCAAGGCTGTCTGGGAGAGGGTCTACTTCTAAGCAAACTCAGGGCCTCAGGTTCTTTCTGGCTGCTGGCCAGGTTCACGTGTTCCATGAGCCTCTCCATAGGGCAGATGACAAGACCAAAAGGGTATATAGCAAGAGAATGGATATCCTATCACTTCTGTCATACTCTATGCATTAGAAGTGAGTTACTAGGTCTAGCTTTCAGAAGAGGGAAGAGGACTGTCCAGCCTATGAAATCTAGAAGATGAAGCTGACTGGGGGCCATTTTAGAACTTCTCTAACAGGGTTAATCATTTATTGTTCATCAACCTTCTAACAGTAGACATACATTTTATACACCATTGACCATTTTTTGTAGCACTACAAACTGTTTTAGTTCTAGGGGATACCATGTTGCATAGTATCTGCCTTAAAATTCTATCTAGAATTCAGATATTAAATGATTCCTCCATGTCCATGAAGCTTAGGGTATGTGAGATGATGAAAGGAAAAGTGAAAGCTTTCCCATTCAGAAATTTAACTTACAGAAACAGCTTATCATTTGTAATGCAGCAATTTTATTTAAACATTTGATACCTTCAAACAACACATTAAAATCATTGCTAATTTACTATTTTTTCAGTTATCCAGTCAAATAATTAAACAAAACAAAAAACAAATAGAGAAATATGCTAATGAGATAGAATTTCTAACAAAATAGTTCCCTATTGATGCTTTAACAAATAACTGCAAAGTTAGTGGGTTAAAAAAACATACACTTATTACCTTACTTCTGGATGTCCAGAGTTCAAAATGGGTCTCACTGGGCTAACATCAGAAGCTTTTAAAGTCTATGTTCCTTTTTGGAGACACTAGACTAGAATCTGCTCTTGATTTTGTGTGTAAGAGAGGTGTTTGTTTTTCCTTTCCTTTTCTTTTCTTTTAGCTTCTAGAAGTTGCCTAACTTGCTTGACTTGTGGGTCCCTTCCATCTTAAAAGCCAGCAGTGACTCGCTGAGTCTTTTTCACACTCCATCAAAGTGACACTGACTCTTTTGCCTCCCACTTTCACTTATAAGGACCTTGAGATTTTATTAGGCCTGCCCACATAACCCAGGATAATCCCCTCATCTCAAGGTCTGATGTTTAGCAAACTTAATCCCATCTGCAACTTTAATCCCTTCTTGTCATCTAACATGACATATTCATTGGTTCTGGGATTAGGATATAAACAACTTTGGGGGCCATTATTCTATGTGTGAAAATTTGAAATGTAAGATTTAACAGATGTAAGCTTGTACTACATTTACACATCTTCAATATACCCAATACATTGTGCAATTCTTTTAGCAACATCAGAGCAGATCTATATTTATTTATTTGTTAAATGAATAAGTCAATACATATCCATCAGCTTGCGTTGTTTTGATTTTGCTCTACACAAAGGAGCTAAGTCTCCTAGACTGACTATGAGTAGAGAGACGCGGACACCTATGTTTCCTATTCAGAATCATTTTGACTTGGACTCTCCTTTGATTGTGTTTTTTGTTGTTGTTGTTGATTACCACCATTTCCAATTTATATTTTCTTTGTTCTTTATTCTTAAAATACAATGGGCACAGACATTATGTAAGAAGATATAATGAAAATAAGAGCCACAGGAGGAATGAAAGGAGTAACTCAGATAAGGCGAATATCCATCATGAAGGAGCATTAGTGTAGTGAATCAAGTACACCATCTATCTTCTTTATGACCTGATCATTAGTCCCCTTTTCTCTAGGTGTGCGATGACATGACTTCTGTTATTTTTTCAAGGTTCTCTATTACCTGAGTTCTTCTCAGTATTACAGTAGTGTATTTGATAAAGTCTAATAAGTAAACTCATTTTCCTGCTCCATTTCTAAATCTACATTATCTATTTTAGTGAATGGTTTAACACACAGTTGCTAAAAAATGGAACTCATCTCTGCTCTTTATCCTCCATCCTCTTCCAACCCAATCCTGTTCAGTCCTGTCATTTCTACCCTTTCACCTCCATCTTCACTTCCAGAGCACACTCAGGTCTAGTTAGATCATACACCTTTAATCTCTGTCTCTTCTGCTTCCCCATTTGTCTTTTATATATTGTCATAAATAAATTTTCAAATTAATATATGATTGAAATGATCTTTTATGTAAGTTTTCTCAAGGACACTCCATTTTTATAAACTCCTGAGCCTGGCATTTGGCGCTTTTCATAATGTTACTTGGAACTATTTTTTTTCAGACTTGCTTGCAATTGTTCCTCTAGATATAGCCAGTACTCTAATCTCCCTGATTCATTTGCAGTTTACACAGCACACATCTTTACTTACATGTCTTTATTCA
Organism: Cryptoprocta ferox; assembly: GCA_028646485.1. Classification (NCBI taxonomy): domain Eukaryota; kingdom Metazoa; phylum Chordata; class Mammalia; order Carnivora; family Eupleridae; genus Cryptoprocta; species Cryptoprocta ferox. Next base: position 58,587,818 of record CM053572.1, read on the forward strand.
AGGCTGCTATTAAGTATGCCCTTCCTCTCTTCTGCTTCTTAGATTCCTATAATTACCCAGGAAAGCTGTGAATTCTCCTCAGCTTCCCTTACCAGCTCCCAAACCAACTTAAGTAAAATCAATCCCTGTCTTGTTATTTCTCCCACATCTATTTTTAAATCTCTATTATAACAATGGCCTCCCTCCCTTCCTCCTTTCCTTCCATCATTCCTTTTTCCTTCCTTCCTTCCTTCCTTCCCTCCTTCCTTTTCCAGTTTGGCCCAAAAGTATTCAGGCTGGTATTTTACCATCTTGCATTGAACACCCTGATCTGAATTCAGATGGTATCCTGAATATGTACACATATATAGTGTGTGTATAGATATCTAAAATTACACTCAACTTGGGAGAAAAGAGCACTGGAGTAGTGGGAAGAATTCTCATCCATGGATGTTATGCAAATGTACAGAGCAAGGTCTGGACAACCTTGTAAGTTTTTGAGCTTTTTCATTTTGAGCTTATCACTCTCCCCAGAGTAGACCCTCAAGACATCCCCTCTCTGGGACAGATGCTCCCCGGAGAGCCTGGAGACTCTTATCCTCAGTGTGATGTAGCCACCAAACACAGATTTAATAAATGTGAAAATAATGACATTAAATGAAAAATAAAGCACCTCAGCCTCACGTCGTTTATGCTCTTCCCCAGATGTGCACTGACCCATTACTTACATCAAACTCAGACTATAAATCTTTTCATTTACATATCCTTGGAGTTCTGTGAGTCACACTTCACCTGAATAACTTTAAGAGGCTCATGGGGGCAAAATAGATGGAAAATTACATGTTCATCCAGAGACGAGATTACATAAATTATTATTACTAGGCTCTATTATCCTGCTACTCAGTCTCCCCTCTGTGACCATTTTTATTACATACATTTTTTATTACTATTATTTTTTAATTTGCACATACTACATGAACACTGCGGTGTGTGGTACATGACACAAAGAAGTCATCACTTCTTTTCAGGCTTTTCAATATAAGTAATCAAGTTCAATATTTAGGCTTTAGTGTTACTTTATACACACATGTATACAAATACACACATTACACATACATATGTCAGTAAATGAAGTGATTGAAAACCAATGTGCAAATACAAAATCATTAGTAGCTGCTTGATAAGGACAATTTAAAAGGAAATATATATGACAGCTCATAATTTTAAATCAGAGTAATTTTTTTTCTATTTCTATTTCTATTTTTCAGATAGAATTCCAAATAAATAATTTCATGGTACTTTCTACATATGGCCTTTGGCACCATTACCACATATTCTCAAAGTGTCCCATGTATTAAATAGTCTCCTCTCATAGCTTAAAACTAGAAAATGTCTCAGGTGGACACATCAAAGTCATTTGGCAGATAGTTGAAAAGGAGCAGTAAACTAGTCTACATGAATTTCGTGTAATCTAGATCTAGGCAGAATCAGAGTTATTAGAGGAAAAGTATTTGTATAATTCATTAGCAGGCCATGAAAACATGCCATTTGGTGGAGCTCTTACATATTAAGTGTACTAGTATAAGACATCATAACTGGTGAATCCACCCAATGGCATGCTTTATTTTCAGTAATTAATAAATACAAATGGACTTTACTGCAGCTAGTTTAAATACAAATCAAATAGGGAGAAGTAGCAGGCTTTAGTGGCTGTAGGAGTGGATGAAGACAGAAAGAACATGAATCACCAGACTGGTGATCACCAGAGCCAAATCCTTGTTTTTTCCTGGTTTCCTAAATTAAAATCCAATCCTGCTTGAAGCTTGGCTTTGTGACCACTGAGACATTGTGTTCTACTGATCTATTTCCCTCAGAAATTAGTATCATATGCCTTCAGTACTTCATGTATTCTGAATCTGCCTCTATTTACAACACAAAGAAGCTAAAGGCTGGAAGAGTAAGAGGTGCACAACCTCGTCCACCATGGACATCCACACCACAGTAGACCATGTGTCACAATCAATAAACTTACATTGGCACATGATTATCTAGATCTTTACACTGTTCCCATAGTCTTGCCTTCTCTAGAATGTCATACAGTGAAAATCATACAGTACATAGTCTCTTCAAATATGCACTACTGTTTTATGTGAGGAAAATGTATATAAATTATATGTATCCTTATGAAATATTTTTCTCAACATTAATACTTATAAATTTTATCCTTCTTATCCATCCAGCATGTATACCAGCTTCATACATTTTAACTCCTGAGGGCATTGTAAGTATTAACCGTAGGTTGATCCATTCACTTTGAGGGATGGTTCACACATGTCAGTATCTATATATTTTTTTCCCTCTTGAGTGTTTAATCCACTCATAGAAAAATCTTCCAATTTCTTTCTGAGGGGTATCAGACTGCTGTCATCCTTACAGGAACCAAGTGTTAAAAGGTAAGTACTAGAGTCTCTCAAATTAGTACACAGAGTTTCTCCTCTTGATTTCTCTGACGTTTGTATGTTACTCAGCTTTGCCTAGTGTCTTGGAGATCACTTCTAGGACAGGAGTAGTTTTCCAGGATAAAATCTTCCAGTCATCAGACACTAGAGGGATAGCTACCTGGCACTATAAATTGAAGAATAAGTATAGAAGATTCTAGTTTCTTCAACCATCTTTCTATTTTCATCACTTTCCCAAGGCACTTCCCTAATCAGAACTTTCTGCTTGAGGCCCTGTACAAGATCTCTGGGCTATATGGGTGCTTAATACTCAGCTTTCCTCCTTTTTCATCCACAATTATTATTTCCAGAATGTAGTCATCTCTACCTGTTATTTTTCTCCTGTTTTCTTTATCTATATGGGTTTATATTTTATTTATATTTTATTATTTCTTTATATGGGTTTATATTTATAGAGCAAATTGTTGCTATTATGATTACTGTTGCTATTGTTATGGTTTTATTTATTTTCTGTCAGTTAAGTTTTTGAGAGAATTTTAAATAAATATGTTACCATATTCCTCTGGTATTATTTTTAATAGAAGATAAAAAAGCCATTTTAATTTTTCTACAGTAAGATTGGCCTGTTCTGTTTTTCTATTTATATCAAATATTAAAATACAGCATTTCTAAAAGTTCATTATTTCATGAAGATCTGAAAATTTTTTCAGAACAATGCCACTTATCTTATTTCATTCAAGTATTCATTTAACCAATATTTATTGTGTGTCTATAATATTCTATACTCTGTTCTAGATTCTTAGGATACGGCAGTGAACAATGCACATAAAAATCTCTGCCTTCACGAAATGTTCCTTCTAGTGGAGAAAGGATGGATAATAAGCAATAAAATAAATGACTAAGTCAATGATATAGTACCTCAGAATGTAATAAATATTCTGGCAAAAAAACTAGAATAGTTCATGGTAAGAAGTTGCATTACTAATTTAAAAAGAAATATATAGAAATTACCAACAAAACATACATGGTAATCATTTATGTTATGATTATTATTTATTAAGCATCCATTACATGATATGTGACACATGTAACGAATCTATGACCAACATTGATTAGAACAAATTTAATTAAATTCCAATTTTATATATACTCATTTCTATTATAAAGTGAACCCATTAAAAAATAATCACAGAATTACCCTAGTTTCTAGATAAACTTTTTTTAAAGTTTAACGGTTTTTATTTAGAGAGAGAGAAAGAGTGAAAAAGGGAGAGAGAGGAAGAGAGACAGAGAGAGAGAAATCTCAAGCAGGCTCCAAACAGAATGACATGAAGCTCAATTCCAGGACCCTGGGACCATGACCTGAGCTGAAATCAAGAGTCAGATGCTTCACCAACTGAGCCTCCCAGATGCCCCTCTAAGTATACGTTTTAGAGTAACTTATGGTTTAGCTGAAATGCAATACACACACACATGGGAATTAATCATGAAATATGGATTTTGTTGTTTTTGACTTAGATTAAATTCAATTAACAAATTAAATATTTTTATAATGAAGGCATTTTTATATCTTATTTGAATGAGTTAAATGTTAGTCACTTCATATTTGATACAACTCAAGTAGCTTCAAATACTTCTTTCTAACAACAAAAAAAGATTACAAACAATGTTTATAGGAAATGAAAACATACAAAGTAGAGTATAATTTCACCTATTTATCAATAAAGGAAAGTTATTTTTTATCAATTTCGTTTGATATACTGAGTGAAACTACACCTTACTACCTCCATGCCAGCACCTCTAGGGGAAGTCATATCATTGAATATTCAGATACATACATAAAATAGATTCAAACAAACTTACATTAATACTATCAGTCTGTTTAAAGCATTTGTTAATAACAGCAAACCCGTCCCCCCCAACCCAACCTCAAAGTATCTGTTAACAAATAACTTCCTTTGCAAGTCTGTTCCTCACAGTACCTAATGTGATAGGGTAGCTTTATAAAAAGAGATTGCTGAGTGTAGCTATATGTGATATGACCTCCATTTGATGTAACTGGCAATTTCTTTAATGGAAAGTGCTTAGAAATGCACAGCAATTGATTTTGTTTCCTTCCTGTAGTGGACAAAAAGTGTTCCTACTTTGATTACTGTTGCATCATAAAGTCATATTCAAGACTCCTGAGAAAACAATGCCAATAACTAGAATCACAATTTATCTTTTACAACAGTTGTATACTATACCTGAGCACAATTAACATAATTAAGACAAGATTTAAATTTTACTTTGAAAATTCCCCCAAACTACTTTTTTTAAATCCAAGAATATCAAGTGAATTCTCCATAACAACTTATTTTTTTCTTTCATTTCAATGCTTTCTAAAATGCTAGAATTACAGAAGACATATATTACATTCAAAATAAATATTTAAAACTTTGTAAATGCATATTTTATATGTTTAATGACTACATGAAGACATTTCTTTTGTAGTGTTTGGCATTCACATCATATAGCTATGCTCCATATATTATTTAAACATTTTAAAATTACAGTTAATTTCTGTTCTAAGATATTTTGTTCTATGTAAGTGCAGAGAGTATTTCAAAGCTCAAGAAATGTTGCTTAAATTTGTTTTTATAATAAGGCAGATTTAGCTAAATCACTGATATGATAATTATATACATAGATATGTCTGCAAATTATTAATAGAATTAACAATTGCATACAATTTTTATTTTATTAGTATTATTTTTTAAATGTGTATTTATTTATTTTTGACAGAGAGAGGGAAAGAGAGAGAGTGGGGGAGGAGCAGAGAGAGGGGGACAGAATCCCAAGTGGGCTATGCACTATCAGTGTAGAGCCCAAACTCATGAGCCCTGAGATAATGACTTGAGCCAAAACCAAGAGTCAGATGCTTTTTAAACAAATATTCTTTTTTTTAAGTATATTTATTTATTTTGAAAGAAAGTACGGACATGCAGGCTATGTCAGGCTATGCTCTGACAGTGCAGACCCAATGTGGGGCTTGAGCTCACAAACGGTGAGATCATGACCTGAGTCGAAACCAAGAGTCCAAAGCTTAACCAACTAAGCTACCCAGGTGTCCCAGCACATAATTTTTAGATAATAGACTTGTGTTATTTACATAGAGTGTTCCCCAAAATACAAGAAACATTTTTAAAAGTATCATAAACGATATATTTCAGATAAACAAAAATTGATTATTTTGTAGGTATTTTGCATTAAAACTTTTGAAAGACAGTATCCAAAATATATTTTTTAAAGATTTTATTTTTAAGTAATCTCCACACCCAACATGGGGCCTGAACCTACAACCCTGAGATCAAGCGTCACATGCCCCATAGACTGAGCCAGCCAGGCATCCCCAAACACAGTTTTGCTTCAAATAAATCTATATCTTTGTGAAGCTATAGTTAAATAAAACGTAGAGACTTTAAATATAATTGGCATGAACACATAAATCAAGAAAGTATTAAATCAGTGGTTATGAGAGAATAAAAATAAACTTTGCAGATGTGATAACCTTAATGGAATTATTAGAGTAATCAATATACATAATTTTTAACATGTAAAAATATTTTTATGTTATAAAGTTTTCCTACTCTCTTGAATTTTTTATACACGAATATTAAAAAGTATAAAAGTGTCAGCTTTAATTTCTCTTTGTGCTTTTGTTTTAAATGCAGTTACTAACATTGAGCCAACAGTAAGTACACACAAAAAAGCATTTATTTGCCATTAGATATTGCTTCTGGAAGATTTCCATTGCAATTATACCCACTAACATGTACAAATCCCTCTGCCTCCAGTTTAAGTATTAATATATAATATATTTTATTTAATCAACATGACTACCTTGTAAGGTAGGTATTATTAGAACCATTTTACACAAGTGGAAACTAAGCTATAAGTATGTTAAATAACTTTCCAATGTTTCATACATAATAAATGAAGTCAGGAAACTTGAATTCCAATCTATTGGGTTTATATCAACTATTACCTTTAAAATATTGAATTTACCTATCTTTTCATAAGCACATAAAAATAATTCCAGACAAATCACTGAATACCTACAATGTGCAAAGTCAGTCATGTTATACATATTCTACATAGCTGGGAAAATGTTATATTGATAGTTAACATTATAACTTGAATTAGAATCCATATTGGCTATAGCACATTTGAAAATGCTTGTTAAAAAAATCAAAACTCATATTGTATTTGTTTTTATTAATAGAAACTTGTTTGAATATTTTTGTAGACTTGATTAGGCAGGACGAAAAAAAATAGATCATAAAAAGACAAACTATTCTAAATATGTTGATTGATCATTTTTGATGAACAAGTATTCATTAGTCAAAACATGTTTTATTCATGTAAAAACTACCTAACATTGGAGGACATAAATCACCGAGTTTTAAAAAGCTGTCTATGATTTTTCTGTAGGTTTAATAACAAATCATGACATCTTTCATGACATTATTTTAAACATTACGTGTGCTAAATTCATAATTGTGTATTACAAATACCAGTTAACCAAATAAAATATTTAATCCTTAGTTTATTTCATTCATTCATTTATTTATCCATTCATCAGACAAATAACTTTAAGCATCTACTCCTTCCTATGATTCTTCTATTTGCTAAGGATATATTATGAAAAAGATAGACTGGTTCCTTATCCTTACAGAACTTACATTTTAGTAAGTGAGACAGGCAATAAGTAGGTAAAGCATTAAGTGAAAGAAAGAAAGAAATATGACACTGCTTTAGAAATCAATGGGTTATCTGTAAAAGCCTTTCAGAGAAACTTACATTTTGAAGGGAAGTTAAGGTAAGAAAGAATCTACCAACAAAGAATGGTGGGAAATCTATTTCAAGGCTCCCAGATGGGAAGAGTCTGGTATGTTCTATGACTGACAGAGGACTGGTGTGATGCTGTACATAAAGAGGGAACATGGTATGCGATGTGCTGGGAGAAAGGCAGGAGCCTGTCATGGTAAGGCTTACAGGCCAAAGATAAGTAGAGTGAACACAGACATTAACAGTTTCAGTAGGGGAGTTATATATTCCGAGTTATATTTGATAGAACTCTGGGTCCTATGCGAGAATGAATGGGAGAGGAAGGAGGTAGAAGTGGGGAGGGGATGGGGACCAGTTCAGAGTGTATTTTGATAGTTTCTTTCACAAAATTACATTTGGACAATGGTGGAGGTAAGGGAATTATGAAGAAGTGGATGCACTGGAGCAAAAATTTGCCTAGCTTTCTGGTGCAAAAGCTTCTGAACTAACGATGAAGAAAAAGAAAAAAAAAAAACAAAACTGTGCTCTAGTGAGGATCAAGGGAAATTCTGCCTGCCTCAGCTCCGCATCATATATGCTGGCTTCGTGTTCTGTTCAACTGCTTAGATTAAGTGACTGCAATTGCCTGGTAGCTGTTGAAAGTAGGTGCAATAGTATGAGAAGCAGGCAAGGAAGTGGGGGCCTGCTCTTTGGCAGAGGGCTCGGTTTTTTGCCAATGCTCCTGCTGTCTGCCTCTGAGGCCCAGATCCTCCTCCCAGGCCTCTAGAGTCTTCTAATGAGTACAACTCCTAATAGACAGTAAAATTAAAAGATTGCTATGGCTGTTGAATAAACAAGAGAACAAAAGAGAGAACAAGTTCAAGAAATATTTATTTCCTTTAAAGTTCATTGTATCATACCCTGTGTAGATTTTCTCCCTTCCCTTTAACTGCTCTTTTTCAATTTCCTTTGACGGCTTTTTCATCTCCACTCTAACTCTAAATATTAAGATTCCAGTTACCCAACACTCTTGCCCTAGATCTTTTCATTCATTTCCAAGGTTTCAAATATTTATAAATGGTAAATGTAATATATCTAATTCAGAGTCATCTGAGTTCCAAATCAGTTTATCCGGTCTCTAAACACCCCCTTCTTAGAAACATCTAATATATAATATAATATAATATAATATAATATAATATAATATATTCAAAAATAAATTCATGCATTCCCCACAATGGAGTGATTTCTTCTCTCATTAATGATACTGCTATCCATCTACGTTTCTATTCCAGTCTGATCGATTAGATTAAATCTTAGGACTTCCCTCTCCACTATTCAAATATAAAGAAACCATCACTAATCTTTGTCAATTCACTAATCTTAATGTGGTCTGTAAATGTGGTCCTGGCCTCTGTCCACCTCGTGGCTTCATCTTGTCCACCTCGCTCCCTCACTCCAATCTTTTCAGCTATCTGGTCTGCTTTCTGACCTCCAATGTTTCAAGCACTTTGATAACTCAGGGCTCTTCCAGATGCTGTAGTCTCTGCTTGGGGTGTTTTCCCCCTCTGTCTTCTTGCTTCAACTCTGATAAAGGTTACATTCTGCTCAATGTCCATATTGAACTATAAATATCACTTTCTCAAAAAGGTCTTATGCAACAATTTCCCAGTCTAAATTACGTTCATTTACTACATTTCCCTCCCCCCTTTTCCTATATAACCTTTATCATAGTTTGTCATGACACTTTTGTAATTACACCTTGTTTAACATAACCTCAGACACTAAATCATATGTTCCATGCAGTATGAATCTTGTATATTTTGCTAATTACTGTATCCATGGGTCCTAAAGTTACTGAGGATTTGGACTGCCCAGGTAAGTGGAGTAAGAATACTTTGCTTTTTTTTTGTTTGCAATATGGAGAAAATCTTATTTTAAAGAATAATTTCTAATAAACAATATGAGATAAATTATATTTCAAAGTTAACTATCTTTTCACTTAATAAAGAAAAGTAAAAATTAAAGCAGTCTCAAAACATGAACAGATTGTTACAAAGTACAACAAGATAGCATTATAATACATGTAATTAATGTAGTTTTTGAAAGTTTAGTCATTTTTTAAAGATTTCACTTGGCAGGGGAGTTATTCAAAAATGAATAAGAAGATTTGCAGCCATTGCATTTTCTCACTTTTTATTTTCAAAATACTGCATGCAGACATGTGGACTTTTTCCACTTTTTCTCTTGATCAAATGGTTATCCACTAGTGATATGTCATTTCTTTTGTGGTATTGTTTATTAGTTTGCTTAAAAGGCACTGAAATTCAGAATTGGATACTGAAAAAAATTTAAGAACACAGAAATTATTAAACTTTTGAAAGCTAGCAAGCATTGTGGTAGGTTGGGCTAATCTTAGGCAATTATTAGAAAACTATTTTAATAGGTTACTCAAATAAAATGTTTTTAAGTAAAAGAAAATGACAATAAAAGGAAAAGCAAGAAATATTGAGACCATCTACTGAAATATTACTTTCAGTAATTCTAATTTTTCCTAGAACTATGCATTTGTATTTAAAACTATATTATTTATACATATTCCACGCTATGTTAGGATTTTTATCATATTAAATAATTATCATTGATTTGTTATTACCAGCTAATAGAGCTTCTAACAACAACAACAACAACAACCACCACCACCACCACCAAATAATGGTATTTAGGAGAGTATATATTATCTTGTTTTAGGGAATGGTATGCTTGTTGGTTGTTTTATTTAGTTTGTTCTTAAGTGACTGAAATGGAATAATTGTATGCAGGTCCAGAGTTGTACATTTAGATATGCAAAATTTGATAGATGAGAAAAAACAATGAGAAAATATGGTATTCAGAGCAACAGTTCCTCATCAACTTAACCTTTATATTTTTATTTTCTTATTAATGACATTTAAAACTTCATGATCTGATTTTTTTGGTAATAATATGAAAATGTGGTTTGGAGAATGAACAATATACCCATGATTATATGATTGTGACTACGTAATTCTTTGTAATTTCCTGTATATAGTTTACTTCTTTCTTTATAGAATGTATTTCTAGCCAGTTCAGCTTCACTAGAAGAGTATCTGAAAAAAAGTTAAAAGATTCTTTACTCTTTCCGATGTATCAGGAATATCAGCCTTGATAAATACCATGATAAAAGTTCCAGGACTTAGCTAAGAGCCCTATTATTGTCTTCTCCTCCTCTCCTCCTGTGTTCCTGCAAATTAAAATCCACTTGCTCTGTCTGCAAAGCAGTTTTCCAGATGTCTCTAAGTCTAAGTGAAAAAATGACAGATGAAACATAAAAATGGAAAGGTTAAAAAACAAAAGTCAGAAAAATGAACCAGGTTGGGCTCAATGTAGTGTGTACAGTCTTGCCTTAATTTTCTTACCAACACCTGTTAGGATCAATATAAATGATAAAACTCACATCATTAGTCCTAAAATGAAATTCTATTAAAGAAAATATCACACAGTGTAGCTTTTTAAATGTTCAGTTATTCAATTTCACCAGTGCCGAGTCATTAAAATATAATTTTATAGGTCTGTGCAATCTGAGCCATGGATATTTGTTTTTCCAAGATCTTAAATATACAATTTTAAATAGTGTGAAAGATGAACAAGAAAGACTTCCTGCAGATAAGAAAATAAATGATTACAACTACTGTCACATTAAAAGTGATCAAGGTTTTCTTAGAAAATGCCAAAAAAGACAGAGAAACCCTAGATAATTTTCCAACACTTCCTTACCCAGGGATAAATATTATAGAAAAAAATATATCATTGAAAAAAAAAAAGAGATGAGGCGAATGCTGCTGCCTAGTTACCAATACATACCATCAACATCCAAACAAATCCTTCTTTTCTTTCTTGCAGGATTACTGATTTTATAATCTGAAATAAAAGTACTGCCAGATCTCACTCCTGTAGTGAAATACATTTAATATGTTATTTTCACTCTCTAATAAACTGTTGGTTTATTCTTCCTGAAGCAAATTCCTGGAAACAACTTTTCCAGTAATATTTTTATAATATTTTCTATTAGCTAATATCTTGAATTCTTCATGCTTATCCCTTGCTCTTCTGTCCTCTCTGACTGAAATGCTCTTTCCCTGTCCCTACATGCTGTATGAACAATTGTAGACAATGTTTTATGTGTGCATGTATTTTTACTTCCTTAAGGTAAAAAAAAAAAAAACCTAGAAAATGCTTAAAAACTAGAATCATTAAGTTGTATGGCAACTATATGCCGGGTTTTATAAGAAATTGCCTAAGTGTTAACTTCGTTTCATTTGTATTACCAACAGTAATATATGTTGCTGATCTCTGCAACATGTTAGTAATGCTAATTCTGTGTGTGTGTGTGTGTGTGTGTGTGTGTTGCCAATCTAAGTTGTGTGCTGGGGTACCTCAATGATGTCATCATTTTTTATTTCCCCACTCGCTACATATGTTGAACATACTGTTGTGTGCTTATCTGCCATCTTGTATACCTGCTTTGTTGCCAGTACCTTTACACATATTTTGCTCATTTTGAAATTGAGTTTCATTTGATGGTATTTGAGTTTCAAATGATTGGTGTTTATTATTGATGAGTTTTGAGAATTCTTTATATATTCTATATAAAATTACCTTATTGGATATCTGACTTGTAAATATTTCCTCTTAGTTTGTTTGTCGTCTTGAGATTCTCTTAAGGATGTCTTTGGCATAGCAAACATTTTTTTTAATTTTGATGAAGTCCTAATTACCATTTATTCATTTATAGATCATGCATTTGGTATCATATCTAAAATCCATTTGCATAACCCAGGGTTAGGCAACTATTCTCATGTTTTCCTCACTAAAGTTTTATAGTTTTACATTTTATAATTCATTAAAAATTTTTTTAAATGTTTATTTATTTTTGAGAGAGAGAGAGAGAGAGAGAGGGAGCAAGCATGGGAGCAGGGGAGGGACAGAGAGAGAGGGAGTCACAGAATCTGAAGCAGGCTTCAGGCTCTGAGCTGTCAGCACAGAGCCTGATGCAGGGCTCGAACTCACGAACTGTGAGATCATGACCTGACCTGAAGTCGGACGCTTAACTGACTGAACCACCTAGGCGCCCCTACATTTTATAATATATGGTCATTTTGAGTAGGATGTAAGGTATAGGTCAAGATTCACTTAACAAGAAACATATAAACCTCTAAATGTGTTCATTTGCTTAAAAAAAAACTATCATGTTTTCATTGATTGCTTTTTTACACATTTGTTAAAAATCAACTGACCATATTTGTTTAGGTTGCTTCTAGAATCTGTTTTAGATCTAAATCTGTCCTTATCCTAATACCACATTTTCTTTACTACAATAGCTTTATTTTTAATCTTAGAATCAGGTAGTGTGGCTCCTACAATTTTTTCTTTTCCAAAACTGATTTGGCTACTTTATGACTTTTCCCTTTTTATATATATTTTAGAATGTCTCTAAAAACCTTGCTGGTATATAAGAATTGCATTTAGTGCATATATCAATTTGGGGAAAATTAACATCTTAAGAATGCTGAGACTTCTAATTCATGATATATGCCTTTCCAATTATTTAGGTGTTCCTTTCTTTCTTTTTCAGAATTTTGTACTTATCAGCATACAAATCATGCATATATTTGTTACATTTATATCTATAAACTGCATTTTGTTGGAGCAACTGAAAATATTTTAGAAAAGTGTTACTAATCATTGCTTAGGAGCATATAGAAATATGATTGTAATTGGTAGCCAATTACAATTTTTCTTATTGCACTGACCAGGACTTTAAGAACTGTATTGAATAATAATGATTAAAGTGGGGATCCATGGTGTAATGTTTAGAACTCTGGACTCTGAATAATAATGATGAAAGTGTAAATCCTTGCCATGTTCATGATCCTAGGGGAAAAATATTTAACCTTTCACCCTAGGATTCTATCTGTAGGTTTTTGCTAATGCTCTTCATCAGGTTCAGAAATTTCTTTGTATTCCTAGTTGGCTAGATGTTTTGTCTTATGTGTTGAATTTTGTTAAATACTTCTGCATCAGAATGTTTTTAAAAATTATTTTTTGGTCTTTTAAAATGGGATTGTTACATTTGTTGATTTTTGAAATTGGAAACTGCCTTAATTTTTGAGATAATCCCTATTTGTTGGCAGTTGATTTCATGTATTGCTGGATTCAATTTGTTAATATGTTGTTAAGGATTTAGTTCCTATGTTCATAAAGAATATTTGTTTTCTTTAATGACTTAAGATGACTCTGATATCAGCATAATGCTGTCCTTATTTAAAAAGTTAGGAAAAAATTCTTTCTCATTTATTTTCTGAAAGTGATCATATAGAATTGCTATTGATTTTAAAAATATATTTGAGGGGCACCTGGGTGGCTCAGTCAGTGGAGCGTCTGACTCTTGATATACGGGCAGGTGATGATCTCAGGATCCTGATGTCAAGTGCCCTCCTGAGCTCTGTGGTGAGTGGGGAGCCTGCTTAGGATTCTCTCTTTCTCTCCCTCTGTCCCACCCCCACTCACTCTTACATGCTCTGTCTCTGAAAATATATATATATATTATATATATATAATATATATTTAAATGTATATTATATATATATTTATAATATTTGACAGAACTTGCCTGATGGGCATCAGATTTCTTTTTCAGAAGGTATTTTATTATGAAATAAATTTTTTTACAGATATGGTGCCATTCAGGTTATCTGGTTCTTCTTGAGTGAGTTTTCACAGTTACTGGCTTTTGAGAAATTCATGGTCCATTACATTGAAGTTGTTGAATGTATGTACATCGGTTGTTCATAGTATTCTTCTACTTTATATTCCTCCATGTAATATCCCTTTTCACATCTGTGGGATCTCTATAGATACTTTTCTCTCTTGTAATTATTATTTTATGTCTTTTGTCTCTTGTTGTTACAAGTTTTTCAACTTGGCTAGAGTTTATCAATTTCATTAATCTTTTCAACGAACCAGTTTAGAGGTTTATTGATTTTTTCCATTGTTGGTGATTTTCCATTTCACTGATTTCTATTTATTATTTTTTTTTCCTATTTGCTTGAATTTGTTTTGCTCTTCCCATTCTAGTGTCTGAAGGTAGAGTTTGTATTACTGATAGGAGACTTTATATCTCATATAAGCATGTAACTTTATAAAAGTCCCCTCAAGTTCTTTTTAGCTGCATCTCATACATTTTGATATGTGTATTCTTATTTTCTTCTCTTTGAACTATTTCTAATTTTCCTTAAGATTGTCCTTTTATCAATGTGTTATTTATGTGTCTTGTTGATTTTTCAACTAATTGTGAGACTTTCCATATTTTTTTCTGGTATTCATGTCTAGCTTAATTTCATTATGGTTGGGGAACATAATTTGTTAAGGTTTGTTTCATGAGTATTATGCACTTCAAAATACTATGTATTCTATTTGATATGACAGAGTTATATAATACCAATGAGCTCAAATCAGTTGATAATATTTCTCAAATCTTCTCTATCCTTACTGATTGTCTACCTATTTTTCTAATCCATTGCTTTGAATACAGTATTGAAGTTTCCTGTAACAACTGTGGATTTGCTCTTTTCTCCTTTAGTTTTATTAGTTTTTTACAGCATGTATTTTGTGGCTGTACTGTTAGGTTTATATATAATAAAATTATTATGTCTTCTTAGTGAAATAACCTTTGAGTTACTGTGCAATGCCCAGGAATACTACTATTATGAAGTCTACATCGCTTGATATAAATATAGCCTCTACTGCTTTCTTTTGCTTAATGTTTGCATGGTGTATATATTTTCTATCCTTTTCCAATTTATTTATATCATTATATATAAAGTGGAGCTTTTATACATAGCTTAGAGTTGGATCTCTTTTACTTGTCTAATCAATAATTTCCATCTTTTAATTGTTTTGTATAAACCATTTACATTGAATTATTAATATGTCTGGATTTAGATCTACCCACGCACGCATTCATTACTTGTTTTCTGTTCTTCCTCTTTCTTTGTTGTCCTGTTACCCCATTCCAGCTTTCATTATGATTATTTAAATATTTTTTAGTATTCTATTTTATTTTACCCATTGAGTTTATAACCATATCTATGAACGGTTTTTGTTTTTTTCCACTGTTTGCTTTAGAAATTACAATACGTATTCTAAACTCTTCACAATGTCAAGCATGATGATGTCCAAGATTTTACTTCATGACACAGCAAGAAGCATATGAACTTCATATTCACATCTGTCCCCTTTTCTCTCAAATCCCGTAGAGACTACATGATGGGCCCAGATGGGTGCTGCATGTACTTTGGATTTGCACTGATGCTGAAAACCTGAGCGGTTGGGAATTCACATTTTTATAATAGCTACAAGTATAGTGCCCTGGATGGAGATATTATTTTATCATACCAGAATAAGTAAACCTATATTCTGGATAGATACACTATGTCTGTCTTCAAAGCCTGTTCAGTATACAAGTATTCTTGAAGAGATATTCTGAAATAATATCTCTGCTCACAAAATAGAAAAACACAAAAGACCCACCGATAATTGTTTCCAACAACAGCCATCCTTCACTCCAATTATGTCTCAGCTTCTGTCAGGTTTTCTCATGATACATCCCTCTGTTGGTCATTCTGATTAACGTGAACTACAGAGGTTAATTTAATTGGGCTTATAGGGTATTTAATTAAGGCTACTATTAAGAAGATTCCAAGAAGCAGGTTAAGACCAGTCTTCAGTACTGACCTCAGTCATGGTTCTCAGAGTCTTAGTCAACCAGATAAACAAATCTCATAACCATCACAATTTTCTTAAGTTTCTGTATTGACTTTTGTACTTGGCTTGATGCATCAATCTGGGTACAGTAGAATGTATTAGCTACTGCACAGGCTGCTATGGCCCATAAAAAGGAAACTAAGGTACATTCTAACATTCATAACAACACTGACCAGTGAGTTGAGGGAGACATGAATGACTTTCACTGCTGAGGTAATGCCATTGGTAAATACGGTTAAAGTCAAAGGACATGTTTCATGCCATCTTATCAACTTGAACATTGCTCTTGTAGGGAAAATTTCCCACAGGGTGAATGTATATGATTCAGCTATCCTGGATGTATATGATTCAGCTATCCATCTAGGAACTTCCTTAAGTATCACTCAGAGAGATATGCAGAGTCCTCTCTTAGTCTTTCCTTAGGAATCAGAAGGTCTTCTATGAAAACCCCTAATACGTACGTCATCTTGTTTTGGAGAGGTTGACAAATTAATGCCTGGCTCCCAGAGTGCAATCTTGAAGGAATACATAATGATATCACACCTAAGGAAGAAACTGTGATGCTTTTTTTTGGTTTGTTTTACAAGTGCCAGGACCTATATCATTAGGTGCCATAGGTTTAAAGTTACTCTTACTGGGCCTTCTGACTGGTGAATAAGCCTTAGCATGCCCGCAGGGCTGGGGCTATGCTGAGACAAGTGGGGTGACTAGGGTGCAAAACTTAAGAAGTTATTTTCATGTTCATGCTGATTCTAGTGCTAGTCCTGATCATGGGTTTTAATTAAGTGCAAATAGTTGTCTACATTTTTTTTTTGCTTCTTCTTTTGAGGGCTTACTTGAAAAATAGTCAGTCCAATCAATCTTCTTTAGGTATCCCAGGAGCTATATGGCACTTGCTCACCCCAAGGAACAACAGAGTGACCACTATGGTAATGGGAGTGAGGACAGCATCTGGATGAGAGAAAAGGTGTTTTGAGAGGGGGGTGTAGGATGTGAGGTATCCCCTGTTGCTTCTAATAGAATTCTTAGAAATGTTAAAGGAATGTTGATTAAATAGTGGTCAGAGTCATCAGGCAGAGAATAACAAACTCAGAAGTCATTTAAATTTAAGATGCTCAGAATAATTTGGAAGAATCATACCACGGACCTTATTTATGTGAGAGAGTCTTCCAGGGGCTTCTTTTGAGTCTGGAATGGATGACAGGAGGGAGAAAATAAAACACAGAAAATGAACCACTGTTTTGTTTGTACTTTGTGTTCTGGTTTCCTTTCCCAATTTATCATCTGCCTTTAACTTTTCAGAACCCTCACACAGGTTCTCCATATATTCTATTTTGGTTTTCATAGTCAAGTTTCCTATAACTAAAAAAAAAAAATCAAAATATAGGGTACCAAGTTAAATTTTAATTCCAAAGAAATAACAATTTTGCTGTTACAAGTTTGTCCAAAATACTGTCCAGGGCACAGTTTTCCAAAAAATGTTGTTTATCTGAAATTAAAACTTAACTTGATGGTCTATATTTTGTGTGTAGAATCTATGAGAGATGCAGAACGAAGTGTAATTATTATCATCTTACCCAGAAACAGAACCAAAGATGTAGCAGAAATGTACATAATCAAATTCTTAAGAAGCAGTATTTGGATAAATGATTTTTGGTACATTCATTTGATAGAATAACATGTAATCTTTTTAAAAAGGTAACAGAAGAACATTTAATCACATGCTAAAATGTTCACACTTCATTATTACATAAAGAAGTGTTTTACCCCAGCTAATTAACTAGACAGATAGAAACATTGATAGATCGATATATTCTCCTTTCCTTTGTTATGTGCCTGCTAAGATGCACAATATAAATAAGATCCTGAATCTTATGTCTAAATTTCAATTTAAAAAACTCATCATACTTAGAACCAAGAAAATATCAAAATGGTTGAGAAAGGATAATCAATAGATGCCAGCATCAAGATGTCAGAGATACTGGAATTACCTGGCAATAAGTTTAAGGTGTAAATCATAAAAATGCTTCAACAAACATTTATCAAAACACTGGGTAAAATACCCAGAAATTCTCAGCAAACAGTCTCAGCAAAGAAAAAAAAATGTTACAAAAAAGAGCCAAATGGAAACTCAGAAATGTATAATACAATAGAAAAACCAATGAATGGGTTCAACAGCAGAATGGCGAGAACATAAAAAGAATCAGTGACCTTTAAAACTGAACAATGGACATTACCTAGTGTGAACAATAACAAGAAAATGAAATGGAAAAAAAAATGAATAGAGTCTCCAGGATGTGTGGGCATACAACAAAAAATCTGGCACTCATGCCATTGGAGTTCCTCCCTTAGTAAGAGGAAGAAAGAGAAAATAGTTGAAAAATCATTTCTGGAAATAACGATAGAAAAAGTATCAAATGTGGCAGGTAAAATTAAAATTACAAATTTAAGAAAATGAGTACACCCCAAACATAATAATCACACCCAAGGAAATTCATACGAAGACACAGGCAAATTTATGAAAGCAAATTTATGAAAAATAAAGACAAAGGAAAAAAAATCTTGAAAATAGAGATATACATTTCTTATAGGAGGAAAAAAACTTGAAATAATGGTGGATTTCTCAGCAGAAGGAATCTGTCCTAAGAAGTGACACAATATTTTTTAAGTGATGAAAGAGAAGAACTATGAACCTGGAATTCTATATCCTACAAAGATGAAGAAGAAGAAATCAAGACATTATAAGATGTACGAAAACTGAGAGAACTTCTCACAAGTGCATCTACCCTGAAATAATGGCTCAACAAACTTCTCTAAACAGATAGCAGAAGGGAAATACGAACATAAGAAGAAAAGAACGAACACAGAGAAAAATTATTACTAAATAGAACAGATTTTTCCTTATCTATAGTTTTTAAAATTATGTTTGAAAATTGAAGCAAAAATTATAATCCTATCTTACTTGTTTCTCAATGTATATAGACACAATATTTCAGACAATTAAAAGTGGGGGGAAGGTAAATAGATGTAAAGAGAGGTAAATGCTTCAACACTTCATCTGGTAGAATGTTGACATCAGCATACTTTGATAAATTAAATATATAATGTTAATCCTGGATTGGCCACTTGAAAAGCTATACAAAGACATATTCAAAACATCACAGATAAATAAAAATGGAATTCTAAAAAAAGGAAAGTTTAAGTAACCCACATTAATGAAGAAAAAAGAAAGCAGTGGAATTTTTAAAAAGAAAGAGAATAACAACAAATGGCAAACATCAGCCTTTTATGTAACAGTTACATTACATATAAAGAATCTAAATATATAAATGACAAGTCAGTGGTTGGCAGAGTGGATAAAAAAATCATGACTAAATTGTATGCTGTCTACAGAAGCTCAGTTGAAATATAATGAGATTTGTAGGTTGAAAGAAAATGATGAAAACGCAAACATCAATCAAAAGAAGCAAGAGTGGCTACATTAACATCAAGTAAAATAGACTTCACATGAAAGACAAATACCATGGAGGGAGGACTATTACATAATTATTAAAGAGTTAATCCACCAAGAAGTTATGGCAATCTTTTTTTAAAATATTTTATGTTTATTTATTTTGAGAGACAGAGTGTGATTGGGGAGGGGCAGGGAGAGGGAGACACAGAATCTGAGGTAGCCTCCAGGCTCTGAGCTGTCAGCACAGAGTCTGATGAGGGGCTTGAACTCACGAACAAGGAGATCATGACCTGACCCGAAGTTGGACATTTAACCAACTGAGCCACCCAGGCGGCCCTGGCAATCTTAAATGCCTATATACAAGAATTTAAAATATATACATATATCATATATATATATATATGATATATATATATGATATGTATATATCATATATATATGTATAATATGTGAAGCAAAAATGATAAAATTTGTTTTTTCAAGTTTTCATTTAAATTCCTGTTAGTTAAAATCCAGTGTAATATTACTTTCAGGTATAGAATATAGTGATTCATCACTTACATATAACACCCAGTGAAAAATGATAAAATGTAAATGAGAATTAGACAAATTCACAATTAAATGGAGGACTTCAACATCCTTATCTATACATGTGATAAAAAATGACAGAGAACTATATACACTCACATTGTACCAATGTCAACCTCTTGGTTTTGATATTGTATTCTAGTTAAGTAAAATGTAACCACTGGGGGAGGGGGGAGACACTGAGTGAAGGACTTCTCTGTACTATCTTTGCAACTTCCTGTGACTCTATAATTACTGTCAATTGTCATTATTCCTGATAGTTATGGTCTATAAAGTCACCCTAAGCTCTAAATTAGCAAATACTGAACCACTGTCTCTGGAGGAAAATATAGGGTTAGGCTCCTGTGGACTTCTGGTTACATTTCACAAGCAATCAATACATAACCTTGTTTTATGTGTGTTCCTGTTTTAATACATCCTATTTAATATGTGTTTCTTTATATAAAGAATTTATACAATTTGTTTAGTGTGTCCTTTATATAAATAATTAATTGTATAAAGTATTTCTTTATAATATAATACTAGCTGAGAAGGGTTTAACGATTTCCTGACCTAGGGTATGTGGCCATAAATTTCTTTGACTTTCAGCTTCAGAGCAATGCTGTCTATTATCTTTTCTAATCAGTCATCATTTTATGAATCCACAAATCATCATGCATGAGAGCTGTTACATGTAACTGTAGAGGTTACTTCATACACAGATTAGCAAAATTCTCACTTTATCTCTCTTTTTCCTGAGTGCACCATATTGTTGATTACTACTGAACTTATGTCTACCAGCACTGTAATTCATATCTGAACCAAACTGATCTAACACAACATATTTTCTTTCTAAGGCACATCATGACATTCATGTCCTTAGGAACACCGGACAGTACTTCAGCACACTACATTCAGAGGGTGGAGGAGGCAGCTTAAACACCAAAAACACTAGCAAAAAATACAAAAATGCAAAAACAAAACAAAACAAAACAAAACATGGCACTAAGTAGACCATGAAAATGACACTCGAGTATGAGAGCTCAAACAAGAAGGCAGAGTACTGCCTTGTTCAACCTCAACTAGGAACACGTGCATTTGAGGACTTAAAAGGCTTTGTCACTCTGCGTATGACCACAAATGATCAAGAAAGAACTGTGAGTATTGATTTGGGGGCGACAAATAATGTTTAAAAAAAGAAAAATGGTGATTACCAGGGCCAAGAGTGACAGGAAATGGGGAGATGCTGGTTAAGGGGTATCAAGTTTCATAGGAAAGAAAGCCCCGTAGACCTAATGTACAGCACAGTGACTATAGGTAACACTATTATAATGTATACACAAATTCCTTAAGAGGCTAACTCCTAAGTGATCTCACAACTAAGGCATACACAAAAAGTAACTATGTGAGGGGATGAAAATGTTAATTACTTTGATTGTGGTGATTATTTTACAGTGTATACATTTATCAAATCATCAGGTTGTACACCTAAAATACACAATATAAATCCAGGAGCAGCTGAATTTACAAATGCAGAATTCACAAAGAATGAGTAATGCTATTTCAATTATAGAGCTAAAAAATTAGAAATTAAAAATTAGTGGCTGGAGATAGCTGTGCATGAATGTCTTACTACCATTTAATACGCAAAATGGAGAGTGGCCTCTTCTGAAATTGTGCAATACATAATCAGCACAATTATACACAGTAACCATGGGCATTACATATTCCAGGAAGTACATGGCACATAGTGTGACCATATTTATAGCTGCTAAATTGAAATCCTTAGAGACAGACATCCTACTGTGGGAACTGCAGAGCAACAAATGTGAAGCAACAAGTCATTGCATATTATCAAAAAATTCACAGACATATTATTTTGGAATGTGTTCAGGAAACACAAAGCTAAACTGAAGAAACATTCAAAGGAAATTCTAATCAATTCACATGGTCCAGGGCTAATGGGAAAATAGCTTTTTAAAGTGAGATATTCTATTACTAAACAGCCTTTTCAGTGTTTAATTTTTTAAAAGTAATTAAAACATGATTAGTACTGGCAGAGTAGATATTAATAAACTGCAGCAACTGTGGCTTAGCCTTAGAAACTAAAAGGTAAGCAACATATGTGCAGATTCAAGAGAGTAAATAAATTAAGCAATTAAATGTGTTTTTCTAAGATCCTTGTCACTTTCAAATAGATATCAGTTCCAAGAAAAATAAAATTTGAATAAGAGAAATGATATTTAGTTAGTGGAAATGTTTATGTAGGAAATGAAAGATGAGGAAAAAGAAAAAGTAATGTGCCCTTTATATTTGGCTTAGAAAACAAATTATATGAAATAACAAAAATATCTTCAGCAAAGATCACTGATGCTTTTAATCAGTTATTGATGTCAGCATGGCTATAGTGAGATGAGAAAGAAATCTAAGATAGTCATTAGAATAAAGTTATTAGTTGCAAATGTCTTTATCCACTTATTTTGTCACACACAGGCAAATAAAGGAGATTATGATTTGTCTTTTTAGAATAGGTTTTAAGTGCTTGGTACATTTTAGTGACACACTCTTCTGTAACGAATTTAATTAACTATAAGCCCTGGGTTTATTACTGATAATTATCCAACCATTGCTTGCAAAATATACCTGTGGCTAATTCCATTATAGTTGTAAGGCAACAGGCCTCTTGAAGATCAATATTCCGTTTGTGTGCCTGATTTCTGCTGCTGGGTAGGGGTGATTAATTAAGCTTAGTGTCACATAATTTTATTTAATGGATTTAAAATAGGATAACTTCAGGTCACAGAGAATAGACAGTGATTTCACAGTTCAAAGGTTAGCATTAATGCATTTCAGTTAATATATTAAGATTAGTCAGTGACACTAAGTAGTCATCCCTTGTTAGGCAACTCTTCCACTCTTAACCATGTGAAAAGAAAATGTTCTCAAAATACACTTTACTTAGATTGGTAGACCAGTGATTTCACAATGGAGACAATTATATATTTGTGCCTGTACTTATCTGAACTATTGGAAGAACTTGAACTTTTTCAATTATATATTTTTTCCTCAATAGTTAAAAATATAGATGTGCATTGTATTCATACACCATTAATTTCTTAAATAACACAGACCTATAATTTGAAATAATCAGGGTGAAGTCCAGACTGATTAATGATATCTAAATTAAAATATTTATAAAGGGATGTAGTTTCATTACTGTTCTGTACTTCAAACGATGTTAATCACTGCATCTACTGACACCAGAGTAAATGAAAATACTGTATGTAATGTTGCTAAGCCACAATGAGGTTTAAAATATTTTGTTTTTCAGAAAGTGAGCTTAGCAATTTTTCATAGAATTTTGTGAAGAGCATTAAATTGCATAATGTACTTCCTTCTTCGAACAGGAATGACAGCAATCACAACTAAAACACTCAAATAATGTGTATTGTATTTCAAGCATTTCAAGAGCTTTACATATATTCCCTTATTTAATCCTCACAGCAACCTTATGAGACAGGCATTAAAATTATATTCATTTTACAACTGAAGAAGTTGAGGCACAAAAAGATTAAATAACTTTCTCAAGGTCGCAGAGCTAGTTAGTTGTGAGTTCAAGATGAAAATCCAAACTGCCTCATTTTAGACCTCAGGTTTCATATCTACAATTTCTCTCCCAAACATTTAGTTACGTTGCTAGTAAATTTTAGATACTGGGCAATTATACTTCTGTTTTTATACTTTTTGCCTGGATTCACTTTCATATTTAATGCTCCTATAAATAACAGCATGAAGATAGGTAATTTTAAACTTCTCAGGAGAAGGGGTCCCCTGTCAATGTGAGGGGGCCCACACACTATTTTGCAAGACAAACATGTGAATATGTACACAAATATGTACATTTATACTACATTTTCATAAAATTTACCCTACATACAGGCTGCTTGAAGCTCACCTTATAGATTCCAGTTTAAAAACTCTCCCCAAAACCTATTCTACCAATCCTGTCTTTATTTAAAATTTTGATACTTTGTCAATGATGGGTGTTTTGGCATTAAATTGGATTTTTCAAAATGTGTTAACAAAGTATACTGATTATGTAGGATGTTGGGTTTATTTGTTTGTTTTGTTTTGTGTTGGTGTTCTCATGCCCAGGACTTGTGTTGGTGTTCTCATGCCCAGGACTTGCAATAGTGAGTGAGACACCGGTGTCCCATCCTTACAGGGAAAACTTTGAAACATGAGTAGCTTTTATTGTGTCCAATAAAGGTAATGAAAGCTGACTTTAGGTCCTCTGGCTCTCTGTATGTTTTCAAATCATGTGAATACAAACAGATGAAGTTTATGGGCAATTTATGCTTAACATGATAGACTACTAGCTCAATGATAAGTTATTCCTAAATATCTTATCTTTAAATAGTAAAATAATATTAAATAAAAATGACTTATTTGGAGGCGCCTGGGTGGCTCAGTTGGTTAACCATCCAACTTTGGCTCAGGTCATGGTCTCGTGGTTCATGAGTTTGAGCCCTATGTTGGGCTCTGTGCTGACAGCTAGGAGCCTGGAGTCTGCTTCAAATTCTGTCTTCCTCCATCTCTGTTCCTCACCTGCTCACACTCTGTCTCT
Organism: Cryptoprocta ferox; assembly: GCA_028646485.1. Taxonomy (NCBI): domain Eukaryota; kingdom Metazoa; phylum Chordata; class Mammalia; order Carnivora; family Eupleridae; genus Cryptoprocta; species Cryptoprocta ferox. The sequence continues at coordinate 58,612,557 of CM053572.1, forward strand.
CTTTCCTTCAAAAATAAATAAAGATAAAAAAGGACTTATTTCATAAATTATATTTTTATAACAAAATTTAGATATTTAAGATGGAAAGTGAGATTCTGTCATTATTGTGATGTATTTTCAGTTTCTGAAAAGAAAAAGAAATTCCTATGTAACATAATAGATTTGGGATTACTCACATGTTTCAGAACATCATATATTTAATGTTCATTAATGAATACCTATGATTAACATTTATGAATGACTCTTCATCATTTCCACTTTTGCCATTCACTTTATCACTGTCACTGTCACTGAGCCTTAAGCCCATAGGCTCTTGTCCACGATATGAAATCTTGAAGTCCAGATACTGGTACAAGTTTTCTACCCCATAATCCACATACCAGACCTTATAATAGATTATTAATTAATCAGTCTTTAATATATATGAATTATTTCATAAATATTCTCACAGCAATTTGGAAGAAGAAAACAAGATGAAATTAGAAATTGTGGGACAAACTAAAAATTATTAGCTGATGAAGAGCCACCTAGTCTTGGTGAGATATTACAAAAGGAAGGTCTAGAGAGACAATGAGATAGGTTGAGGGGTTTGAAATCTGAGGATCAAACACCTGGAAAAGAGCCTGGGATAACCAAGGGGAAATATGCTGTAATTGTTTCTAAATACTTAGGTTCAATGAACTGTCATTAGTATATGTATTCAATTCATAATATAACACTTATCTTTATGAAACAAGATTGCTATAGAATACTTTGATAGTCAAATACAGAAAAGAGATATCATTGGATATTTATGACTGCCAATTGTATACTCAGGAGTAACATTCGCTGAGCATGAGAAGGCAGGAAAAAGTAATCAGAGATTTCATCTAACTTGTAGAAGCCACCGAAATATTAAATACCTGAAAACTACTATCACTTAGAAATGGATTATAAATCTCAGAGGCTTTAGCTTTGTTGTAATAGGTATATAATTCATAGTCTTGGTTCGTGGGGAATACTGATTTTTGTACATTCATTCATTTTCCTATAATGAAATCTATTTAGAATGTATCCAAGTGAATGCGAACAAGCGGGAGGGAGGCAGGAAGCAGACAGCACAACCACCAGAATTTCCTCACATTTACATGTGATTTTCTGAAGAAATGTAACTGGTTTGTTATCTATGCACTTATTCATTCATCAGATATTTACTGATTGATTTTTGAATGTTCTAAAATTTCCCTGATTAGATCGTTTGGGTTTGATCTCACATTATTGTTTTTCTGCTGAAACTGGTAATTAAGCTTTATCAGAAAGTTTCTGATCACTTCATATATAGAACCAAAATAAAATTATTTCACAATGGTGAAAAACATATGGAAAAGAATATTTTCTGTGGCAGGTGGTATAACTGTGGTTTGCTATGAAGAGAAAATTTACGAGGGAATGATGAGAGCCACTTCTGGGTGGACGATCAAGGGACTGACATGTGCTTCACAAGGTGTTTTCCCCTTGCCACAGACTGGTGAGGTCACAAACAAGACTCCTCCTCCAGTCTAAGTGTCAAAGCAAAGACATGAACTCATGGGCCAGTGTCATAGATGACATATAATGAGGATATAACTTGAGGGAGAAATAAACCATGGTTGTTGTAAACCACTGAGATGTGGGAGAAGTTTGTTTGTGGTGCTATATAGATTAGCCAAAATTAACATACTCATTCCTCAAAGTGTTAAAAAGTTGAACTTCATTTTAAATGTTTATTTATTGGGGCACCTGGGTGGCTTAGTTGGTTAGCATCCGACTTCAGTTCAGGTCAGGATCTCACAGTTAATGGGTCATGTCCCACATTGGGCTCTGTGCTGACAGCTCAGAGCCTGGAGCCTGCTTCGGATTCTGTGTTTCCCTCTCTCTGCCCCTCCTCCTGCTCTCTCTCTCTCTCTCCCTCTCTCATAAATATTTTAAAAATGTTTATTTATTTATTTTTTTATTTTGAGAGAGAGAGAGGAAGAAAGTACAGGAAAGGGGCAGAGAAAGAGGGAGAGAGAGAGAATCCCAAGCAAGCTCCATGCTAACAACACAGAGCCCTATACGGGGCTCAAAACTATGAACTGTGAGAACATGGCCTCAGCCAAAACCAAGAATCGGATGCTTAACCTACTGAGCCAACCAGGTGCCCCAAACTTTGTTTAAGAGCATAAGCATATGGCCATTCCAAGTGATGAACAACTATTCTCTGAGAAGCTTTCATAATCCTGATCTTAATGTTCTTTCTGACTGACTGAAAAATGAATGCTACAACCCTTACTCTCCACGAAATTGCTTTGACACTGTTGGTCATCTCAAACAGTTCAAGCTAGGTAGCCATTGCAAATATTACAAGATGTTCTTTTCATCTTGAGAAGGAAATCTGAACAGAGTGAAAGATCATTGAAGTAGGAAAACAAAGTGGAATGGTAAAATGTAAAAACGAACCAATAAGAAAATAAATACTGCTTCTCACATGTCAATGGCAGGTTATTCTGACAAAAAATTAAATAAGTTTTTTGCATCCCTTGCTCCTAGAATCTTATGTAAACTTCATTTGCACTAATTTTTCTGACAAACTTAAAATATTGTTGAAAACCCCAACAAATATATATGTAAATGACAGATAAAAAGCTGAAATTTAACATGGTAGTCAATTAACAGGACTACCATATGTCTGAACATTCATTACATAGAAAAACCAGTGTGTGAGATTTTGCCTGAGACACAAACAGATCACATCATATCCTGAAGAACAACATTTAGATGAAATGGAATTATTTTGAGTGTGCCAAAAGCAGTAAACTTTTCAGAAAGGTGGGAACTTAGTTTGGAATCTACCGTAGTTTATGAATAATGATAGAAACACTATATAGAGGGTATATATTTTGCAGAACCCTAATTTTCTGATAAATCTTGCTCTGCTAAACTCAGATAACTTCTGAGAGAACAGTACACCATGAGCTATTATGAACAGTTATCACAAATGTAAAATGATCACTATTAAAGAAAAGATACTTATTCATATATAAATGAGATAGAATTACTAAAATATAATCTGGAGAAGTAAAAAGGAATTTATTAGGTGTAAAGTAGCATTTTAAAAATTCTTACAAGGCTTTCTTCACATTTCATCAAAAGTGCATACCTACTTGGATTTAAGAAAAATCTCTTCCCTGTGTAAATTTTTAGTGAGGCACTTGCTTTTCCTTGATACAGTGGATATACAAGGTGCAAAACTGTTTCTGATCACTCAACTTTGAAACTAATAAGGACAGGAAATTATATTATTCTTACTGATATGTATAAGTTGAGAAAGAAAGCTAAATTATATATATTTTGACATTTTTATATTTTCTTAACCTTAATATTTGTACTGATACTTAAAAGTCTATAAACATATTTTTTGAAAAATATAAAGATATTTAGGGGTTTGCTGAGAATGTTGGGATATACCATAGATCAGACAGCAAGAATTCACTTAAAAATTTTTTTTAATTTTTTTAATTTTTTATTTATTTTTGAGAGAAAGACAGCGTGAGCAGGGGAGGGTCAGAGAGAGAGGGAAACACAGAATTGGAAGACAGGCTCCAGGCTCTGAGCTGTCAGCACAGAGCCCGACGCAGGGCTCGAACCCATGAACTGTGAGATCATGACCTGAGCCGAAGTCGGACGCTCAACCAACTGAGCCACCCAGGCGCCCCTCACTTAAATTTTTTTGAATCTATAATACCAATGAACTTGAAGCTATGACTCAAAGGTACTAGATGGTAAGTGGTCTCTAAACTAAATTTAAAAGCATAACAAATGGGTCTTGACAGAGCTGATTTAGGATATTTCCACATGGTAAATCTCCATTTTTCAATCTAACTAAAAATGTGACCCAACAGATGGTAAGACTCTTACTGTTGTCTAATGTGATATCACCAGCCATATCTTTAAACTTTTAAGAGCATTTCAAGGCACTGCATGGGATGCATGGCCCTGATACACTGACCCTAGATAGGTACTAAAAAAAAGAAAAGTGCAGATAAAAAATTGAAGAGGCTGTAAAGTATAAGCCATTCTATTATCAAATACCCTTAGAGCTAACTTTGACACTGATAGAAACTGAAGTTTGAAGAATGACAAAAGTGTCATATTGTTGGTATGAAAATGCATGCATTTCTTTATTAAACATATCAGATGTCTAACCCTTTCTGCCACATGTCGGAACACAATACAGGGAGATCATACCTGCCATCTATGTAGTCCTTAATTTATTCTTTTCTTCCAGATGTATCTTTTGGATCATACAATTTATTGAAGTACTGGATAAAACACAAAATATACATTAGAAACAAAAATATCTATTAAAATATATATTTGCCATATAAAATAGCATAAAATTTAAAATATATAACTATTATACATTTTTACCTTAGCACATTTTGATAAGTAAATGATTATAATATTTATAGTATATAAGTCTATACTCATTCAATATCATTTAAAATATATGTGAATAATTAGTAATTTATACCTAAGGAAATTGCCTTCACCACTCTTTTAAGAACCAAATATATTGCCTTGTAAACTCTTTTTGTTTTTAAACTCCCAAATTCAAAGTATAATCTGATTTTTTAAAATCTTTTTGTAAGGATTTTGTGCACCACCAGCCAAACTACCTGAAGATGGAAAGTACACTTTTGGCCAAAATGCCCCTTCCATTTTGTAAACACTAAAGGGGTGATAGAGAATAAAGGGATAATGGGTACATTTTCATTTACTATTTTTATGAGATGGATAGCATCTCCAAGATAAAATCTGCCAGATTAGAGGTGACTAATACATTTAATTATCTTGTAGCCTTGCCTCACCAGACTTTGTTGTTCTATGCCCTATGGATAGAGAAAAGGCACAACTGTGAAGAATAATTCAGACAGTGGTAGACTATCTTCATTACACATACAGTAAAACTGTGGATTGCAAGTAACTTGTTCTGCAAGTGTTCACAAGGTGAGCAAACATTTCTAATAAATTATAACTTGATCAATGAGAGATGTCTTGTAATATGAGTAGTGTATCCATGTTCACAACTGAGCCAATGGTTCTTGAAATTTGCTTTGATACACAAGTGCTTTGGATTACAAGTGTGTTTCTGGAATGAATTACACTTGCAAACCAAGGTTTTACTGTATATAAAATGACTAGACACAAAATCCCCAAATTATCCCTTATTACCTATTCTGAGACACAGCCACAGCAACAACTGCAATTACTGAGAAAGATTAACTATATTTTACTGGTCACTTGAGTGGACTCCCAATTCTGTCCTGGGGGTTGTTATGTAAATATCCCAGCAGATCATGTGTCTAAGTGAAATGTTTTGTTCACTATAATAATAGAGATGGACCAATTTTTCCTCCCTGGTGATTTGAAATTGTAGGACCTACTAAATTATTATTATTTTTAATGGTCATATTTATCTCCTGTATGGGGAAAAATAAAGCCTAATGCAAACCACTCATCAATAGAAAGCCTGTCAGTTGGAAATAAAAGATGATTTATAAGCTGCAATTTGCAAAGTGTGACAGTAATCATTACTTTAGCTTAAGCTCAACTATAAAGGATTGTGTATGAAATGGAGGGGGGTTGCCTGAAATGGAAAATTTTTGAGTAAGTGTAGAAATCTGAATTAAATGTATACATTTAACTATCCAGGCTTGTCACCCACAGATTTCATCAAAGATATTATATCGAATGCTCTGCAGAAAGAAAAAAAAAACTTGGTCTGAGATTTATAAAGCAATCAGATTTATAAATTTATAAAGCAAGCAGAAAGGCATTGGTGAGTACATGCATAGACCTAAACAAATATTGACTCAATAAAACAAAAGTAATAATGTCATGTAGGATTAAACACAATGTAAAACTCACATATGTAATGACTAGTATATAAATCAAATGGGAATGCAATTGAATTTCAGTTCCTTGTAACTCAAAAGTGAGGATCAAAGGATAAATGACTTTAGATTGTGAACATTAGAAGAGGGGACAATATTAAATGATAAACTGACATTTAAATTTTGAATATTTAAAATTTTATATCGTAATCAATAAATGGATAGAATATAAGCTCCCAATGTCATACAGGTTCACAGAGTTATCCTTGCATTAAAAATTCCACAGATGTCAGATTACTCCAAAAAAAAATACAACATTACCAAGGCAGTAGCATTTATTATTTAAACTAATACCTTTCAACATGCCCTCCTCCAACTCCCAGAACTGCAAATATTACTCCCTAGAGAGAACTGATCAATCACACCTTTTATGAAAAGCTGTATCACTGTGCTATCTTGCATTTCCTTTATACTTCACAAGAAATAGTTTTACTCAATCAAATAGTAAGCTTAAAAATTATTTTGTAGTTTTCCCCAGAATCTTGACATTTCAAGTTTTTGAGATTCCTGTGTTTTTTAATCTGACCTTTTCTTCCTAAATATCATATTTTTGCATTATATTTTGAAAACTCAATAACATTTTTAAATGAATATTGTGTGCTTTCGATTTGAGAGTATACAAAGCAACATGGAAGAGCAAGTTCTGTTTTCTAATTTAAATTATTTTCATGGCTTTGAGCAAACTTTAACCTTTAAAACAGCCCAGGTACAATTCTGATTAACATCTCCACTATTTAGCCTGGTGATTTAGCAGAGATGAACTCTGTCCCCTATAGCAGTGGTAAACAAACTGTTTCTTATCTGAACCAATTGAGGAAAAAAAAAAAAAACATTTCCACACCACACGTCCTTTCATTCAACATGGAAACGGTATTATTTATTTTCATGATGCAGTAATAGAGAAACTTTCTAAGAGAATGCATATAAGAATATCAACAAGAAAATCAACCTTTTATTAGACAGTAAAATATTAGTATATAGGACTATGTGTGATTTTCAACATGAAGGCTTATCCCCGATACCTATATAGTACTTTAGAGTTCCCAGAGAATATTCATATGTCTTATGTTACCAGAAAAAAACTATGAATTAGGCATTATTACATTATTTTGAATTAATGGAATCAGAGCCATGAAGTATGTTGCTTATTTTCATAGGAAAAATTAACTCTGATTATAGTCTTGGAGTCATGTTTTTATATTCCATGATATATTAATTCTGGTGTACCCTAGATATTCTACCACCAAAGAATAAGCCTTTTTTTCATAAACAAAGTATTTTTAAGAATATCTATGCTGTGTGACTACAGAAAGCTAGGGTTTTATTGGGTTCTAGTGCCTAAGTATATCTATCTGGACCACAAGCTTCCAGTCACTAGCTAAAGGGCTCTGGTTTGTGCTCCGGCTCCTGCAGATCACCTAGTTACTTGCTTTCTCAGGCTGCCACCAATCTGTCCATAATTCTTCACTCCAAACACAGGAGCAGATTTCTCCCTTAATTCTACAAAACTCTGCTTAGTCTAAGCTGTAACTCTAAACTAAACTTTAGTGAAAGCTTGGAGATAGCAGGACAAAATTACAACTCAGAAAAGAAAATGTTAGCACCAGACAAGGGCCATAAATTCTCCTGGATACCACAAAGGATGAGACTGTACAGCTTAAGTCTTTCTGGCTCTCTCTTGCCTTATTGTCCATTCTCCTGCTGTCAGATGGCAGGGGCCAGTTTATCTCCCTCAATGGTGATGTTCTAAACCTGACTTCTACCTTCACCTTCTCTAGATTGCTTCAATGATGGAGGGAGATGTTAGTTCTTACTCTGCCGCTCCTGCCTACTTCCAGTCAAAATCTTAATAAACTTTAGAAATGCAAAATATTCAGAATTAAGACAAACTTTCAAATCAATGTGCAGATTAGCTTGGCTTAACGTACTCCATAACAGCTTGCGATTTTTTTTTTTTTTGCAACAAAACGATGCCCATTAATGTCTTCCATTCATTCAAAAAAAACAGTTTTTGCTTAAAAAAAGATTAGAAATTACTGCTGACAACCTTAAAACAATTATTTCCCCTCTGTGGTAAAGACTGACAGCTGGTCACCAAATACATTCCTTTTGTTTTGGCCACACTTCCCAGTCTCCTTTGCACTTACCTGTGCCATATTAGCCAAAAGACTAAGAGTAAAACCAACCACTTCTCGACTATACCCATAAAAATATTTTGTGCATCATCATTCATGCTTTTTCTTTTTGTGGCTTCAGGCAGAAGAGCATGGCAACCTTGGAAGCCACATGTTGAAGGTGGCAAAGCCACAGACAGCAACCAGCTCCTCTTATTACGGATTAAATCGGCAAAGCCACAGACAACAGCCAGGTCTCTCAAGCATCACTTGAAGGAGAATCTCCTATCAGGAGCAAGGGCACTGGACTATTCAGTAAAAATAGTTTTCTTGTGTTAAAAGATATAATGTTTTAAAAAATAATATCATATTTCCTTAACTAATGCATCTGTTTTCTACCCTATTAAGTTTTTAAAAATTGGTTGTTTTTCAAAACATGTTTTATAGCTTTATGTTCTGGGTTTCTTGGCAGAGAAGCAGGAGCAACGATAAAAGCAATAATGGCCCCAGTTCTTCCTAAATCTTCCTTTTCTGGTTGTTGGAGGCTCTCTCTGCTGGGCTTTAGGAGAGCTGGATGAGTGAGGCGATCCCCAAACAGTATCAGCACCACCAATTTACCTACTTTGTGCCTACAATACGTGGCCTAGGATAAGCACTTACTACTAACAGGAAACCAGGACAGATTATGGATTTTAGTTCCCACATTTTTTGGCCTTTGTCTTAACATCCCCACTGGACATTCTCCCCTAATCTCCAGTTTCTTCCTCAAGTTCTGCCTCTATCTCATGAGTTTGCTTCAGAAGAAATTTCCTTTCAGTTTTATTGCTTCTTAGTTGCTAAAAATCTGTGTTTGACATTAGATATTAGGATTTTATTCAAAAGCAACATGTACCGAAAAAACTCCAACCCTGTGATACCCTTTTAAAGGAAGAAAAGCAATATATCTTGCCCCAATTGCATTACCTGAAATTGTTTAATAAGGAAAATATAAACTCCCATCCCTCCATTTCTGATAAAGGATGAGAATGCCCTGGCTAAGGAACAAAGATAAAGTAAAGGCACATTGGCAAGGGGTTTGGGATCACAGCTAAATGGGCAAAGTGTCCTAAAATACTGACGCTGGAGACCTGAGAGACACATACCACTCTGCAAACAGCTGGACACCGTTGATCCTGTTACTCTCTCAAGCTCTCGGGTTCTTCTTTAATAACCCCAAATCTTCTTAAAAGAAGTTCTTACCTGGTTGCTTTATTTGTTGACTACTTTCCCACTTCTTAACTACTTAATTAACGTATGCAAATTATGTTAAGAGTCACAAATTCTGTGGAACACTGCAGTGGTTAAGAAATGGGCTTTGTAGTCCTAAACATCTGTGTTTGAATTCAGACCCTCCTACTTAATAAAGGACTAAAAATGTTACTTGATCCCACCAAGTTGCTTGTTTTTCACAAGCAAAATGTATATGAGAGTATTTAACTCATATGATTATCATGATAGTTAAATGAGGTGAATGAAGGTAAATTACTTGCTAAAATTATTGGTATGGGTAAATAATAAATGGCATTGTCACTCATTGAATCCAATCTCTCTCCTCAGTCTTTTTCCTCTTGACCTATCAGAAACATTGAACAATAGTGAATACCACAAAACTGTCCCCTTTTTTGGGCATCATTAGTACATATCTCCTCCTGAATGGGAAATGCTCTTTATTGTGACATTCGATATCTCCCGTCGGCTGTACTTAGCTGTCGTTTTTCAATATTATTTCCAAAAAATACTCTTCATAAACTTTCACTTCACCCCAACAAAATTTGGATCAATTCTCCAGATATACATCTCAAATTCTAGATTTTTCCATATCTTCATTCTTGTTCTTCTGTTTGAGATTACTTTCTAAGCCACCATTGCTGCATTTTCCATCATCTGAGGGGAATTCCTATACATTTTAGAAGCCCAAAGTTTTATAGAATAATACCATGCTTTATCTATCATGGTCTTAAGTGATTGGATCTTACACAAATTGTTCTTTTTCATTTTTTTAACTTCATGGTAATTGCCATAATTTCTTGTCCATTAACATTTTTATTTGAGGGTTGTAAATATGCTTGGACCAGAACAACTAGATTTGCATTTCGTGTAAGCAACAAATAAAAGAATCCTGATATGGATTGTTGTTTTTCAACAGAAGTGAGACAAACTAATCCAGCAAGTGACATTTTCTATGACAGGTTTTATGCCTAGCTTGTCACTGGTAATTGAAACAGAAGGTAGAGTGGTTTTAAACGTTCCTGATAGGATATCACTTTACTGTGGTTTGTCAATTTTTGCTTCTCTTTCTGTTTCTAAACAGTTCATGGCTCAGATAAGAAACCCAAGTTTATTTGGAAAAAAGTGTGGATTAGTTAAAGTAGCAGGAGTGACAGAACAAAGATAGAACCCATGATAGTGGAACCTACAATTTCTAGGGGTCATTTTTTAATCTTCTCCTCTTAACTTTAAGAACTTTGTGCTCATTTCCCAAAGACAAGGACAAGTTGTTTTATGTCTCTTGTTATGTGCCTTCAGGTTTTATAAATATTGCTATAAAGTTACCAACTACGTTAATAAACCTTTTCAAAATACAACTTGCCAATATATTCATGATCTCAAAAACTCAACAAATACAAACATTTACTAGAATATTTAATATAAATGTATAACCCATATCTCTATTTCCTAGAATATTTCTTGGTTGAATATTATTTTTTCCATGAAAACATCCTATTAGCATTTTTAAAAATTTTTATTCTTTCCACACATTTATCTAAATAAGTATTGTGTGTGTGTGTGTGTGTGTGTGTGTGATGGAACAAGAATAAATTCTCATGGGGGCTTATGTAAGTTCAGGTCTTCTAGCAAGCAGATTTCAATATGGAAATAAAGGAAAACACTCAAAAGATGTATTAGGGAAAATGCCTATGTGACTAAATTAAAAGGGCAAGAGAGGAGGTGGTGCTAGGAAACCTATCCCACTGGAAGTAGCACTGACCTGGTGAAAAAGAGAGAAGGAAGGAAATGTATTGTGTGGGGCAGGGGAGTTTTACATGGATGAAGCCCAGCACAGCACCTTTGGCTTCAGTCAATTATGTTCTTTGATGTCAAAGATCTAAGGGAACATTGTAATGGAATCCACAGAACTCAAATTTAAAACCCTTTATTGTAGAAGAAAAATAAGAAAGTATACAGAAACTTTTTCTTAAGTGATCAGGTTATGTGGTAGCATTCTCTCATTATTTCAACATTGTTATTATGATGTTTGTACTTTTACTGTTGTTTATTAAAACATCCCATTAGTTTTTCCACTGAAAAAAAACTGCAAAGTGCTTAACATGAATGGGTCCTTTATGCCTATCTTTGAGGGAAACCAAGGAAAGGTTTGGGCAATCATCATTACAAACCACAGTAACTTCTGGAAGAAGACATTCAAAGGATAGATTGAAAGGTGTCTCCTTTAGATAAGTAAAGACGCAAAGTTGAGCCCTTAAATTCTGCAACAAAGGAAGATAAGAATATATAGAATAAAACCTTGGTTTGTGAGAATCATTTGTTCCAGAAACGTGCTTGTAATTCACAGCACTTGTATATCAAAGCAAAGTTCAAGAACCATTGGCTCAGTTGTGATTATGTCATTTTCAGTACCACGTACTACTCATTCTGCAAGACATCACTCATTTATCAAGTTAAAATTTATTAGAAATGTCTGGTCTAAGAAATATGTAGTGTTGATAATTCCTTAAAAAAGTCTAGTCTTTCAATTATTTATCATGTCATATTCATACAACTATCACCTAAAAACATCCGTTGTTCACTCTTAGAAGTTAATGATTCACTAGACAAAGTAGTTTGGATCTGCTTATTTTTAAAAACAGAAAGTTGCAATTTTTGGTTTTAATTTGTAATTTTAAATTAAACTTTAGTAAGCTAATGACAAGTGAATACATTGAAACGATTTTTCTACACATTTCCTCTGTTGCTTTACATGACGAATTTCCAAGAGAAGCTAAGAACTATACAATTAGTAATATGTGGCCGATGAGAAAATGGTCATAATGATATATGATTATATTCATGACAAATGCAGTCATCAATTATGTCAGTAACAAAGTGGTTATTCCTACTAGAGGAGATGAAAGGTACCTGGAAATGCCTCACTCTCTTCTGAGTTCTTCATATCACAATAAAGACACCTATAGATACTTGGTACAGTCACCATTAAAGCTGTTTTTTCTCCATATTTGTTTTTATGATTGACCAATACCTCAATCACCATAAATATTATGTACTGATGATGATAGGCTGTTTGTAAGGTGATCTCTACCACCTAGCACTGACCCTGGAACCTGCTGTGTGCAATGCTCTGAGCCACTGGTGTGATATTTTAAATGCTGTTTTATCAACTGGTATGAACTATCATTGGAAATCGTGGTATGAAAAACTATGAGAAACATAAGAAAAACTAAAAAATCAACAAAATGAGATTGTCCTATCTTGAAAATAAGGATGTTTTATTCCTCATTATTTTTCTTCATAATAATTCTCCCCCTCTTTTTTAAGTGGAAGTTGTTATAATGATGGAAAGACAACAGACTAGGAAGCAAGAGGTGGGAGGGACTTGATTTTTCCCTGTAGGTTTAACGTGGGGGATGATATTATTTCACTGACTTCTGTATTCATTACATTTCACCAATGGCCCCCAAAATATTACAGTACCGGGGAACAGGTTGGAGACACCTTCTACTTTGATGCATATGCATATAAATCAAGGGTGTAGCTGATTGGTAATGAATTTGAAGGTGGAAACTTTATTATTTAAATTTGGGACAGGAATAAAAGAGAAAGGTACTGATATAATCATGATCTACTACACAAATCTCCTTTCTGTTCTTTGTTAACAAAGCTGGGCAATCTTAAGGGGAATTGGGTGGACATCAAGTAAAAACATCTTTTTTTATTTTTTTTAAGTGTATTTATTTATTTTGAGAGAGAGAGAGAAAGTGCAGGAGGATCAGAGAGAGAATGAGAGAGACAGAATCCCAAGCAGCCTCCACACTGTTAGTACAGAGCCTGATGTGGGGCTCGATCTTACCAACCGTGAGATTGTGACCTAAGCCAAAATCAAGAGACAGGTGCTTAACCAATGAGCCATGAGGTGACCCTCAAATGGAAACATTTTAATTGTTCCACTTCAATGAAGTGAAAGTTTAATAAATTTCATTTTCTTATATATGGTTAATAATAACTGAAATTTACCAAGACTTAGGTAGGTATCAGTATATCCCAATCACTTAATATGGATTTTCTAATTCAGAAAATACTCTATTAAAACACTCTATTATATTGTCCATTTCAGGGGTGAGGATTCTGAAATATGAAGTATATCCAATGCCCTGCCTAAGATCCTTTTAGCCAGAAGAAAAGAATGTATCTAGAGCCTTTATGCTCAAACACTTGCTTTATTGTCTCCCTTGTTGCTACTGCGAGAAAGACCCCTGCAAGAAGGATATCTCATGGATAAAGATAGGGTATCAATGCATGCACAACTGACTTTTAAGAACTTTTTAGAGGAGAGGTGTCTGGGTGGCTCAGTTGGTTAAGTGTTTGGCTTTGGCTTAGGTCATCGTTCATGAGTTCAAGCCCTGTCTGGGGCTCTGGGCTAACAGCTCAGATCCTGGAGCCTGCTTCATATTCTGTGTCTCCTTCTCTCTCTGCCTCTTCCCCAATCTCTCTCTCTCTCTCTTTCTCTCTCAAAGACAAATAATAAAAACATTAAAAAATTTTTAAGGAATTTTTAGAAGAGATGTCTGTATTTGGTAAGAAACTATATAGTTGGATTTAAAGCTTTTAAGATTCTAAGTTTTATAAATTTACTCCATCAGTAACACACTGATATTGTGGACCAAAAAAAAAAAAAAAAGAGTTTGGTTTAAAGTAAAGGAACACACTTGGTTTATGAATGCCATTAAGAAGTCTTAGTCATATTTTTGGAACAGGTAAAAAGTCTTTGGCTACATAACTATTAGAATGGCCCAAATCCAGATAAGTGACAACACCCAAAGCTGGCCAGGATGTGGAGCAACAAGAACTCTCATTCATTGCTGGTGGGAATGCAAAATAATATAGACACTTTAGAGAACAGTTTGGTGGTTTCTTACAAAATTAAACATGCTCTTACCAAATGATCCAGCAATTATACTCCTTGGAATTTACCCAAAGTAGTTGGAAACTTATATCCACACAAAAGCCTGCATGTGGATGCTTACAGTATCTTTATTCATGATTGCCAAAACCTGGAAGCAACCAATATGTCCTTCAATAGGTGAAAGGATAAATAAACTGTGGTATATCGGAAAATGAAATTGTATTTAACACTAAGAAGAAATGAGCTATCAAGCCATGCAGAGACATGGAGGAAACTTAAATATACATAACTAACTTAAAAGCCAACCTAAAAAGGCTACAAACTGTATGATTCCAACTATATGACGTTCTCAAAAAGGCAAAACTATGGAAGTAGTAACAAGATCAGTGGTTTCTAGGGATTGAAGTAGGGAGGATGAATAGGCAGAGCATGGAGGATTTTCAGGGCAGTGAAAATACTTTGTATGATACTTTAAGGATTGACACATGTCATTATACATTTGTGCATACCTATAGAATGTGCAATACCAGGTGTGAACCCTAATGCATACTTTGGACTCTGGGTGATTATGATGGGTCAGTGTCAGCTCATCAATTGTAACAAAGGTATCACTCTCACAGGGGATGCTGATAATGAGAGAAAATAAGCATGTGTAGGGGCAGGAGGCATATGAGAAATCTCTGTACCTTCCATCCAGTTATACTATAAATCTAAAACTGTTGGAAAAAATAAAAAGTTTAAAAAAGCCACTGGAAACACCTGCTTTCATGTACTACTGAGGGAGAGCAATTTCTCTTGTCCCCCTTCTGTTTTGCAGAATCTCGATTTGTCCCTCAGCTTTTTCCTAATTACTAGAATTCCTCTCCCTGTCAGATGCAGTTTCTCACTATACACCCATCACATATATGCTAGTCTCATTCTTCCTTCCTACCCTGCTATAATGCCAGTTAATTAGAATGTGGATCTGATGTGCTAAAAGAGGAGCAGAGAGATAGAGAAGAGAGACATGAGGAAGAAAGAAGAAAAAAAAGAAATATATCACTATTTTGGGATAATATAGCTGCTTCTTACCAATTCAGAGCTTTGAAGTAAAATGAATGTGCAAAGGTTTTGCCTTGTATTTCTCCATCTCTTATTGTTAATAAATCTCTTCATTCATTTTGTCTAACTGCAGTTCTCGATAACCTTGAGCAGCAACAATGAGAATAGCAACAGAAGAGATAAGAGGAAAAACCTCTTCCCACCACTGCTCCTTAATTTCCCAGGATCCACATTCTGTTCCTTACCATTCCTTTTAAATTTTTTTCTTTTAGATACTTAATCTGTTAAATAGAAACTTATCAACTTGTCTGAGATCCTAATGATCTTATTTTAAACATTAAATATATTCATAATTATATATTATATAAAAATATAAATATAATTATATATATATATATATATATATATATATATATATAATTATGAGCCACATTTTAAATACAACCAGTTTCTGAGTTAAGAAGAGATTGCAGCTAAATTATACACATACACACATACACATTCACACTCTTTTTTGGTCTGGCTGTATCTTACTTATATGGTATAATCTACTCCAGTGTCTTGCATCTAAGGTCCTTTGAACCTGATATCCTGGTAGAAAAATGGAGAGCGAATTTGAAGATAAAGAAAAAAATCATTGGTATGATATCTGTAGTACTTAAAATAGCTCATTTACAACTGATAAGAAATCACAGTTTAAAGTTGCTTATGTTTATATCTCTCCTTGTCTTTCTCCTGTTCCTTAAATAAAGTGTAGGAAAGTTATGGGGAAAAAGTTACAGAATAAAGAAGGATTATGTGGTGAGATTTCACAAGTGGAAATTCTTACTGGATGTAAGAAACCATATCCATAAGGAAGAACCCATCTCCCACTAGAAAACACTTCCCAAACCCCCACAAAAAACTACAAGATGGGCACTGCTCTCACTTTAAGAAAGAACACAGTCATCTGGTGGAAAAATTACTACACATTTGGCAAGAAACAGGAATAGGATACAAATGAAGGTTTGTTCTCAAGTAAATTGTTACTGAATGGTGAATTATTTTGCTGAGTTAAATTTTTCTCTGTAAGACTTGATTCTCTGATAAATAACCCAGGTTAGGTTAAATATACCAAAGTAGAGAAATTTTAAAGGAGTATATACTGTTTGAGCTGGGAAGGAATATAGCCATCAATTTCTACTTAACAGGTAAGAAAACTGACCTCCAAATACATTAATAAATTTATCCATGCATTAATTTCTAATTATTACAAATCTGAATTCCTAAAAGAAAATGCACTTGACTTCATAAAAATTAAAAACTCTGCAGCACACAAAAAACAAAATCATAATAAACATTAAAAGAAAAATGACAATACAAATACTAACAACTTATAAAAAAAGAATTCTTTTATAGAAATAGTGGTTCAAATCAATTATAGAGAGATGAACGATCCTATGGAAATTAACCAGAGAACATGGACACATAGCTAACAGGAAAACAACTACTAACTTATGAAAAACTATTCACGTACTATTAAAAAGAAATACCTCTGCCAATCTATAAAATGGAACAAGCTTAAATGTTGGATAGCACCCATAGTCAAGTGACTGTCAGGAAGCACAGCCAGTGGTATATTACAGACAGCTTTCCCAGCTCATGAGAGCTGATTTTGTTCATTTCTGCACAACTCTAACTTCAGTAACATTATTGAGGTAGTTTGAAATTGGTGTTGGCTAGAGAATTTTTACCACGGAGTTTGTCAATCACTATCAATAAAGGGTTTTGTAGTTTCAGTTTTTTTTGTTTGTTTTTGTTTCTTAAGCCAGAGAACCACTCCTTAAGCATTCATCAGCATACCACTATGTATACTCACACTTTACTGTGAGAATTTAACTGTTTGAGGAACCTGCTGTTGCAGCTACAGCAGAGTTCTAGATG
Organism: Cryptoprocta ferox; assembly: GCA_028646485.1. Lineage (NCBI taxonomy): Eukaryota > Metazoa > Chordata > Mammalia > Carnivora > Eupleridae > Cryptoprocta > Cryptoprocta ferox. The sequence goes on from CM053572.1 coordinate 58,629,767, forward strand.
CCCCCCTCCTGTTCCTGATTCATCACTGTTTCCTCTCTGTGAGAAACTAGTCAAACAGGAAGCCACCGTGCAGCCATAGCTTTTCAAGACTCTGGGAAGACACCTGTGGAACTACAAGTGGTGATTCACCAAATGGGAATTACTCTACTTAGATACAACTTAAAGCCTTTGGAAATGGTATGTACTGACTTGATCAGAAGCACAAAGGAAAAAAAATCTCGAAGTGAAAGGACAGTCCAATGTCGACCAAGACTCTCAGAATCACTACAAGAAAAACTCCTTGTGGTAAAGGCTCTAAGACTTGGGATCTTTCTCAAATAAGGAACCACAAGCAATTTATTGATTTGCACAGTCCTTCTGAGATTGTTAAGCAGATTACTTCCATCGGTACTGAGCCAGGAGTCAACATTGAAGTCACCATTACAGATGTTTAAATCAACCTTTTTAATAAACTGATTACCAGTTGTAAATAAATAAATAAGTAAATAATAAATAAAATGAGAATTTAATTGATACAACTTCCCCACAAGAGTGCTATATATAAATCTATAACCAAAACTTTTTTACATTTATTTATTTTTGAGACAGCGCAAGTCAGGGAGGGCCAGAGAGAGAAGGAGACACAGAATCCGAAGCGGGCTCCAGGCTCCAAGCTGCAAGCACAGAGCCCCATGCGGGGCTCGAACTCACAAACCGTGAGATCATGACATGAGCTGAAGTCAGAGGCTTAACCGACTGAGCCACCCAGGTGCCCCTATATAACCAAAACTTTAATGTGTATATATTGACTCAGCCATTTCACTTTTATGAGTCTCTCCTTAAATGTATTTAGACAGGTGTGTAAATATCTATGAAAAAATGATGAACATGGAGTCATTTTTTTAAATAAAAACAAATTAAAACACTATAAATATCCAGTGATAAAAACTCACACAAAAAAACTATGGACCTCTAAACAAAGGAAAAATTTTGCATTCATTTGAAAACAAGAAGGAGGTTCCACATATAATGATATGTAAATATCATATAGCAAATATTATTTTAAATGAAAAAAGAAGGCAGGTCAACAAATAGTAGACATAGTATGATATCTTTGTGTTAATAAAATTGTATAGCCAAAAATAAATAAATATATAAAAGACATCTGAAAGGTTTAAAAAATGTTAGTTAACACTATTTGCCTTTAGAGAGTGAGAGAATATGATGCATCAGGAGAAAAAAAAAAAACATATGGAGATATACCTACAGACACACACATATTTTCTGTTTTTCTAACACACAGAATCTTATATGCACACACATAGGATACATAAAATTTTATACATATAACATACATTATATATACATTATTCTTTATAAATTATCCTGATTTAAATGTTTAATTTCATCATGAATCAATTTTAAAGGGGAAATATTGCTTTCAATAAGATTAAGTAAAATGATGACCGAAGTATTATTTTTGTGTCTGTTTGCTTTAGTGTAATTGCTTAGCAGGTGCTAGAGTGCTGAGGCCAGCCTGTCACAAGAGTTTACTCTGAAAGCAGAGACACTATTACTTTCAATCAGTCGGAGAAAAGAAATATAAAACACTTAGAAATCTCAGAAGGCTAGCCTTATGTGGGATGTGGAGAGGTTTATTTTCTTCTTTAACAGAGACTTCATGATGGAGTGGATGTGTGGTTTATTGAACTTGTCATGAGTACAAGGGTGGAATTAAGCTTGTACATCTATGTTTTGCTAGGGGCAGTGTAAGTAATTACAGTTTTTGGAAAATTAGTTGGCAATATTCACGAAGTATAAAAAAGTTTTAGTACTCATTGACCCAGGACTTCTATTTCTAGTATGTTTTCTCTGATAAATAATCTGAAACAAGGAACAAACTAAGCAAGATGCCCAATCATGGCATTATCTATTTTAATGAAAAGTTGAACAGAGTTTAACTGTCCAGCAATGAAGAAATTCTAAACAAAATGAAGCATTTGCATTCAATGGAACAAAATGCAGTAATCATAACTCTTCAGTACAAAACAATAACAACATACTCTTGATAAATTTTATATGTCTCAGTACATCTTCTAACTCAACCTGATGTAAGTGAACAAATCTGACTCTTATGCAGTGTTTCCTACCTCAGAAAACAGCACCATAGTCCGTAACATACACAAATTTGGTGTCATTCTTTCATCTCTCCCTGTAAGCCTCTCCCACATGCAATCCATCGCTACAGTTATTAGTGTTATCTACCAAATATTTCTCGAATCTATATACTTTTTTCCCCCTACGTTTACTACTAGCATACCCATATAAACATCAATTCTCATTTGGGCTATTGTAACTGCATCCCAAACTGGTCTTTTAATGTCTTAACTCCTAAAATTCTGTTCTTCACATGTAGCCAAAAGATCTTTTCAAAACAAAAATCTGACAAAATTGTTTCTGTATTATCTTTGTTCTTTGGACTTCAAGCTGTATTACAAAACTGTAGTCATCAAGACAGTATGGTACTGGCCCAAAAGCAGACATACAGATCAATGGAACAGAATAGAGAACCCAGAAATGGACCTACAAACATATGGCCAACTAATCTTTGACAAAGCAGGAAAGAGCACCCAATGGACAAAAGAGAGTCTCTTTAGCAAACGGTGCTGGGGAAACTGGACAGAAAAACGCAAAAGAATGAAACTAGACCACTTTCTTTTCTTTTTTTTTTTTTTAATTAATTAATTAATTTATTTATTTATTTTTTTTACACTTTATAGTTTATTGTCAGGTTGGTTTCCATATAACACCCAGTGCTCTTCCCCATAAGTGACCTCCACCAAGACCATTACCCCCCTTTACCTTTCCCCCTTCCCCTTCCCCCCTTAGTTTGTTTTCAGTATTCAAGAGTCTCTCGTGTTTTGTCTCCCTCCCTCTCCCTAACTCTTTTTCCTCCTTCCCCTCCCCATGGTCCTCTGTTGGGTTTCTCCTGTTAGACCTATGAGTGCAAACATATGGTATCTGTC
>CM053572.1:58633271-58656385 GCA_028646485.1 Cryptoprocta ferox
ACACATCTCTAAGGGCAAGATAATTACAAGCAAAAATGAACTATTGGGACCTCATCAAGACAAGCTTCTGCACTGCAAAGGAAATAATCAACAAAACTAAAAGGTAACCAATGAAATGGGAAAAGATATGTGCAAATGACATATTGAATAAAAGATTAATATCTAAAATCTATAAAGAACTTACCAAACTCAACACCTGAAAAACAAATAATCCAGTGAAGAAATGGGCAGAAGATATGAATAGACACTTTTACAAAAAAGACATCCAGGGCACCTGGGTGGCTCAGTTGGTTGAGCATCTGACTTCGGCTCAGGTCATGATCTCATGGTTTGTGAGTTCGAGCCCCACATCAGGCTCTGTGCTGACTGCTCAGAGCCTGGAGCCTGCTTCAGATTCTTTATCTCCCTCTCTCTCTACCCGTCCCCCACTTGTTCTCTGTGTCTCTCTCTCTCTCTCTTATTAAAAAAAAATTAAAAAAAAAAGAAGAAATCCAGATGGCCAACAGACACATGAAAAGATGCTCACCATCAAGGAAATACAAATCAAAACAATGTTCAGATATCACCTCACACCAGTCATAGTGGCTAAAATTCATAACTCAGGAAACAAAAGAGTTGGCGAGGATGTGGAGAAATGGGATCCCTCTTGTACTGTTGTTGGGAATGCAAACTGGTGCAGCTGCTCTGAAAAACAGTGTGGAGATTCCTCAAAAAATTAAAAATAGAACTACCCTATGATCCAGCAAGAGCTCTACTAGGAATTTATCCAAAAGATACAGAAGTGCTGATTCATAGGTGCACATGTACCCCAATGTTTATATCAGCAATTTCAACAATAGCCAAAATATGGAGAGAGCCTAAATGTCCATCAACTGATAAATTGACAAAGAAGATGTGGTTTATATATACAATGGAATACTACTTGGAAGTGAGAAAGAATGAAATCCTGCCATTTGCAACTATGTGTATGGAACTAGAGGGTATTATGTTAAGTGAAATAAGTGAAGAGAAAGACAGATATTATGTTTTCACTCATATGTGGAACTTGAGAAACTCAAAAGAAGACCATGTGGGAAGGGAAGGGGAAAAAATAGTTTCACAGAGGGAGGCAAACCCTAAGAGACTCTTAAATACAGAAAACTTAGGGTTGATGGGGGGGATGGGAGGGGTGGAAAATGGGTGATGGGCATTGAGGAGGGCACTTGTGGGGATGAGCACCAATAGCATACTGTATATACACTGTATGTTAGCTAATTTGACAATAAATTTTATATATATATATATACATATATACATATATATGTTTGTGTGTGTATAAAATAAAATAAAGTAAAATAATTAAATAAGTATACATAAATAAATTTTAATAGAATGAAATTGTGCATGTGTATGTCTATTTAAAATATCTGTATGTGTTCACATTAAATGCTAGACCATTTACATTTCATTCATTATAGAAACAAACTTAAATTGTTCTAAAATTAACAAAAAATTCACAACATATTTTTATTTTTTCAATTTATGTAAAAGAAATTTATTTAAAAGAAATTTATAGTCATGATTAAGTATGAAAATATCTTTATGAAAAATTACCCTTATGAAATAGTTTCCCTGGTATATAGCCTTGAGGGTTTTAGTCCCTTTTTAATACTATTTCCTATTACAGGAAGATTTAATCTTGCAAATTTATCACTTTTTTCATTTTTAATTAATGATATTTTATTGTTACTTCTGGAAACTTTTTAGGCAAAAAGAGGGTTTAATAATTAAAAAATGAACAAATATTCCTTGGAAAAAATGTGCCAGTAAGAGAAGCCATTTTCAGTTTCAGTGTGCAGAATGAGAGCTGTCTGAATCACACTGTATTCAGGGAGATATGCTGAGAAAGGATTCACCAACCAATATTAATGTTTTACTCAGCCTTTGGGTCATTTTTCAGTAAATAAGGATAATCATCAAAGGTGAATGCTGTGGTATGTATGGTAAACACAAAGAGACTGTTAGTATGTGTCAAAGCAACAACTAACTGGATGAAGTTAAACAGGTAGAGACTCTTGTTACAGAGGACAGAGGACAACCACCTTCTGAACTCTACTCACCTGAAACAAAGGGCTAGGGAGTTTTTAAGAACTGGAAAGAGAGTGAGGAAGAGGAGGAACATAGGCCATTTGTATTAACTAATTTGCCTACCCAAAGGAAAAGTAAATTTTCTCATATCTTTATGTAAAGGAGATAATTTTATAACTTGGAGTAAGGCACCCCCTGATGCTAGGCTCCTACTCTCCCTCAGAGACTGAGGACCTGTCTTCCTTAATGATTTCATTTCAAGGGAACGGCGTCTAATCCTTGAGACAATCCTGGGTAGTAAAACTGGCAAGAGGATTTAACATTATTTTTTATACCTGAAAAGGGCAGAGGAAGAATTCACAATGACACGTTTTCTAAAGTAAATGGTCTAAAGGAAGGGAGGTTAGGGCTTAGATAAAATCTGGAAGAAGTCTGTCTAAAGTTTAGTCAACCTGAAAGAAATATTAACACCATCTTGGTCACAGGACCTTTTTTTAACACCTTGCTTTACAATGTTCATATAAGTTATTTATCGTTTAAAGATTCATGCTTACAAGTGAAGCAAAGTTTCAGAGAGCCTGGCATTAGCCCATGATCATACAGCTAGTTCAACTGCAAATCCAAAATGCTCTTAACTTACATGAGTGTTTTCACCTCTACCCTGTGTCAAATTCCTGAGTGAGATATACCTGTATCCCTTTGGAAGAACATGCTTTTTGTTCTTAATTTTACCTGTCTCATAATTGTGTTCACCTTCCAGGGAAAAGAAGGGTGAAACTGACTACTGTATTTATTTTTATCTCTATTAAACACAGCTGTCTGGAACCAGCATAAACACAGTATAAAGTGTCCTGACTAAATGATACGCCATGTACATTTGAGTATTTTGAGCCTAGAAGATATTACGACATAACTGATCTTCCCTTTTGCTCCCAAATCAGGGATAGGCTGTCTGATCTTAAGAAGAACTTCCTTTAGAGCCCGCCACCCAAATGACTCAGCAAAAGGGTCTCAAGAGTTTTTGACAGTTCTCTGTCAAGTACTCACTCAGTGGATAGTGCATAGCTCTGTGGATCTGACAGGATGAGAGAGCAAGCTGCTTGCGATGTTAAAGCAAGCATAAAAATAATGAGCAAAGAAAGTTCATAGATGCCATTATGATAGTTGGAGCTAAATAATATATGACATTAACGGCTTGAACTTAACACAGCCTCTTATTAAAACCTCTTCTTTCCTTGAGGGATCAGGAAACACGATAAATTACGAGTCTTTGGTACATGAAGCGTTATAGGCAGATGGCTTACTTTTACTTTTAACTTGTAGATGAATAAAATTCTATCAAAAATCTAATGAGCTTTTACCCATCCAAATAGTTGGAAACTGAACAATTTTTAACTTAGCTTTATAACTTTGCAGTTTAAGAACACTCTGGTTTTGAATGTGTAACTCTTTTGTGAAATATAGCTTTGAAAAATTATCTTCCTTCAGAAACGTATCATGTGATTTCATAGATAGCAACAATTAGAATGTGAACCAGGTCACTATAAACTAAACATTTTTAACTCTTCAGGCCCATGAAGCCTCCCAGCATAGTCTACCTAATGAATAGGGTAACGATATCGAAACAAGGATTTATGTTATGGCAACATTTTACACTTATACTTCTTTTGTATTCATAGTAATTAATAAAATATCTGGTTAACAAATGGAAACTCAAAAATGTGTTGTTAATGAATAAAAGAAGGAAATAAAGAAAATTCATTTCTTCAACAAATATTTGATGAATACTCATTCTATATCACATTAACTTCTTAGCATTTTGCATCCATTTGGGAATAAAACTGGCAAAGAGTCAATGTTATGTTATATATTCAGATATAGACATCAAAACCTTCAACAAAATGATGTTTATGAGGTTTTAGAATGAATTGCATGGTTTTGTGGAAAATTTATTTTGTTACCTGTGGGAATGGAGGCGATTAGTTTATTGAGCTACTAGAATATAGCACAAGTATGATTTTTACATGAAAATGAAAGAATGTTAAAGAAATTCTTGTTATGGTTAAAATATGGCTAAAAAATATAAAGCCATTAAATAAATTACTAAGGTTTACAGTTGCTAGTGTAAAACAACAGAACTCTAACAATAGCTTAGTTAGGGTTTGGAATACAAATTAAAAATATTTTATAACTCTATTTTTAATTTTATATAACTTTCAATCAAAGAAATATATTTGAACATAGTCAAACTTTTTCTTACTTCAGATCATTATCAGTTTCTGCTTAGTTTGATGGTTATATGCAGAGTTATTTGAAAGTTATCTTTTAGTTCTAACTAGATGGTCCATTCCTATGTAAGCATAAAGGTAATTAGAGTAAAACTCATTAAAAAGGGCCATAATAAGCAAAAAACTGTATATAAAATAATTCATAATTTATAAAAATATAAAAACAATTAGGTACTAATATCAAAATAAAATATTGCTGGGTGGTTCAGTTAGTTGAACAACTGACTGTTCATTTCAGGTCAGGCCATCTTGCAGTGGTCATGGGATGAAGTCCCATGTCAGGGTCCTTGCTGAGCATGAAGCTTGCTTAAGACTCTTTCTCTCTCTCCCTCTGTCCCTCTCTCCCACTTGTGATCTCTCTCTTAAAAAAAATGGAAATAAAAAGTATTGTCTATCCAAGCTCTTTAGATTGTACCTCAATATAACAAAACACTAATATGTAAACATTATAAATATAAAAACAATTGAGTCAACTGAATTCAAACTCAGAATAGAATTTTTCAATCTGAAGACTAGGTAATTATGAAGCCAAACAGTAAATTTTCATGAAAAATTCTAAATAAATCCTACAGAATAATCTCTGAGTGCAACTTTGACAGAAAATAAAGTAAAATTGGTTTAGCACAAGGATTTGGACCTGTGATCCAAAGAGTGCTTTTATATTATTTTATTTCCCCTTTATCCCATATAACCCTTAGGATTATCACTTTATCATAGTTCAATTTCTCTTGAAACTTCCTTAAAATCATGACTTTTCTAGTCAGACAAACCTAGACTTGTATCACAGCTATAACTCTTACTGGTTGGGTAAACAAGGCCAAGCATTTTACATTTGCTACTTTGAATGTTTTTCATTTATAAAGTACAGAGTACATAGAAGTTAGAGATTTTTATTGGAATTATACAGATAAGGTCCTTAATACAGTTTTTGACAGTTAAAAATGAGTCAAGAAAAGGTACCTCTTATTAAAATTATTTCTATGATTCTTGTCAGTATTATCAGACACATTCCCATATCTTTATCAGAATGAATGAGCACCTGATTCATACTGAATATTAAAGTACAATTGATACTTTTTCTGTCAGGAAAAAAAGTGTCCCACTGGAGATTCTCAATAGATTACTATTAAATGTTCTTCACTACACAAAATGTTAAAAATAAAAGCTTAAATATTTTAATTCTGCCTATGAAAGCAGCTTTTATTATAAAAAGGAGGGTGGTGAAATATGTATAAGCAAAAGTAAACAAAAGACATACAACAGAAAACTCTCAGAGGAGTGAAGAGACAGAGCCACTAAAACAGTAATGATGGTTGCCTGAAACCATAGAATACTTAGATATGATGTCTTTTTTTTTTTTAAAGAATATTTCCCTAGATATCTCTTGTTGTGATGTTATTGGGCCAGCCTATTACTAGTCCTCTCAAACTATATTTTTAATTTTCTACTTTATATACAATGTGGTACAAGAAAGAGAGATTTACTTTAAAAAATAATAAATAAACTGTGAGGTCCTAAGGAGATTTTTAAGTGAATTTTATCAGCTTAAAAATGTAGATAGCTTTCTCCATGGATTTTTTTTTTTTACTTAATATCTTACTCGTTCTTTCCAGCATGTATCTTACATGTTTCATCTTGTTCTTTAATTGATTACTTGAAATACGAGTTTTTTTGTCGTACGGAAGTCATCACTTGAAATCATATTTATGTACCAAAAATAACATCAGCTGCTACTTACAATACATAATATTACACTCTGTTAAATGAGTTACAGAAAGAACATATTTTTATTCTTCCCAAGAACTCAATAAAATAGATATTTTTACCTCCACTCAACAAAGGATCTGAGGCTTAGATAGGTTAAATTCCTGTCCAAGATCCCACAGGTATTGTGGTAGACTATAATCACAGAATTTAATTAGAAGAGCACTTCTTATATACATAGGATCTTATTAATGTTTGTTTAATAATGACTTAAAAGAATGAGTGTCAATCTCATGTTTTACTGTGATATTTGATTCTTTAATATACTTTGATTATTGATTCTTTCTGCCAAAGATGTGGAGCTGGAAACTGCCTCATGTCTCAGCCCATAATTTCACTCTGATGTCACACTTGCACATACATGAGTTGCATATATATGAGTAGGTTCTGTGAAATTTTCCTAGAAGTCATGAAGTTTATTCCAATAAGTTATAATTCAGTATGTTATTCTTGAAAACTTTATGGACATGAGGCCTTGCTAAATTTATATAACTACAATACAGTAAAATTAAAATAGTCATATGTTAAAATAAGTCATTGTCTATAGGAGTGTAAATCTAATACAATAAGTAATGACTAACAGGGGTTCTCAATTTTATATTAATTGTTAGAGTTCAGAATCTTAGGAATGAATGGGATCTTAGAGGACAGATATATCAGTCTCTAACATAATGTAACAATCTTTCTAAAATACTCCTGACAGGTGTCCAGTTAAACTTTGATTGAATACTTCCAAGGACAAGGAACTTGCCACTCTGTGAGGCATCCTATTCCATTTTAAAAGATATTAGCTACTGTCCTTAGTTTTTCATAAGCCGCAGTTCATTCTAGATTTTATGGCCATAATTATAAGTACTATAAATTACTTCTGCAGATTCAAGCATAATAGCCTACTCTACTGATTTAACCCCATCCTTACTGATCTTAAGTTTAATTTAGGTAATGCTTAATTGAGAACTCTAATATTTTGACCTAATACACCTGCCCAAGCCTGTCTAAAATATGTAATTGTGACCTAGTGGCTTACAGTACTTGAATGAGAATTGTGCAGTCAGTATCACAAAAATAAAAGGTCCACATTTTTTTTACTGTGGTTGCAAATATTGAAGTGGTCTGAATATCTATCAACAGTTAATGATTGATTGAATTATACTGCACCCATAATATGCAATAATAGAATAAAGATATGCTTTTCTTCTCCCTATCCATTCATAGCAAATACAAGATACAGCTCCAGAAGGTTATGCAAGTTGTAGAGGGGTGTGTGCGTTATGACAACTTTTTTCACCTTTTATTGTAGTAAAATATACATAAGATAAAATGTATTATTTTAACCACTAATAAGTATAATTCAGGGGCATTAAATACAATTATAATGTTGTGTAGCCATCACTACATTTTTAAGGAAAGTAGAAAAAAATTTACAGATGTTTTCTTGCATTTGAATAGTTAAAATAGTAAACAGGATGATGTAGTTTGACATTTTCCTAGAACACAGGAAAGAGAAAATACAGGAAAAATTTAAATGAAAAATAGATGTAGGAATTCTTATTTACATAAGAAAAATGCATAGAAATGTCACTTTGTTGAAGGTAGAGCGAAGACCACACACAAAAAAGTAAAGCCTGGAATGATGAACAAAATGATGAATGATATCTAAAATAATTATGATGACAATTCAGAACTCTAAAAGGGCAAACGTAGCATCCCTAGAATATAAGCTTCATAATGGCTAATATTTTCTTTTTATTGTTCAATTTACTTTCTCCAATTTATTTTATTTTTATTTTTTTAAATGCTATTTATTTTGAGACAGAAAGGAGAGTGAGCAAGAGAGGGGCAGAGAGAGAGGGAGACAGAGTATCCTAAGCAGGCTCCACATTGTCAGCACAGAGACTGATACGGGGCTCGAACTCAACGAACTGTGAGATCGTGACTTGAGCTGAAACCAAGAGTCAGATGCTTAACCAACTGAGCCACCCAAGTACCCTTCTTTCTCCCATTTAAAGAAGGTTACTTATTTTATCTACAAGTGCTTATTAATAATATTTATTTAATAAATGAAGGGATGAAAATGAGTGCCAATCTCACGCAATAGGTATATTCTGATTTTTGATTTTAACATACTTTCATTATTAATTATTTCTGCCAAAGACATGGTGTTGGACCATGAGTGACATAAGTGAAACTAACAATAAAAAAAAAAAGAATAGAATTAACGTTCCTGGACCTTATCTGCATAGACAAGTAAATACTCAAAATATTATTTTTAAATTGAGTATTACTATGACAGGGAAGGGTCATACTATGACTAGGTGAGGCAACAAAAGTCATTTAGAGTCAATTCTTTTTTTTAATATTCAGATCCCCTTAATTCCACATTATGTACACTCTAAGTTGTAAAGGGACAATTTTGAAATGCTAGTGATAGTATCTGTAACTGAATTCTAGCATTGATTTTATACCTCCCTAATGATTTCACACAAACTTTATAACCATGTTGTCTTTTTGCATGAAGATGTTCTCTAGCTGTTGAAATATTTTCACTAGTTGATGGAACAGGTAGGAAATCAGGGGTCTTAGGGCCCGAGGAGTAAACCTAAGCCAGTAAAGGACCCAAATTGGTAAAAAACTATTACACCTCTTGGTGGGAAAATTCAGAAATGTATTGTACAATTACTCACAGTGGGGTTGAATCTCAATTGACCACTGTGGTTATCCCAGTCATGAATGCATGTTTGACTGGTTTTTCTCCCTTTCATACCAATTCCCTTCTCTGATGTCATTTTCCAAATAAACTATTTACACACAAATGCTTTCTCAGGGTCAGCCTCTGGTAGAATCCAAACTGAAATAAATTTAATATCATACAAAGAGAGAAAAACCTTTCATGGAATAAAATTGTAGATTTCTCTGACAAAAAATCTGTCAAGAAAGTATAAAACAGGGGTGCCTAGATGGCTCAGTCAGTTAAGCATCCAACTTGATTTCAACTGTGGTTATGATCTTATGGTTCGTGAGTTCAAGCTCCGTGTCAGGCTCCGTGCTAACAGTGCGGAACCTGCTTGGGATTCTCTCTTTCCCTCTCTCTCTCTGCCCCTCCCCTGCTCTCTCTCTCTCTCTTTCTCAGAATAAATAAAAACACTTTAAAAAAATAAAGTACAACACAAAATACCTGTAAGACAATTACGGGGAGGTGGGTTTCAGCTTTGATATGTAAGAGCTTTGAAGTCATCACTCCTGCCCTTACAAAAAGTAAAAAAGCTGAACAAAAGGAATGTCAACACCTTTCTTGTATAGATCAGATAAATGTAGTCATATAGCAAACTGCCATCCCCAAATTTAGAGAGACAAACTTCAGAGAATCACAAATGAAATAAGCTTTCATGGGACAGAAGCCATTGGAGCCATAAATTGGTAGGAACACGTGGATGCTAATTTTGACAAACTGCTGGTAGCTGAATGTGAACTAGTGTGGGAGTAAAAAACTTCTGGGGGCTCAGTCTTAAGAGGGCCTCCTACTTTTGTGGGTTTTACTTCTAGAAACACTATCATGTTCTTATGTTGAAGACCAGAGAAAAATTCCCTCACAGCTCTAGCAAGAGAAAGAAAAAATCACCACTTTAAAATACAACCAAGTTATTCTCCATTGAAAAGACATACTCTCCAGGGAAAAAGAATACAGCTTTATTACATCTAAGAAGAGTATTTTTACAGAGTCCAGTCACTCTGGCATTCCTGTCTCACCTAAGGGGAGGAAAACAAAAACTAAGAAACAATTGTGAAAGTCATGCCCAGAGACAGAGGCACACTAAGAGACTGACATCTTTTTCATACAATTACATGCTTATCCTCTTGTACACCTTATTACCACAATAACATGTTTCCAGTAAAATAACAAAAGATCACAGCTGAAAGAGTCATAAGGCACACAGACTATTTAAGGGGAAGTTGTTAGTGAAACCTAATCACAATCAGGGGATCAGAACAAGAATTCTATTTGAAGTTTCTGATCCCTACAGCCTAAGACAACATTAAACACTATCCAACTCCTAGGCAAATTAACATAAACTCTTCTACTAAAGGTTGATTTGTCTCAGTTTCTATTACCTGACAAATCATGTTTGGCTTTCAATAAATAGATTAGAAGATGTGCCATAAAGCAAGAAAAATTATAGTCTGAAGAGATGAAGCAAGCATTAGAATCATAATGGTATGGAATTCTAACACAGGGAATTTTAAATAATTATAACTAATATGTTAGGGGCTGTAGTGGAAAAGGAGACAAGACACTAGAATAGATAGGTAAAATAAACAAAGAAGTAGACAATCTAAGAAAAAATCAAATGGAAATGGTACAAATAAAAAACACTATTATAAAAATGAAGAATGCCTTTGATGGGCTTATCAGTAAACTGAAAATGACTTAAATAAAAATAAGTGATCAGGGGTCTTCTGGGTGGCTCAGTAGGTTAAGCGTTTGGCTTAGACTCAGGTCATGATCTCATGGCTCTGAGCTCAAGCTCGGTGTCAGGCTCTGTGCTGACAGTTCAGAGCCTAGAGCCTGCTTGGGTTTCCGTGTCTCCTTCTCTCTCTGCCCCTCCCCAGCTCATGCTCTGTCTCTCTCTCCTTCTCTCCCTCTCTCTCAAAAATAAGTAATAAATAGATAAAGAAAAAAGAAAGATGAGAATAAGTGCAATAAATAAATTACAAACAATAGACATAATCCAACAATATCAATAATTACTTTTAAATAGTAATGGTTTAAATATACCAATAAAAATGGTAAAAAGAGTATCATGGACAGCTATATGCCTACAGATTTGACAACTTACATAAAATGGGTCATTTTATTGAAAGGCACAGACTACCAAAAATTATGCAATAAGTAAGTGATTAAATGAATAATTTGAATTGGGCTGCATATTTTGATGAAATTGAAAATACAACTAACCTTCGAGAAAAATAAATAAAGCATCAGTCTCAAAGGGTTCTATTGGAGAATTCTACCATTTACAAATAAATGGTACCCTCTACACAATCATTTCTAGAAGCAGGAGAAGAAACGCTTCCTAACTAATTTTATGAGGTCAGCATCACTCTAAGGAAAACCATAAAAAACCATACCCCCCCCAAAAAAATCCAAAACTATAGACCAATATCTATCATAAATATAGATGCAAAAATGTTCAGCAAGACTTCAGCAAATTGAATCTGACAATATATAAACAGAATTACTCATCATAACCAAGTAGGAATTATTCCAAATATGCAAGGTTGGTTATATATTTAAAATCCAATTAATGTAAACCACCACATCAATACAGTACAGAAGAAAAAAAACCACATGATCTACATAAGGTCAGAAACAAGATAAGGATCACCCCTCCCCATACTCCAATTCTACATCACAATGGAAATGCCAGGTAGTGCACTGAAAAGGAAGACATTTGATTGGAAAGGAAAGAGCAAAAAAATCTTTGCTCAAAGATGATAAAATTATCTATATAGGAAATCCAAAAGAACCTAGAAAAATTTTCTGCAACTAATGAACAAATATGCCAAGGCCACAGAATACAAGTTTAATATCCATAAGTTGACTGCTTTCCATATGTGAGTAATCAGCAATTGCAATCTGAATTTTAAAAATACAATTTACACACCTCCCAAAAATGAAATTCTTAAATATACATGTAGTGAAATATGTACAATATCTATATGCAGAAAACAGCAAAATCATGATGAACAGAATAAAAGCTGATTTAAATAAATTGAGAGATGTTTAGTTTTCATGGACTGGAAAATTCAATATTATAAAGATGTTAATTCTTTCCAAATTAAGCTATACACTCATCTAAATTATGGTCAAAATCACAAGAACTTACTTTTTTAGATACCAACAAATTCTAAATTTTATATGAAAACAGAAAAGACTGAAAATAACTGATACATTACTGACGAAGAAGAACAAAGTGAGGGTACTCACATTAACCAATTTCAGTATTTACTATTACAAAGTTATAGCAGTCAAGGCATAATGATATTGATGAAAGAATAGACAAATAAATGAAACAGAATAGAGAGTTCAAAAATAGACTCACATGAATACAGTAAAGTTTTTTTTGATCAAGAAACAAAGGCAAATCAAGGGACAAAGAATAATATTTCAACAAATAGTACTGGAACAATTGGACATCTACATGAAACAAGAAAAAAGAATCTAGATACAGACCTTCACAAAAATTAACTAAAAATGGGTCATATATCCCAATGAAAAACATGAAACAATAACACTTATAGAAGATAGGAGAAAATCTACATGACCTGGTTTTGGTGAAAAGTTTTAAGATGAAATACCAAAAATATGATTATTGAAAGAAAACACTGATAACACACATATTATTGAAATTAAAATTTTCTGCTCTGGGAAAGACACTGTCAAGACCATGAAAAGACGGGGTGTCTGGGTGACTGACTTGATTTCAATGCAGGTAATGGTCTCAATGTTCATGGGAATCGAGCCCTTTGTTGGGTTCTATGCTGACAACATGGAGCCTGCTTGGAATTCTTTCTCTTCCTCTCTCTCTGTCCCTCCCCAGCTCCCACAGGCACATGCTCGCTCGCTCGCTCTCTCTCTCTCTCAAAATAAATAAATAAACATTTAAGAAAAAACAGCATGAAAAGACAAGCCACAGACTGGGAGAAAACATATCTGATAATGGTCTTGCATTCAAAACGTATGAAAACTCTTAAGCTCAAAAATAAGTACACAATCCCATTATAAAGTAGGCAAAAGATCCGAATAGACACCTTGCCAAAAAGAATATACAGATGACAAATATACATATGAAAAATGTTCAATATCATTTTTGATTAGGGAATTGCAAATTAATACAACAATGAGGAAACACTACACAGCTGTTAGAATGGCTAAAATCCAAAAATCTGACAATACAAGTTGCTGGTGAGGATGTGAAGCAATAGGAACTCTTCTGTGTTGCTAGTGGGAATATAAAATGTACCAGGTGAAGGAACATTATTCAGAGACAAAATGAAATGTTACCAATCCACAAGAAGACATGGGTAAATCCTAAACATATATTGTTAAGCAAAAGAAGCTACTCCAAAAAGTCTACATAATGGATGATTTCAGTTATTTAATACTCTTTAATATGCAAAAGTATATTATAAAATTATACCAAGGTCAGTGATTGCCAATGGTTCAGGGGAGGACTGGTGAGTTGAACTGGTAAACCAAAAGTAATTTTTTAGTGCCTGAAACATCGCTTGACACTTTAATGATGGATAATTGTCACTAGGTATTATTCAAAACACACAGAACTTTACATCATGAACAGTGAACCGTATTGCCCATTTTGCCTTCCTTCCAAAGAGTAAGGAATGGAAAGGCAGGAAAACAGAGCAAACTCATCTGGTAGAAATGTGACAAACACTACCCTAGCAGATGATCAAGGTTCTCATTAACAGTGATAATTCTTATAGGTAACATGGATCTTTGATATAATGCAGTGACAATGGAACTTTATGTTTTTTCGTCCAAAAACTCAACCTTGGTTTCATCGTGAGAAGAATGGAAAAAGCACAAAGGGGCATTCCACGAAGTACCTTGACTCTGCAAAAGTGTCATAGTCATCAAAAATAAGGAAACTCTGAGAAACTATCACAGCTAAGATGAGTTTAAGGAGGCACAACAACTAAATGTGACCTGGTATCTTAGATGAAATCTTAAAACAAATAAAAGATATTAGGACACCTGGTGGCTCAGTCAGTTAACCTTCTGGCCCTTTGTTTGGGCTCAGGTCATGATCTCACTGTCCCAGCCCTGTGTGAGGCTCTGTGTTGACAGTGCAGAGCTTGGAATTCTCTCTCTCTCCCTCTCTTTCCAACTCTCTCCCTCTCTCAAAGTATATAAATAAATAAACTTTAAAAAAAACAACAAAAATGATGTTAGGTCAAAATTATGGAAATATGAACGGAATATGGACTCTAATTAATAACTGGCATTAATATTGGTTCATTAATTTTAACAGTGCACTATACTAATACATTAATAGTAGAAAAATAAGTTTAGGGTATATGGTAACTCTATTATCTACTCAATTTATTATAAACCTAAAACAGTTCTAAACAGTAAAATCTATTTTTTAAAAAGACAATTATTGGTGAGAGTTGTGGAAATCATATATAAATCTAGTAAAGAAAATTATGCATTATAATAATTGGCCAATATGTTGATATTATAGACATAAACATATCTAATATAAAAGAGGAAAAATTATTATCATTGCAGTAGATGTTAAAAAAGTATTGATCAGATTTAAAATATTACTTACCAGAATTTAGATGGTCTAGTAATAGGATTAATCTCTCTTAACAAATTTTAAAAATAATAAAGCAAATGAGCAACCTGTGCAACACTAAATGAGTCTCATTATAGTGAAGACTAAGGAACCATAATATTGTTGTAATGATCAAAATGGGTGGTTAAAGTATTAGCTAATAAACTCACACATATATTAAAAGTTAGAGAATAAATTTCAGCTGTTTCACAGAAAATTATTGTCTAAATATACTAAAATCAAATGAGAATCATTAGTCCTAATATGAGAATAATATGGCTACATGAATTTCCTAGGGCTGCTCTAACAAAATATCACAAATTAGGTGGCATAAAACAAGGGAGATGTAATGTCTAAAGGTTCTGGAGGCAGAATTTCAAAACAAAGGGTTGGTTAGGGCTATGCTTTCTTTGAAGCCTCTAGCAGGGATCCTTCCTTGACTTCTGCCGCTCTGATAGTACCAAGGGTCCCTGGCTTTTGGCCAACTCCATTCTCTTTTATAAAGGCACCTGTCATTGGATTAGGGTCCCTCAGCTAGTATGGACTCATCTTAACTTCATTATATATAGAAAGATTATAAGGACATATTCACAAGTTCTGGGAGTTAGTACTTCAACATCTCTTTTTTGAAGACACAGTTTAAACTTTAACAGTGGTATACAAGATAAAAACACAGTTTTCTTACACACTGATAACAACCAATTGAAAGCATATCTGTGTGTGAATGTAAGTGTCTGTGTGTGTATCAAATACTTATATATTTGTATGTACCTCTCATATTAACTTCCAAATAAGAAAAATGTTAGAGCGTATTTATATACACATTTATATATAACAAATACATAAGTAGGTATCACAGATAACATACAACATATATCTATATGGTATGTACTTTTTTTGTGTTTATTTATTTTGAGAGAGAGAGAGAGAGAGAACATGAGCAGGGGAAGGTCAGAGAGAGAGGGTGAGAGAATCCCAAGCAGGCTTCACACTGTCAACATGGAGCCCGACACTAGGTTCAAACCCATGAACCATGAAAACATGATCTGAGCCAAGACCAAGTGTTGAACACACTTAACCAACTGAGCCACCTAGGCACCTGTGGTGTGTAACTTTATTAAGAAAATATATCATAGTGTCTCCATCACACTGTAGCTCCATGACTTTAGATGGCTTCAAAAATCTCACAGCTTTCTATTTTCACAGCAGTAAAATGAGATAGTAATAATACAGGCACCAAGGAGCTATAGATTAAATGTTTTGCACTTAAGAATGGGGAATATCTAGTAATTAAATTGTAAGAAATATAAGCCCTCTATGAAGGATCATATAAAACCTTACCATGAAGCATTAGGAGTAATTTATTGACTAAAGATTCCTATCTCAGAAAACATTCTAAAGATAAACATTTCCCTCAATTAAAGTACAGATTAATGCAAATTCAATTAAAGCCCAATTTCAATTTATGGATGAACCTTATAATGATAACCATCTGTCATTTGACACAAACTATGTAAGAACTCTGAAGAAACTTTTGATTAATAAAGGTAATAAGAGGAGTATTATAAGCTATAAACACCTGATTTTAAAAACAATATATTAATTAAACAGCATGATAAATGTGTAAGAATTAGGCTTTTGTACTTAAGTCTTATTTGGATCGGTGGATGAAGACTTATTTATTTAATATTGCTTCTGAGAATATCAATTATATATTAAATATATTTTTAAAACTTTTTTAATGTTTTATTTATTTTTGAGAGAGAAAGAGAGAGAGAGAGAGAGAGAGAGAGAGAGAGACAGCATGAGCAGGGGAGAGTCAGAGAGAGAGGGAGACACAGAATCCAAAGACAGGCTCCAGGCTCTGAGCTGTCAGCACAGAGCCAAATGCGGGGCTCGAACTCACAGACTGCAAGATCATGACTTGAGCCAAAGTCGGACACTTAACCGACTGAGCCGCCCACGTGCCCCTCAATTATATATTAAATATACTTTGAATTTATATTCAGTATGAAAACAATTTTCATATCAATATGACAGCTAACTATATGAAAAAAATCTAACAAATTAAAGGCAAATATTTATTAAACTCTCATGGTGGGGAAAAATGGTGTATTAGTTTAAAAATATTTACCCAGTGATTCCAACCTCTATAAATTTAAAAAAGGGAAAAAAAGTACATTTCAATAAAAATATTTATTGAACTTTAAGAGAAAATAGCTGGAGGTAATATAAACACCTAACAACAAAGAAAAGTTTAAATAAACACAGTACATCAATAATTGAATTATATTGAGTATTATATAACCATATAAGCTTTAAGATATATTTTGTAAAATAATGAGTGAACAAAACCACCTTCCTATACAATTGTAAATGAATTAATGAGGATTAAACTAATGTATTCAGTGTGCTCTTCAGTTTTGTAAGTAAATATGTTTGATAGAAACATAAACAAATGTAATTATTTTTAATTTATTATATAGTAAACCTCCACTATTGATACAATCTTAACAAAAATAAGGGGGCCCTTTTTCAAAATTTAACATAAGCAATAAAATTTTGATTTATCATTTCAAGACCTCTTTCAATGATATACTTGCAATTCATATTTATCTCTATCTAATGCAGTAGAAAGTTTCCTTTTGCCAGCACTGTGCCGTCTGCCCATTTCTTTGAAAGGGTATGATTTTTCCTCCACTAAATCACATGCTTACTATCTGACAAAATATGTAATTTGAGATTATATAAATTTAAACATTTCTTTATAAAGTTCCAATATTCTGTAGGAATATCTGACAAGTGTACACAGAGCCCGTTCATTGTATACCAAACTTTTTACAGTGTATTACACTAGAGAGCAATTTGTTTCTGTCCCTCAGTGTTGAATCCTCTGCACAAAGTCAGTTCTGAGTCAGGTCCCATGAACTCATTATCAATCACCAACTATTGATGTTCACCCAGATCCTACACACTGGCATTTATTCTTAATAATGAACAATCACTAATGAAAAATAAATATGGAAAGTTTGCAGAAGGTAACAGACTTTAAATGAATAGAAGGTTTGACAAATGACTCATGTCCTTAATATATTGGTGGTTTACTGTGGGAGAAAAAATCCAAGAACACAAATTATATGAAATGTGATATACTTAGGGATATTAAATCAATGAAGCAATACAAGTTGAGAAGGTATGAAAACATAAATTAATAAAATAATATGTAAGAAAAAAATAACATTCCTAATTTAAATTATTTTTAAAGATCATGTACTCTCAGATCAGGAAAAAATAAAGTATGATGACACTGACATATTAAACATAATTATATTAAAAACACATGTTCTGCTTAAGCAGTACTTGAGTCAAGCCTGTAAAAAAAGTCTTCAAATATTTGCTACTATCAAAAGGAAAAATTTATGGAGTCTAATTCAGAAGAGAAGTGAAGGAATTAATTTTCTAGGTATAATTGAAAAGACTATTTATGGAACTAAATTTTCAGAGAGAAATGAAAAGGGGTCAAAGGAAAAAGTTTACTATTACTTGCTGGTGATCTTAGGCAAATATGTTTTAAATGTCTCAGTTTCTTCATCTATAATAACATTTCTAAGCCCTGGCATTTTGGATCAGACAGTTTATTTACTTTTTTTATTTTTTTAGTTTAAGGGGTGTTCTGTGCATTTTATGATGTTCATCCTTTGGTCTCTATTCCCTGGATAACCGAGCATACCTCTCTGTATACTATCCTATTATGTGGATTTTCTATTACAATTGTTATATAGTAATTTTCACAAAACATAAAGGTCATATTTCAAGGTATTTTAGAGAATTAGCAAAATTAATGTGGAAAAATAGATATACTAAGTAGACAATATATACATTTAGGAATACAACATTATCTTCATTATATTTCACTCCACATAAAATTGTACCTTGGAAAGGAGGCAAGATTCTCAGTCTGGTGATACATATCAAATGCGTTTTTTTTTCAACATTTAATATTGAAAATGATCAAACATTTTCCTTTATTTAAAATTACCTATTAAATACAAATTGGTAGATTAATTTATTTTTAAAAGACTAAAAAATATTTCATGGGGACTTCCGTTATTCCTTATCTGGGTGGTTTAGTTTTCTTTCTAGTATTTTGTGACTATTCTACTATATACATAACAATATTGTGTAATTTTTTTCTCAATTGTTAATATTTATTCATTTTGTTTAATGGTTTTCCATATCTGTTTTCTAAGTGACATTTACTAAAATGCTGTTATTCTCCATATCTCTCTGCAGAGCACATTTATCCTCAATTATTCTATAATTCTTTCCTGAAATTACATGGGATGCTTTTTATTATTAGAGATTGCTTTTTGCAGTAGAAGGACATTCTTCTCACTTTTAATTATGTTGTCTCTTAGAGGCACCTTCCCCCTCCCTGCAACAGTTGTACCAATGTACCATATGTTCGTCACTAAATTTTTTTATTTCTTCACATTTGATTAATATTCCTGCAGTGTTATGATTAGTAAACACATTGCCTTCTGTCATGTTGTAAGTTTAAATTATTGACCTCTAAGCAAACATTTATGAAAGTCCTTTTATCATTTTTTCAATATAAAATAAACAGCTCTCCTGAGGAAATGCGTATTTTCCCTGTATGTTTCCAAAAATAAAGCGGTTATTTTGGAGGTGTTTTAATTTCAACATCCAGCATTAATGTTACTAATCTATATTAATAAGGAATTCCAGATCCAAAATAAGACACTTAGCCCTTAGACCTTTTTTTCATTAAATCTTTGGTATTCTTGACTTTAATTGTGGTTGCATTATATTGGTGTGTGTATACACACACACACACACACACACACACACACACACACACACTCAAGAGTCTGATTTTCCAGATTTGGGTTATGTCTTCATCTCGGAGTTAACAATTCCTGTGACAAGGCAGACATAATGATCCTAGTTAAGTAGGGTTGAGATGTGGGTGGATCTCTTAAGTGGACAAGATAGGAAAAAATACAGATGACCCACATATCATACATATCTAATATATATATATTCTATAATTTTATATACATTGGTTTATGTGTTGATTATATATATATATATAGATAGACATTCAGTAATGATGTTATTTTATTTAAAATCATAACTGAGTGAATTTATTACTAAAGAGTACTGACTCTATCTCTCGCTCACATACACACATTCCACTGATCATTTTGAGGCCTTGTTTTTTTGTTTTTTTGTTTGTTTGTTTTGGTAATATAGGAGTTCATTGTCTGATCTTCTTTTACAAGTATGACTTATGTTGTAATCAGAAAACATTACCTTAGATAAATATGTGAAACATTTTTGTTGCAAATAACAAGTTTAATCTAAACTAGTTTAATCTCATCTGGGAATTTTTTAGTTTACACAATAGGAAATCCAGATACACAATGTGGCATCAGAAATGGCTAGATTTAGGTTCATAAATGATGGGTCTGAACCCTGTTTCTGTGTCCTAGTTTATTTTTCCTCTGATAATTTTATGTTCAGGCAGTCTCTTTCCAGATGTAGTCAAGGTAGCTTAACAGCAGTTCTTGGTTCACATTTTCCTAATATCTGGTGAAGGCAGAAAAGAAAGTTTTTTCTCAATGATTTAATTACATTCCTGGAGAGGAGTCTGATTGTCCAGATTTGGGTTATAGCTCCATCTCGGAGTTAACAATTCCTGTGACAAGGCAGACATAATGATCCTGGTTAAGCAGGGTTTAGTTGTGGGTACATCTCTTATGTGGAAAAGATAGGAAAAAGTGCAGACGACCCAAGAACATGGAGATATATATATATATATAATAGAAAAAGGATGCTGAATAGATAGAAATAAGAGATGTCTCTTCCATGTGAGGTTAAGTTTTGGTCTGGAAAAAATGCATGAAGTGTTAACTTCATGAGGGCAGTGTTCATTGTATAAACTACTGAAAAGGTATTTTAACAAAATGAATCTTTGTTAACAAAATAAATATATCCAGATGTGTTTTGTCACATTAACATGTATGCCTCTTTCTCATGCTCTAAATAATAGGAATTCTAGCAGAGGACAATGTTGGCAAGCATCTTTTCAGATACCCTTATCTGAAAGGATACTCAGAATTCATAGCAACTTTCTAACCATTACAAGAATTGACCAAACTATCCTCATTCTGTCAGATATACCTAATCATGCAAACCTGTGGTACTGAATGGAATTGACAATGAATAAGAGAACTTCATCATACTAATGATATCTTACACTCCTTGGAAACCTTAAAAATCAATGTACTATGTTGTTTTGTGTTAATCATGTATAAGTTTGACATTTTGCATGCAAAACCATGGATCTTTCTTGCAAAGTGTTCAGAAATACATCAAGGTAGATTTAACAAAGGTTTTAATACCTAAAACTATTTACATATTTGTTGCATGAATGAATAAATGAAAGAATATAAAATACATTTCAATGAGCTATAATTGAGTTAGAGGGAAAGTTTTAGTTTCTTTAAAAATTAAGCAGAAATCCCTTTGGTTATGATACTCTGCGAAGTTAAAATGAACATATTAATCAGTTTCTAAACTAAAATGTATTAAATACTTCCTGTTTAGTAATCAGGGATTAAATAATAAAACTGACTCTCCCTAATGTTTGTAGAACCTTTCTGTGCTCATTAACAGAAATCTGAGAATCTGTGTTTATCATCCATAATTTATATGTAAATATGGAAGGTGTTGGATGTTGTGAAGCTCACGCAGTAGACACATATTGTGTAGATCATACTCCCTTAAATAAACAACTGACTTTATCAGTTTTAAACATTCTTTAAATTAAATAATTTTAAGCCATTCATTTATTTTACTTGAATCCCTTTACATCAGATAGTTGGTGAGACTTTTAGTGTAAAAGGGAGTTTGAACTCAAGAAAATATTTAGATTCCCTAAAAGAGCATACAGAATAGAACTCTGAACAATACAGGAGAAGAATTAGCCACTGTATAACTGTAATTATAATATAATAAACTGGATAGCACTCAATATTACAGTAATTGAGTCCTAGATTTATGTATATAAATGGAATCTGCACATCTTAGACAAGCAAAGTAATTAGTATCTTCTACTTGAAATGGATTAATTCTTTTTTGAAACTGAAGAGAGTTCAGAGGAGACAAAAGAAAGTGTTCAATCCATTTTTAAAATAAACTTCAGGACTTTTTTTAGATTAATGGAAAGATACATATTGCATAGGAACTTCAAATAAATGCACAACAAAGAAGGGCCAATATCAAAAGCAGATATGAAAAAGAAGATCAGAAAGAAAAATCTCACATCAGAAAAGTAACAAGTAGATTTTTTTTTTTTTGAGCGACAGCAACAGAGTGAGCAGGGGAGGGTCAGAGAGAGAGGGAGATACAGAATCCGAAGCAGGCTCCAGGCTCTGAGCTAGCTGTCAGCACAGAGCCCGACGCGGGGCTCGAACCCACGAACTGTGAGATCACGACCTGAGCTGAAGCCGAACCCTTAACCGACTGAGCCACACAGGCGCCCCAACAAGTTGATTTTAAAACAGGAATAAAGTACTGCATTGTGAATGTGTGGAAGGAAAAATCAACAACCCAGAAAAAGCACAGGGTTAAATGGTAGGGGAAAAAAAGACTTGTTTTCCATTAATGATGTTATTTAAGTTTGCAAACATACATGAAATTGTGGTTAAAAAGTGTTAGAATTAATTTTGCAGGACAGCCAATGCTTGAGAAGTCTGGACTAACCTAAGGCGTTTTAATCTAGAAGTGAGGCTTTGTCCAAGATCCTGCTGAGTCGAACACTCCTGAGAAGTTAAAGATTTGACAACACCCATTAATATTCACACAAAGATGCTCTCCAAATAATGTAATCCATGTTGGATATCTTTTTCCAGATTAGGCATAAAAGATGAATAAAAATATTCCCACAAATCTATGTCTTAAAATTTCCTTCAAAAGATTTTCCTACCTTTTTTATGTTAGGTAATGTTTTCTTTTTTGCTTTTTTTTTTTTTAAGTTGCTAGCATTTATTTTTAAATTAATTATTAAAAGCCATTAAACAAGTCCTGAGGTTTAGACATCTCTTTAATTTTGATTCTTGTTCTTGCTATTAAATTCCAGAATTATATTTGCCTCAACTCTGTAATTATTGCTTTCTCTCTCGAAGAAGGTTTTAAAACTCAGAGCCTTGGACTTGTTTGTTTTTAATTAGAATTTAATAGAACAGGACCTGAATTAAAGATGGCGGAGAGGCAGGGAGCTCTGTAATCCGCGCACGCCCGTATGGATTGAACTGAGAAGCACTGAAGGGATAAAACTTGGATTTGCAAGTGGGGGGAAGAAGAAACAGACGCCAGAAAGAAGACAACCTCAAAGATGCCTGAGTGAGTGACTGTGATCTGGGAAATTAGGGGACGGGCGGGTCCCGGTGGTAAAGGGGAAAGGAGCCCCCGAGCCCAACAGAGGGAGAGCGCGCTGTGCCCCAGAGAGACCAGGGAAAGAGAAAGAGAGACGGAAAACGCACCTAGAACCATCTCTAAGGGAGGAAAAACTCGCCCGTCTCCCCATATATATCTGCCAAGCGCCTGG
>CM053572.1:58656885-58672961 GCA_028646485.1 Cryptoprocta ferox
AGAATGAAATCTGGCCATTCATAGCAAAGTGGATGGACCTCGAGGGTGTCATGCTAAGCGAAATAAGTCAGGCGGAGAAGGACAGATACCATATGTTTGCACTCATAGGTCTAACAGGAGAAACCCAACAGAGGACCTTGGGGAGGGGAAGGAGGAAAAAGAGTTAGGGAGAGGGAGGGAGACAAAACACGAGAGACTCTTGAATCCTGAAAACAAACTGAGTGGGGAAGGGGAGGGGGAAAGGTAATGGGGGGTGGTGGTCTTGGTGGAGGTCACTTGTGGGGAAGGGCACTGGGTGTTATATGGAGACCAACCTGACAATAAACTATAAAGTTTAATAAAAAAAAAAAAGTTTAATAAAAAAAAAAAAAGAAATAGAACTAGGTTACAAAAAAAAAAGAATTTAATAGAATAATAGCTGAGGAGGGTTTTTTTTTGTTTTGTTATTTTTTTGCATATTTTCGTTATAAGGGCAGAGAACATCCCTCAGAATTTAATGAAATGTATATATTTAGAAGGAGACATGGGACATAATAAATTTTATATTTAACATAATTAATTGTTTGGTTAATCCTTGGAAGTTTGAATAAAATATCTCCATAATTTAACATTAATTTCCATTGGATAATGCAATGAATAATGTATTATGCTTTGTTAACCAGGTATCTTTTAATAGGAATAAAAGTAAGCAAGAACTAGAGATGGTTTATCCATAGAGTTGATTATAGAAAAATAAAAATAGTTTTCAGATAGAAAAATGGTAGAAATAATTCAGTTAATATTATTGATAGTCATATCTAAGAAATATCAGGGGTTTATAAACTGTTTTTTCTGACCTTAAATATTAACATCGCATCAAATTTTATTTCTTTCTATATCCTTTTGTAAATGCTTCAGTGTATGGCAAAAACTAATGTAATATCTTCCTTTACAAAGCATAATATCTGATACATTGTGGGAAACATGGCTATAAAATCTATATTAAACCAAATAAATTATAGTATTAGATATTCTCTCCTCTTGTAGTCAACAACTTAGCCTAGAAATTTTCAGGGAGCTTTATTAACTTTACAGGGATGAATGGAGAGTTCTAAGAACGCTGTTTGATTGGTATAGATAAGAGCTGTTTTGCCAGTATTTACAATATTACAGGTTTTCCCCTTTGCAGATTTGAAAGCAATCATCTATAAACTTTATTTAGGGAAAAAAGTGCTCACTAATGCAGTAGGGAACATATCTTAATTTTTTCAGATATACTGTGTTTTTCTACATTTACAGTATGATATATGCAATTTAAAACTTTTACATTCCTTGTTGACTTTAGTTAGGCACTTTATGGGTACATGAATAGTAACATGATTCTGAATGGTCAACTGTACAAAAAAGCGTCATTTTAGTATGTCCCATTCTCACCCATTCTCTCATGGAAAACAATATCTCCTTAGCTTCTGGTTTATCCTTGCTGTGTTTCTCCCTATACAAATAAATATTATGTATATATTTAAAATTTTTTTTAATGTATATCCATTCTTGAGACAGAGATAGAGTGCAAGTGGGGGAGGGGCAGAGAGAGAGGGAGACACAAAATCTGAAACAGGCTCCAGGCTCTGAGCTGTCAGCACAGAGCCCCATGCAGGGTTCGAACTTAGGAACAGCCAGATCATGACCTGGGCTGAAGTTGGACGCTTAACCAACTCAGCCACCCACGCGCCCCTGTTACATATATTTTTTTTTAATTCTCATTTTCTATAAAGAGTGCTATACTGAAGATATTCTTTACACCTCACCTTTTTCAATGACTAACAACATCCCTTGGGATTTCCTCCTCTCCATAAATATCTTACTATGTTTTCAAGTTTTACAGGCATTTTTCTAGTTTTTTATATTAATACTCAGTAAAATTTAGATACTTTGTGTACAATTCTTTAATTTTAATATATGTACAGACATTCATAACCACTATTGTAATAAAAATCGCCCCTAATCTACTGTGTGTTACCCCTTTGCAGTCACATCCTCTTCTGTCTCTAACCCTGGCAACCACTTGTCTGTTCTCCCTAACTATAGTTTTGTGCTGGTGAGAATGTTATATCAATGAAGCATACAGTTTTTAACAATCTGAAACCAGCATCCATCACTCAGTGTAATATCTTTAAATTTTATCAAAACTATTTATGCATATGTTTATTCATTGTTAGTTCTGATTAATATTCTGTTAGGTGGGTGTGACAGGTACACTGACCCATTCACCCACTAAAGAACATCTGCATTATTTCTAGGTATTGGTGATTATGTACAGGTGCTTGTGTAAACATAGGTTTTCATTATTCTAGAACAAATATATAAGAGTAGAGTTTCTGAGAAATACAATTAGTATAAGTTAATTATATAAAAAACTGCCACATCAACTGTCCAAAGTAGCTATAACATTTTGCTTACCCACTGCCAATGTATGCAAGTTCAATTTGCTCTGCATCCTCACCCACACTTGGTATTATTAGCATTTTTCATTTCAACAATTCTAATAGGTGTGGAATAGAGTCTCATTATGGTTTTAATTTGTGTTTCATTAATAGTTCAGAATATTGAACTTGGTTCATATGCCTAATTGCTTTCTGTATATCGCATTTGATGAAGTTTCTCAAGTCTTTGATTTTTTATTAATTGGGTCATTTGTTTTCTTACTATTGAATTTTGAGACTTCTTTATATATTCTGTATAAAAGTCCTTTTTCAGATATGTTATCTGCTAATATTTCTTTCCAATTTGTTGTTTTTCTCATTCTCTTAGTATCATTTTCTTTACTTTAAAAATTTTTTTTAATGTTTTTATTTATTTTTGAGAGAGAGAGAGAGAGAGAGAGAGAGAAAGAGAGAGACAGCGTGAACAGCGGAGGTTCAGAGAGAGGGAGACACAGAATCTGAAGACAGGCTCCAGGCTCTGAGGTAGCTGTCAGCACAGAGCCGGACGCGGGGCTCGAACCCACGAACCACGAGATCATGACCTGAGCCAAAGCTGGACGCTCAACTGACTGAGCCACCCAGGTGCCCCTCTTTACTTTTTTACAGCATTTTAGGCATGCATTTTATTTCTATGAAATACAGTTCGTCCATTTTTTTTAATGCATCTACATTTTTACTTGTAGTTAGAAAGCATTTCCACACAGACTAAGGAAGAATTCACCTGTTTTCTTCCAAAATTTGTTTAGTTGTTTATTTTTATATTTAGAGCCCTGAGCTCTTTATGTTTAGACTTGTACAGGACGTGAGATTTGGATCTGATTTTATCCTTGTCAAATGCCCAGCCAATTATCCAGATAATTGTATTTAACAAGCCTCTTGCTTCTCAAAAGTTCTGAGATAGTACCCTCATCTCACCTTAAACTGTCATATATTTTTAGTGTAATTTAGTGTAATTCTGGGCATCTGTTTATCTGGTTAGCATGACTATTCACGCATCAGAACCATGCTGTGTTTTTTTAAATTTTTTAAAATATTTATTTATTCTTTGAGAGAGAGACCATTAGCAGGGGAGGGGCAGAGAGAGTGACACAGAATCTGAAGCAGACTCGAGGCTCTGAGCTGTCAGCAGACAGCCTGAGGAGAACCACGCTATTTTAATTACGAAGCATCTTTATTATATCCCCTGTAGGTTTATTGTCTTTCAAAGATTATCTTTTTAAAAATTGTTTGTATGTCCATTTCTGCATGTTTATTTTCCATGTGTATTTTAGTGTCAACTTGTTTATTCTACAAAAAAAACTTTTTAATTTTCAAGTTATTAGTGAGTTTCTATGTTCTCCTGCATTGTTTTTAATTTTTGTTTTATAAAGATGGCTTATGGTTTTTTGATGCACAAATATTTATGATTTTTGTATTTTCATTATGAATTTTGGCTTGTATAAATATATCATGTCCTTATTTCATGTGAACGGTTTTAGCTCTATAGCCATTTTGATATCAATATGACTACACTTGGTTTATCATGGTTACCCCTTGCCTAATATATATGTCCATTTTTTTCATTTTTTAGCCTTTTGGGAAAAAAAATTAAGTGTGGATCTTATAAGACATTTAGTTGTTTCCTACTTAAACAAACCAAAAACTGTTTTTAATAGATGAACTAAACCTATTCACATTTACTGATGTGATACATTTGTTTCAATTATCACATTACTTTGATATAGCTATTAGATGGATTTTGTTATATTTGATGCATATATCTCTATGTAATGTGTTTCTTTGCATTTTTATTTACTAAATTTGTTTTGACACTTTGGTGGTTCACACTTTTGATCTTGGTTACCTTTATATGAAAACATTTTTAATGTCCTTATGTCTCCATTTTCTTATTTAATCTTTTACTAACTTGTTTGTTGATTTATGATGGTATACTTTTTTTTGAATGGACTATTTCACAAATTTGTGTGTCATCTTTGCACAGAAGTTATACTAATCTTCTCTATATCATTCCAGTTTAGTATATGTGCTCCCTAGATGAACACTATAATGGTGTCCTTAATCAGTATATCTAAGGCTAGTACCACAATCAATAAATATATGCTAATTTTTTCTTCTATTTCCTTTATTTTTTTGAAGCAGTATATCATCAGACACATGTGAAAGACCTCATATAATGCATTTTATTCCAACCTCATTCATACATTCCTTTTAGTCTTCAATCTAGAATTAAGTATAGAAAATGTCTAATGTTAGTCCTTTTGTTGTTATTGCCCCTATTGTCTCTTGATTGGATGAAGTTCATCTTCTAATAGATTCCTAAAATTCCTTGAGATCTTGCATATTTAATTTTTTCAGGTAACCTTGATATTTCTATAAGTTTTGCTGTTTATGAAATTCTTTGCTTACAATTACATTTGAGTTTTCTGAAAATGTGTATCCCTCTCTCAAATTGTTCTTGTTCTCCATAAATACATGTGATGAAGCATGGCCAGTAGCTTGGTGGAATGTGCTATTTATTTTTTCACTTCCAGCAAAGTTAAATTGAGGATGCCCTCTTACATTTATCCTAAGAGCATGAATGGATATTTATAGTTTTATTTGTTCTTATTTTGTTTTCTTTTTCTATTTTTGAGGTGTGAAAAGGACATGTTGCTGGATTTCTATTCATATAACCACCATTATTATTATAATAATTCAGAAAAATGTAAATGACATTATATTGCTACCAAATATGGATATAAACATAAAATTCCTAGGTCATTGTCAAATCAGTAGTTATTTTGTATTGTAACTTGCTGGAGATAGTGACACCACTAGCTGTTTCTTTGTGCTTATATAGCACCAAGGGCAATGCGCCTCATTTAGTGGGGCTTAATGAATGCTTATTGACTGAATAAATCCTAGCTGTTGCTGCAAAATTAGTCAAAGACATAACCCTAGGGATTACGCATATAAAATCAACCCAGTACACCAGAAATGATGCTTGGAAAATGTTCTTTTTTTCAGCTATTTAATCTTAAATGTATGCCAAAAACCTAACAGTCACCAAGAAAGGGAATCATATAAGTCCAATAGCTGATTTTGTTCTTGGTTTGTGTGATACATACAGAAGGGTCCTTCTTACAACAATGCATAAGCCTTCATTATCCACCCTATTGCTTTGAGGTAGCATCCCTCAATGTGGGCTATTCCAAATCTCAAATGTCTGCAAGGAATGGAAGGACCACTCAGCCTTTAAGGTAGAGCAATAAAAAAATTCTATCATTTTGCTCTTTCAAAGCCTTGCTATTCATTAAACAATGATGATAGGATGAGCAGCATCAACAACATCACTTAAGGATTTATCAAAATCACACAATTTCCTGTCCCTTCCCAGACCTAACTAAATTACAATCTGCATTTCACTAATACCCTGAGTAATTCATATGCTTATTAAAGTTTGAGAAGCACTGCTTTATATAGATTGAAAAAAATAAAAAAAAATTTAAAAAACACACTAACAAGAGATAAAGGAGGAATAAAAGGAAGAAATCAACATTGTCTACAACAGAGTTGACTCTAATCATAGTATATTTAACCAACATCAAGCAGAAAATGGAAAGGCTAAGATAGAGCACATTTATTTATCTTTTGTAATTTTTATTTACTTTTGAGAGAGAGAGAGACAGACAGACAGAGCACCAGCAGGGAAGGGGCAGAGAAAGATGGAGACACAGAATCCAAAGCAGGCTCCAGGTTCTGAGCTGTCAGCACAGAGCCCAATGTGAGGCTCGAACTCACGAGCCATGAGATTATGACTTGAGCTGAAGTCAGATGCTCAACCAACTGAGCCACCCAGGTGCCCCAGATAGAGCATATTTAAGACACCAGCTACAGGTTCAAAATTCAAAGCATCTGAGAAAGGGCAAGTTCTTCCTTTTCTAGGTATCTTTTCCTAGATCTATAATCATACATTTGCTTGAGATGCTTAGGGGTCTATAGAAAACATAAGATTTTAATTGCAGACCTAAAAACATGAACTTGAAAAACTTAGTTTGTCTCTGAGCATCAGTTTTCTTATGTGTGAAATAAAATGGTTGGCTAACTATTATTATTTTGACAATAATGTGAATATTGTCCTTTACAAATAAGAAAAATGCTGTCAACTCAGACCATATTAGAAATGATGTTCTTCTTTTCTTCCTTCATTCCTCCTTTTCCTGTCTAGGAAAAATTCTGAAGGGCAGGAAACATCTTATTTATTTTTAATTTCTTCAGAATCAAGCATAATAATGGCTCAGGGTGAGCTCTCAAATGATGTGGGTGGATCAAACTGATAGAAAACAATCACCAATGTTGGAGAATTCAGGTATTTCTTGCTTAGTAGATATCTGGTGACCTCTTTTAGTGGTAACTTTTTCCAGGTGTTAATTCAATTTTGGATGTTTATTAAAGTTTACAACAGGCTAAGATGTAAAAGACAGATACAGTTCTAGCTTAAGACTATTAATGTACAACTCATTCCATTAATTTTTTTATTTAGAGAATATTTTATTTTCTGCAAATGTGCAACAAATGTCTGCAATGAAAATATTTACAAAAGATATGAATTTGCTATTATGTTACCTGCCTATATTTAGACATAAATGCAAATACAATTTCATCTCTAATTAATTGGCTAAGACTTAACTATGATAGAAATAAACATTAGCAAATGAAATCATTAAATAAATAAAAATATAAATATTTCAGATGCTCATCTGACCTCTCTACAAATATTTGTTAGTATAGATTATTTTTTTCCTAATATTTAT
Source organism: Cryptoprocta ferox (assembly GCA_028646485.1). Taxonomy (NCBI): domain Eukaryota; kingdom Metazoa; phylum Chordata; class Mammalia; order Carnivora; family Eupleridae; genus Cryptoprocta; species Cryptoprocta ferox. The sequence goes on from CM053572.1 coordinate 58,664,141, forward strand.
TTATTTTTGGGAGCGAGAGAGAATGCAAGTAGGAGAGGGGCAGAGAGAGGGAGACAGAGGATCCAAAGCAGGCTCTGCACGGACAACAGTGAGCCTGATGTGGGGCTAGAACTCATGAACCGTGAAATCATGACCTGAGCTAAAGTCTGATGGTCAATCAACTGAGCCACCCAGGTGCCTCAATACAGATTATTTCTAAAACCTGGACTAGCTGCATGTAGAATACGTATCTTTGGACCTATAGTCATACTGGAAATGTTATACCAATATACATCTAAGCACCAAACTATTTTAACTTATATGTATATGCATCTGTATTGATATTTCTGGATGATCATTAAAATGCCTAATTTTATTCCAATATTGATACAGATACTAACACATAAAGACTTAATACAATGAGCTGTAAGGTAATCAAATTAAATAACCTAGAATCACTAATTATCCTCTTGTAGTAGTTGGCTTGACATCCATCTACTTCTTAATATCCTGAATATGGGTAAAAAATGGAAGCACCTACATTTAATCTTAAAAAATATCAGATTTCATATTCAACATAAAAATAGGACACTCAGAATAAAGGGTAAATTTGTTAGTTTTATTATTGGGAAAAAAAGACGAAAATACTAAAATAAACTTTTTTCCAACTTTGCAATTCATACAAATGTGTCTAGTAGTAGTTGTGAATTCTGATGGCCTCAAACAGACATAACCAGAAATGCTAATTAGGAAAAAAGGGGAAAGTTAGGACGCTTCATTAATAATTAGAATGTGCTCTTACAATATAACCAGAATCAGAGTTCAAAAATAATTCATATTTTAATTAACTTCTTAAATATTTGCATGCAAGTCCAGTATAACTTGATCTTCAAAGACATACTGCATCAGTATTCTCTAAATATTACTGTGGAGAGTTTTAATAAGTTTATGGTTATTATAAGGCTGGAAGTTATAGTTAATTACTTTTTCTCTCTTGCAACCTATTAATAGTCTTCATGAAAATAAATTAGTCCTTTTCCATATGCATGCATTATCACCAAGCTCAGCGATTTACTGATTACAAGGATAGAATTGAAAGGATAAGAACTGAAGCTCACATTAGAGATACAAACCTTGCTCTTACCTCCACTTCCCACCTCTTACGCCTGAATCGTCTACTAGGTTAAACAATTAAAACTTTTAGGGAATTTTTTGATTTGTTTTATTCTCACTCTGAATGATTACAAATGGAGATACTAATAGTACCATATTTAAACATTACATTTTAACAATATTTAATTTTTTGCTATATTTTTATAAACCATTTTTTATTTCATCAAAATTCAAAATGCATTTTCCTTGCCCTCAGCTTTTCACCACAGTACAACACTATTCGTTTCTTTTGACTATTTAATCATTTAATTATTTTACTTTCTCTTGGCTAACTTAATGTGTGTACATGTATATGCTTACATGTTGGCGCTTAAAAAACAAAATAATCAAAAGATGAAGATCAAGATTCAGTTGCTAACACTACTGCTCATCTTAAGTTAGAAAGTTATGGACAAGCTTCCCATCTCCAAATGTGTTGTAGAGCTCTCACAGAGATGTGAAGAAAAACATTTGTAAAGGTTTATTAAGAGTCTAGATATAGTTAGAACAACATGATCATTCTTATGAAAGATACGAAAAGAAGCAGATGAAAGAACCAGGATAATTTGTTGTTGTTCTTTTTTTAATATATGTCTCCACAATGTAAACGAAAATGCTGATTTGAAAAGATATATGCACCCTTATGTTTTATTACAACATTATTTACAATAGCCAAGATATGGAAGTAACCCAAGTGTCCATCAATAGATGTGTGGATAAATAAAATGTGAATTATCACCCAGCCATTAAAAAAGAATGAGATCTTGCCATTTGCAACAACATGGATAGACTTAGAGGGTATCATGCTAAGTGAAATCAGTAAGAAAAAGACAAATATCATATGATTTAACTTATATGTGGAATGTAAAAGACAAAACAAACAATTAAACAAAGAATGGTCTCTTAAATACAAAGAATAAATTGGTGGCTACCGGAGAAGATGTGGATAGAAGAATGGGCAAAATAGATAAAGGGGATTAAAAGGTAAAAACTTTCCAGTTATAAAATAAATACATCACAATGATAAAAAGTAAGGCATAGGGAATATAATCAATTTATTGCAATAATATTGTATGGTGACAAATGGGGACTACTCTTACTGTGGTGAGTAGTGAGTAATGTATAGACCTGTCGAAACAGTTGTTGTATACCTGTAGTACAACAAGTGTTGTACACCTGAAGCTAATATCATATTGTATATAATTTATACTGAAAAAAAGAACATGACCCAGACTGTGGTGGTATAATGTAGCTCAAATTTTTATTCATTTTCTCATGTGTGGCCTGAAACAAGGTTCAGGAAAATTTGTAACCTCTGGCTTCAATGAATGGAATTCACACAATAAACTTGGGGTTAAATCTACATCTTTGCTGAAGGAAAGTTATGTATTAAAAGACTCTGAAGCTAAATTTTATAACAAGGAGACTGTCCTTTTGAAGGGTGGTAATACAGTCCCGATTTTGTATGGCACACAACTTTCATTAAATAAACACACAGGAAGAATCTTGGATCAGCTAATTTATAGAGAAAATGTATTAGAGATATAGTACCTATAATATACAAGTAGATCCTCATGGTTGATAAAAAATTGTATTTATTTTATATAGTTAGCTTTTCACTTTAGCCAATTCACCACTTTTATTTTTCAAATTTATACAGTTGAGCAACATTCATTTACACACATGTATGTACACACACACACACTTTAGGCTGCACATGGGTTCTGTTTCCAGTCATAACCTAATTCTTATTTATATGTAGAAGTTCCCCCTTCTCTTTCTAGGTTAATTCTGGAAATATAAGTTTCAATGTCATCTGCATATATATGACAACTGAAGTCAGCAAGTTTGTGTTATTCTTGTTTTCATGTCTATGGCATTGATTTATGCATAACCTAAATTCACAGATAAACTACACTTAGCCACAAAAGATAACATTCCCATTGGATATTCCATTAGCAGCAGCACATTTTATCCAAGTTAATTTTTATCCTGGGATTAAACATTAAAATCATAGCATAGAGCAAGGCCTTCTAAGCTTGGGGTGACACTTGATTGTGGCATTTAGGGAGTGGTTTGTATGAAAATAATATGTGGAATAATTAATGGTATAAAAATGCTGCCTTATAAAGCTATGGATGCTGACTGAGGGATGAAGGGAAGGGAAATCTATTCTTTCTTTTTATGGTCACTATAAATTTGTAAATTTGAAGTTGATAAAATATCCTCAAATTTCCAAATTAAAGATATGCAATATAAATATTAGGATTCATGGATTTCTCTTCAATGAAGCACATAAACAAAGTTAACAGATGGGGTGACAGCCTGGACTTTGATATTTACAACATCTACAACTGACAAGGGATTAGCATCAGTAATTAAGGAGGGGCTTCTGCAAAACAACTAAAGAGACAGGAAAACAACAGGAAATTGAGCAAAGAATATGAATATGCCAAGAAGTTAAACTAGAAAATTCAGATTAAATTAAAACTGCACTAATATATTCACACTAATGGAAATTCAGATTAATACAATAATGAGGCAACATTTTCAGATGATCTGCTTACCAAAAACTAAAAGGTAAACCAATGTTAGAAATCTGGGAAACCTCAGTGGCTCATGGCAGAACTGTAAACTGGCTATATTCTAAAAAGAAAAACATTGCAGAATTGGAGAAGTTAGAAAGCATACATTAACGTTCTAGAAATTCATTACTAGTCATTTGTCACCAGAGGATTTCTCATTGGTGTAAAAAGGAACATGGATATGCTCATTTTCATGGTGAGAGAACATAGATGTAGAAAAATCTAGATATTTTTAGGGGAAAAAATAAGTAGGATTCTTTGGATATAGTCTATGCAACACTACGCAAGGGTTAAAAGCAGCATACGGGGCACCTGGGTGGCTCAGTTGGTTAAGCATCTGACTCTTGATATTGGCTCAGGTGATGATCTCACAGTTCTTGAGTTTGAGCCCTGCATCCAGCTCTGAACCTACAGCACAGAACATGCTTGGGATTCTCTCTGTCCCTCTCTCTCTCTCTCTGGCTCTCTCCCACTCACTCTCTATCTCTCTTTCTCAAAATAAATAAATAAACATAAGAAAAAGCAGCATGCAGAAACTAGAACATACCTTACACTTCTGATGTTAATTCTATTCTTTACCATTATAGTAGAAACCCTATTTTTGTTTGTATTTTCTTGCTCTTTAATTTATTCATCTTCACCCTAATAATGCTGAATTGTTTTGTTATATTTGACTGTCATTTTTATAACTTTATTTTATACTGTTTTTGTATTTGTCTTAATGTTTATGTTCCCTCTTTTAAAGTATGGCTAATTTTAATAAATTTGACCAATTGTCAAAATAATTAGTGTTAAATGTAGATTTATTACTGTACTTAATTTATATTTTCTATTTTACCTTCTTTATTTTTTTACATTTAAAAAATTATGATTCTATTTGTTCTTTTGCTGCATATTTTGAATTATTATTCCACTTTTTCCTCTGCTAGCTTATAAGTTACATATCTTATTTCTATCAATTGTATTGTTGACATTTTAAAATACATATTCATTCAACTGGGTTTAAAGATGATTATTATCAGTCCTCTCTTCCTGAAAAATACACAATCTTAAATGGTCCCCTGAACTATGCTTATTCTTATCCTGTGTTGAGTTAATCTTGTTTGCTTTTTTACTTCATCAGTTAGATATAATTATCATAGTGTTTTACAGCTGTGGATATTTAATCCATGTTTACAGTTTTGTCTTACTATTTATCTTGCATCTTGGAATATTTTAAGTATCACTTTACACTTTTCTCTCCCTTGAGGAAATGCGGACATGCTGTAGAATGAATATATATATATTATATATAATATTATAATATATATTAGTTTTAGACCACAAATAATACTTTCTTATCTATAAAGGATATGTTTACAGTGAATTTCTCTAAGTATTCTGAAGCTATTATTCCATTCTCTGTTCTTTATATATTTACTGTTAAAACATGTCTTGTGGGTGAATTCCCCATATGTAATATCTTCTTTCTCCATATATAATCTCTTCTTTCTTTTTGATTATTTTTAAGATCTATTCTTCAGTAAGTTTTTGGCACACTAAATTATCTCCATATAATATGTAGCTTGTTATGGACTAATTATATTTATCTTTGTTGTAATAGCAGTAACATAATAGAGGATAAAATATATATGGTCATCTTAATACATTCCGAAGAAGTATATTAAATAAAAATGCAACACCTATTTACGATTTTAAAAACAAAAGTAAGAACACTAGGAAGAGAGAAAAACATCCTCAATCTGATAAACAGTATTTTGGAAAAAAAATATAAAAAGAAACAAAAAGCTACAATTAACATCATCCTTAATGGTGAAAGATGACATGCTTTCCTTCTAATATTAACAAAAAGACAAAGATATGCACTAACAATGTTCTATTTAACATTGTTCTGGAGACTATAATAAATTGAAAAAGGCAAGGGAATGGAATAACTCAAAGCAGGCACTTTGGCTATATAAAAATTGTACATTTACAAATAGACATTTTATTTACAGGAGGGAAAATGGAATGGAGATTATGGATGAAGGGAAAATAAGATAATATAAAAAACAGAGATTTTACATTGAACAAGGATTGTAGAGAAATTAAGTCCATATAAGCTAGCTATCAAGCATATGAAAATGTACTCAGTATCATTAGTCATGAAGGGAATACAGATTAAAATTACAGTTTGATACTGTTACAAACATACTATAATTTAAAACGATATTATCAAATGCTGACAAATATGAAAAGTAATGGGAAATCTTACACACTCTTGGTGGGGATGTATAATTTTACAAGGCTTTGGAAAGCAATTTGTCAGTTTCTTATAAATTGACACACACAACCCAGTAATTCCCTCCAAGAGAAACAAAAACATAAAATGTTCTTTATCCTCAATAGCCAGAAACTAAAACATCTCAAATGGACACGGACAAGTGAATATGTAAACAAGTGTGTGTGTGTGTGTGTGTGTGTGTCTGTGTGCTTGCATATGAGCTAGTCTGGCTGCTCCAAACTACCTGGCCAGGTCAATGATCCTATTCAGTCATAACTTCTTTCCTTGGCAATTTAAACCGAGGTAGTAGAGGCCCTTCATAAGCAAGCCTGTTAGAATTTTTGGACACACATCTGGCTTAACCACAGCAATAAGAAAAACCTGATTTTTAATAAGCATGGACGTATGAAAGCAAGTAGCTGCTAGCTCGGCTAAGTTAAAAATAATAAGTCATTTTGATTTTAATAGAGATATAGTAAATTATTAATAGAAAATAAATATCAATAGATTATTAAAATACTGATGTAAAAAAGCTTTGTCATGAAAAGCTCTTATGAATAATTTATTTTATTATAGAAACAGTGATTAATTCTATCTATAGAATTTTAAATTAATGTGAAGTTAATATAGATGATTATGAATCATAGTTATTGTAACTATGGCAGTAGTTTAGGCCATAGTTTCTGAATCTTCATGTTTAGCAAACTGACTGAACTAAACATTAGACATTCATAACTATACTGGTACCAGGCTTCTCCCACATAGTGGTAGATCAAATAGAAAATAAAAACAAATATATAACATTTTTAAAAATCTCAAAAACACAGAGCCAAACACACTGCAAGATTCAGTGACTATTATCATATCCAGCTAAGCAACTGACAAGACACAGATAATATTTCACATAGACACCCAAATATTTTTGAAATTGACCAAAAAAATAAAAAGTAATTCAATTACTAAAATGAAACTGTTGAGGTAAGATGAATGTATCATGTGGTATATGAATATGAGCACTAGAAAGAAGGCTAAAACATGGATCTTTTTAAATATATAAAATGTATACAATCTAAAGAGGAGTAGGATTCAAAATGATAAGTTGGCAATCGAAAGAAGACAAGGGAGAGTAAGAGGGGCAAGGGATTTGACAACCAGAATTTGAAGGTTTTCCAGACTGAGGTATAGGTCAATTGTGAAACCCCAGTTGTTATGCTTGTGGTAGGCACCTAAGTATAAAATACTCTAAATAAATGTGGTCAATAGAGTAAGATATTGAAGTGATCCAACTGATCTTCAGATAATTATTAGAAGATCCACAAGGAGGTCCAAGTGGGTTGGGGGATTTCATTTCACTGAAAGCAAATCACCCAGAGAGAGCTACATACAGTAAAAGGAAAATGTTAACAGGGAATAGTGACAAGGGATTTAGGAAAACCCAGCTGTTCCCCTTTTAGTAGCACCTGCATGATAAAGGTTATGTGACATTATCTCAGATAAGAGTAGAGACTTCAAGACCCAGCACAGAAAACAGAATAGGAACTGCTCATCACCTCTAACATCACTTTACTTTGACCCTAATAATGACCCTAATAATAATGAGTTCATAGTGAATATGAACATCCAGTTATTAGTATATTGCCCTTCCACTTCTTGAACACAAGTATTTTATATATGTTCATTATCCAGCATGAAGAATTACATATGAAAATACAAAAGAAAAAAAGTCTAACATGATCTCAAAATATGTGAATTCAAGCCCTGGGAGAGGCTCCACACTGACAGCACTGAGCCTGCTTTGGACTCTCTCACTTTCTCTCTGTTTCTCTGTCTCTGTCTCTCTGTCTCTCTCTCAAAATAATTAAATAAACTTAAGAAAAACTAGGGTAGACATGCATTGTGGGAAAACAACAACAATTCTTTAAACACAGTGACATGTGACCTACAACTTAGAACTCAGGATATTTCACATCCTCATCCTACCTTATCCACTGAAGTCCTTTGCCTTATTTGGCTACTTACATGGGTACTTGTTTCTCTCTTTCCCACCTCATTTTCAGAATTTTCTACCTTTACCTTCTCTGACTAATAGAATTCTCATGATTAGAACTCTTCCATTCCAATGGGTGACTATCTGAAAATGTAATGAATTCACTAAATTTGTATTTGGATGTGATCTATGGTCATTAAGCCAAACTTTGGGATGCCATTATCTGTCTCTATTTTGCTCCAAATACATAATAATTGCTCTTTTCTTATAATAGGTCTACATTAAAATAGGTCTTTCCCATCACTTTACAAGCTTTAAATTATAAAATATTTTAATGACATAATGTACTTCTTCATCTTTTGTTAATGCCTTTACTTTAAAGTCCAGTTTGTCCGATATAAGTATGGCTACTACAGCTTTCTTTTGACTACGAGTCGCATGATAAATATTTCTCCATCCCCTTACTTTCAATCTGAAGGTGTCTTCAGGTCTCAAATGAGTCTCTTGTAGACAGCAAATAGATGGATTTTGTTTCTTTATCCATTCTGCTACCCTGTGTCATTTGATTGGAGCATTCAGTCCATTTACATTCAGTGTTATTACTGAAAAATGTGGGTTTGGATTTATTGTGTTCATTGTAGAGTTTGTTTGTAGTGGTGTCTCTGGTACCTTGTATTCCTTGCAACATTTCCCTCATAGAGTCCCTCTTAGGATTTCTTGTAGGGCTGGTTTGGTGGTGATGAATTCTCTCAATTTTTGTTTATTTGGGAACACCTTTATCTCTCCTTCTATTTTGAATGACAGGCTCGCTGGATAAAGGATTCTTGGCTGCATATTTTTCCTGTTCATCACATT
>CM053572.1:58673461-58731969 GCA_028646485.1 Cryptoprocta ferox
GGTCTTGGTGGAGGTCACTTGTGGGGAAGAGCACTGGGTGTTATATGGAAACCAACCTGACAATAAACTATAAAGGTTAAAAATATATATATATATATATATATAAATGCAATTCATGTAGAAATATCACATTCTAGGTGATTCAGCATTTAGGGAAAAATTTATGGCACCATAAGAAAGCATGATTTATTGCCCTTTAATAGAACATAAGATCCCCAAATATATGCCAATTTTTATCCTTAAGAATTGACAAGATTGTTCTTTAAAATAACTACTTAGTAAAATTCCAATTTAGTGTAAGTGCTCATTTTTAAAATTATATAAAAATACTAGAAATATATTTTGAGTTTTAAAGTCTAAGATACTTTATAAGAGAAAAAAACACAAATTAAGCCTATTCTGACATGTTGGCATAGTCTCTAAACTATCCGTCCTTTCCCCAAAGAATTTGATTTAAAAAATCAAATTTCTTCATAAATTGAAAATAAACACATATTTGGCAAAATGAGACAGAATTTTTTTAACTCCTTTAACACAGAAGTTTGAGAAAATCAGTACTTATTCAGAAAAGTTTTTAAAACCAATGCATGTAATTTATTGTTGAAAAATTTCTTTTGGAATTGTATTAAGTATTTTTCACTGAAAATTAACTTCTCTTTAGAAGTAAGAGAACTTAAACATGGTTACAAGGGTAACTATTTTTTTAACTGAAACATTCATTCAGAGCTTAATGTGATCTGTTCCACCTCATTATTATACAAGCAATTTACTTATAGAGTTTTCCTACATACAGAAAGGGTAGTAACTATCCCTTATAATAATTGTGGTTTAAATCTGTGATTCCTATTTCTCAGACCAAGGAATGATTGAAATTACTAAAATTTACCCCAGAGATCTGAAAAAAAAAATAAGTCTGGGAGAGGGACCTCAGAATATTTTGAAATAGCAGATTTTACTGAGGACTAATTTCAGAATTTTTCTAAGACAAGGTCTTCATTTTCTATTTTGTCAGAAAACTTAGGATATATTCTTTTTAATCAAGCCTCATCTTTGACCAATTTAAATGATGTGGAGGAGTGGACACCAAGTGAAATTCATGTAATTACTCTCCAAATAGAACTTGATGCAAGGGTAGAGATAGCAGTTTTCCCTGCCATCATAAAATCAGGTATCCATCAATTTATTCCTGTAACCAAGTGCCTGGCCTATTTTAGGACCTAAAATATTTCACTTGGATTATGATATCATCTCCAGAATGTTAAAGATAAACATTACATTTATTAATGTATTTACATACTCAGTGTGTATTGAGCGATGTTGATATACTCAACATTGTGTAGATACAAAGCAAATGTAAGACACATAATCCTCCTTCAAGTACATTAAAGTCAGTATAATTAAATAATCATTCTAGTATTCAACATCCTGTCCTCTCAATTAATTAGCTGAGCCAATATGGTCAGGTTATATACTCAAATGAAAAACCTGGAAGGCATAATGCTTAAAGTCAGAGTAGCACAAGGGTTATATGCATCTACAAATAAGTATACTTTTATCCCTATCTTAAACAACTTATTCTAAAGTTCAGGTTTTATAGGTCAGAGATGATAAATATAAACTAGGTAACTCCTAGAGTTTCATTATTTAAAATTTAGATAAAATTTGTCTGGGCTCTCATTCTAATATTTACTAGAGTACTAGCAAGTGAGATGAAGGAGATGACTGGCTAATCACCTTCACTTCTAGGAATACGGGTATGCTTCATTTCTACTTAATTTTACATATTGTATATTCTTGTTTACATCCTCATCTTTCTGTTCCATGCTGATCACATTTGGACAGCAACACGTTTTCTATTTATGACCCCAAACTCCACTTCCTACTGAAATTACTTCACAAAAGAAACAATGTTGTGCACACTCTGCAATAACAGGATAATTCATAGTAGTACATCTTAAGGATGCAAAGAGACCAGACTCTCTTATAATTCCCAACGAACTAAGTCACTGGGAGAAAAAAAAAAAGGCCATTGAAATACATACATGAACTACACTGAGGTACACAGTACACAGATTTCTATATATTTATAAGCATTCAGAAAGCAAGCAATGAGAAAACTATTCTTGGAAGCTTGAAATATGGTAATCTATTCTATATATTGTTTATTCACTGCAAAATATTTTATAATTTAATTAATTTGAACTGTGATATTTTGGAAGGCAGGTAATTAGAGTGACTACATGTTACAATTTGCTAACATGGTATATAGTTACAATAGTTTGGGATAAAATTAGGCAGGTCATCATTTAAACAGCATTTATTGAGCGCATACTTTGAACCCTGACCTGCATCCTACCTCAAATCAGGGATTATATATTAAAAAAAGCAAAAACCTATAGGCTATGACTTAAAAAGTTCATAACCTAGTTGGGGATATGATTATAATAAACAAAACAGAAAGATAAAATCTAAATAGTGGTCTGCACAGAGCATAATGGATGCAAATATATAGCCTTATCAGTCCCAAGGTAATAGTGCAACTGATATTACAAGTCTCATTAGAACTACTCACTGATATTTCAGTTCTTTTGGGGGGGTCTGTGGAACATGCCAGGATTGCATTTCTCTAACCTCTTGTAAGTTAAGTGTGGCCATGTCAATTATATATGTCCCAGCAATTTAGGCTCTAAGTTCACTAATTCCCCCCTGAGTTCACACCTTGTTAAGGAGAACAAAATGCTCTGGCATATTTCTAAATCATTCCTTTACCCTTCCCCCTGCTGAAAGCAGAAGGGACTTGTTTGAGATACCTACTATGGGGAGCTGGTTGAGCTCCTGGGGGCAAACCTCTAATATTAAGAGAATTCTTCTATGACTGGGTATTCTTGGAGATTTTAAATCTCAGACTTGCCCACATTGAGTCTCCATCAATTTGTCACTCACAGTTCAGGTTTTCCTATCCTGGCACTGTTTCTTGCAGTGGCTTCTCTTCTGAGTATCTGCTCTAGTGAGCCAGGACTCCTTGAATTTGTCTCTCTGTCTCTCTAATCTTGGGGGCAGCAGTTTGCCCTCCTCTTTTTTATGTATACAAAAAGAGCTGTTGGTTTTTCAGTCTATTCAGCCTTGTTGTTTTTTAATGTTTAATTTATTTTTTGAGGAGAGAGACAGAGTGCGAGTGGATGAGGGGCAGAGAGATAGAGACAGAGAAACAATCTGAAGCAAGCTCCAGACTTTGAGCTCTGAGCTTTCAGCACAGAGTCCAATAGGGAGCTTGAACTCACGAGTCATGGGATCATGACCTAAGCCAAAGCCAGATGCTTTACCAACTGAGTCACCCAAGGTCAGCTTTGTACTCTTTGTTAGGACAGAGTGATGGCTTCCAAGTTCCTTACGTGCAGAACTGGAACAAGGAAGTTACATGTGCAGCCATGTGAAGTGTTTGGCCAATGAAATGTGAAAAAATATAGATATAAAATTTCCTGGTAGCACCTTTTTATAGGCAGTGTGTAATTTATCATGCTTCATTCCGCTCAAGTGACCATGAACGTCCATATTCTGATATGGCATCCAACACCTGGGTCCTTGAATCTCTTTACCATGACTGCCATAACATAAAGATAGATTGGATTAGCTTAACAGAAATTAATTTTTCTCACATTTTTGGAGTCTGGAATGTTAAGATCAAGGTGTCCACAGGTGTGGGTTCTCCTAAGGCCTCTCTTCTTGGCTTGCAGATGGCCATGCTCTGGTTACCTCTTCAAATGGTAAGCTGTGAACTCATACTCCTGGCATCTCTTCCTCTTAAAAAACACCATTTCTACTGGATTAGGACCCACCTATGTGACCTCATTGAATATTAATTTCCTCTTTGATGGTCCTATCATCAAATACATTTATATTCTGAGTTACATTAGGGCTTAGAACTTCAATATATTTATTTTGGGCGGCATAATTCAGTCCATAACAAGCTCAAAAGTGGGCAGGGATAGGCTGCTAACCCACAGTGGATAAATAGCATATGAGATAAATATAATTATATTGCATTAAACTGCAAGACATTTTAGCATTGAGTTTTAAACTACAACAGAAACTAGCCCATGTTGTCATATAAAATGTAATATACAGAAGTTAGATGCTGCTATCACAAAAATCTAAAATATGTAATATTGGATTAGCAATCATCTCACAGACAGTTAAAAAATGGTATTTGAAACGAAGAAAGATGTTGATATTGGTTTTATAATAGAAACATATATTTGTAAGACTCATCTGCCATTATTTGGACAGTAGATAATTAGAGTGAACTGCCATCCAAGTATGTTTGGTATAGTCCCAGTTTGTATCTACTGCCCCAGCATTACTATTAATAGTTGGCCCTTTCCTCTCAAATGTCCTGGTTTGAGCAATATGTATTTACATATGATTTACTTCATAATTGTTCAGCTGTATTGGAAGAAGTTAGAAAATGGAATATTGGTTGTTTATTATAATAAAAATTATAATAAACAAATTGGTTTAGAAAGGAATCATCTACTTTATAAGCTGAAAAGAAAGGAATTTGGCTGATTTCCAGAAATTCATGGCCTTGAACTATTAGAAATTCAGTTATTTTAAACTCATTTAGGAAAAGAAAAAGCTGAAAAAATTTTTGAACCATGAAAGTCCAATGCAAGAGTGATATTAAGAGTAAAACCATTCATCCATTCTTAAAAACTGAATGAATAATATTCATGAGAGTAAAGGCCCATTTATGGGTGAGATACTGAGTAAAATCTTTTAAATGTATATGTCAAACAAGAAGAGAAAATACAACTAAAATATTGACTTTTTCAATAAAGTCTGAGAGGCTCAAGTTAGCAATCTAATTTGAAAGAACGAATGACACGGTCAATAAAACAGAAATTACAGAAAATGCAAAAACAAAAAGACATAGGGTCAAGAAAACACAAATTATCAAAAATTCAAAAACAAAACTCAAAAATATCAAAGTGTGTATGCTCGTGGAAATGATTTAAGTTAAACAGATGTAAATCCTACCAAGTACACAAGAGATTGTGCCACTAAATAAATCACAAGGAGGGAATAAAAAGCAAGAGTGTCTAAGATCTAAAATGACCCTGGAACCTCAAATAAGATTTGGCATAATAAACCAAAAATTGTATATGTTCCAACACTCCCTTCATATGTGTTGAAGGAAGATTTACAAAAGGAAAAATTCTACTGGGTGTAGAGCCGAATCTGAAACTAGTGAGGAAATTATAGTGCATCCTTACCTTTGAGTTTGATGCCATAATTGAATGCGACTTTATTAGTCTGTTATTCTTTGGGAGAGGGTCAGAATATTTCTCACAAGGGAAGATGTATATTGAATATATGATATGTGGTCAAGCCAACATTAGGGGGCCTTTCTAATTATCTTTCTTTCAAACATGAGATAACACTGCATTCTGTGTATAGAATTTTGACATGACCATATATCTTTCACTGGCCAATAAAATATTACTGGAAGTCACAAAGCATTTTATACATCTATATACATTAAGATTTGTGTGCTAGTGAAATTATCTGTTAATAACAATTTCCTTGAACTGTCATTGCTAGATGTGAGGGAATGCACATTATCAAGACATTACATATATATTTAAGTATATATTGTCAAATTACTCTCCACCAAGAGCATATTAACCTAATACCATAAACAACGCATGACAGTTGCTAATTACTGAATTATCTCTAATACCTCACTTCTTGTGTGATTGTGTATGTATACATATGAATAGGCAACACCATGATCTATTATTTTTTTTTCCTAAATATTCATTCTGTTTCTTCTGAAGTAAATGTTTTTATATATTTTGGACCAATCATATTTATTCTCTTCCAGGAACTGCTACTCCTTGGCTTTGTCTATTTTTCCTGTTGTCATAATATGGTTAAGAACATAGACTTTTACTATGATGTGAGGCAAATGTTTCATTCCCATCTCTGTACTGTAACAGATTGTGTGGCCTTGGGTATTTTACTGAAAATTTCTGTCAACCTCAGATCATAGTCACTCAGAGACCCAAGATGACAGATGTTCAATCTTAATACATGATTCAGAGTCTCCAAAGCAGGGAAAGGGAAAATGGTGAATGGTATACTGGCTTTTAAAGCTTCCACCTGTAAGTATTATTCATCACTTTGATTCACATTACATAGATCAAATCTTGTTAGATGGACACACTTTCTTTCAAAGGGGAACGAGGATATAGAATCATATCATGTGTCAGAATTGTTTCAGAACAGCCCTACAACTACCACACTCTGCCTTTGTAATGTTCACTCATGATATCAGGTTCAAATTCCAGGGTTTCTGGGTGATGTGCTATAAATGTGCTATATTCTCTCTTTCACACACACACACACTCTCTCTCTCCCTCTCTCAATGTAACTTTAGTTCAGCATATCAGGTTTTAATGAAACACACATATTCTGTAAAGATTTTGTATAACTAAAAGGTGCCACAAAACGAGTTGGATCTTTTCTCTGAAATACATTAGTCCATTCAGAGTTTTTGATAATTGGTGTGAAGGCCTTGGTCTAATCCTTCTGTAAGACGTATTCTCAATCAGCTTTTATAGCTCAAAAGTCTATCTATCTACTTATTTACATATTTTCATGATTGTGATTGAGATGCAATTACCTCTTTAATCCTGGCAACTGACTTTTCTTTCATACCTACATGAGGTCTTAATTATATGAGAATCTGAGTATAAGGTATATGGAACTCCTGTGCTACCTTTGCAATTTTCTGACAATTGAAATGTATTTAAAATAAAAATGTTACTTGAAAAAGTTACCATATTTGGACTATACAGAAATTACATTCTAGAATTCAGAAGTAGGAGAGATCTTGTTTTTTCTCTTAGTGAATTCAACCTATTTATAAGATCTTATTTCTGTTGATGTGAGGGCAAAATATTAGCCTTTCAAAGTAAGTTAGAGTATTCTTAATTATAATTTAATTTCTTTCAGGTAACCTGAATGAGTTCAAGTTTCTACCCTTCTCCTCTTCTTTTGTTCTGCCTTTAGATAGCTCTGGACACCTGGAAACTTACTTGCCACAATGATAGTGGGGTTTGAACTCTGATTAATGTAAGAATGTCTAGGATACCATGGGCTTTCACCATTAAGACACTCAGTTCTGGGTTTGTTAAATTCTCTTGTCCCCTTTGTTACTGTGATATGGCTCCTAAACTCCTTTCTAAAATTTTAGTTATAAACCTTGTATTCAAATTAGTTTTATCTGATATACAGACAAATTTCTTAACATTTTTTATATTTATATCCTTTCCTTTTCTTTTAGTGTTTATTTATTTTGAGAGAGAAAGCACATTTGAGTGGAATAAAGGGAATAGAGAGAGGAGAGAGAGAGAGAGAGAATCCCAGGGAGGCTCTCTGCTATCAGTGCAGAGCCCAAAGTGGGACCTGATCCCATGAACCTGAGATCATGACCTGAGCCGAAATTAAGAGTCAAATGCTTAAACAGAGCCACCCAGGCACACCTGTATCCTTTTATTTTCAACTCAGGAATTTAAAATTAAAGTGCCTCTCCACATCTTCTCCAGCACTTGCTTTTTGTCTTTTTGATAACAGCCATTTTAACAAGCATGAGGTTTGATTTGCATTTTTCTGATAATTAGTGATGTTGAACATCTTTTAATGTGCCTGTTGCCATCTGTATGTCATTTTCTTTGTAAAAATGTCTATGCAGATTCTCTGCCCACTTTTCTCGATGGAATTTTTTTTATTTTTGCTATTGAGTTGCTTCTTTATATATTCAGATATTAACTCCTTCAGATATATGATTTATAAATATTTTCTCCCATTCAGTAGGTTGCCTTTTCATTTTGTTTTTAATTTTGTATGCTGTGCAGATGCTTTTTAGTTTGATGTAATCTCATTTATTTTTGTTTTTGTTTTGTTTTTGGAATCACATCCAAATATTAAACATCAAGATTCTTGTCAAGGAGCTCACTCACTACTATGTTTTCTTCTAGAAGTTTTATGATTTCAGGTCTCACATTCAAATCTTTAATTCCTTTTGAATTAATTTTTGTGTATGGTGTAAGACAGTGTGATTCATTTTTTTTTTCATGTGTCTGTCCAATTTTCCCAGAACAATTTATTGAAGAGACTGTCCTTTCCTCATTGGATGTTCTTGGCTCCTCTGTCATAAATTAATTGACCATACATGTGTGAGTTTATTTCCGGGCTCCCTAGTCTGTTCCAATGATCTATGTTTCTGTTTTATGCCAGTACCATGATGATTTGATTACTAAATGTTTTAATTATAACTTTGTAGTACAATTTAAAATCAGAAAGCATGATATAACTCCACCTTTGTTCTTTCTCATGATTTCTCTGGCTATTCAGGGCATTTTGTGATTCCACATAAATTAAAAAAATTATTTGTTGTACTTCTGTGAAAAATGTCACTGGGATCTTGATAAGAATTGCACTGAAACTGTTAAATAGAATGTTGTTATCAAAAAGACAATAAACAACTTGTTGGATAGGATGTGAAGAAAAAGGAACCCCTGTGCGCTATGGGTGGGAGTATAAATCGGTGCAGCCATTATGGAAAACAGTATGGAGTTTCCTCAAAAATATTACAAATACAAAAATAGAATTACCATGTAATCCAGCTATTCCATTTATGACTGTTTATCCAAAGAAAACAAAAAAATTTATTTTGAAAAGATGTATGCAGCCCTATGTTCATTGTGGAATTATTTATAACAGCAAAATATAGAATCAACATAGGTATACATTGATGGATAAATGGATACAGAAAATATATACATACACATCCACACACACCCACACAGGAACACAATACAGCCATACAAAAGAAACAAATTGTCATTCATCGCAGCATGGATAAGACCCTGAGGGTATTAGGCTAAGTAAAATACCTCAGACATAGAAAGACAATATAGTTTCACTCATACATGGGATCTACAAAAACAAAGCAAATGAACAAACAAAACAAAACCAATCTCAAAGATATAAAAAGCACACTGGTGGTTATCCAAAGGCCAAGAGGGTTGGAGGGTGGTAAAAAGTGTTAAGAGGGTTAAGAGCCACAAACTTCCAGTCATAAATAAGTCATGCAATGAAATGGGCGAAGGTGGCAAATTATATGGTAATGGATGGTAACTAGACTTATTGTGGTGATTACTTTGTAGTGTACACACAGCTCAAATTTATATGTTGTATACCTGAAACTTATACAATGTTATATACTAATTTTACTTCAGCAATATTTTAAAATGTGCCTATCTTATAAATATCATATAATCAAATTTGCTTTTATATCTAGTTTGGCAACCACTGCCTTATAATCAAACATCTTAATCCATTACATTTAATATGATTACTGATCTTTTGCCTTTTTTTATGTATACATACACACACACGTACATATAAACATACACAATTATAGTGTTTGGGTTTTTTTTTTTTTTTTTTTTAGCCATTTTTCCTTTTGGTATCATTGCCTTATAGCCTGTGGATATCTTTTAGCATCTCTATGGCAGTAGGTGCTGAAGAATAATTCTCTCAGCTAGTGTTTGAAAATGTTTTTGCCTTATTTTCAAAGGACAGTTTTGTGATATATCAAATCCTAGCCAGACTCTTTGGCTCCTTCATTGCCTCAATAGTTTCTTTAATGAAAAATTGTTACCACTTTTATTCTTTCTCTCACATAATGGCTTTCTTTTGCTTGGCTACTTAGCATTCTTAACATTCTTGGTTTTCAATAGTTTGCCTTTGGACTAAATATTGCTTCCTTAGTATTTAGCCTGATTGAGGCTGAATCCATGAAACCTTCCTGAATCTGTGAGTTAGTATTTTAGCCAAAACTGACAAATGTTCAATAAGCAGTACAGTAAACATCTTTTTATATTCTCTCCTTCCTTTCTCTATGGGGCTTGGTATTGTCCTACATTTCATTGAGGTTATGATATTTATTGCATTGAGCCTATGGTTATAAGTGCCATGTAATAAATGCTTTATTTCAGGAATTGCATTTTTATTTCTAGATTTCCTTTTTATTAGAGCTTTTTTTTACATTTTCCCTGAAATTTGCCATATCTTTACCTGTAACATACAATTATCCCATAAAATCTTCAGCAAATTCATCAATTTTTGTACAGACATTGTCTACTAATTTCAACATCTGGTTTATCTAACATTCTACCTCTATAAATAGTTTTATCTCTTTATTATTAATCACATTTTCCATCTCATTCCCATTTCTATTACTTTCTTATTGTAAATTGGCCACTGTTGCTCAAAGAGTGTTGAAATTTTTCCAGCCAGGCAGTCATTTTATAAATGGATCACCTTAGCTCACTAAATGCTTACTTTTACTTTTTGTTAGGACAAATGTTTTGATATTTTCCTTAGAACTCGTGTTCAGATCTCATTTGTGAAGTATGGTTAATATTCTTAAGGCCTATCAGATATTTTAATAGAACTCCCAATGTATCCAACTTAGCAGAACTTGAATACTAGCCTTGTATCTAATATAGATGTGGTGGCTGAAATTTTCCATTTATGTATTTATTTATTTACTTATTTACTTGTTTCTTTGTTTTGCCTTACAAGTGTTTTCTCTTAGGGTTTTTGGAGTCATAATCCTCACAGGAGCAGTTTAGTAGTCACCCAAGTATAGATGGGAGTTTGTATTCAGATGAGGGTTTCCCTCTTAGGAACACTGGATCCCCGAACTCTGAGCCCATAAGACTGGCATTTACTACTTGAGCTATGTTCCCATTGTGATTCACTGTCTTGGGTCTGCCCTCAATGGAAAAAATGTCAATCAAATATAGAACTCATATGACATTTTTCCCTTCTTTCAAAGGTTGTGTCTTAGGTTTCTTCCAGCTTTTCATCAACTGCCTTCAGATAGCACTTTATGAAAAAAAGAGTACAAGTTTAACATTCTCATAAAAATGTTTAGTCTAAGTTACTCTTCCAATACCAGAAGTTATTTTTTTAATATAGTATAAATGTTAATGTCAAAATAGTAAAACAGAATAATAAAATCTCATATATCCATAGTCAAGTTTTAGTAGTTACCAATCTTTTGGATAATCTTGTTTCTTCTATTCCTCTACTCACCATATACACATTTTTATTTTTATCTTTTTCTAGATCTTTTTACACAGAAAATCTCAGAAATCATGTCATTTAATTGGATATTTAACAAATATTTGTGAATAATAGACACTTTTTTCTTACGGTAGACATGCAATAATAATATCTTTTTAAATTAATGTTTATTTTTGAGAGAGAGAGAGAGAGAGAGAAAGAGAGAGAGAGTTTGAGCATGGAAGAGACAGAGAGAGAGAGAGAGAGGAATACACAGAATCCAAAACAGGCTCCAGGCTCCGAGCTGTCATCACAGAGCCCAACATGGGGCTTGAACTCATGAACCATGAGATCATGACCTAAACTGAACTCAGATGCTTAACCGACTGAGCCACCCAGTTGCCCTACCATATAATTATAATATCTAAAACATATTTTAATATCATAAAACATTCAGTTCACGTTGACATTTGCTGAAATGTCTCAGTAATTTTTGTAGTTTCTTTATTTGAATCAGAATCTAACAAGATCAAATTTGCACTAATTTGATTGATACATTTTTTAAGTCATTTTTAATTTATTATTAACCTTCTCCCTTTTAGATATATAATACTTAATGTGGTTATTGAATAAACCATGTAAATTGTGTTGTAGCTTTCAGTTTTGAAAGTATCAAATATCAGAGACAATCTGAACATCAAAATGTTCTTAATTTCTTAAAAGCCAGGCTTCCAAAGACAATAATAATTTGAAATTTTTATAGTTTCCTTTTTAAATCAAGAGCAAGATCTGAAAACCATAAGATACAAAGTTTTTATGCTAGACAACAATGTAGAAGAGAGTAACTGGTGACATAAGATCTTGGTTTGAGGTAATAAAATGAAACAAAGGAAGAGAATACCCTAATATAAGTATGATATGTTTTAAAAGAACAAATAACTTATCTGTATATTGTACCCAGTATTTGAACTAGAAAAGCCATAAACCTATTTGGTATTTCATAAAAACATGGTGCATAGGTTATGGGTTTGAAGAAAATATTTGGATTAATGAACAGAAGAAAATTATACAGATTGTCACTGTATTAGAGAAGATTTTCCAAAAATTTCCCTTGACTCTCCCAGCACCCATTTAGTAAAAATGACTAAAAGCATGTTGTTGGATACAAAAAGCACAGGATTAAGATAAGAAATAAGCAAGGTATTCAGACTTCATGAAGAGGGGCCATGACAGGTGTTTGCTGATATCTGTCACCAAAGCCGATAAACTCAACTCGAAATATTATTTGAAAAAGATGTGCTGCAGGGATGATCAGGAGGACAGAGGATGATACTGGATAAGATTCTATTTCCTTAAAGGCAGAACAATATGGGACTACCACTACTATACTGGAACTTTAAAGTATATGAATACAATAGGAAGTAGGTGCAATCCTAATACAATGACCGGCAATCCTAAAACAAAGAGAAATTAACTGGCTTTCCTAGAACTCCCAAATCATTGGAAACAGTATCTCAAAAGCCAAGTGAACTTCAGTTATGAAGAAATAAAATGAGTTGCCTCACGGTACATGTAACTTTGGCAAAATAATAAAGCTCCAAACATATGATTAGTATTACCAGAAAATAAGTTTTGATTTGATATATCTAAAACTAAGCATATTTAATGCCTGGAAAGTTTAATGTTAAATAATTAGTTGGCACCTAAACTTTCTAAATGCATCGTACATTTTCCACAAGAAATTAAGGTGAAATCTTTAATGCAAATAAATCAAATATCTGATATAATTCTGGTTGAGGAACTGAAAGCGTGAAAGCAACTATACTATTTTCCAGAAAAAGGGAAACAATTTCTGCACTTATCCATAAATCTCTAGGTTTCAAATAAGAAGACATCCTCAGGAAATATAAAATGTCTATACGTAGTTTTCCATTTTTCTTCTACACTCGCTAACAATCAACCTGCTAACAAATAAGTAAAATAGCAACTGAAGGAAAATTATAAACACACTAACCTCTTCTAAATGCATCTATATATTAGTTATTATTAATGACTATACATGACAAGCATGACCATGGGTAACACATCTCATGCTCTATAACAATTCACTGCAAGCTTTGCATTTGTTTCTTCTGAACTATGCCAATATTCATTAAATATCATTTATTAAATTCTGGAGTGTTGTTTCACTATCTCTCTCTCTCTTTTCCAGTTGATCTCCTATAGATGTGTGTAGTCAAGGGAAGAAAAATTCTAAGAGAGACACTTAAAATGTGGCTTCTAGGTCAATGCTCTGACTAAAACTGTCTCCCTTGATTACAATCTAAGAACGAGATACAGAATATATTTCCAGCTTCAGGCTCAATAGCTTTATCTTAGGGGATTCTGAGTCTGGTTTTTATCATCAATGAAGATCGCTTCTGTGAAAACGGAGAAAACGTTCATATTCGTTTTATGTTTCTTCCTTGAAAAGTTTCTTTAACTTCTTCAAGTAAGTTTAGTGACTCCTGCATAAGAGAAAAGCATTCTTTATGCTAACGATGTCTCTCTGGATTCTGATAAATGTAGACATATTTAAATTTAAGATTGATATGTAATTTTGTGTTGAACTGGATATCCACTGCTAGATAAACAGTTCTGCTGACTATGTGTAATTTAACTCCACTGCAAAATCTGTGGGATACCAAAATAATGAAATTTTTTAAAAATTATAATTGGAATATGTTAAATTATGTTCTCAATTCTCAGAACAATGATTGTCATATGAACAGATTTATGCAGTGCCATTTTCTGTTTCATTATAGTCTTTGTCATAAGAAGGATGTGGTAGAATTTTAATGTCTCATACATTCTGTCAATTACAGGACTCTACTATACAGCTTTGACCTTTTCAATGTTCTGTGATTTGATTGGCTGCTCAATGCATTTTCCCCTTGCTTGCTGTCCCACTAACCTATAGGGAAGATATAGAATGGGCAGCCAATTAAAGTACAGAATATTGAAAAGGTCAAAACAGTACAATATGTTATCTGTACTCAGAATACATCAGAGACTAACCAGATGTTGTCGTTGTTCTACAAGAACAAGAAGTATGGTTGTAAGGGGGGAAAAGAGCAAAAAACAATTACATTTCAGTCGATAAATTACAAAAGCCATATTTTTTCTGAATATCTGTTATTTTCAATATTAAAAAGTGAAAGCCCATTTCAAAAGTGAATAAAAAGTATAGTTTTTAACAGTTAAATAAATTTCTTTGGAAAATGTTAGAGTATTTGTACCTATACACCTGAATTGATGCAAAGAAAACATCCCTTCCTAGCACTCCTGGTCTTTTTATTTTTTAATACCATGTAACTTTCAATTTGTTCTGGTATTTCATTGGTTTAAACTATCATGGTTCTAATACCTTATTAAAGAAAGTGTAAGTAATACTACAGGACCCGCCACATATTTTAAAATTTT
Source organism: Cryptoprocta ferox (assembly GCA_028646485.1). Taxonomy (NCBI): domain Eukaryota; kingdom Metazoa; phylum Chordata; class Mammalia; order Carnivora; family Eupleridae; genus Cryptoprocta; species Cryptoprocta ferox. The sequence goes on from CM053572.1 coordinate 58,688,066, forward strand.
AGTCATCTTCCTTTTTCAGACCTTTTCTACTGTCAAAATATTAAATTACAACCTTTAAAAAGATATGTAATTACCTATTATTGTGATGCAAACTCTGATTACTGGTTTGTTATATCATGACAGCATTACATTCCATGTCCATTTGTGTTACTCAGCTCATGATTTCAATTATATTCCTTCAGTGTCCCCAAGAAATAAACTGATTTCAAGTTGCTAATTATTATCTGGGCTTATATACGTCACAACAAAAACAACAACTAGTAACAGCCAGAGATTCTACTTCTCCCTCCAGATTTGACTGTGCCTGTTTACCATCATTATTCTGATTTTATGTCTCTTTTTAGTCAATTTGTTTAGACTGTTTAAGGAAATACTACTCACTAGAATTTTATATTATACAGAGATGCAATTATTTCACAGTGCTTTAGAAGTTAACCTAATAACACTTGGTGTTGAACAAGTTTGACCACAATTTGACAGCAATGGTCTTATGCAGATATAAACTGAATATCTGTTCCAGCCAGATAAGCATTCAGAGAGAAACATTAATCTCATAAACTTTTAGTTTCTTCTATCCTTTTTTGTGGTTATCTTTTAAATTGCTTAGAACTCAAATATTTCAATATATAGACATAGCCTTCTACTTAATGAGTCTCTTCCTTATTCCTACTCAATCCATGCTCTTCTTATTTTTATTTATCTATCACACAATGAAGGGTATGATCATTCTAATATCACATTTTCACCATGTCATAAAACTGTATTTAAGGATAAATATTTCATTGTCAACTCTCAGAGACAATAAAGGTCAGGTCCTATATTCAGAACAGTGTGGGATAATCAAATTATTAAATTTAGTTTTTACATTTTAATGTTTATTTATTTTTGAGAGAGAGAGGGAGAGACAGAGTGTGAGTGGGAGAGGGGCAGAGAGAGAGAGAGAGAGAGGAAGACACAGGATCCAAAGCAGGCTCCCAGGTTCTCAGGGCTTGAACTCACAAAGTGCAAGATCATGACCTGAGCCGAAGTCAGACTCTTAACTTCTGAGCCACCCAGGTGCCGCACAAACTATTAACTTTTAAACAGCAGAGTTTGGATTAAATTTCTCTGCATTCATTTCTATTTCTAAGGAGTAAGGGTAAGGATTCAGGAGGAGGACAGAATACTATCAATCAATAACTGTATGTTTTACTGACACCTATATTGGTAAGATATTATCAGATGTGAAATACTGTGTTTCAGGAGAGAACACTGGAAAATGTAGTTAAGAGGGAAAACATCAGTGGAAGTACACTGTGAATTGAATATTGGAGGAATGATAGATGTAATGAAAGAGGAAAAAATTGTATTACATACAGAAACTAAAACATGTAAAGATGAGATATAGCAAGGCCAATAATTAAAGCAATAATAAAGGGTGGTAGGGCGTGCTTGGGGGAATGGCACAGACAAAGCAATTCAATGCTAGATTCAAGTGCCAGAACAGAAAGCTTGGCATCCATTATATAATTAAGAGGGATAAGGAGCATGATATAATTACCAGTGTATAACATTTATCATGAGGTTAGTTTGGTCATACATATATATGACGTCAACAGTATTTCACCTAGTCTCACAAAGGTAAGATTGAATAGGCATTAACATATAATAATTATGCAAAAAAAGTGGATATTGAGGATTGAAAGAATACGCAATTTGAAGAAGATTAAAAACTGGAATCATAAGAATGTATGACTAACAAAATATGGCAGTAATGACATAAATTGGAATGGAAGGGTAAAAGTAAAAGGACTTCATTCAAAACTGTTTGATGTGTTAACAATTCTTGGCACTCTAGTATTGAGAACTGTTTGGCAAAATCTACTTCATTCATTCATTCATTCATTCATTCATTATTCATCAGAAATTAAGTGGCTGAAGCCCTTCTAGGTGCTAAACAATGGTACGCAGTTCACTGACCAATGGAGAGATCAGGACAAACATCAGGGAAAATGCATTATAAAATCTATCTCTAGTTTCCTGAGAAAATTCCAGTTCCTGTGGATTTTACCTTCTTGTAGTGGGGGAAAATGACATCAAACAACCACAGGGGGGAAATCTATAATGCCAACAAAAGGCAGTATTAAGAAGAAAAATGAGAGCAAAGGATAGATTGGGGTGGAGGAATATTATTTTAGATTAAGTGATCAGGAAAAACTTCTCCAAAGCACTGCTATTCTAACAGACATGAGAAATACATGGCACACCAGTAATATAAAAATCAGGAGCAAGAGACTCCAGGGAAAGAGAAAAGCAAACAGAATGGTCTTGAACCAGAATGAGTTGGTGTGATAAGGAAACAGCAAGAGACTATAAGATGAGCATTAAGAAGGATGAATATTGGATACTATGGAAACAGAAAATAATGAAATTATTTTATTTGTGACAAAATAATTTATATAAATTGTTATATACTAAAATGCAAGTGTTAAATCATTCCTAAGATATTTTTGTACCATTATAAATTCCATAAACATTTTCCCTTATAGGAATATATTTTTTGGTTCTTCTTAAAGTATTTAGGTACTTAATATTCTTCTTAGTTTGTTGAAACTAGAAAAATGTCTGTCAGTGATCTGGGAAAGTCTAATTCTGGAGCTTCTACATTCCTGATGGAATGGATAAGAAAGGTACTGCTCTTTCCTCTGAAATTTTATACAGCTTGGTACCATTTACAGGATTCACCACAAAGGTGGTAGAGTGTGGTAAAAAATAATTATTTGGGATTCAGAATTGAAGAGCTTGGTATCAAATCTTGGATTTCTTTTTTTATTAGTTCAATGACCTTAGTTAAAATACTTAATAATCTGAAGTCTCAGTGTCTGAAACTGACTTAAGGAACTGTTGTCAAATTTGTCCATTACACAAATAAATATACATATTTGGCAAAATGTTTGGTTATATGGTTATTTTTTAATGAGTTATTTTAGTAGTTATTTATGAGTCATTCCCTCAATTTTATTTCTATGAAATGGCTTTTGACAAACTTTTTTTTGGCAAGTATATACTTTTATAGGACTAATGTAAAATATACATTTGCACTACTTTTTCTGTGGTTATTAGGGTAGATTTACTGAAAGAAAAGCTACATCTCTTTCCTTTAGAGTTATTTAAATTATAGTTAGTTAAGATACACCACTCATGCTACTGAAGATTATTTAAGCCTATTATCAATGAAAGCATTGACTAAGTTTTGTTTTGTTTTGTACTTTGTTTGTTTTGTTTGTTTTTCACCTAATTGCAATTTTAGCACTTCAGATTTAAGTTGTTAAACTTTCTTAACAACAGTTTAAGAAAGTAAGAACATTACATAGAAGAGACCTAACACAACAAAGAACATAGAAGAAAGGGGTTTTTGGCAACAGGATGTTAAAATGGGAGTTAGGAAAGCAATGGGGTTATGTAGATCGTGAAAAGGAACAGAGGAAATTAAAGGCCAGAATATCTTCCAGAGGGATTGGGTATTCTATCACAAGTAGACCTCCTCAGTGGAAATGTAGAAATTTTCTAGAATCACAGTTAAAAATACTAAATGTGTTTGTGAGAACTGAAACATTAAAATAGAAATTAATTGAGGGGCACCTTGTTGGCTCAGTCGATTAAGTGTCTGACTCTGGTTCAGTTCATGATCTCACGGTTTGTGAGTTTGATCCCCACGTCAGGCTGACAGCTCAAAGCCTGGAGCCTGCTTTGAATTCTGTGTCTCCCTTTCTCTCTGACCCTCCCCTGCTCACACTCTGTTTCTCTCTCTGTGTCTTTCAAAAATAAATAAACATTAATTTTTTAAAGAAAGAAGAGAGTATTTTTAATAATAATAAAAATTCACAGAATTAAAGAAAGGAAATCATCGGTTTAGTAGAGTCTACCAATTATCTACAGTAAAAAAAAAAAAGACATTCAATACATCGTTCTGAAAGTTCAAAGTACCAGAAAAACCCACACATTACAAAAATTTCCAATGATTAGGAGAAAGTCAGTCAACAAAGAAATGAATATTAGAATAGCAATGCTAAGAATATCAGAACACATAAAGGCAAAGAAGCAATGCCTTCCAATAAAAATAAATAGAATTCTCTACCCATAATTAAATGTGAGAGAGATATGGAAATATCTTCAGATACTTGATATGTGATAGTATATGGAAGTATTAATTTATGCACTTTCCTTTTCTATACTTCCTAGGAAGTAATCTTTCCACTAGTAAGCCAGAGGCACTCACAATGCCACAGAAAAAATTATAGCTGTATTACAGAAATGCAAAAATGTACAAATATGACATATATATAAATGATATCTCAAGGTTGTTTTAATTAACATCTTTTTTTTATTACTAGACCCTTGAATATATCTTCTTGTAACTTACATTCGTCTGAATCCCCCATTTTTCTATTCAGAATAATTTTTACAAATAAAAATTAAGATTTGTACAAATGCTAGTTTATTCTAGATATTAATCCCTTTCTGTTATTGAACATAAAAATTCCCATTATTGAAAATATACTTCTGTATATCTTCTTCTAATAACTTCAACACTATTGTTATAAGTTTTAGATCTTTAACTACATGGACTTTACCTTTTATACTACATTGAATAGGTATCCAACTATAATTTTTAATATATACTGAGCCAATTTTTCCATTAATATCACAATCTTTTATATAGTGTCACATTTATTATCATGTTCCTATATGAAACTTTAGTTTGTTTTATTTTTTATGACCATGGTTTTGAAATATGCCTAAATATTTGGCAAATTAAGTCTTTCGGTACCAAACACAGTCTCTGTTGTTGTTTTACTTCATTACAAATTCACCTATCTATTTTCAAAGTTAATTTTAGAATCTATTTGTCAAACTCCTCAATGAATACCAGTAGAAATTTATTGAATTCCATTGATGTATGGTTTAATATGAAAATTCATTATGTTACATTATTTCTGTTGATACATGTTACATCTTTTTATTAGTTTGTGTGTTATTTTAAAATGTTTACTGTGTGGTAAAAATTTGATGTATTATTTTGGATAATATTCACCAGTTTATATATACAATAAATAAAGTAGGATATGATTTTATATTCTTTGCAAATATAAAATACATTTTTTCTATTAATACCTAAACAGATTAATGTAACTGGTAATTTCTGTCAAAATCCTAGGGCACAGAATATGCAGTTAATTAGAATAATATGCTTCACATTATATAGACCCATAAAGCAATCTGTTGACAGAATTAATAAGGAAAGTCAGGTAGCTTCAAGAACTTAATAATTTATTAAATGGCTAATAACAGTTATTTTGTCATACCTTTCCAAACATATCCTAATTATCAGTGAAAAACCTGTTGTATAAAATATAAGCATTTTCTTTTGTACAGTGTAATTTTTGCGACAGATAATACCTAGTTTCCACAAATCTATGTTAATGCTGAATTTGGTGACAAGGATTAGGCATTTATTTTGCCTTTTCTAGAATAGTTTTATCACTCAGTTTAATAAGTTTATTTACTTATTTTGAGAAAGAGAGAGAGAGACAGAGAAAGAGAGAGAGAGGGAGGAAAGGAGAGGGCGATGGAGAGGGAGGGAGAGGAGGAGGAGCGGAGAGTGAGGGAGAGAGAGAATCCCAAGCAGGCTCCATGCTGAAAGTGCAGACTTAGGGCTCAAACTCAAGAACTTTGAGATCATGGCCTTAAGCCAAAATCTAGAGTCAGACTCTTAACCAACTGGGCCATCCAGTCTAAGTGACTTTACTTTTTTTTTTTTTAAACAAATTGATAGAATGATTGTCCCACTGGAATAAAATGTCATGATTACCTCAGAGACAATCATTGCCAAAAACAAACAAAACAAAACAAAACAAACAAAACACAGAAAAGCATTTAGATGCTGCCTTGCAGATTTTTTAACAATTATAATCCAGACAGCTTAAAACAACTGCTCCTTCTGTTATTGCATTAACTTCTACAGGAACAAAGTTATTATTCATTATACTGAGCTAAATGAACTATGACTGCACGTTAATACAATTTAATTGTAAAATATTCGGAAGAGGAATCTAACACGTGTTTTGAACCCGCTCTGGGGTTGCCTCTGACTATAGTAGACAACTTGGAGCTATAGAGCATGGGATTGATATGTTTCCATCTTATGGAAAGCAACTAGCTACTTGAAATGGCTGCAATTGTGTCTGTTTTTTTAGCTATCAATTTCTTTGATCATGTATATTCTTCTACATTGGCTCCTTAGGGTCTCTCTTTTTTTCTTTTCTTCCCTCCCTCCCTTCTCCCTCCCTCCCACTCACTCACTCTCTCTTTCTTTTTCCTTTTCTTTTCTTTTTTCTTTTCTTTTTTCGGTGACAGTATATTTGCTTCATCATGTATTCTTTACCTTCCGCTAAATTTGGGCAATAAAATACAAACCATCCATATGCTCTTATATGATGCGTGGCTTTCTTTGAACCTATCCAGTACTTGTTTGTCTCCACAGCTAAGCTATAATTTGAACGAAAGTAGTGTATTTAAGCCATTTTCTGTAATATGTTAAGGAGAGTAAAGCTGGGCTAAAATAGCCTTTGTGAAGGAACTTAGCTTTGCTTTCTTTTCTGAGGCTTTATGGAATGTTTTTTCAAAGGTTTGCTCTCTGGGTTGGACATTGAGCCATATTCTGATGGAGTGATTCACCTTGGATGAAGCTCATCCCCTGATTCTATATGAGGCATTGCAGTATTTCTTTTTTTTAAATCAGAGTGAGCTATTGCTGTTTGTCTACTGTTCCTGTCTCACATCTCACATATCTTTAACTCAAAGCTATATGGCTCCCCTCAAATAAAAACAAAACAAAACAAAAACCTTAGCCCTCTACTCCCCAAATTTGGAGTCATTACTGAGCATTTTCAATACTGTCCACTCACACTGCATTTAGTTGTCATTGTCTCCTTAGTCTCCTCCAACTATTACAGTTCTTCAGTCATTCCTTGTCTTTCATGACCAAAGAGTACTTAACAGTTATTTTGCAGAATTTTTCTATGTATGTTTGGTGTTTGACATTATTAGAATGAGGTTATGTATTTTGGGGAAAATATCACAGAGGTGATATGCTCTCACTGTATAATATCAGGAGGTACATAGTACCATCATGATTTATCACTGGTAATGTTAATCTTGGTCACTTGACTAAACTGGTGCTTATCAGGTTTCCTCCATGGCAAAATTTCTACTTTTTCCTTTTGTAATTATTAAATATGTTGGGAGAGTCTGAAACTATGTAAATATTTTGATTCTGCTTAAACTTTCATCCACTAATTTTTTTATGTTTTTTATTTATTTTTGAAATAAATGCAGAGAGAGACAGCACGAGCAGGGGAGGGTCAGAGAGAGAGAGACGGAGATACAGAATCTGAAGCAGGCTCCAGGCTCTGAGCTAGCTGTCAGCACAGAGCCTGGTGCCGGGCTGGCTGAAGCCAGACGCTTAACAGACTGAGCCACCCAGGCACCCCTCATCCACTAATTTTAACATCCATTGGTGGACATTATCTGTATCAGTGATTACTCTTGTGTTTTAATAATGATTTTCTAATTCTCTATTGTTTTACATCATTAATTGGAATGCTTCTATAAGGAAATGTTCTTTTCTTTCATTTATTTACTATTTTTATAGCAGTATTGACATATGGATATTTCTTATGGTTTTTGGCAATACCACCACTTCTTTTCTTGTGGTGAATAGCCAATGGGCCCTCTTTCAGATTGTCTGTGGTGCCCCAGAGATAAATGCTCATCCTATTTTCTATCCTTTGTTTCATCTTTTCAGTATTCCAAAGTTCTGGAATGATTCTTTACCACTTTCAGCTTTAAAATGGTCAAATCTCCATCTTCCCTATAAAGAATCTGGTACAGATCCATGAAAATGGGGATGAAGGAAAGGAGCACTGGGGAAGGGGTTGCCATTTCAAAAAGAAACCATACCCTTACAACCACAGAAAGAGAAGGAAATGCACTTGCCATATTAATTATAGTTACTCTAAATTCCCTGACAGTGTTCTCCCTGAGGCTGATTTGATGATTGCCTAATCTCTTTGAACGTATTCTTTCTTGCCGTTTTATATGCCCTGCAATGTATTTGCTGAAATCTAGTCATTTTGTATAGAATCGTAGAAACTGAGATAGTTTTTGTTTTGTTTAGGTTTGTTGTTGTTGTTTTTATTCTGGGAAACGGAAATGTTTTTCTGGCATTTAGTGGATGGAGATGTTTAAGTGAATCTACTTAGGGATTGGTCTGGGTTTATATTTGCTGTTGTCATTGTTACAGTAATCTTTCTTTTAGTGTATGATTTAGTTTATCAGAGCAATGAGTATTTGCTTCTGATTTTTGTATTGTATTTGTACCTGATCTTTGATTTTGTATTGTAGGTGTCTCTTTGATTGCTCTTATTCTTTTTGTAGTTTTCTACTGTCACTTGTTATAAAAAGCACATTATCCTGGTGATCAGTGGTAGAGGGGAGTGTGCTTTTCCTGTTGCTCTGATTAATCCTGAATCTTAGGTATGCATATGTCTCAGGTCTTAGGCGTATAGCCTTTTTGCTTCTCATGTCCCTTCCCCAACTACAATTTGGGGCTAAACATATTATCTTACACTTCCCCAGAAGTAAGGTTTATTTCTTTCTTCCCTTCCCTTTACTCTGATGCAATGAATTTTTACAGATGCTCTAAGGAGAGCAGTGCTCACTGCCCTTTTGCCCACCGTTTAAGACTCTTGTTTGGGAATAAAGATAAGATTGAGTAGAACTTCTTGCACCTTCTATAAGATTTCTATTCCTCTCTCCTACATACTTATTTAAGAAATGCTTACTTCTTTTTTTTAACATTTTTTAATGTTTATCTTATTTTTGAGAGAGATAGAGTGCAAGTGGGGCAGGGGCAGAGAGAAGGAGGGAGACATAGAATCTGAAACAGGCACCAGGCTCCAAGCTGTAAGCACAGAGTCCGACGTGGGGCTCAAACTCATAAACCATGAGATGATGACCTGAGCCAAAGTACACTCTTAACCGACTGAGCCACCCAGGTACCCCAAGATATGTTTATTTCTTAAGGTTGTTTTAGATCTTCTCTGTGAGTGGTCAGTGGACTCTGTGGCGAAAGAATCTCCAAGATGATACAGACTCTCACAGCTTATGAGACTCCTAAAGATTTCATAATGTCCTACTAACTCATACTTGATGTTGGATCATATGTCAGTTATCGTAGCTGAACTTTCCATACTTCTATGTAGTTGAGTCTACCCATAAAGAACCACTTTTCACATCTCTCAGTCTGCCAGTACCATCTCTCTTTACATTTTTGGTCAGTTCATTGCTGTGCAACTTCAGTGATCCAGTGAGATTTTAAAAACTAATTTTTCATTGTGAAGGTGAGACAAGGGTCCTACCTATCTTGATATCCCAAGGTGGCAGCTGGAAATGCTGTGCTGGAATTTTGTGGTACTAGGAACTATTAGGCTTGGTTGCCATCCCTTATTCCCCATTAATTTGGTTGGCTAAAGCTAATTAATACTCATGGTTATTGACATGACACATAAAATATTTGAATCTTATGGTGGAAACTGAGTAAGACAGTAAAAAGAAAATATCAAAATATGATCTACATTATTCTTGAAGACTAAAATTCAGGAAATAAAATGTATATTGCTTTTTGCAACACTGCTCGGTGCACTTTCAAATGTAATGGATGTGTATACAATTAAATGCAAATTTGTAATAAAGATCTATTATGCCCTTTAAACATGTTGAATAATGGTGAGCCCCCATAGACACACATACGAAGATGTATAATATCCTACTGAGAACTGGCTCTTATGATTCAACATTGAACAATGTTAGTTCATATATTTAAACTGCCATCTAATTCATATACCATTGCATTCACTCACGTCAAATATAACACAGGAACCCAGGGATACTGTTTTAATAGTTCTATGAAGCTTCCAGAATTTGCAGCTGTGGCAGAGTGATGTTACACAAACTAATATCTTACAAAGGGAAAATGACTGTAAAGTGACAGTACAATGCATGCAGTTAGAAAAGGAAGGGATTATATATTCAGAAAGCCTAGTTTTAGGATCTGCCAAAACATTTTTCTTCTCCCGCAAAGTAAGAGGATTGTATTTACATAACTTACATTTTTAAAAGAAATTTAACATTTGATTTTTTTTTCTTATTTGTTGTTGATCATGAAGAGCTCTCTTAAGAATGTCACTCAAAGGGAAAAAAAATACTCTGTATACAAATACTACTGGGACATCATTGATATTGTACTTGGTTTCCTTCGTATTAAGTATTCAATTTTCTCTAAGATAGCATTTATTCAAGTTTTTAAAACATAAAATTGCTTTCGATTATTGAAAATTCTATTTTGAAAATGTGAAAACAGCATCAGAGATTAAAGGATAATGGTGATATGAATGTTTGCTTTTCTAATATGTTAGAAAGAAATAATACACTAGGGTGACCATGAAAATTCCTGGATTCAGAGAAAGTAGTTTACATTTAAAAGATGAATAATTTAATATTTATTTTACATTAAAATAAAATTGTACTTTATCATCTCCATTATCAAGTTTATCTATAGTTTACCCAACAATATACCATCTATATATTATTACATCTATATCTAGATATGTATCTTATTTCTTTTTTCTATTCCTATGATTTTAGTATCAAGTTGTCGAATTAAAAATTATTGTCTCTGACTTCAGACATGAGTAATGTTTTCTTGGTACTGTGTTCTATTCATGGGGACCACATACAATTATTTATTCTTTGTGCCTCAACTGGTGAATTTCACTAATTGATTTGTTGACATAACTATAAAAGTTTTTCTGCTACAAAACATTTAATTCTCAAAAAGTGCCTGCAAAGTAAAAACATTATAAATACAAATAGCATAGAAAAGCCAAAAACATATAGTTTTGAGAAAAAAATTTTCTGCTCTAAAGTTGCCAAGTTAGTAATATTTGGTTTAGAAAATACTGAAATATTTTTATTCCCTGAGCACATACCAAAGTAGCTTTGAATAGTAGTCTCCATTAAGTCAAAAAAAAAAAAAATGGGGGGTACTAGAAGGAAAAAATGAATAGTTTCTAAAAGATCGCCTTTACATATGATGGGTAGATTTTTTATACTCTTATATGACTGTCAAACTTAAAAAAAAACAACCCTAAGTTAGGTGTCCAGGTTGTCTCAAGAAGATGATGCTGAAGTAAGGTAGAAATAGCATGAAAAAAATAACCTGCTATAGCCTGTAAAACATTGCTGAAGGCACCATTCTGACCTCTTTCTAAAGTATGTGCTGCCATTGTACTTCTAACATCATGGCTTGCATCATGACTGAGGATTTGTGAGGTAGATATAATTATATATAATTAAAATAAAGACTTGTTGAGAGAATTGGTGATATTATTACATTTACCCCAAAATTCTATAAAAAATAAAATACTGATCATTTGGATAACTCCATATATCTCTTCATATCTACACATGTTTAATATTCTCAAGCATTTCTTAGTTTCCCATGTGTCTCATATTTTCATTTATCTTTTGTTTTTCTTTCTTCAAAATTCTAGTATAGGTTCTCAGGTTTTCCCTATTGAACTAACACTACTTTCTCTAATATCAACATGCTGTTCAGTGCTTCTGTTACAATCTCTCATTTAGCATTCATCTTATTGCAGAATGGTATGTGGTAAACTCACTTTACCTCTCTTGCTTTTTGTTTGACCTTCAGAGATATTATGTTCTCATGATCTTTTTTTAGAGTATAAACCAAATAATGATCTTCCTTCAGTTAAATCATATCTTCATCATGTCTAGACAAGAGTGATCTCATGTTCAGTAATATGGTCCTTATAATCAGGAAAAGAAGTCCCTATCCTGAGCCCCAAACTTTGGAAGTCCCCACTTGCATGCTCCAGGTATCTGGGAACCCAGCATTCCCTGCCCAAATAGGGACTTGCATGGGTGGACAGACATGCCTATAGCAGGAGCAGGATAGAGTCAGAAGTGGGAAAAGAAGGAATACAGGATCTTCCTAATGTCTGTTCTAAAACTGCCAATGGCACAAGAATTTCAAATAGTAATTTGGATTTAGAGATCTTTATAGAATTATATTTTTTCAAAATAGGAGATAAAATATATTAAAATTTTATTAGTTTGGTTTATGACTTTTAAATACTTAGACTTATGGCTTATGGACTTCAATCTGTACTCTTTAGGCCTACCATGAAATTCAGATATGTAGATATCCCAGATGATCTAGGCATCTGCAGAGAAAAAAAAATGACTACTCATTTGGATGTCCCTTGAAAGAGATACACAGAGACTGGAATTATCTCTCATGGGACACAGATCATAGTACAAGTCCTTCCTAAATGATGTATAGGTCAATATAAATACTCTCTTCAGGAGTGGTAAGCTAATCTCTTGGCAGAATGTATAGAACTTCTGCTGACCTGCACTCTTAAGTGACACTCTCCGAAAAATTTCTTTGTGCCTGTATATATGTTCTATAACATGACTTTGGGATTCAAATTCCTTCTTCAATCAGAATCCTTTCATATGTAAGACAGACTATTTTAGATTCAAGTCATCCCTAATTTTTAGTCTTGCTGTACACCTGATCTTACTATTTCTACCCCTAACCTATGATGATGAGCAAAAAGCTTAGCAGTTGTTGAATATATATCTCATTTTGAGAAAAGAAACCACTGTGATTAAAATTTGGGACACGCAAGAAATGCCAAAAAAAGAGGAAACAGTATCATGAAACTCTTTTAGTTCTAAAACTGTGTTTAAAAAATTGTAGCTCTTTGCAGTATAAGACCAAGACAGACAAGGGATATTTACAACCAAGTAAGTAAATATCCCTTTAACTAAGGAGTCTGTCTGGGGTGATGGTCTTCAGTAAGATTAAATATAGTGATTATGCTCTTTTCTTTATCCTAAGTTGGAGATTCTATTCCTATGCTTCTTCATTTTCAATACAAAGAAGATAAGCATTATGAAATGTCAAGTTGTTTCACCACAGCAACCCTTAAATTTCACAGAATATAACTGATAAACTGAGTCGACTGTTAATAACTAAATTTATGAGTATTATCTCTATATACTCACTAATGTCTCTGGTTTCTGCATCTCAGCAGCTGATTAAAATAAGCTAATATTAAAAATGCTTGGAATGCCTGTGTGGCTCAAGTGGTTGAGCATCCAACTCTTGATTCGGCTCAGGTCATGATCTCATGATTCTTCATGAGTTTAAGCCCCACGTTGGGCTATGTGCTGACAGCAGAGTCTGCTTGTGATTCTCTGTCTCCCTCTCTCTCTGCCTCTCCCCAACTCACTCTCTATCACTCTCTCTCAAGATAAATAAATAAACATTATTTTTTAAATGCCTATAACAATTTGCTATACACACATGCTACATATAAACATACAAATTTTTTTTCTTCTACACCATATACCTAGAAGGAGTGACAGAATATAAATGAAAAACAACACAAAATTACATGTCAATAAGTTACTCTGCCCACAATTTCATGCATATTTTAGTCATGGAGAATACCTAAATTCAAATCATGATATCATATGCAACAGGGCACACATGAGCTTCAGCTCACTCACCCTATTAGTCATATATATATAAATCCGGAATGAGCCAGGAACATACAAGAAAACTGAATTAGAAAAAAAATTCTGGAGTGTCTGGAGAAAGAACTCACTACAATGAAAAAGAACATGGGGCACATGACTGGGTCTAAAAGAATGATTTAGCCAGGCATGGAATGAGTAATTATGAGCAAAATATTGAACCTATAATTCAGATTATCCTCTCCTCCTATGGATAGCGAACTTTGCTCAATACCTCTTTTCAGAAATGTACTATCTTTGAGAAATACTGAAACACAAAGAGACCAATAGGAAATATGTTTTATGTATATTTGTACATATTATTTATTATTTCTTTTGACCACACAGGTTTTTTTTAATGCTGTTTTGTGTTTGGGAAAGTCGAAATTGATGAGTCTTGGTGAGGGAGCAATAGACATTTCCACAATCAGAAGTTAAAAGAAATGCTGTGAACTCACTTTCTGAACTTCCTTTTGCACCTAAGGCACAGGCACATGACCTCAGCTCACTTAATCTGACACATCACATCTGATTAACATACTGACGTGGAATTAGAGTTGGAGATATCTATCTCTTGTTCTCTCTCTGTAGCCACAGTAGCTAAAAAGTTTGGTTGCTTTTATAAAAGTGGAAGCAATGGAAACCTCTAGCATCTAGCTTTACTAAGCAAAAGACACAATATTTTTTTCAAAGATCAATTTTTAATGTTGCTTTGGAACATCTGAGGCTTGTTCTCCAAGCCTCAAAAAAAATCTGTGACTTGCTCTCATATTTTTGTAAGTTCTCTATCTGCTTAGTCACCCTGTGAGACCTCAGCAATTACAAATATGAATCTTAATTGCTACAAGACTATAAAACAAAGGTGAAGTTTAAGGATTGTTCTTTCTTCATCAAACAGAATTAGTGTGCCTGGTGTTAGCATACTATAATTTACTCTGAATCAATAAAAGCTAGAGACAGCTAGGGGTATTAATGTCCATGATGGTTCTAAAAGCAGTGGCCACAAACTATGATAATCTGGCACAGCAATGCCTACAGTTTCAGCTAGTACATTTTGGTAGCAGTGGCAGTTTCAGTGAGTGCCTTTTGATCTAAGTGGTTTAGTTGAACTCTGGCATTAATTGATACCAAAAGTGACAAAACAATACCAGTGGCTTTGAATGCAAAGAGAGATACAGGCACTAGCAGTACCAAAGATACCTTTCTGTGACTATCAAAACATTCAGAGCTAGGCAGAAAAGGAAATTGCCACAGCAATAGTAGTTAAGAAAACATGCTTACAAGTACTGATTAGATAGTTCCTGGTAAATCCCTGAATATTTGAGGATGAAGGAGAGCAGGGCTTTAAAGATACTCAGGAGTTCCAGTGAATTCTCTGGAGGGGACTGAAACTAAAAAACTACTCTGTATTAATAAAAACAATCTGCATATTTTTATTGATTATAAAATCCCTGCATTTGAGAGAGAGACAGAGAGAGAGAGAGAGAGAGAGAGAGAGAGAGAGAGAAAGAGAGAGACCTGAGAATATATTTGGTTGGAAAATAAAAGTTATTAAAGTTTTATGGGTGTCTTCCAACAAAAAAAAAATGGCTTCTGACCAAAATTTCATAGTGCTAAAGGGACATTCATTTCCTTTATAATTATTTATCAACAAACTTTTGCAGGCTTTGTGCTGTGGTACATATATGGAAATACCTGAAGAATGAATGGTAAGCAGAAATGTGGCAAATGGGAAGAGATGGCAGGAGAAAAGAGGAATTACAGAGTATTACAGAAAACATTCCAAAAGGTATTCATATAAGAGTACGTGATGCAAAATGAAAATAACTGGGTGGATGAGAAAAAGCCTTAAAACCAAAGAAAAGAATAAAACCTTTCAAAAGCCTCGAATGGCTGTGTTGTCAAAGGATCTTTGAATATTTAAAAATTCCTATTTTTATGAACTACAGAATATATTAATCTGAGGATTTTGTATAAATGTCAAACGCAGATTTTGTATTGTTCTATTTGGTAAACTGACTTTCATCAGACTTGCTTCTCATATGAATACTTTTCTGGTCTCTGCTTGCTGTTTATCGAATCGAATAATTGGCATTTTGATGAGAAGTACAAGTGCTAGTGCCTGACTGAGCTGTTCGTATGGCATTCAAGTGCTGAATATGTGTTGAAGCGTTTCCCATTTCAGATTCTAATTCAAATCACAAATCAAAGTTCTGAATATAAAGAATTATGAATAGAACAGCTCTGTATAGATTCATGACAAACTAAATTAACCCATAGACTAGAATGGAAAGCTAAGGACATCTTTCAATTAGAACCAATTGGCTGTTGAAATAAAATTCTGGCAGCTAAAGAATACAAAGCAGACTGCAGAAAATAAGTCCCATGAGGGCTTTATTTGACATAAACACGAGTTTGTCATGTCATTCTTAGTATGTAACTATGGTGATTTCAATTACATTTTAGCACTTTAAAGTGCTTGCATTTTTCCAAAAAAATTCCATTTAAAAATTGTTATCTTCTTGAGATTTAATTTGTTATAATCTATTTTAGTTTTCTATAAATTTAGGAAAATGTTTTATTTTATGGAATATGCCCAAAAGTGTTTTCTGAAATGAAAATTATTTCTATCTTTTAGTGTATATTATATAATTTTGAAAATTTAGAATTTTTCTTTGTAAAAATTTGATTAACCTACACAATGAATTTCATTTTACTAATTTTTTTTGAAATGTCAATTTATCAAAATTCCTCTCAAATTGTACCCATAGCTAGTGATGCATTGCACTTGTAATTGATGAGTTTCTGTGTATCTTTATAAGTGTACTGGGGAGGAGTAATGAAAGAAAATATATTTATCAATAAAATAATGTCTCATTTTTAATGAATTGAGTTCTTCTGTTGGAATAAAGAAATGTTTCCAATCATGCAATCCTTTATAAAGCTAGAACATTTTTCATATAAATACAGAAAATAGGGATCTTATGTGTATTCTTAGTTTTGCATCAAAAAAAGAATTAATTTATCAAACAGGATATCTTTTCTCTCTTGTCTTTGTTTTTCCCTAATTATTTTACTTCTGATTCTCAGATTAGTAAGAGAGAAAGATAAAACTCTAATATAAACATTCTAAGCACAGATTCCCAAGGTGTACATGGTGCAACAAAACACTAAGTGAACTGCCCAAAATACTTGGAGCAATAGAACAAATGTCTACTGTAATTTTTTTAATGTGTTATTATTTATTTTTGAGAGAAAGGGGCAGAGCCTGAGCAGATGAGGGGCAGGGAGAGAGGGAGACACAGAATCTGAAGCAGCTCTAGGCTCTGAGCTGTCAACACAGAGCCCAGTGTGTGGCTCAAACTCACGAACCACAAGATCATGACCTGAGCCAATGTCAGATGGTCAATCTATTGAGCCACCCAGTGCTCCATCTACTGTAACGTTTAATGGTACCCTATAGAACTTATAAGATTTCTAGAAAAGATGTAGGATTTTTAAAACCTTTCCTACAAATATTTTCCAAAGGTTATTATAGTTTGAAATGCAAAACATATAGGTCTGATTTTTTTTCATTTTGCTAATATTATGCAATTCCAGAGGAAATTTTAGAAGTTTTAATATATTATCTTGAAAAATCAAAAGATCAGTATGAATTGTACAAATATACATAAACTTAAATTGGCATGAAAGATATCTAACTTGAAGGTGTTTTTTTCCTTAATTTACTTAAAATAATTATATTAAACTAAAACTTATTAATAATCAAAATTATTATCTTTGGTTTACAAAATATACAGTGCTAATATAAAAGTTCAAACTAGAAAATAAAGGAACATTTCAAAAATTAAGGTCTACTAGCTATATCTATTTTACTTACATATGTATATCACTGGTATGATGAATAACGGTGGTAAGCATAAATTAGGACTAGAAAGAACAATAGCTAAAAATAAGGAATGCATAATTTATATTCTTTCATCTACTTTTAATGAGAATACCTTTATCTGATACTAATATATTCATCAGAATTTTGAAAGAAAATGCAAATTCAGGGAATAATCATTACCTTGGAACTATAAGTACAAATTGAACAAAAAAGATTAATATTTTCTTTTTTAGTCTGCAAAGCATGACAGTTTTACACTTTAAATATATTTATTAATATATTAAGGCTAATTTAATTTTCAAATCAGATACCTGACAGTTCCAATGTCATCTGATGCTAATTTTGGTTAAATACTTCAAGAAAACTACTAGCGTTTTGATCTTTCTGTTCATTTATTCATGTGGTCATTCATTCACAAAGGAGTTTCTAAAGACTTGCTAGGAAGTCAAGTAGGAACTCTCTTGGAGTCTGCGTTTACTCCTATGACTCTAAGACTAAGAGGTCAGCACTAGGAATAGCAAAGGACAAAGGTAAAAGGAGTCTAACTCCTTAAGGTGTGGAGATCTACAATCTCAGTGGAATGACCAATCTCCAGACATTTTTCCCTGTGAGAGGAAAAAATAAATAAACTTTTATTTCATTTAAGCTACTATTACTTTGCAGATTAATTGTGGCAAATAACACATTTTCTGATTTGCTGACTACTGTAAAACAAAAAAATAAGAAAGAGTGTTGACTGGGTAAAAAAATAAATCGAAGAGTCTATGGAGTAATGAAATGAATCAAAGAAAGTAAAATTTAAGAGGAAGAACTAAGAAAATAAAGACTTAGACATTTTTGTTATCTTTCTCTCACCTTCTATGCAAGTTAGGAGATACAAGGGAAAAAAAGTTTTAGAGTGAGATTGTTGTGAAACAGACTGAATGGAATATCAGAGTATTTGTTCTACTTAAAGGATTTGGCAGAGAAGAACCCAGATCTGCTGATTTTCATTCCTGGATAAGGGCAGGCTTGATCATCAGAGAAGAGTAATGCTTTAATCAAAGGCTAGGGGAAGAAGATATATTCTGCCAACAATCAGTGATCTTCAGAGAGGACCCTGAGCGACAGGTGAGAATCTTAACTACAGTTACATACACTTCAATCAGTCTACTAAGACCCTGAGCCAAGGACCCAGCTAAATATACATGTCTTTTGGATAAAGCAGTGATAGATGTCTTTAAAGAGGCTTCTTTATATTACCTGAAAAGTTCTTGGTCATCATCAAAAATATATATTCCCAGCATTAAGAAGTATGATTAGCCCTTGGTATAAACTAGAATAACTTTTTCTTAAAAAGGAGAAAAATCCATAACATATATAACTTTCATTCCTCAAAATGCCCCATTTCTGAAAATAAGGTTATACTACAAGTCAAATTATGTAACAGTATTCTGAATATATCCATCATGTAGTCTCTTTTTCTAAATTTGAAGATTATTTTATACTATAGGATTGGTTCAATAGCTTTCAAAATATGTACCAAATTTTATCAGTTAATGTTCTCTCGCTCTCAGGAGGTCTCTACTGTTCTAAGTGCTATAGGGGAAAAAGGGTTAAGAGAAGGAAGTTCTCCACTCTATAAAGCTAAATATTTTCAAACATAACTTTTTAAAATCCCCTGCCTTTCTCCATTGTACTACCTTCTGGCAAACTACTCTGAACAGTACTTTCGGAATGTACTTCATGCCTCACCCTTTTGAGCCCTGGGAGCCTTCTCTTTGTGTCTTTCAGTGTTAGGCCTGATTTGAGGTGTTCTTTTGGCTGGAGGGGCCAAATACATCATTCCTACTACCAAGCTGTGGGGACAAGGCAAGGGATCCATGCGGTGATATCATTTGGCCACTCTTCATTAAAAATTTAGTACACTTACAAGGAAACGGAGGAAAACAAGGCAAAGAAACAACATGTTTTTCCTCTTTAAAATATGCTAACTTATGTTAACTGGAAAAAATATTTTAGCTGCTCTGGTTTGGGGATTATAATTATATGAATGAAATCTTTGATCTCCCTCTATTTCATACTTGTAGTACACTGCCCAGTTTTACTTTGAATTTATACTGAACACCAAGATACTGAGCCAACAACTACATACCTTTTCCCCAACTCTCATTAATTCTCTGCTTGCAACAGATGTTCATCTTAATCTACAGAAGTGACCACCAATTCACAGATGATGGCATTAGAATATGAATAAATCAATTTGCAAAGTATTTAGGAGTCAGCATTTCTATCAGTTTTCTTGAAGGTTTATAGCAATTTAAAACACATAATTCAGTTATATTGAAAATGCTGCCAATTTGAGAAACAACAATAAAAGCATTAACAATTTTGTTGTTTACATTTGGCATATCTAAATCTAAATCAAATTTTAACAAGATGGGGAACAGGACAATATTCTAACGTTTTGAAATCTATCATGATGATATAATATTTATCATTTTCATATTCCTCAGATCCAGAAATGGAACCTAAATATTATCAGGAAAATGTTAACAAAATAAAATAGCTAACACCTCATTAAGCAGCAGTTCTTATTGTGACTTCATTAGCTTTCCATCTAACTTTTGTAGCAACTATGATAAAGTCTACAAACACAACTGCCCATGTGGACCCTTAACACTAATCTTTAAACTTGCTGAAAACATTCAAGCCTTTCACTTTCACTTCAGGCCTTTATTTACATAAATGTACTGTTTTAGGTAAGTCCCTCAAGTTATTATATTGACAAATCCATATTATTTAGGGCAACAGCGTATAGTTATTCAAATTATACTTATGTAGAAACTTAAATTTCTCTTAAGTAAGCTTTCTAAGTCAAGAGAAAAGAGGCACTTTGGCTTAAATTCTTTTGAAACCTAAAGAGCATTTACTGGTTAGGCTGGCATGGCGTGTTTATCTGTTATTGAGCTAGTTTTATGGAAGGCTTGTCATTTAGTTCTGTGAGAATGGGCAGAGTGACCAGTGTTAGAGTTGCTATCTTCTCTAGGGATTATATCTCTGTTTTGAAATATAAAATGAGAACCAGTTCCTTTCCTTGTGTGAGAGCAACACAGATAAATCATTTAGCTGTATTGGTTTAGACCCACCTCTAACACACACACACACACACACACACACACACACACACTACCACCAAAGCCACCACCACCAACATCACTATGTACAATAACTCAGCTTCAAAGGAATGAAGACAGATGCCTGTTTCAGTGACAAGAGACAGAGATGGAGAATTTCTCATCATCTGCAGCATTTTTTTCAACTTGAAGAACCAGATTAAAAAAACTTTAAATATAAACTTTAAAGGTCTCATAGTGAGAACACAGCAATGCAGTTCTGATACTTTCTCATTTATGGTCAAATATAAAATTTAAAAAATATGATTTGGAAATAATATTTACTGATATTTCTAGGTAATAAACAAAATATTTCCTTTCCTTTGAAAAAATATTACAAACAGCAGGGACTAATTTATAGACTTGACAGGAAAATTTCTGGCTAACCTTGGTATCTTTGAAAAGGAACTAAATTGCTTCAAGGCTACCTATGGAAATGTCTAACAATATTTCCTGTGACATCTTACAATAAAGCGTCTAATAAATTCAGTGCATTTATTTTTTTACAGATGTGATACGGAGACATTTCCTGCAGAAGGAAAGTAAATGGGAATGGGGGCTTTGTGGTGATTGTTGCCAGCAGCTGGAAAGAGATCACATTTAACGGCATTTTTCTTTCTCTGTGTCCACTTTCTTGGGACCAGTCATGTCAACCTACAATTCTGTGCCTCAGAGGCCATTACACTCATATCTTTTTAAGTAGAGAAAAGGGAAGACCGAATATATGTCTTTTCCTTAACTAGAAAAATATGAGTCTTCTCTTTTCTCAAGTGGAAAGAGAGTTTGGCTTATTCACTTAAGCGTAAATATTTTAATTCACATTTACTATATTCATTACACTTATGAAATAAATAATAGTTGTGAACAGAACTTTGCGGAATTAAAATATGTAAAATATTTTGGTGACTAATAATATAGTATCATCCATAAAATTCTATTCATAATGTAACAAAATTTAATGAATGTAGCTCTTCATCTTAATAAATGATGAAGTAAATTATAAAGCATGTTGTAAGAAGGTTTGATGGAAGATCATGATAAGCTATTATGCATACATTTAGTAAGTGAATGTAAGCTATTACCAAATACCTTGAATAACAAGTAATTTAGTATATTTAATTTATCTTAAGGGTAAATAGGCTCCACAGCTTAAAGAAAGACTATTTATACATCAAATGAATATTAATATTGCATTTCAACCAATGAGTAGGGACACACTACATACAAGAAGCCATTTAACCTACCTCCTTTTATCAAAGCACAAGTGATCAAACTCAGATCATTCTCTTTTATGTCCTTTACTATCTTGAAGAGAAAAGGTCATGTACATTCTTTCAAAAGCATTTTTCATAGAGCTACCATTGTAATATTTTCAAAGATTTTATCTTATACAGTCATGAATTATTACAGCTGAAAGAGACTTTAATTAATATATATATATATATATTAATTTTATAGATGACTTAAGTAAAAAATATTTACCCAAAGACATGCAAACCATTATTTGAAGTAAATATGAGGACCTTATTTCTTCTAGTCAGTGCTACAGTCTTTTTAAAACACTCTACTTTTACTCTGGCATACTTTTTCAAGATATGGGTAATCATTTGCATTATTAGTCGAGTTTGTCTACACTATGCTGCAGTAAAAGACAACCCTCAAAGACAAACCTAGTGATTTAATATAGCAAATTTATTCTCATGTAACAATCCTGAGAGGTTTAGGTGACTTGCTTGGGTGGCTGCCCTCCAACTTCTATCATCCCTCCTTTGGTCTTCTGGGCTCTACCATCTCACTGTGAGTCTTTATCAACGACTGGGGGAAAAGACGCATCAAGAGTTCACACCTGCCCTTCTATGCTTTGCTGTAGGTGTGAGCATCATTTCAGATTAGACAGAATTAATCTTATTACCACATCTAACTACATGGGTACTGGGAAAATTGTCATTCCTGGACCCAAGAAGAAGAAAAGTAGACCCTGGTTGAATACTAGTAATGTCTTACTAATAATATCTTTCTCATGATCTTATTTTATAAGTCATCATATCTGTTTGAAATTGGATATCCTCTGCCACTTTTTAGATGTGCAATTTGTATAATTTATGCTTCATATAGCTTTCTTCCCTACTACATATTAACTAGACCACTGGTCTTATATTAAAGTTTGGTAGCTCTAGAACCATATACTGTTTTCCACATGGTAAATGTCTACTAATGCTTTTTTAAATGAATAAATAAATAAATAAATAAATGGTAGCTGGTCACTCAGCACTACTTTCTTATGAGTAATTTTATAGTACTGTTACTGCTCTGGCAACTTACATGCATCTTACTTTGGTTTCAAATCAAATCTTCTCAGTACAGCCATATCTTAACTGGCCAAAAGTACTGTCACTTCCATCCAATGGAACTTTAGAACTTTGTCAGAAGTACTCACTTATCATTTTCCACATATCACATCACAGTGTGTAGCATTTGAAAAACAGAAATAAGTAGGCAGCATAGAGGCCAAGTTCAAAGGACTAGAGATAGCAGCTGGGTTCAAATCCCAGCTACTGTCAAACTTTGCCATCCTGGCAAATGATTTAAACTCTCTGCACCTTAATTACATCATCTGTACTATGAGAATAAAAATAATTCAACTATTTCATAGACTTTTAAAACATAAAATGTGATACTCTGTACAACATTTTTAAAAAGCTTGAACCAGGTGTGGAATAAATATCCTACCAGAAGTAGGATAACTGCATTATTTAATCCATACCTGGAGACATAGGTATTATTACTCAACACAAATACTTATGGATGAAGTAAATTAGGGTCAGAAATATTCAGTAACTTGCAACAAAGACCCAGGTAGCAAATGGCAGAGTTAGAAATAAATCTCATTCTATATAAGTGTACTTATTTTCAGTTAAGCTGTCCGGTACAAATAACTAGGTTAATCATAAATATTGCCTCATGGCACACTCGTCATTGGCCCATATAAAATGCTCTTTTTATTTATTTTATATAAGTATAAATTTGTATATAATCAATTTATATGCATTCTAACATAATAACACAGAAACCCAACAAAAACGTAATCTAAGACTAAAAAATATCTGTGTAGTCTATCCCCATCTTGTCCCCTCATCATTCTGCCCTTGCAGTAACCAACAACCTGAACCCAATGATCATTATTACCTTACTCTCTTTTTATATTCATTTATCTCCTGAAGAGTATACATAATAATGATTCTTTTACTTTGTAAGACATGTGTCATGTTGCATGTAATCTTTCATATTTAAATTTCCACTTATTGCCCTTATTTAGTCATATCATAGCCTAACATTATATTCATTTTGAGTACTGATTATATTCTATACAATGAATATAACCGCTAACTTCAAATTTCTAGAAGTATATTTCTTTAAAAATTTGTAGCATGTTACCTAGAAATGAACAATTCAAAATATGCTAATAAGGGTAAAATGTTTTCAAATTTTCAACAAACAATGTAAAAGAAAAAATGTAGGGTTACCAGGTTTTACTGTCATTTATTGGTAATTAATTATAGTTTTTCCTTAAATAAGCTTATGACCTGATTACATCTGTAGACGAGTCCATTTACCTATGTGTGAAGTGTAGGGATGGACCAACCACAGAAATCAATCAGCTTAATTACGGAACTTTTATCTGTGGTAACCTTTATTAAACTATTTTATTATATTTTATCATCAGATTTAAATGCTGTCTGTGCAAAGTACAGCAGACATAATTTCAGGAGATTAGAAACTGCATGCACTTTAACTCAGGGGTAGCCTAAGTTAACAGTAATCTGTAACCTGTAAGTAACAGTACCTGTAAGGTCACTGTGGGAGCAGGTAATAGTGTCATCTTGGGTTTATTACTAGGGTAGATTGCATGTTGACTAGGGATTACTTAGGAAGATCTCTGACAGCTTAAAATTCCCATGCTATTTTCTTATTCTGTAAAATGGAAAAATAATACCTTTACTATGAGGAATTAATAAGAAAATATGCATAAATTTCGTGAGTGTCTCATTACAGGATCTATAAGAACTGTGAATACTATTAAAATTCTGATACATATTTTCTATTGGAGGACTAGAAATTTCCTAGATTAAAAAGAAATAATGGCACTTTAAAAAATTAGCTTTTAAGAAACATTCTTAGAAAAGGAAAAAACCAATTGTGCCAGATTGATTCTCAGCAATCAGGATTCTAGCATAAAGAATGAATTACAGAGAGTTTCACGTCGTCAAAAGATGACTTGAAGCACTCAGGATACTGCTTACAAATGGCCAGGATTCCACAGTAGCCACTCATTGATTAGCAAGAAAAGTCTCCTTGGATATTAACTGTAAGTCTCGTATACCTACCATCCCACTTGGAACATAGGGAAGCAATTAAGGACCATATGATTTATTCTTTCCTTTATCAGTCCTCTCCCTAAATTCAGCCCTTCCCACTGTAGATAATTCACAACAAGCCTAAGAAAGGAAGAACTCCCACAAACTGCATTTTGTATCTCACCTTGAAAAGAACTTTATTTTGTATTCATTATGGATCTAAAGAAGAGAGAACACAGTAAAATAAGGGAAGACCAGGTATCCCTATGTCAGTTAGTGACACAGTGATTGGTAGGATCACTGAGGTGCATGCAGTGTGATGAACGTAGGTGTGCCTGCCTAAAACCATGAAATGAATTAAAATAGAGGTCCCCAGAGGGTAAAGTAAAGTATGACAATAAAACTATTGGGATTTATGCTCTTTTAAATTAACAGGAGGATTAAACGAAGCAAATTTAAAATGGCTTTAAAAGAGTTTCAGTACCATAAAGGCAAGAAGTTGACTATGTTTTATTCTCCACCTTCTGTTAATGTGTGGCAGTACAAATTCCCCTTCACAGAGTACCTGTAAATCTCTGCCTTAATAGGCGGCAGGATTTTTAATTTTTTTTTATTTAATGTTTTTTACTTATTTTTGAGAGACAGCGCGAGCAGGGGAGGGTCAGAGAGAGAGGAAGACACCGAATCTGAAGCAGGCTCCGGGCTCTGAGCTCCTGTCAGCACACAGCCAAGTGGGGCTCGAACCCACGAACCGTGAGATCATGACCTGAGCCGAAGCCAGATGCCTAACTGACTGAGCCACCCAGGCACCCTAACAGGCGGCAGGATTTAATAAAAACAATTCTGAGAGGAAATTGCCTTAAGTTAGAACGTTTTTTCAGAATACATCCAACTTTTTATTTTACAGGAAAATTGGGACTGTGAACTGACCTTTCACTCTTATTTTGACAAACTGTAAATTAATTCACTTGCAGTTGCATTCTTGGACATTATTCAGGCCCTTAATATCTCTACATTTTCATGCTTTCTTGCCCTCTACTCACCTCTGCAGTCCTGAATTTATTCACCTTCTTTTTAGGGTATGAATCTGTCCTATAACGAAGGCCAATCTGTTTAGAGCATGTTTACATTAGGTGTGCCTAGCATACTGGAGGCATTGCAGTAGCAGAGACTCACCCATTTATAAAGCTATGATGTGCCTAAATATTTCTTCTTCAATCATGTGGCCCTCCAAGGGAGTATAACCCCATAGAATGCATCAAGCAGAAGTACAAGCACTTTAACAATGGTAAATGCATTATTTCTATCCTACTACAACCACCCCTCCATGGGCCATAAATTGAGAAGCTTTTATGGTATTATAACATTATAACATTGTCTAACTTCACTCAAAACTTGAAACTTCACATTGGTTTTTGTTCCCAGAATAAACAAACAAGCCAACATGGATCTATAACCCAAACAAAGCTTGGTGCGATAAAGTCCTAGAACAGAAAAATATATTTATGTTTCCCATGATTTTTAGAAGGTTTAACTGAGGTAATGCATATAAATTTCTTAGATACTTGCAGGAGTGGCAACTGTAAATGCCCAGTGAGCTATTTTATATTAAAAAAATATAAATTTTTTTCATATTTTATAAATTTTAAGAATAAAGAGGAAACAAGGGTTGAGGGTTGAAAAAAAATCTATGTGATTATGCATTGTGCTATTTTCTCTCATAATTATTTCTATTTACAAATGACATAAAGTCTACCTCTCCATTAGGGAAATAACCGTTACACATAAAATCAGTACTTCAAAAGGTAGGAATGAAATGACCACAACAACATCCTTAAGGCCATGATCTTAAATTTCAATTCAATACCATTAAATCACAATTATATTTGGTATAGAAGGAAAGCATTTAAAAGGCCACTTAACCTAAGAGCACTTAGGCAATTATCACTAGTGCACAATTTGAATCACTTGGGATAAAGCCTTAGCAATTGGCTTAACCACAGGCAAAATATCAAGTGAAATATAAAAATCCAAATTTAGATGAGTACTTTTATACTTTCCACTTAAATACATGCAGAATAAACTGTGTTCCTATAGTTCATAATATAGAGATGAAATGCTTATACAGGTATAGAGATTTTATCTAGAAACTTGGAATTAATTTAAGAACATAAACATATCAATTTTTCATCAATCTAATAAGGGAACTATAATGCTAACTAATATACGAAAGTAAAGTTCTTTTTCTTTGTGAAAATACCATTTTTTCCGAACGCAACAATAATCATATAAAGTTGACAATATACCTAAAAAGAAGACTTTTATAAAACTTGGTTTCTTGGAAGGTCAAATGATATAATTTTAAAGGCAAAGATAATTCATACAAAAGTCAATCAAACCTCCCCAGTGCTGAAACCTGCATCAGAGCTGGTCATCTCACCCTCAAGGGAGTATTTCTAGTGGTAAAAAAAAAAAAAAAAAAAAAAAAAAACCCACCACTGCTTTTATAGGTAGCATATTCTAATTGTTCAATCTCTCTTACTGACGAAAAAAAAAATCTGCTTTCTCCATATAGAACATGTAAGCTTTAAATTTAGTCACTTCATGTATTTATCTTATCTTAGCCTACCTCAAGAAAGCAGATGTACTTCTCTTGCCTATGAAGCCTATTCAAACTATGGACGAACCAGTGGAGAGAAAACCAGGTCAGTTATCGTCCTTGACTTGAGAATGTTTGCTTGTACTACTAGAGTCTGAAATTTTATTAGTGAGGTCTTATTGGAAATCATAGTACATTTTTGGCATATGTTACACTTGTAGTCCACCAAAATTTAGGATTTTTTTCATATTATGTAGGAACCTATAAGTCAAGACCACGCTAGGACTATGTAATAGATTCTGCATCTAAATGTGGTATATTTCACTTTCCTTCTTTTTAACCAATAATGTTTTTATGATTTCAAATCATCTACATCATCCAGGAAATTAATTTTTCAACTCTCAATTATTTTTTAGTACTGTGTCAGTCACAATTATATTTATAAGGACACCTAATGTGTTTATTAAGGTCTTCAGTAGAAATAGGATATATTAAAAACTTTTGCAAAGCTTCCAATTTTTGACTATGTAGTGTAATATCATTATAAACATTTATCCTTGTCATTCAGTGTAAATGTGCAAGGATTTCTCTATGGTATATAAGTAAGTCATATATAATACAAAGTTTCACCTTTTCTAGATAAAATCCCAAACTGTTTTTCAAATATCGTACTCTCAACAGCATTCTATAAAGCATTTTAATAGTTTATATCTTTGTCAACATTAGGAGGGGTCAAAATTTTAAATCTTTGCCAATCTGGTTGTTATGTATTTATAACCTACTTTGGTTTTATACTGCATTTACTTAATTTGTGATAGTGTTGAATCCTTTGCATAAGTTTATTGGCCCTTTGGAAATCACAATGAAAAGAGGCAGCATACTGGTGTCAGACAAAGTGGCTTCCACTAATGACAAACCATTTGCTAACTAATAATTGTAAAAGATTTCCTTTTAAGATGATATAAGTTTTTTATTCATTTTTCAATTTGATTAATGCATCTGTTTTCTTATTAAAATTCTGGCTATCCATCAAGTGATCTATATTGGTTGATCTAGAACATTAGTCGTTTCTGATTATATGTACTGGTTACATATGTTGGTTATCTATGCCTTATTTTTATGGTGTCTTTTGATAAAGGGAAGTAAAATTTACTATGGACTAATAGGAGTTGTTTTTGGAAACAGCCTTTCTCCATTTTTAGGTATTGGTATAGTATTTGTCTAATACCAATATGCTTGCTGTTTACATTCTTCATGACTTCCAAAGTCTATACTTTCTGTGTTTCACATATGTTTCTCAGTTTCATGGATATTTGCATTCAAAATTTTGAGGCTGAATCAGATATTAGAGAACATTAAATTTAGAGTTTCTCCAAGTGTCACCGACATTTTACATGTTTTAGAAGGATTTAGGGCGATTATAAAATATGCATTCTAAGATTCCCCAACCCACCTAACTAAGTCTATTAGAATTTCTAGGTTCCCAGATTCTCCCTCTTACAGACACACACACACACACACACACACACACACACACACACAAATACACACTTTTATTTTTCCTTTTGGTACTAAAGTTTGAGAAACACTGGGTAACCCAAACAGCATATTTCATTTTTTTAAATCTTTTTTTAAGTTTGTTTATTTTGAGAGATACAAAGAGTGCAAGTGGAAGAGGGGGAGAAAGAGATGTAGAGAGAGAGAGAACCCCAACCAGGCTCTGTATTGTCAGTGCAGAGCCATGACCTGAACCAAAAACAAGAGTCAGACGCTTAACACATACTGAGCCACCCAGGTGCCCCCCAAAAGCTTATTTTAAAAATACAAAAGGTAGGATCCAAAAAATAAAAGTGATTTAATCAATGCCATTCATACATTAGTGTCAGGGACTGAACTAAAAGCCCTACCTATGTAAAAAAAGATACTCTCATAGTGTTAGAGTGGGCAGTTAGATAGTAATGAGCAGGAATGGAAGTAAAATATACCTATTAGTTATCAAAAGGAAGTGAGGCAAACTGGTGTGGTTGGGAAACACCTGGGGCCAACAGCTAACTAAGATCATGCTGAATCCTCAAATGATCTTTCCCTCTTTATCATATCATTTACATTGTGGTTTTGGAGGATCTCTGCCCCTAAAATCAACATGACAGTTCTGATTAATCCAAATAGGAAAGGGATTGTACCTGAATTCCTGGAAAAGGCATGCCATTACCAAAAAAGATTCCACCTACTCAATGAATACTTCTCTTTTAATTACTCAAAATACAATAAAAGCTTGTAGACACAAGGAATTTGGGGCAGTTGCTTACTCAAGCCTGCCTGGTCATCCTCTAAGAAGGTACTTTCACTTAAATAAACTTCCTGCTTGTACCGCTCATCTGCTATGTCTAGTCTGTCCTTTAATTCTTTCTTGTGAGGAGACCAAGGGACTCCTGCATACTCTTTGAAATGGGTCAGGTCAAGTCCTCAGGACCCCAGGTATGCCCTGTTGACCAGGCAACAACAGGTAACTGTTTCTTTGGCTACTTTCTCCATTTCACCATTTCTCTTAATCAAATGTTCTAAACCTTTGCTTCTAGTTAGTAATTTTAGTGGAGCTCTCAACAACAACAACAAAAATCTGTTCTCTTTATCATAATAGATATAGAGGTGCCCACAGTGCTACCCAACTGGACTAAATTTTTCAGCCTCCACTGCAGTCATATATGACTATATTTTTATGAGTGGAATGTGAGCAGAAGTAATATCTACAAACTTCAGGTCTAGTACTTACTTTTGGAGTCTCTATGCATGATCTTAAACCCCTTTCTTCCTGTTAGGATAGGCAGAACAATCCTAGGGTACCAGGGTCACAAATTACCAACAAATATTGATGTACTACTGACTTTTCTGGTCTCTTTCAAACTACTAAACACGAGATAACTGAAATTACACTGTTTTAAATATATCATATACTTGAGTCTCATTGTCAGAACAATAGAATGTTAAACTAGCACTTGAATGTTTATAATAAAACAGGTAGTTTTACTTTTTTAGCAAGAGGATCTATCCACGTAATCAACATGCATGTTTACCCTATTTAACTTCAGATAACAGAAAACCAAGGTGTTTTTCAGAAAAAAAAGAAAGCAAATAAAAGAGTATACTGGATCTCAGGTTAACTGGCTAGACAACTGTTTGGATAATTCATATAAGCCAATTCTAACATGAAACGTGCTACTGTAACCTGGTATCTTTCAGAGAATTATTCTCAATGAAAAAAAGAATAAACTTCTTTGCAACAGTAGGTTTTTTCCCCTCCAACTTTTAAGTGGTATTTGAACTGATGGGAAATTTAAAACTGTTCTATGGACTCTATCAAATAAGAAGTTGATGACTAGAAAATGTGGTTGTTAAATGTCACATTACTGTCTTCTGACAATCTTCTGTCTTTTGGAGCAAGTTTTATAGCCTTGCTTCACTTGTAAAACAATTTAATAGAATGATTATAAATGGGTTAATCTTAAAATAAAAGATTTTAGATTACAAAAATCTGAAGAAAGCTTCAAGAACTTCAGTGGAAAAATGCAATGAAAAGTTATAAAACACTGGTAAAATATGTCACTCTAAGAAGTTTGACATTAAATGTTTTATTGAAATTTTGCTGATAATCCTTTATAAATTCATATTAAATGATGAAGCTCTTTTATGCAAGAAAATAACCTACAGCAGTCTTCATATCCTTCCATGAAGCTGTCATTGAAAGGTTACTGATATCTTTCTATTTTACTTCAATGCATGACGAATGAAACTACTGAGCTTTCAGTAACATTAAATTAAAAGCCTCATAAGAGTTTTACTCTTTAGAATGCTGATATCTCTCAGTTAATATATAAGAATATCCAGGAGGATATGTATGTAAAGGAGTTAACAGAAACTAAAAAACCTGCTTTGAATAACTAATATGTTCTAAAGATACAGTATACTGTTAGTGTCCAAAATCTTCATTTTTTTGAATATCTGAAGTTAGAACTAATGTAATCTAAAAATAAGCTATTTGGATGTGTCTATGTTCTGGAAAAAATACAGGTACATTTGGAAAATAAAAACTTATTAACACCTTCAAGTGGCCTATTTTAAACAAAGAAATTATTTATATTATGTATGACTACTGTATTCAGACTTTATAAGGTTATTTCCATGAATTTTATGTAATATTCTCCCATAATGTCTTAATATTTTAAAGGTTTTTAAAGAAGCTTTTAATTGAAAATTATAATTATACTCAAAATCAGCTCATGGCCAAACTGTTTCACCTATAACCACATAGCTTTCTCCTCCTCTCCTGGACATATACACTGGATTATTTTATAGCATGTTCCATACATTATATAAGTTTATTCATAAATATGTCAATATAAATAAACCTCTAAAACATAAGAATTAATTAATGTATATCATAGAATAATTATTGTACATACAAAGTTGAAAATTTCATAATGTATATCACAGTATAATTACTGTATAAAATTTAAAATTTCTTAGCATTTAATAAAAACAATTCATATTTGAATCATAGTCAAAATAAGGAATAAACACTGAATTTAAGTATGTGTCTTGTTATTTATTTTATATTTAGCACTATATCCCCCAAGCTTTTACAATTTGAGAAATGATCTTGAAAACTCTAAGAATTATAAAAGACTTGGGCTGATTTGAAGTAGTTTTAAAATAAAATTTTAAATAAATTTTGTTATTATAAAATTAATTCAGAAAAGCATACACATCAGAAGAGCATAGGTTGATTACTTTTTGCAAATTAAACACATCTTTAAAACCTCTATTCTGATCAAGAAACACACTCCCCCATCCCTAGAAACCCCCTCATAGTTCTCTTAGTGACACCTCTTCTCATCCCCAAAGGTAACTACCTTCCTGACTTCTAATGCCATGTATGTGCATCCCCTGTATTTTAATTTTAAATTTATCTTCATGGCATCACACAGTAGATAACTATTGTCTGTGTCTGTTTATTTCACCCAAAACCAGACTCATGTGATTTATACATTTTGTCATGCACAGTTCTTGCTTAGCCTCTTTTCTAAATAGTATTCCAATGAAAAACACATATTATAATTTATTCATTTATCTATTAGTCTAATATTGATAGGTCTTTTGCTGTTTCCAAGACTTTGCTATTATAAATATTCCCACTAAGAAAATACATTAATATGTCTTTTGTTTCAGGGGTGTCTGGGTGGCTCAGCTGGTTAAGTGTCCAACTTTGACTCAGGTCATGATCTCTTGGTTCATGAGTTGAGCCCCGCATTGGACTCTGTGATGACAGCTCAGAGCCTGGAGCCTGATTCGGATCTGTGTCTCCCTCTCTCTGCCCATCTCCTACTCATTCTCTCTCTCTCTCTCTCTCTCTCTCTCTCTCTCTCTCTCTCAAAAATAAATAAAAATTTTAAAAACTTAAAAATAAATCTTTTGTTTCAAACATTTCCATATTTATGTTGGCAATATTCCTAGGAGTGAAAGTGCTAGGTCATAGAGTGTTTGAATTTTCAGTTATAGTGACAATCTCCAAACATTTTTCAAGTAGTTACGCCGATTTTTATTCCCACCAGCAGTTTATTGAGCATTCCAATTAATACTCATTCTTGCCTAAAAATCATATTATCAGATCATCAGCCTTCTTACTTTGATGCAGGACTGAGTGTTTCTACTATCACATTTGGGTTTATTTAAAAATGTTCTATGGCTCTTTAGATTAAGAAATTTATCATCTGTTTATTGGCCATTTGGGAATCAACCAGTATCTTGATATTACTTAGGGTCCATTTTAACAAGAATATTTAATTGGTACAGTCACGTATTTCCACAAGGTGGCACATAACATCTACATATCTTCCTTTTTATATATTGATGGACTTCATAAGAATTGTCTAAAATCATTATTCTGTTTGATGTTGGCAAAATAATGATGTTTAGAATTATTTATCCTTCACTTTTATTTGAAACATCTCTTTAGAGAAACTTAAACTTTCCCTCATCAATTATTTGGTTTTCATGAGATACTGTTCATTTAGAAACTGGAAGTTAAAAAAAGAGTATCTTTGTTATTTACTACTTTTCAGAACAATAAGATACTAAATTCTCAAGTTCTTGCCACCTTAGGAGACCTGAATTCCACTGTATTTGTCTCCAGTCATACAAGACTGACAATATAACCATTTCCCATCTTCTCTAACATCTTACAAAGAGTAGCAATTAATGAATTCTGACATATTTGATATACTTCAAATCACTGAAATTAATACATTTATTGATGTTTAGGGCAGTCTGACATGACTTTAGCAGTCTTTGTAATCTTGATTGTTCTCTGCATGACAAGGCATTACAGGCTCACCTTATAAAACTCCTGTTCCAATTTTGGGACAAATCTGTCCAAATTGTTCCAAATTTGGGACAAATCCACCCCTCAAAGAGCCCTGTTTCCTTTTAGTTATAGACCACTCCTGATGCTAAAAATACTCATCATAAAGGCTTTAGTTATTGTTTCTAGGTCTATTTGTTGAGTAGAAATGAGAATAATTAGTCCATTTTTTTTTGTTTTGTAACAGAAAATACATTATGGGGTCATACCTACATTTCCAAAACAAATTTATATTTCATTATTTCATTTACATTCAGGGTTTTTTTTCATGTTGATAACTTTGGTTACTATCAACAATAAAATAATTGTTTGCATTATCCTAATATAAAATCACTTGTAATATTTTGTGTGTGTGTGGTGTACATGTGTGTAAGGTTAAGTTAAAAGTTAATGGGCATACAGAAAAATGAACTTCAAAGATGTCTGTGCTCTATTCTGTAAAACCTGTCTGTGACCATCTTATCTTCTATGACAAAAGAGATATTGCAGATGTGGTTAAGGGTACAGACAATATTCTGGATCATTCAGATGGACCATATGGTTCCTTAACAGTAGAACAACATTTTTATTTGGGTCAGAATGATGAGATAGAAGACAGTGAGAGAAATGACACATGACAAGGACTTCATCCACTACTGCTATCTTTGAAGACAGAAGAAGGAGGAGATGAGCCAGAGCATGCAGAAGCCTCTAGAATATATGAATAAACCTAAGTTTACAGTCAGCAAGAAATAAAGGACTTCAATCTTAAAAACAGCAGGAACTCAATTTTGCCATAAAGCTCAATAAGCAAGAAAATAGAATCTCTCCTTGGGCAACTTGGTTTTAGCCCAGAGATACCCATACTGGACTTCTAACCTAGAGAAGTTACAGAGAACTGTAAGATAATAAATTTGCATTGTTTTAAGCCACTAATTTAGTGGTCATTCATTATAGTAGCAATAAAAAAATTTAATATGGTTAACTTCATTTTTTTTCTTTCTACTTCTGGGAATTTTTTCCATCTTGATTTAATGTACTTTGTTTTATATAAAATGTTCACAAGGTGGGGTGCCTGGGTGGCTCAGTCGGTTGAGCATCTGACTTCAGCTCAGGTCATGATATCACGGTTCGTGGTTCGAGCCCCGCATCAGGCTCTGTGCTGACTGCTAGCCCAGAGCCTGGGGCCTGCTTCAGATTCTGTGTCTCCCTCTCTCTTTGTCCCTCCCCTGTTCACTCTCTGTCTCTCAAAAATAAATAAATGTAAAATAAAATTTTTAAAAATGTTCACAAGGTTACAACATAAAATCTATAAAACAAGATATTCATAGAGAAGTCTAGTTTCTCTGTCCTTTCCACCCTTCCTTTTCTTTTTTATAGCCTTAAAAATTTACATTTTGGTTTTTGAAAGTTATATTCACTCAAGTAAAAATACACGAACATTAATATTCTTATCCCTAAATTTCTTTCTATTTTTTAAAATAACATACTCTAAAATTGGCAGTTTTGGTGTATAGTTTTATGAATTTTAATACATGAATGGATTCATTTAACCACTTTCACAATTAAGATACACCTTGGTTCATTACATAACTCCCAAAATTCCTTTGTGCTAGTCACTTTGTGGAAGAAGCAACATCCTCTCTCCATCCATAACCATAGTAACTGCTGATTTGTTCTTCTTCACTATAGTTTTGTCTTTTTGAGAATAGAATAGCTACTTTCACTTACTTTGTAGTCAAATATCCAACTACTCTTATGACCAAAAATCAAATCCTCATATCTCTAAAAGCTATGTACAAAATTCCTCATATTAGCCAATAACCGAAAACAACTCCAATACTAGTCAAAAAATAAAAAATCAAATTGTGTTATATTCATACAATTGAATATCATACTTCAATAAAAGGAATGGACTATTGATATAACAATAATATAAGTATCTCAGAAACATGTTAAATGAAAAAAGCCAGAAAAAAATTTAACATACTGATAGATTTCTATATATCATTAGTATACACACACACACACACACGCAAAACTATTCTATGGTTGCAGAAATAAGCATAGTAAGAATAGTGGTTGCACTTTGGATGGAGGACTGAACTGGAAAAGAACATAAGGAAGCTGCTTGAATTGATGAAAATATTCTATACTTTGACTGAAATGTCTTTAGAAAGTTAAAAAAGTTTATCAAAATTGACCCAAATAGGCATATAAAGTTTTTGCAATTCACTATATGTAATTTACCACATTTGTATAAAAGAGGAAATTTCAAAAGAAGAAAAAACAGAAAATGTCTGAGAAATTTCCTAAAATGAGGATAGATATAAAGCCACAGACAAAGAAAAATCCTAAAAGCAGAGAAGAAAAGGCATATTACCTTCAAAGGAAGAACAATAAGACTGATAACTGACTTTTTAACAGAAATGATGAAAACCAAAGGTCAAGCATGCTGGCATGATTAAAAAACTGAAAGAAAATAGTCACAATTCTAAAACAAATGAAATATTTTAAAATATGAATGAAATTAAAATAAAAATCAAAATAAAAACAAGAGATAGAGTTATGAATAGAACTATAGATAAAATAAAAATATTCATGAATAAAACCAAGAGATCCAGACAGAAATAAAGAGCAAAGTGAAAATATAAATATAATTTTGACTGTGGTCTTTTTTTTTTTTAATTTAAACACATGGCAACAATAAAGCAAGTGTTGGAGCTAATTATTTTCTTTTTTAGCATTATAAAATACAGAACACTGATACAAAGGCAAATTTTAAAAAGCTGAATACTCTATGTATCTTAACTAAATTCAGTTACTAACATCCCAAAAAGCAGGACTAACTGGCTTCAAAAAGTATTTTTTCCAAATATTTAAGAGTAAGAAATAAAAAATAAAAAACAAAGACAAACAATGAGCTCACACAAACTCTCCAGAGAAATTTTTTTAAGGTGTAACTTGAGTAGCACTTCACAAAAGTGGCTATCCAAATGTATCTGAGGGGCATGGACAGGGAATTTAACTTTATTAGCCATCAGGGAAATTCTAATCATAATCAAAATATTATACTACTGATCCATGAAGTGCGTAAAGTGAAAAGGATAATACCAAATTCTGGTAAGGATATGGAGCATCTGGAACCCATACACTGTTCATATGTAAAATGGAATAAACTCATTGGAAAACTAACATTGCTTAAAGCTTATTACTTAAACTTATTACTACTAAATATATGCATGTCACATAACCTAGCCATTACATACCTAGTTATATATCCAATGAAAGTGTATACTAATGTCCACCAAAAGAATTTTACATGTTTATAATAAATAAAAAGGGAATAATCAAATTACCCAACAACCTCAACATATTTATTGGCAATTTATCATATAGTCATCATATAGTATCAAAAAAGTACTATTCGGCAATAAGACTGAATCAATTCCCCCCACACATAAAACCTTGGATGACTCTCACAATCAAAATATGAAGCAAACAAAGCTACTCACAAAAGACAAGATTCCATGCATATCAACTTGCCACATAGGCAAGACCATCTTATTAGAAACCAGGTGGGTGATAATTCTTAGATGAACAGTGAACAGGAGGGGTCATGATGGAAACTTCTTAGATTCCGTTTGTATTTATTCTGTTCTTTGTCTTTAGTTAAGTACTGTTCGCAATGCTTTCACTTTACAAAAATTCAGGGATAAATACACATAGATTTTCTATACATAGGTTATTTTATTAAAATATGTACTTAAAATTTTTTAAACGTTTATTTATTTTTGAGTGACACAGAGAGAGAGAGAGAGAAAGAGAGAGAGAGAGAGAGAGAGAGAGAGAGAGCACAAGCAGAGAGAGAGGGAGACACAGAATCTGAAGGAGGCTCCAGGCTTTCAGCACAAAGCCCAATGCAGGGCTTGAAATCATGAGCCGTTAGATCATGACCTGGGCCAAAGTCGGATGCTTAACTGATTGAGCCACGCAGGTACCCCTAAAATATTTACTTTAAAAGAAGTAGTACTGTGTTTATACTTATCAAATTCTTTCAAAAATATTAGTTTTTCTTTCTCTATATAAATATATTGTTCCATAAGACAACTCCAAAGTGGTTAGTTATAGGACATTGTGCTCTTGACAAAAATTATTTTTAAATTTAAAATTATTTAAAATTATTCTTAAATGTTTATATACTTTTAGTTTTTAATAAAAAGCTTGTATCAAACTTTACAAAAACTATGAAGTTATCATACTAACCATCACACTGGATTCTATTCATCACGCTTTCACATATACTCATACATTCACATCCCATATACACGAGTACACTCCCAAAGTTTGAGAGATCTGCTACATATCAAACAATATCAATAATCCAAACAACTGTATTTCAGTAAAAAAAATTGTTATTCATTTTTAATTCTTGTAAATTTATTTCTGATCACTCAGTACATAATTCTTACAGCTTTTATAGTAAAAGAATATAAATCCTTGATAACTTTCTTCTCTGGTTATAAAACAGTGAACATTAAAATTTGCATAAAACAAGCTATAATAATGTTTTATTATTTTGTATATATTTCTTAGGTTGAAGAAATTGGAAAATCAAGGTCAATGTAGTTATCTGACTTTTCATATCTGAAGACATAAAATTTCTTTATTTTAAAGTGAAAATTATTTTAAAGATTTATATTTTCAACATTATAGTTTAATCATTAAACGCTGCTGAATCAAATAAAAATATTCTCCAAATATCAAAGTTATCTCTTAAATCAATGTTATATGTTGTATATACATGTATGTATGGATGTGTATGAATGTGTATACAAGCATATGTAAGTGAAAGACGTGTGTGTGTGTGTGTGTGTGTGTGTGTAAACTCAGAATTGGGTTAAACAAATTCTATTCTTCAATCACCAGTTATAAAAGCTTTAAAAATTCTGCTTGTGTTTGAACTTGACACACATGGAATGATATATATTCCCTTATCTTTGTTATTGAAATGTTTAGTATTTTGCTTTTGACAATCATTGATATTTTTGTTTACAGCAGTGTTTTTTTTCTTGAAGTATAGCATTCCTTGTATAAATATACTACAATTATGTATCAATTCTCAAGTATGATCCTTCATTCTTCCAGGTTTTTTTATGACTCTTCATTATTTATTTTTTAGTTTTCACATTAAGTTATAAACTGGTAACACAGATGAAGTATTTCTTCCATAAAGCTATAACCACATATTCCCAGATACTGTAAGTATATGACTGTGTGAACGTTAATACTCATCATGACTGTATCAATTACATATTAAAATAAAGTTTCAAGAATTAAAATATTGAGTCACACAGTTCAAAGGCATCTAGAATAATAAAGGTTTTTTAAATTTATTAACAGAAACCCAGTTCTTTTTAACAAGAGAGATTTGGAGGAAAGGAAAAAAATTAACACACTTCACACAAAAATATTTGGTAAGTAACAAACACTAAGGAAGTGTGGGGAAAATATAGGATTTTCAGAAATTTGATAATTATTAAATATTTTACAATAACAAAGAATCTTTATCTTTTAAGAACAGTTAACTAGGCTAAAGAACACATTCTATGAATCTTACACAAAACAAAGGCAACATTTTACTCATAGTATTTATTAGCCTTGGTCCCATTCTTTGTTTTTTTTATTACCCTGTTAAACTGAGTCC
Source organism: Cryptoprocta ferox (assembly GCA_028646485.1). NCBI lineage: Eukaryota > Metazoa > Chordata > Mammalia > Carnivora > Eupleridae > Cryptoprocta > Cryptoprocta ferox. Next base: position 58,727,881 of record CM053572.1, read on the forward strand.
CAAAGTGCAAATATTAAGGCTTTCTTTTTTCCTTATGGAGATAGTAAAGGCATGTGCTCTGTACAATGTAGACATGTCATAAACTTGCAAAGAGGTGTTTGTTTACTTTTTAATGGAGGTTCCCTAACAACACAAACTAAGATCTATAGAAAGATATTAAGTAATGACTGTGAACCTTGATAAAAATCAACTAAACAATGTTTGTACCAACCTGATATATACTGGGACAGATGTGGTAAATGTAAGTAAAAAGTGAGCAAATCCATAGATGTTACTTTCAATGAAATTAGATCCAGAGTGTTGTTCATAGTTCTTGGGGTCTTAATTATATAGGACACTAAAAATATACAAGTATCGTGCTTCTTATTTTGTCACCTAATCTAAATTTCATATATGTTCATGAGTGTTTCATTTACCTTCATGAGCATTTACAAACTACCTGCATTGCTACCCATATTCTTTGTTCCCTAGGTACAAAAGAATAAATGTTCTTGAGTTAGTCAAAAGTCAACCTATAACTCACAGTTGGAATCTTACTCCATTTTGACTTTTTAGACTTAGAGTCACTTATCTTTTCCCTTTTGTATCATCAATATTTCCCTCTCTCCTAGACTGTACTTATCAGGAATATAAATATACTATAGAAACATCCACAATTCACAATTCAAGAACCAATGTTCCATTAAGCTATTGATCTATTTTGAAATATATATAAAGGAAGGAAGGAATGAAAGAAGGAAGGGAGGGAGGGAGGGAGGAAGGAAGGGGGGAGGGAGACGGAGAGACAGATTTAATATCCATGAGAAAAGTTTCAACAAGTTCTACAATTGATGTTTCTACTTTCTCTGTGCCCATTCACTCTGTAATCTAAATTAATCTCAATCCCATTCTCAATTTCTTCATCAAAACATTGCTCCATCATTGTCTTTGACAATCTCTTTGTAGCCACAGCCACTATCCATCTCTTTTCCCTCATATTATTTGAGGTTTTAGTAGCTGTTATTCCAATATCCCTTAAAATATATCCTCTCTCAATTCTGAGAAATGATCTTCTCCTTATCTGCCTCCTGCTTCCACACTTAATTTTCATATCTTCATTCTCACTACTCCATTCTTCTACAATGTCGAATCTTTTGTTGGTATCATCTATGGCATTTGTCATATCAGATATTACACTTTCCTAATAATTTGATTTATATGTTTTTGAATATCTTCTTTGTCCCTACTTATAATAATTATTTCCTCTGTTTGCACATGTGCAATAGTTATAACTGCTTTAATGTCCTAGCCAACGAATTCTATCATTTGTGTTATCTGAATCAATTTTAGTTGATTGATTTTTCTCTTCATTATAAGTTGTTTCCTGTTCCTATGGTAATTGATAGTTTTTTTTTAATTTGATGTCAAACATAGTGAATTATACTTTTTAATGTGCTAGTTTTCATTACTATACATATTTCTTCAACTTGGTTTGGGAAGTATTTAAGTTACTTTTAAACAGTTGGATTATTTGGTTCTTGCATTTAAGCTTTGTTAGACAGGACAAGGATAACATTCAATCTAAGGATAGTTCTGTCTCATTACTAAGTTAAAACCTTATGCTGCATGTTTAGTGAATTATAGAGTTTTCTACTCTTGCTTGTATGATTATAATTTATTTCACACCTGGTGTAAAATCCCTTTCCTATCACCTCTAATCCATCCAGGTAGTTCCTTCTCTAGCCCCAAGGAGTTTCCTTAAACAAATGTACTGGTCTATACCCATATGAATACTCAGCAGTCTCACTGCAGATCTCTGGAAATGCTCTCCATGCAGCTCTTACCTTTCTGATACTCTACCTTAGGAACTCTAGTTTTAGCCTCCCCAGATCCTCAGCTCTGTCTCTTCAACTCAAGGTATCTGCCAGGCTCTTTCAGGTTTCCCAATACTTGTACTATGTCCTGGAAACTCTCTCCTGGTAGGAAGCTGTGCCAATAGTGGGATTTATACATTTTGTTCTCTAATACTAAGAGACCATTTACCTTTATTTTTTTAACATTTTTTTTTTCATTTATTTTTGGGACAGAGACAGAGCATGAGCAGGAGAGGGGCAGAGAGAGAGGGAGCCACAGAATCCTTAGCAGGCTCCAGGCCCTGAGCTGTCAACACAGAGCCCAATGTTGGGCTCAAAGCCACGAATTGTGAGATCATGACCTGAGCTAAAGTTGGACACTTAATTGACTGAGTACCCAGGTGCCCCACATTTACGTTTATTGTATGGTGTCCAGTGTCTTGCATATTTTGTCAAGTTCCTGGTTTTTTGTTTGTTTGTTTTTGTTTTTGTTTTGCAACTTTATTTTTTTAACTTTATTGTTGTCTGAGATGGAAGGTGATATCTAGTCCCTATTCCTCATCTTTGCCAAGAACAAAAGTCCCAGTCTGAGTGTACCCTAATGCTGAGTCAGATAAATCTGGGGCACCAGGAGAAAAATCTGGCTTTGCAAGGGACCAAAGAAACTGAGAAGAGCTTATCTAGGCTCCAGGACTGTGCTAGTAACATAAGGACAAGGAAAATAATTTTGACCCAGAAGTGCCCACCTAAGTCTTTAAATTGGTAAAGCACAAATTAGTTGGGTACTTATAAATTTGTCCCAAACAATGGTTAGAACATACATTGACTATAAAATTTTATTTCAGAGGAAGCATGTAAATCTAATAGAAAAGGAAACATTACACTTTTCCTTCTGCAACAGGAAAATTAGAGTAGAAATTGTAGGGTTGCCATCGAAAAGGGGCGGCAAGAAGCTCCGAATGAGAACTTCTGGTTCAAAACTGCTGTAAAGTTACCTATTTTATTACAAATAATATACTATGCTTTAAAGAAAAGGGGGAAAACACACTTTCTTCTTATCTGGGTTAATCTAGTGCCACCATAAGTCAACTAATATTTGAGAGGTGACAAAGTAAATGGATGATATCAGCAATGTGACATTTCACATCATATCATATTATGTCAGCCATTGACTCAAAAGGACAATGAAAACATCACTGTTAAGGAATTTCTTCTCCAGATTTTGCAGCTCAGTGAATTAGGCTCATGACCTCATCACCAGGTTAGGCATATCTGGGTTAGGTGAGGGAACCTTTTGTTGCTTTGAGGGCAGGAAGCCTTTGAGGTTCTGCAAACCTCCTGCAGTAGCAAAGAATTGATGTACATTTGTTGAATCTTTGCTCCACTTAGAACCTGGATTTTCTGAGACTAATTCAGTATTACAGCTGTATCTATGGTTAGTACTTTCTTTTTTAATAAGAGCTCATAAACCATACAATTGTAACAAGAGGTTAATCACTGTTCTTCTCTTATTCTAACATAGTTAGGATGTATTCACATTGCATTGTTTTTTTCCCCTGTCCACTCAATTCATTTAACCATTCATTCATTCATTCATTCACCTACCCATTAATTTATCAAACACTAACACTGACTACCCACTCTCCATTTTCCTATGACCTTATTACTGAAAACAAAATTTTGTTAAACTTAACAAAATAATTGAAACTTTACCTTTGCTTAACCTCCATTCTTTTATTTAAAGAATCAGATTAGCTCTTTTCATAGAAATGTTTCCTAAACTACAGTTTAACTCATTATAAGGGTATACGAAGATGTTTGAGTACAGTTTAAACTCTGATTTTTGTGAATCAGTGTCCAAACGTTCTGAGATCCTAACTTAAGAGGGAAAGTAATAGGCTTTAGCCTTGTACCTCTATCCATCAATAGTAATTCATACTCAGGCCTGAGCAGAGGCTTTCAGGTAGCAAGACTTATCTAAGTTGGATGTACTGTCCACACAAATCTTTAAAAGCAGCCAATAGAGGACAATGGGGAGGGGAAGGAGGAAAAAGAGTTAGGGAGAGGGAGGGAAAAAAAACACGAGAGACTCTTGAATCCTGAAAACAAACTGAGGGGGGAAGGGGAAGGGGAAAAGGTAAAGCGTGGTGATGGTCTTGGTGGAGGTCACTTGTGGGGAAGAGCACTGGGTGTTATATGGAAACTAACCTGACAATAAACTATAAAGTTTAAAAAAAAAAAAAAAGAAAAAATAAAA
>CM053572.1:58732469-58789869 GCA_028646485.1 Cryptoprocta ferox
CGTCTGGGATTGTGATGCCTCCCGTTTTGGTTTTCTTCTTCAGTATTACTTTGGCTATTCGGGGTTTTTTGTGGTTCCATACGAATTTTAGGATAGTTTGTTCCAGCTTTGAGAAGAATGCTGGTGCAATTTTAATTGGTATTGCATCTTTTGGGTATTTATATTTGGTGTAATAGTTTTAATTTTCTGAACTGGTAGATGTCTTCATGGTATCTATTAAAGAAAGAATACCTGTACCATACCCTATGTTAAAAATTTAATCTATGATATTATCTAGGATTGTATTTGAATACAATAATCAAATAACTGACTAGTACTGAAAAAATCATTAAGAAAGTTATTTATTTAACACAAAAATTCTGCAGATAGGACATTTGGGGCTTTGTACAAGCTACAAAAATGAGAAAAAGGGACTTTGTTCCTTTTATTCTCTTATTCCAGTTAACTTTTAGGACTTTGATCCACACATGATAAGATAGCCTCCACACCTTCACTAAACAAAAGCATTTTTGATATTTCACACTAGAATCATGGAGTTTGGCAAAGGATAAAGAGCCAAAATGAGATGTCATATGAGTTTGTACATTATATACATTTTTCTGGTAACCTTACCCAGTGTCTTTCTATTATATCACATTGGCTAAACTTGAGTCACACAAGCACTCATACTTATATTAGAAACTTGGAGGACTAAGATAGCAAGAGATCATCCCCACTGTATCACCAATGAAAATACGAGACTGAGGCTTTGGAAGACTCTATACACATTACTCCCTGGATCCTTATTCAAACTTGGTGAAGTATGTGTATAGCACCTACATTAGTGCAATGATTTTTAAATGTTAGAACACCATTATTTCCCATTACTTTCTTAGAAAGATTAAGAATAATCTAATAATTAATTTCTTATTTCTAATTATTATTATTATTCCTAATAATCCAGCATTAAGAATAATCTCCTAAATATTAAACTTTTACTTGTGCGTGGATCTAGGAGGTAAAAACTGAAAACAGGAGAGACTAATTTATCACAGGAACCATGGAGGAGCTTCTGGTGATTTTGCTTTGAATAGCATATGCAAGAAGAACTGAATAAGAATTGATGACTAAACATAAGACTTGATGAGCTGTCCTAAGTGGGATCCTGGAACAGTAAAAGGACATTAGGTGAAAACTAAGGAAATCTAAATAAAACATGGCCTTCAATTATTACTCATGTATCACTATTGGTTTATTAATTGTAGTCATTGTGTACTGTAGTAGTGTAAGATGTTAACATTAGAGGAAATTTGGTGTGGGGTATATGGGAACTCTATATTTTTTATTTTTGTGTGAATCTAAACTTGTTCTAAGAATAAGATTTATTTAAAAGAAACAATAGATACGTATGGAGTTGAGGCTGAATTATGAAGCCACAAGATGTGCCTTGAATTCTTCCAACTACAGGGATCAAAGTTGGCAATTGAGCCCCAGCTGATACTTCCTGAAAACCATTGGTCATTTGCTACCAGACAGGAACCAAGCATGTCAGGGATACTAAGCAGACTTGTTCTTAAGAGACATGGGACTCTTTCAAGGGGATACTTTTTTTTTTAATTAAGTTTTTAAATTTATTTTATTTTTTAAATTTAAATCCATGTTAGTCAACATGTGGTGTAACAGTGGTTTCAGGAGTAGAAGTTAGTGATTCATCACTTACATATAACACCCAGTGCTCATCCCAACAAGTGCCCTTCTTAATGCCTATCCCACACCCAACATCCTTCCATCAAAGTTCAGTTTGTTCTCTGTATTTAAGGTTATTTTTTTTGGGGGGGGTGTTGGTTTGTTAACCTCTTTATAGATTTTGGATAATAACCCTTTATATTGGATATGTAACTTGCAAATATCATCTCCCTTTCCATAGGTTATCTTTCAGTTTTGTTCATTGTTTCCTCACTGTATAGAAGCTTTTTATCTTGATGAGGTCCCAGTAGTTCATTTTTGCTTTTGTTTCCCTTGCCTCTGGAGACTTAGTAAGAAGTTGCTGTGGCTGAGGTCAAAGATATGTTGCCTGTTTTCTCCTCTTTGATTTTGATGGTTTCTTGTCTTATATTTAGGTCTTTCATCCACTTTTAGTTTATTTTTATGTATAGTGTAAGGAAGTGGGAAGGAATCTGAATGCAGATTCATTCTTCCCCATGTCACTGTGGGGTTTTTCCAACATCATTTGCTGAAGACAGTGTCTTTTTTCCATTGCATATTCTTTCCTGCTCTGTCAAGGATTAGTTGGCTATACATTTGTGGTCCATTTCTGGGTTCCCTGTTGTGTTCCATTGATCTGTGTGGGTTTTTTTTTTTTTTTTTTTTGGTACCAATACCATACTGTCTTGAAGATTACATCTTTGTAATACAGCTTGAAGTCTGGAATTGTGATGCCTCCAGCTTTGATTTTCTTTTTATCATTACTTTGGCAATTTGGGGTCTTTTATTGTTCCATACAAATTTTAGAATTGTTTATTCTAGATCTGTGAAGAATGCTGGTGTTGTTCTGATAAGGATTGCACTGAATGTGTAGATTGCTTTGAGTAGTATAGACATCTTAACAGTATTTTTTCTTCCAATCCATGAGTGTGGAAATGTTTTTCCATTTCTTTGTGTCTTCTTCACTTTCTTTCATAAGCTTTCTATAATTTTCAGCATACAGATCTTTTACCTCTTTGGTTAGGTTTATTATTAGGTATCTTTTGGTTTTTGGTGCATTTGCAAATGGAATCAATTCCTTGACTTGTGTTTTTGCTGCTTTATTATTGATGTATAGAAATGCAACCAATTTCTGTATGTTGATTTTATATCCTGCAATTTTGCTGAATTCATGTGTCAGTTATAGCAGTTTTTTGGTGGAGTATTCAGGTTTCTGACATCCAGAACTTTAAGATGACATATTTATATTGTTTAAGCCACAAAGTGTGTGGTATTTTATTATGACAACAATAAAAATTAATGCAACCATACAAAAAATTTAATTTGAAATATATCAGAGAATAAAATTTTAAAAACAAATAAACAAAACATTGAACTCTTAGAGGAAGACCTACAAGAAAATTTTGACATATTTGGATAGGCAGAGATTTCATATACTGCAACAAAAGCATGAAACATAAAAGAACCAGTGAAACAAAATTCAGATTTATACACATTAGAAATGTTTGGTTTTCAGTATTCATTATTAAGAAATCAATAAATCTTAGATTGGTAGAAAATATTTAAAACACATATATCTGACAAAAGATGTAAAAGATTAATATTTGACAATAGTAAGTCAAAAACCATTTAAAGTCATAAATTACTTGATTAAAAGGCATACAAGATGGCCAGTAATTCCAGTACAATATGCTCAACCTCATATAACTTTCACCAAATTAAAAATTAAAACCACAGTGAGATACCACTGCATATCTATTAGAATCAATAAAATTAAAGGGAGTAACCATAGCAAGTGTTGATGAGATGTAGCAGAACTGGACTGTATCGCGCTGCTGGCGAAAATGTGAAATGCACAACCACTTTGGAAAATCCTTTGTCATTTTCTTAAAATCTTAAGTGTACACCTACCACAGGCCCCAGCCATTCCTCATTCTAAGGATTTCTCCAAGGGAAATGAAACCATACATCCATATGAGCACTTGTACAGAAGTATGTACAAAAACTTTATTTATAATATACAAAAAATACAAAAATATGAAAATCTAAATGTCCATCAGCTGTAGAATGAAAAAATAACTTATGATACATCCATACAACTGAATGCTCCTCAGACACACAGCAGCATAGATGAATCTCAGATTCATCATGTTGACTGAAAGAAGACAAAGACACACAAAAACATACACTGTAAGATTCCATTTATAAAACACAAAAACTAACATATAGTGACAGAGACAGTCAGTGTTTCTTGCGGCCAGGGGTGGGGAGGGCATTGTGGACCGTATAGGACTTTGAGGAGATGGAAAGGTCTGTATATTGATGGTATTTGGCTTCAGGAACCCCACAAATTGTATTTTTTCACTAGGTACAGTTTAGTTTCCTGAATAAAGTTGATATGGAAAAAATAAGAACGAACACAGGTTGAAAGAAGATAGTTCTGGGTAAAAGGTTTCGCTATAATGGAAAAACATGAACTTTAGAATTCAGTAGAGCCTGGGTAAAAAAAAAACAAAACAAAAACAAAAGGAAAACAAAACAAAAACAAAAAAACAACTTGCCATTAGGACTTAGTAGCTTTGAAATGTTAAGGAGTTATATAGCTTTATGATTTTCAGTTTAATCATCTCTAATAACATGGGAAATAATCTAACAGTGTTATTTTAAAATTAAGAGCACATGTTACAGTACCTAATGAAGAATCAATGTACATCATAAGTGCTTATAACATTTTTGTAAAACTTGCTTTTTTTTTTTTTACTAGTGGTTGACACAAATTGTAAATGATTTCAGATATCAAATTGGTTAATAATTCATAGTGTTACATAATTTAAATCATTTAAAAATTAAAAGAGCTAATGCACTTTCATTATAAGCCCCACTAACATTTTATCTATGTTTAAATGAACTTACAAATCATTCCTCTCATTTTCTAGTACTCTTATTCTTAATTTTCTTATACTCAACTGCCAACCACCAAGATCTTATTGTTTCTAACAGAATGTTATCACCTTAATCACTACCATGATCCGGGTCAGCTAGCATTAGTTGTCTTATATATTGAAGGCGGCTAAGAGTTAGAATTATAAGATCATTTAAATATAAGAATGGGTTAGATATTGTTAGTAATCTGTTAAACAACTATTACATTTCTGTTTGAGGTGCTGTATTCACTAAATATATCTCCACTCTAAGACTATGACTATCCTATGAACTCCATTTATTCTACCCTATGTAGATTATTAGAAGACACCAGGAGATTTATACTTTTATTCTGTGATTCAGATCTCCTAGGGGGTATTGGTTAAATTACTGTTCAAGGCCCAATTTAAATAACAGCTTCTCTTGAAACTTCCCCTGGTCTTCTACAAAAGGAGAAGAGCGCTGTAATTTAAGTAAAAAGACTTTAAGGATATCTGATCCTTTTCCCTTATTTGGGAAATAGCTTTAGAGAAGCAAAATTTCTTATCCAAAAGAAAACAACCTTATCATGTCAAAGCTAGGACTGGGTTACAAGCTCTTTATGGTCAGTACAATTCAGTACAATATTTACTCCCTGTACTATATTGATATTTTTTACAACTTCTGAAATAATATAGCTGTTCGTTTTTCCATTTATTTTTCTTTTTTCCATTTATTTTTATACTTAGCATATACATAATTTAAGTCCATTGATGTTGTAAATTAAAAAAAACAACAACCTCCAAATAGTGACTTAAATAAGAGACTTGTTCATTTCACTAATGTTTCAATCAGAGGTGAGCCATCTGGAACTTGTTGGCCAATGGCCCTGATCTCCCTCATGTGTGGTTTACTTTTGGAGTCCAAGTGACTATTCAGCCATTATCGTAGCCCAGAGAGTTTGAAAGAGTGAAGATGCAGTGCCAGGCAAGCAATTTCCTTTGGAGTGACCATGCATAAGTTGCTTATACCACTTTGTCCCATATTCTTTTTTTTTTTCCTTTTTAAGATTTTATTTTTAAGTAATCTCCAACACCAAATGTAGGGCTCAGGTTTATAATCCCGAGATAAAGGGTTGCTCACTTCACTGACTTACTATTTTGGCTGCATGGTCACAGTTAGATGCATGAGAAGGGGCAAATAAAATCAATAGCTTGGTGATTGATCTTTGATAAAATCAAGAATTATGACAAGAAAGAAGTGAAGAATGCAAAGTAACAAATTAAGTAGCAGTGTCTGTCTCAGAATGCAGTGACCTTCAGTCTTTTTTTTCCTGGTAAATCCCAAAAGAGTTTTGAAAACAAAAAGTGTTTTTCTCACATTTCTAAGTTCACATGAAAACAGTATCATAAAAATACATAAGTGCAGAGATTATAAGTTTCAGCATACTACAAATATTGATATTTTTAAGTAATCTTTTGATATTCAGTATCATCCATTTAAAAATACATGAAAACTCTTCCTTTAACAATCATTTTAAATCTTTTGTCTTCTTGAATTTATATATCTATTCTACCTTTACCATAAAATTGTATTCTTAATATGTCTATATTTTCAAGCCTTTTACTAATCACCCTTTATAGCTTATTACCAAAAAACTCGAATTTTTTTGCTGTGCAAATGTGGTTTGAAGTCCAGTTTCTTCTTAGGACATCCTAATCATAATTATAAGTATAAAGTTGACATAATTATTTTGTGTTTCTATAATTATTAGTTATAAAAGTATTTTAAAAATGTTTCACATGTAGTTACTCTTCTTTTTAAAATTATCTGTGGATTAATATCACACATTGCTCAATTGACACATAGTTCAGGTTAGTATAATTTCTATTTTGAATTTTGTATGTATAAGTTATTATGAACCATTTTAACAAAATTGTAGATGAGGGTGGAAATAATTTTGTTAAAAGGAAGTGTCACTCAATTCTTTAGATACTTTCTGAGTTATATGCCAAAAAATATTGTGACATATTATCACATATTTTTTAATAATCTATCAATTTAAAAGTCTATGAATATTTTTTTGATTCATTTGAAACAAAGAATCGGGAAATCACATAAAATCATATATATCGCACATGTATAGAGGATATTTGTCATTATTATCACTCACTTTCTGGACCCTAAGCGATAATTTTGAATCATCTCTTATTCTGCCCTTAACGAATTTTATATGGTAGGGCAGTTCACAATTTTGATCTTAATTATCTTGAAAAATGAATAAGGAAGGTTGCGTAAGAGGAGAAGAGAAAGAAGAAACACTGATTTGTTCTTATGGAGGTTAAGTTCATGAAAATATATTTATAATTATTTTATTCCTTTGGAAAGTCAGCATTTAACCCTAGGTTATATGTACTCTAACTTGAAGATTATTACTTCATGGCATATTATTTGTTTGCCATTTTTAATGATCTGTTTTTAAAGTTTTGCACATACACATCCTTCTATTCACAAAAGGGTTACCATTTGACATTTTATATGTATGTCCAACCAGGATTTTCCCCCAGCACGTCAGCCATTATAACAAGGAAATGGCTCTTTATCTTAGCTTTAAGAAACTGAAAAGAAAATACAGAGTAAAAAGTAATGGACAGGGACATAAAGTTTTCAAAATTCCCTTGTTTTTTCTGGATAGCAGTTTGAACTACTCATTATCTCTCTTTTTTCTTTTAACCCAAACAATGTTAACATGGGAATAGCCAAACAAACACTGGGACTGTTGCCTGCAATTCTAACAAAAACACACTTTATACTCTATATTTATCAGAGTCGTTATATTCTTTATTTTGACTAAAAAAAATGTTCAGGAATCATTTTGAATGACATATTTCAAACTCTTCAAGAACTATAAAATTTACACAAGCCAAGACACTGTTGGAGTGTTTCAGGGTCAAGAGCTATAAGTCTGTAATCTCACTATGAAATAACCAGCCTCAGAGATTCTTTCATGGCCAAACTTCAAGGCCAGAAGCTAACCCTTTGACAAATGTGTAAGTGAGATAAGAAAAGGGACCTGCTCAGTAAGACCAGCTATCTATCAAGGCCACTGGTATCTTATCTTTGCTTTACCTATTGGCTATCTTGTAACATGTGTACTATTAATTAAAAGTAATGCATCTCTTGTTTAGTGACAAATATGTTTGTCCACAGGGAAGGGAGGGTAAGGGAATAAGTGAACTATAAGAGAAGAACCTAATTTCTTAACAGTAAGTCCTCTTCAGGTCTTATAAAAAGATATAAAACTTTATTTGCTCTGAAATATTTTAAAATACTTGAGGACATATACATTTTTGCACCTTTCATTAGTTTTGTTTGTAAATTTTTACTTGTTCAACAAATACTTTTTGACCCAGGCTTTGTTAGAAGTTAAGAATATAACAGTAATCAAATCAGATAAAATTTCTGCCCCATAGTGCTTGCACTCTAGTGTGAAATTCACAAAGTGATTTTATGGAAACAGCAGAGAACTAAATTAGTGAATCCGTGGATTCATAGATCTATACCTAAATCAAAATCTCTTGGTTATGAAGTTGCTTAATGGTAAGGAGAGTATGGTTTCACAAAGACAAAAGGGAGGTCTGATGCATAAGAGTTTTCCAGACACTCTTATTTTCAACAGTTTTACCACTTCTGTAAACATGTTTTAAGATCCTATAATTTATTTGAAAAATAGTAAATACATATATGTGTGTGAATATACACATATACTATATGAATACACACTTACATACGCATATGTATATACACACACTGATATACCTCTAAGAATCATTGGAAGCATTATGAAGAATGCAGAGTGCTATAAAATGCTCTAGGTAGTATTATTGTGTTCTAATTTTTTATACTTTATCAAAATTGTACTACTGGGAACTCATCCATACTTGTTTTTATGTCAGTAGTCCTTCTCTGTTGATAGTTGAATATATAACAGTATATTATCCTTTCTTCCACTTAATGGGCATTTGCACTGATTCAAATTTACATCTACTATGAATAAAACATATACATTCTTATGTAAGTCATTATATAGCCATATGATTTCATTTGTCTTTTGATGAGCAGAGAAATTTTTTATTATCAAGTCATGTATATTGAGTGTTTATGTGTTTTTTATTTTGTCCATTAATTCTTACCACATTCAAAATAAAAAAATATATTCCTTTATTTTCTTCTAGAAGCTTTATGTTTTTAGTTTTTTCATTTATTATATATCATTCATGAAATTAATGTGTGTGCATAAACTGAGATAGAAGTTGAGGTATATATTAGCCCAAAGTTGTCCATTTTTTTCTGGCACCACTATTAAAAAAAGACTTAATATCCCCATTGAATTGATTCAGTTCCTTTTATTATAAAACAACTGATGCTGTATATGTAAGTCTGTTTCAGAAATTTCTCATTCCATTTATCTATTTTCTTAATTATTGTAGGTTCACAGTAAGTCTTGAAATTACGTAGTATAAATTCTTCATTTTTTTTCTTTTCTAATATTGTGTTGGCTCTTACAGATCTTTTCATTTTCATATAAACTCTAAATCCATCCTCTGAAATTTCTCTGAAAATTCTACTGAGATTGCATTGGCTTGTAGTAAGTTTATCAATTGATTTGGAGGGAATTGGCATTTCAAAAGTATTGAAACATTCTTAGCCATTACTTTTCAAACACATCTTCTGTAAAATCTCTTTCTCTTATCTTTTGGAGTGTGACATGTTTGACCATTTCATTTGATCCTACAGATCTAAGATTGTTTTTAATTGTTTTTTCGCTCTTTGACTTGTTTTTCATTTTAATATAGGTAATTTTTATGGCTTGTCTTTAGTTCATTAGAACTTTATTCAAATACTTTAATCAGGATTCTGTTGAGTCTGTTGAATAGATTATTTGCGATATCACATTTTAAAAATTTTTAGAATTTCCACATAGCCTTTAAAAATACTTTTTATATTATTTATGTTATATAGAAATTTATATATATTATATATAAATTTATAACAGATATATAAACATATATATATATTATAAATATATATTTGTATATATTATATATATTTATATCATACTGTTATATAGTATTCTATATAATTCTGCATTATATTTATAGTTTCCACCTTTTCCACTATTTCTTTAACATATTTATCATAATTATTTTAAAGTATTTATTAATTTCAACATATAGACCCGCTTTGGGTCTGCTTCTGTGCCAGTTACCAATTTATTGCCTCTCAGCTCCCAGTCCACTCTCTGTTGAGCTGCTTCTACTGTGGGAGCTAGAATCTGTAAATGTTTCTCTTCTTCCCACTGACATGATGGGTAGGAAGTATATTGAACATCCAATTGTGCTCACCTGCAGTGAATTTCACTGCACTACCACCAGCATCTTCCCAGTAAATTGTGCAAGCATTACAATCATCTCATTAGCTCAGCAGCAGCCCTGTGAGCAACTTGCTGCAGAGTTTCATTGACGCCTTGCTTCTGCAGGCAATTCCCTGCATGCCTGCTTGGCCTGCAGTACCACAGTGAAATTTTCTGCCATCAAGGGTCTATAGACATGCCACTCCCAGTGAAATCAGAACCTAAGCCATGTGTAGAGGAACTTCTTTCAAACATTTTCCTTCCTGGAGTATTCTGTGTCTGCCATATTGGTAATAGCTATTCCTTAATATCTGATGCTATTTCTTTATTCTTTATTTAAACTATACTACTTCATCTCTGTTATTAGTTAGTAAATCTTTATTATAATCTCTCCCTATTCAAAGGAACTGTCTGATTTCTGTTTCCTGACAGTGTCCTAACCAATACAGAAGTGGTAGTAATAATGGTCCCAGGAGATAGACCCAAAGAAATGGGATCTGGGGATTGGTTTTGTTGTGTCATTGAGCTTTAACACACTGTCTAATTCCTTTCTAATTAGAAATGGGATGCTAATATTTGAGGATATTCAGTGGCATTATAAAGCTATGGTCAGTATTTGATTGTGGTGACGTACCAATTAAAACAAGTGCCTTGGGAGTCCAGTGACTGTTCCCTTGTCTGTTATGGCTGTAGTAACGACTGTAAGAACTGTGGCGTGAGATAAATTCTTCTGTGTGCACTGCAGGACTTACAGAAAACAAATGATAAGCTCAGTTCCCTTAACTCTCAGTTCAAGTTCCGGTATGAAAAAATGGAGCATTTTCTGAGCACTTACAGGTCTATTGTTGCTGAAAAATAAAAAATAAAATGTAAAGACAGGAATCAAAGACCAAAAGTGTAATTATATGGCACGTTGAGTTACAATATTAGTTGAATTCAGTTTTCTATGTTAAAATTAGGGCATAGATTGGGTAACACTAAAACTTGGAATAGAAATATAGGGCAGACATAGATGAAAGGGAAATCTTCATCTCTTAGTTTCACTTGTCAGTGGAAGTAGATTGCCCTCCTGTGTATGAGAAGACTGGGTTTCCTTTGCTTGTAAATTCTGTATCCTTAAGAGGGGATGGATGCTAGTTCTACTCAAGACATATCACAGTCACTCCTTGTTACTGTTAGATCCATGACTAGTGTCAAATTTCACAGCGTTCCAGGAGGAAATATATACACTATGACCCAGGAAAAAATAGCTTAAACACAAAAAGAATTTCAAGACATTGCTATTATTTCTCTAGAAACCCAGAGAACATATTAGATGAATTAAGGAAGAAACAAACACTATTTATGTAAGTGAATTTTCTAGGGATTCTGAATTTAATGTATTACCTTATGTACTGGAGGTAACTCAAGTGGCTTATTATTTGGCTTACTGAAACTTGGACTTAATGTGGCCTATTTAATTAGCTTTAGATGCTAGAGCTTACCTGGTATGTTGTGAATAAAGAAATCCAAGGCTTAAGCATATAAGAATATGGGAGTCATGATGTATGACCTCCATACCCATATATATAATAAATAAATATATTTATATCTATATGTATATATATGTCTGATTCTGGTGCTATTGTCTGTGGATATTTATTTATTTATTTATATATAAATGTGATTATTTTATTTTATTTTTAATTTTTTAATGTTTAGTTTTTGAGAGAGAGAGAGAGGGAGAGAGAGAGTGAGCAAGCATGAGCAGGGGAGGGGCAGAGAGAGAGAGGAAGACACTGAATCCGAAGTAGGCTCCAGGCTCTGAGCTGTCAGCACAGAGCCTGATGCGGGGCTCTAACTCACCAACTGTGAGATCACGATCCGAGCTGAAGTCGAACCCTCAACCAACTAAGCCACCCAGGCACCTCATGGATATTTAAATCGAGATCTTTCAAGTATTATGTATTTTTCCAAAATTATTCTTGCTTTCAAAATTACTTTGGTTAAAAAAATTCCCTAATCAATGAAGTATAGTCATTGTATTTATGTATTATATATGCATTATATACACACATTACATATATATGCAGTACAATTACTAGATATATACTATTTATATACACATCACATATCATTGCGTACATGAGTGTATTTGTGTATACTTTCGTTTTTAGAAAAACTTTGCCCTATATTAATAAATTATGGGGCACTTTGGTTATTTGAGGGAGAAACGAGGGAAATAAAAGGTATAGTAGAATAAAACATAACAAAAAAGCCATAAAAAACATTTTAAATGATATCTGTACACTTAGAGGCTAAATTGAAAACAAAGTACATAATTAACTTGATGCCAGAGATATATCGTCATTTGCATGTCAGTTGTTGGAGAAAACAATGAATAAGTTCAACTTCTGTCCAGAGTAATGAGAGACTATTTTATCATATACTGTAGTCAAATTTGTTGGAAGCCATTGTTGGTTGAAGAAAAATTGTTGCTAAAGTATTTATAAGCTTAAGATCCTAATTCTGACTCCATATGTGGTGTTTCACATTTATCATGTAGTATTTAAAAGTTTTAGTTAATTTTGTATTTATTTTTTTCTTCCCTGTCAGTTGTTATATAATAGTGTATCTACATTTTGTAAATATTTGCCTACTGTAGTAGCACTCTGCATAGTGACTTGCTTTAGACATATTCGGTACATTTCCTTCATTTATTGTATATTTTTATTTGGCAATGAGATGGATATACTATCTTGAGATTTAAGATTATATAAACTTTTAGTTATTGGAGTTCAATTTTAAGTGTGAAATTATTAATTTAATGATAAATATTACTATTAGATTTCACAGTAAAATAAAAGAAACTCAAATCCAGATTTGTTAGGCTATTTTCGTGCTTCCTCTTTTTGGAAATTTTCTTATTATAGGAGGCTCTTATTTCTTTCAGGGATTTTTAAGTACAAATGAATGAATATGTTAATATCAACAATGTCTTATATGCAATAAAGATTATATGTTAGCTTTGTAGAAAAATGTTTGAAGTTATTCTTAAACAGCATTGTGTGGTCTTTGAAATGTTCTAGTTTTCTGGAAGAACTCATCAAGACTGGAGGTTTTCTCTGAAGTAATTCAGTGAAGTGACCAAATACCCCTCATTTTAATGGACTGTATCAGCCTCCTAGGAATTTTCATTGGAACATTAACTCGTTCCTTTATAGCACAATTCTCAAATTGCAGTTCTTGTCCTCTTTCAAAAAGTCAGCAGTTGTGAAAGCATTTTCTTATTAGAGTTGTTCGCAGTTTTGTGGAGACATATTTTTAAAATCATATTCATTCTTTTTGATTATTTAGTTTGTTGAGAGAAAATAAAAATATTTTTTGAGTAATTGGTAAACATAACACTCTCATTAGTAGATATTTAATAATTTTCCAAATGGTTGCTTTCCCTTAATTAAAATTTTTACAAATATTGATTGAAGATCTGATATGTCTTACAGTGCTAGATGCACTGATATGCACTTACAGTGCTAGATGCACTATTGTGTACATAGATTAAAATAAATCTCCTGGAAATTGAAAAAAGTGATAATAGGACTAACTGGCTGTGAATAAGGAAGTACGAATATTTGCAGCAGAATCACAATAAAATTGACAGCTGAGAATTGGGTAAAGCAACACAGGAGTATAAGGAAAGGTATATGAAATATGTCTTAGAAAATGAGTGAGAACCATGAATTGTATAAAGAGAAAAAGAACAATATTCTGGGCCAGGGTCAATGTGGAAAGTCTGAAAGAAGGCTCAAACAAAACCAATGAGAAACGCTGAACACAATTCAATAATAATGTCATGTGGGAGAAGGGAAACCAAGACACAAAATTGAATAAGGTTTTGTTCTCCTTCTCTCTCTGCCCCTCCCCACTCATGCTGTGTCTCACTCTATCTCTCAAAAATAAGTAAATGTAAAAAAAAAATTAAAAATTAGGGGCACCTGGGTGGCTCAGTCGGTTAAGTGTACGACTTCGGCTCAGGTCATGATCTCAGGGTTCTTGGGTTCGAGCCCCGTGTCGGGCTCTGTGCTGACTGCTTAGAGCCTGGAGCCTGCTTCAGATTCTGTGTCTCCTTCTCTCTCTGCCTCTCCCTGCTCACGCTCTGTCTCACTCTATCTCTCAGAAATAAATAAATGTAAAAAAAATTGAATAAGGGTTTGTTTATTAAGAGAAGCTATCGAAATGCTCTTGGCTCTAAGCTACAGAAAATCCCAATTCAAACTTGCTTAAAAACAGTAAATTTATCATGTTACATAAAAGAAATTCAGGTTTATAAGTAAGAATATGTCTTCAATCATCAATGTCATCATCAAGCAGTTTGGGGTATCACTTCAAGAACAACAATGTGCAGAGATAGAAACGTATATAATATTTATTGTACTCCTTTAAGGAAGATGACCTTTGGAAATATTCGATAAAAATAATTTTAAGATAGGTATTTAAAAGATAAAACATATAACTAGAAATATATGAAAGTGAAATTAGAGAGTATTTTAAAATGAAATCAGAATATTCCCACTCTGTGAATACACACACACACAGACACACACACATAGTATTACACATATATACATATGTATTTTTCCTCTCCATTTATATGGAGAGAGAGAATATATAGAATCCACAGTGTACAGAATCCCTTTATGTAATATGTAAAGCAGTTTAAATGAAAACACAATCACATTCAGAGATAGAAAAGGTCTTCTCTGCTTTGGTATTTTTCTAAGCAACAGAGAATTCCTCTGAAGGAATTCTTAGCAGATCTTCCCAGAATTGGATCACATACCATTGGCAGATTTATTATAGAGGAAAGACGGGGCCATCATGACTGATGAGATTAATCAGAGAAGAATCCTAGAATCCTGGTGTCAGTCATCTTCTCTGGATGGACATGAATAAATAGCTAAGCAGAGTTTTTGTTTTTGTTTTGCTTTGCTTTGTTTTGCTTTTGTTTAAGGAAGGAAGATAAGAAGAGGATTTGCTTTGTTTTGCTTTTGTTTAAGGAAGGAAGATAAGAAGAGGATTGGATAGGTGACCATTTTTTTCTTTACCAGGAGCACAAAGGCAAATATCCACATGTTTAATAAAACTAATAGTTTTTATTGAATGAGTAAGAATCTCTCAGGTTTGTTATATCAAATTAGCATAAAATGTGTGGGCACTACATTCCAGAATGATGTCCTGAGTCAAACTTATATAAACCAGTTTACCAAAGATTGAATAAGTCCCTCTCTGTTCTTTTCTTTGACATTATACTATGAGTTTGAATTTAACAAATGAAAAGTCAGCAGAGATACTGTATAAGAGAGGGTGATAGTTTTTTCTTTTGAGAAGATAATGATAAAAAAAAGATAATGGATGATGATAAGACCCCATAGGTTAAAAGCAAGAAGACCATATTTAAAGTATTGGAATATATCAGGAAAACATTATATAGGGCTAAGTTAAGAAGGCAGTAATGATATTGGAGAAGTGTCGAGGTTTTCTACACATGTATCTGGGGTTAATATTTATAGGATTTATGAACATGAAGCATTGAAAGAGGGAGAGAAAAGCTTTAAGAATGATACCTACATTGGGGCGCCTGGGTGGCTCAGTCGGCTGAGGGTCCGATTTCGGCTCAGGTCATGATCTCACAATTCTTAGGTTCGAGCCCCGCGCCGGGCTCTGTGCTGACAGCTGAGAGCCTACTTCTGATTCTGTGTGTCCCTGTCTCTCTGCCCCTCCCCTGCTCATGATCTGTTTCTCTCTGTCTCTCAAAAATAAATAAATGTAAAAAAAAAAAAAAAAAAAAAAAGAATGATACCCACATTATGTTAGGAGAGGCTTATTATGTAATAGCAATAACAGTGCATAAGGTTAGACATTCAGGGAGAGAGAAGATATTTTTAATACACTATTTTGAAGTTATTGATGAGATACTGTAGAGGCTGCCTTCAATATGTAAGTGCAAATATGCATCTAAAGCATAGGAAACATGAAATCAAGAGCTGTTACCAAAGCAATCATTTTTGAAGATGTGGGCTCCAGGCCCAGAATTTGTGATACTAGACCTGGATGAAGTCCCTAATTTGCATTTGTGATAGGTTCAGAGTTGCTGCAGATTGTGTTGGTCCATGGACCACAAGTTGTAAGTCACTGCTGTGGAGAATAAGGGATTAAACTGAGCAAAAAATTATAGCAGTATTATTGTACACTGTTGAGTGCTAATTTGAAATTGTGACTATGAATGTATTATGTTATCAACCTACTCTAATACTGAATATTTCTCTAGCAGCCCTTGGCTGCTAGGGTGCTTACTCACTGAAAGTGTATACCTCTTGGGTGTAGTAAAGATTAGGATGTCATAAAAAGGTAGAGGGAACGATGTTCATGGATAGGCAAAGATGTTATGAAAATGGTAAGACTTTAAAATCTTAACTGAAGATTTTTAAAATTATTCTGTATTAGTATAACAGGTAAGCACACAGTTTCTCTCTCTTGGCATTTGTAAATTATCCATCATATTCAGGAGGTAATGCCTTAAGTCAAAGAAAACAGAGCAGACCACAAGGAGAGTGACTTTCATAAAAGGCAGGTTTTACATTATTTCATACTGGGCTTATATTACCATTTTAGTCACTTTTTTTCAGAAATTGCTTTATAAACTGCTTTTAAGCCTGTTAGAAAGTTATAGCTTTTTTTTTTTTATTTATCAACACATCACATCCTCAAGGGATTTTATAATATTTAAGGCTATTTTGTAATCATTTTATCTTAAATTAATCAACAAATAGTAAAGTGAATACATTTAAATTAAATATTTTTGTAGTAATATTTAAAGAAAAAAATAAAAGAAGATTTTAAATTTTCTTAGCCACAGGATCTCCAAAATTACTCTGGCTGTCTGAAAGTTGAATAAAATCATTACAGAAATAACTATAGTGAACTTATATGTACTCTTCTATTTTTATCTGTTAGCATAATTTTAAAGTTATTTTCAGCAGAAACACTGACTTCCTTATTTTTTTAAAAGAGAACTCACTAGAGTCCTTTCTTGGAAATAAGTCCTTTCTTGTAGATAATCTTTCAAAAAATTCATCCCTAAGCAGAATGGGCCACCAGAATAGGCAAGAATATGTTGAATTCTGCCACAGCTGTTAGAACTTTCATCTATTCTATTCATTGATTCACATAAAATCACTGTATATAAAATGAAATAAGTTTAGACACTTTAAAACAAAGCTTAAAGAACACAGTGAGAAGCAAGCTTCCTTGTTACTGAGGAGTGGCTAATCTTAGGGTTTGCCTGAGTTGCTTTACAGAAATACTCATGAAGCTACTAAGTACACATATAATTAGTATATGCATTGCAGTAGAATTATTATTTTATCTCTCCTCAGTTTCTTCACCTATAATGTGGAAATACTAATATATTAGGTGAATTAATATTTATTTTAGTGTAGTGACTGACGCATAGTATACTGAGAGTTTTAGCTCTAATGACAACTCTATTTAGATATAGAAGACTTTTTGAATGAGGTTTTTTTTCAACAAATTGTTTCATTTGAAAGAAAGCTATTCTCAGTAGTACTTCCTACACTCAAACTGTTGTCGCTCTCTGGCTGGAACATATTAACATATGAAATTATATATTTTATGTAATTGCATATAAGTGACAAGGCCATACCTACTTACATGTAGAGGATTTTTATTATTGTTTTTTTTTATTAATGTAAACATTTATCACAGTTGCCTGGTGCCTGGTATTGACTTTAATATATACTCTAAGAAGAGTGAAAAAAGTTTTAAAAAATCAGTAAGAGTTGAGCTTACAGTCACTGTAAAAGCATAATTCACATTAACATGTATGGGAATATTTCATATGCTTTTTTTTGGCTTTATATCACTTTTGGAAAATCATAGACCTCTATGTTAAGCATCCAAAGAAGGCCAGAGTACAATTTGGGAATTTTTACTAGCAAGGTGTAAGAAAAATAAGCTTCTAAAGCCACACAAGTAAAATTATTCATTAATATTTTCTATGTCCCTAATACAGTATGTGAAACCACTTATTCACTTTTATGTAAAGATAATCAATTTTGGTTCCCATTTACTGAATAATAATGCCAAGTTTTAGTTTGAATTATGTTGTTAAGATCAGATGAATGAAAGTGTTTCCAAAGAGAAACTTTCTAAATATGAGTAATATATAAACATGGAGGATTCTGAAACACCAATTTCTGTGCAGCGTATCATACTTTCATTGAATTCATAGGCACGTGAGAAACTGTTGGGTGTATAAGTTAATACTCAAAAAGTCTCAAATACTAAGGCATTTTACTAAATTCCAAGCTCTAGTCCTTAGATTTGAGCATCTTATTTTTTCCCCGAGTGTTGCAGTGTTAGTGGCTAAGGTTTAATTCACACTAACTAGTTTTTTTAAGCTGTACTTTATAGTAGTAACAATAACAGTAATAATATAATAAGCAACATCTGTGACATTGGCTATCCATGTACTAATTGATAATTGACATCAAAGCCACTTTTACAATTGCTTTGGAGCCATGTTACTTATTCTTTCAACGAAGTGTAAGCAGAAGCAAGCACTGTATGTTACTGCAAGACCAAGACAGAAAGGGATAAATATATCTCCTCTGTAATTTTTTCTTGCTTCTTGAAAGCAAATGTGAAGAACGGAGGATAAAAAGGCACCAGGCACAATAATGAGATTAGCCTTGGTATTGGCTGAGTATTGAATCCCTAAGTATGTGTTGCCCTGGTTAGCTAGTAGACTCACATCTCATTTTGTGTGAGATAAAATTTTTACTGTTTGAAGCTTCTGAGGATTTGAGGATTAGTTTATCACAACATAACCTAGCATTACCTTGAATAGTCTGTCCTTTCAAATAGCATGATATGCCTGTAGATTGATAATATTAACATATTTATCCTCCTCTAAATGTGGATATATAATATTGACATACTTCCCTTTCTGTACACTAGTAACATTAATAAAAAATTGGAGAATTTACAAACATATTGTCACAAGTTTGTTTATGGTATGTTAGTTTCATAGTTGCTTAATCTCAACCATTATATATGATTTATTTTTTTTTAAAAAACTCTATGAGGTAAGCTTTCTTTTAAGAGTTGGCTTCTTTGTTATCATTTCCATATACCGACCATATCTATTAAAAATATAGTTTACTTGTTTTAATGCTTATATTAAGTTAAAGTATTCAAAGCCATTTGAGGGAATATTCCAAATGATATCTACCTGTGTGAAATTTAAGTAAGGGATTATAGTCACAGGATTAGAACACTGGAGTCAGGTCTGTACTATAACAAATATGTTTAAGGGAAGTATTCACTACTTCTAATTATGAGTGTTTTTTTGTATCAAGTAAAATAATATTTTGCTTTAAGAAATATTTTAGTATTTTGATCTAAATGAGTATTGTTACTAGGTATGGGTCAGTGTCTTACTGAAAGTTGCCAAATGTATAAACCTACCATTTAACTTAGCATTTTGTTCAATTTAAAAAACTATTTTTAGAATTAACATCATCTAAAACTAGAAAAACTTGATCATAAACATAATGCCCAGCATATTATAAACATATCAGGCAATTTTACTAGACATGAGATATGATTCTTGAATATATATTTTATTCAAAGATTTATATGCATATGAATATTTATGGGTAATAACAACATAAATCATAACATGACATCCTTCCTAAAATGTTGTCTTTTTTTTTGGCAGAGCATAGATTACAAGAATATGTGTATATTTTGTGTGTAGGTATATATGTGTGTGTATATATATGCATATATATACATTATTTTATATATATATACATATATATGTACAGACATAATTAAAATAGGACCTTTTGGAATATATAAAGACATAGAGTTCTTCATTTTGTTTTCATTAATCCAGCTAACAATCTCTTTACAATAAAAAATGGAGCTATATTTTATACTTGCAAGATTGTGTATTGTCTGCATCTAGAGGATGGTTATGATTTGCCTGAAAGCCCAGTGAGGCTATCTGGCACTTCTTTTCCTTTCTCGTTTCATCTCAAATGAAAAGTAGTCTCTCCATGAAAGGAGCTGGTCCACACATCTACTGCCCTAACTCTTAGAGATCCCATCTGAGGTTTGGGCTTCTGTATTACTTAACTCTGATAGCCAGTAGAGCTTGTGTTCATGATACCCACAGGACCACAGCAAATAAGCAGTGTTTAAACTGGAACAGGAGCACCTTCCTGTAGTTATAAATGAAGATTAGAGTGGGAATAAATAGAATAAAAACTAAAGACAATAGAAAAGATCAGTGAAACTAATAGTTGGTTTTTTAAAGATGAATACAACTGTCAAATCTTTAGCTAGATTAATTAATAAAAATGAGATTCAAATAAAATTAGAAACAAAAGTGGAGACATTATAACTGGTAATACCAAAATACTAACCACCATAAGATACTACTGTAAACTATATACCAATAAACTAGGTAACTTAGAATAAATGTGTAAATTCCTAGAAATGTATAAATGAATAAGGCTGACTCATGATGAGATAGAAAATATGAACAGATAAATTAAAAATAGAGAGCATCAGAAATCAAAAATTTCTAAACAAAGAAAAGTAAAGGAACAGATGGATTATTTGGTGAATTCTGTCAATCTTTAAGAAGAACTATTGCCAGTTCTTCTCAAACTCTTTCAAAAAATTTAAGAGGGGGAAGCATTTTCAAATTCATTTTATGAGGCAAGCATTACACTATTCCAAAGTTTGACAAGAGCATTTTAAGAAAAGAAAATCTCAGACTAATATCCCTTAAGAACATAGATCCAGAAATCCGCAACAAAGTATTAAGAAACTGAATTCAATAGTACAATGGAAAGATTAGACACTATGACCAAGTTGGATTTATTCATGTAATGTTAAGATTGTACAACATCCATAAATCAATAAATAGGATACACCACATTAACAAAATGAGGGATAAAAGTAATCTGATCATCCTAACAGATGGAGAAAAAATATTTGTCAAATTTCAACTTCTTTTCATAATAAAAATTATCAACAATAGTAATAGATAAACATACTCATCTATGTATTGAAAAAGGAAAAAAATCTCAATAAACTGGTATAGAAAGAAATTACTTCTACATAATAAAAGTCATTTATAACAAGCCCACAGCTAACATCATTCATACTCAATAGTAAAAAACTGAAAGCTTTTCCTCTAAGATCAAGGACAAGACAAGGATGCTCATTCTTGACTTTTTCTTTTAATTTAACATAGTATTAAAAGATCTAGACAGAGGGGCACCCTGATGGCTCAGTCAGTTGAGTGTCCAACTTTGGCTCAGGTCAGTGGTCTCACAATTCATGAGTTCAAGCCTCATGTCAGGCTCTGTGGTGACAGCTCAGAGCCTGGAGCTTTCCTTTGGATTCTGTGTCTCCCTCTCTCCCCACCTCTCCCCTGCTCACACTCTGTCTCTCTCAAAAATAAATAAACATGAAAAAATTAAATAAAAATTTCTAGACAGAGCAATTGGAAAGAAGGAAGGAAAGAAAGCAAGGAATGAAGGAAAGAAGGAAGAAAGCAAGCCATGCCAAGCCAAAAGGAAATAGAATTGTCTCTGCTTGAAGATGACTTATTATATAGGGAAGTCCCAAAAAACTCCATGAAAACACTGTCAGAATTAACAAATTCAGTAAAGTTGCAAGATACAAAATCAGTATGTAAAAATTAATTGCATTTCTATGCACCAAGAATAAACTATCATAAAGCAAGATTAAGAAAAGTTCTATTTATAGTAGCATCAAAATTAATAATACACCTAAGATAAATTTAAACTGAGGTGAAAGAAGTGTACACTAAAATCTATAGAGCAATGATGAAATAAGTTCAAGAAGACAAAAAAATGTAAATATATTCTGTGTTCATGAATTGAAAGAATTGATGTTAAAATGTCTATATTATCTAAAGAAATTTATAGATTCAGTGAAGTCTATCAAAATTCCAAAGCCACTTTTACAGAAATAGAAAAAAAGTCTTAAAATGTGAGGTCTCACAAGACTTAACACAACCAAAGTGATCTTGAGAAAGAAGAACAAAGCTGTAGGTTTTGCACTACCTGATTTCAAACTGTATCATGAAGCTGTAGTAAAAGCATTATGATTTTGGTTAAACAACAGACAGAACAATAGAACAGAATAGACAGCCCAGAAATAAAGGAACCAGGAGCATACAATGGGGAAATGATAGTCTCTTCAATAAATGATGTTTGAAAAAACTGGATAATCACATGCAGAAGAATAAATTTGATCCCAGTCTTATACTATACCCAAAATCAACTCAAAATAGATCAAAGACGTGAGTCTAAGACTCAAAATCATAAAACCCTGAGAAGAAAACAAAGGGATAAGCTTCTTGACAGTAGTCTTGGCGAAACTTTTTTTGGATTTGACAATAAAAACAAAGCCAACAAAATAACAAACAAGTTGAACTATTCAAAATTTAAAAGTTTCTGCATAACAAAGGAACCCATCAACAAAAAGAAAAGGGAATATGAAATGGGATAAAACATTTGAAAATCACATATCTGATAGTTTGTTTTCCAAAATATACAAGAACACATACAATTCAATAGCAAAATAAAAATTAAAAACGGGCAATGAACCTGAATAAACATATTTTTCCCCAAGAAAAACATACAGATGGCTAACAGGTACATGAAAAGGTGCTTGACATCATTCATCATCATGGAGTTGTAAATCATAACCACACTGGAGGGGCACCTGGGTGCCTCAGTTGGTTGAGCCTCAGATGCTTGGTTTCAGCTCAGGTCATGATCCCAGGGTTGTGGGATTGAACCCTGCATCTGGCTCCACACTGGGCATGGAGCCTGCTTGGGATTCTCTCCCTCTCTCTCTCTCTCTCTCTCTGCTCCTCTTTCCTGCTCTCTCTCTTTCTCTAAAATTAAAAACAAAACAAAACAAAAAAAACTAGAACATCACCTCACCCATGTTGTCTATTATCAAAAAAAAAAAAAAAAAGAAAAGAAAAAACAAGAGACAACAAATGCTGACAGTGATAGAAGGAAATAGAAACTTCTGTCCACTCTCGATGGGAGTGTAAACTTGTGGGTATACAGTCAGAGGGAATGAAAACAGAACATCAAAGACATGTCTGCAGTTCAGTGTTCATTGCAGTATTTTTCACAAGGACCAATCTATGCAAACAACCCTAGCATCTGTCAATGGGTAAGAAAATGTGTTTTTTTTTGTGTGTGTGTCTGTGTGTGTGTATGTATGTGTGTATATATATATATATACACACATAAGTGTATATATTTGTATATATATGTATGTATTTTACACATGGTGGTATGTATATAATGGAATATTCAGCTTTAAGAACAAAGGAAATCTAGTCATTCGCAATAACACAGATGAATTTGGAGGGCATTATACCAACTGAAATATGACAGAAAAAGACAAATACTGTATGGCATTAGTTGTATGTGGAACATTCTCTCCCCTCCCTGCTACCACCACCACTCACCTCAATGAAAAGAAGCCAAGTCATAGAAACAAAGTAGAAAGGTGGTTGCCAAATCTGGGAGACGTGGGAAATGGAGAGAGGCTGTTAAGAGGGTATAAACTTACAGTACGAGATTAAATAAAGTCTGGAATCTAATGTATAACATAGTGATTATGATAATCATGTGCTAAGTAATTGGAACTTGCTAAGAAAATAGAACTTAAGTGTTCTCACCAAAGTGATGGAGGGGTTACTTAACTTAATAGGGATCCTTTCATAATGCATACATATATCAAATCATTTGTAATTTATAATTCAGTAGAACTGTGTATTGTCAACCTACCATAACAGTGGTTGGCAGGCAGGTAATAAGAACTCTGGTTTTATTTAGCAGTTAACTTCTTATAATAAAATAGTATAGGAATAAGATTCAAAATAGTTATTTTGAAGACTTCTAAAATACTATATTAAATGTTAAAAATGTGTTTGACATTGATAAGAATCAGAGTAAATGTATTTTTAAAATTCCAATGGAGATCTCCCTTTTTTCAAAGAAAAATATCTTTTTTTTAATCTTGCAATGTTAAGGATATAAATTATTTATTGGATTAAACTTTGAAATTAAAAATATAAATAAACATAAGTAGGAAGTTGGATATTTGAACTAATTGTGTGCATAATTAAGCAAGTAAAAATAATAATCAAAGGTTTGTTTTACTATTGCTAATTTTTTTACTTGATTTTTCATTTTTAATATTCATAATGATCCAGTTCAACTCAACTTTTTGTACTTTTCTTTTTATACATAAGCCTTTGTCCATAAAACTATTTATTTCTATAAAGTAGGTTTCTGAGTATCATTGACTATTTAGTGATCATGGGAAGGAGTCAGGTGGTTTATCTTAGTGGCTTACTGAGTACTCACATTAGCAGGGAATAAAGGCTTATTAGGCTTATTATTTTTAACTGGAAGACAGTATTGTACAGTATTATTTTTAACTGGAAGACAGTATGTACATACCATCATAAAAATACCTGTAGAGGGACAAATCAAAGGTAAAGCTATGTAGAAATAATATGTCAAGACCAAAGACACAAAACCAGTTTTAGGTATGTGGAGAAATTCAATGTTCAGGATTATACAGAATAGCAGAAGGATCTAAATAATTTTAGTAAGCCATGTAAAGCATTGCTTTATATAGAATTCAGGTTCAGATTTAGAAAGTCTTTGATTGTAGTTTTTTAACAATTTTAAATTTTCAGAAGAATCTTGCTATGATAGTTTATGTATATTCCTATGTAGTAGGATGAAATGATCCCTTGTGGATACTGCCATTTCTGTGATTCAGTCTGAGTAATCACAAAAACTGGAAACAATATATTCAGTGTCAATGATCTGTAAAAAAGACATGTAAAGCAAGAAAAAAAGGACTTGAACCAGATGGACTGGTTAACAATAGAACATTTTACAAATTGCCAAGAAAATAAAAACAAGAGGTGGGAAACCACAGCCTTGACAAGAACATTTTCTGTAATCTGATAGAAGCAGAGATAACTATGATACTACATTGTAGCAAACATAATCATTGTGTTCACTCTGAGAACCAATTGTTCTTAGCCATGTGGAACCAAAATTAATTTCTAAATTATGAACCAACAGATTGCAATGTGCTTCCCTATCATTTAGGAGTAGAAAGACCCAGATAATTGAATTTATTGTTGCAGTGTTTAGCGAATAGGCTTAAGGAATGTAAATTTTGCATATTTTAAAGGTATGTTAGGTTTCAATGATGATGATTTTTCAAGAGTAAAGAAAAAACAGGAAGGTGAAGTCAGCATTGTCAGCCTCGTGGTGGCAAAACATATTCCTCATCTTGCCCCTACTCCCACCCAATAACAAAAATTCAGCATTTGTCTATGGACAAAAGTGCCTTTGAGGAAATCATATAATGGGCTCTATACACTAAGGGACCCATAGGGAGTCTCACTCATCTTTGCTACAGTTAATAGGCAGACAGACCTAGATCTAGGCTGTGGAACCTGCAGTTGCCTGTGAACCAGCTCCACTCCTCTCAGCTGTGATCCAGGAGCCCCAGGGAAATTGTCATATATAACTAACTACTCTTGGAAAAGGGAGTCTTTGGAAGTATGTCCAGGTTTCCAAAGAAAGTTCCAGAACCCCATAGTAGCAAAAAAAAAAAAAAAAAAATTTGTGTATATGTATGTATGTATTGGAGTTTGGATGCACTGGACTGGGTAAGAAAAGCAGCTTGATATTACCTTCATTATCCCTTCCCCAAAGCAATACAGCTGAGGGCCATGAGAGATCTTCATTAGCCTATGACTTCCCCATGGGGGAAAGGGAGAGCATGCATGTAAGTGAGCACTAACTTCTCTAGCTGTGTGTGACACTGCCAAAATGGCTCATCTCACTCTTATTCCATCAAGAGTGTTTAATCATAAGCTACATGACTGGGGGACAGGAAGAGGCTGAGAGATCAGTAGATAGGACTCTAGGGGCATTAAATGGAGGTGGATACTCCTAGCCTTTTGGACTCCCATAAGGAAGCCTGCCTACAAGCCAATGGGTATGCTTCATATGAAGATCCCGTAAACTGGTCCATAGATACAGATTTTTTTTAATATATGGAAATTATACACTCATGAAGAGCAGATATGTCAGAGAAGGAAACAAAAAAGAAATAAAAAGTAACTTGAAACAAATAAAATTAGAAATACAACATACCAAAACTTATGGGATGCTGCTAAATCAGTTCTGGGAAAAAAAAAATCTATAGCATGAAATGCCTGTATTGAGAAGAAAGATCTCAAATAAACAACCTAACCTTATACCTCAAGGAACCAGAAAAAAAAAATTAGCAGAAGGAAATAACAAAGATCAGAGCATAAATACATAGGTTTAGGAAACAAATTGGTTTTTGTAAAGATGAACAAAATTGACAAACCTTTATCTAGACTTAAGGGCAGAAGACACAAATAAAATCAAAAATGAAAAAGCAGACGAAGATACAAGGAATCATAAGAGATGACTAAGAGCAACATATGTGGATTTGGCACAATAGATCATAAGAGATGACTAAGAACAATTATATGCCAACATATTGGATAACATAGAACAAATAGATAAATTCCTAGAAACATACAACCTACCAAGAATAAATCTTAAAGACATGGAAAATCTGAACATACTAGTAAAGGGATTGAATCTGTGATCAAAATTATCCCAACAAAGAAAAACCCAGAGCCAGATGGTTCTCTGATGAAATAGTCTAACAAATATTCCAAGAAAATGCCAATTCTTTTCAAACTCTGACAAAAAATTGAAGAGAAGGGAATACTCCCAAACTCATTTTATGAAACAAGTATTACCTTGTTACCAAAGTTAATAAGGACACAACAAAAAACGAAAACTGCAGACTGATATCCAGATGCAAAAATGTCTCAGTACAGAAATAGAAATAACAAACCAAATTAAACAGCACATGATCAAGAGGGATTTATCCCTAGGATGTGAGAATGGTTTAACATAAAAATCAATAATTGTTATACAACACAGTAATAGAGTGAAAGAGAAATTCAGTCTCTTACCTCAAAAGATGCAGAATAAGCATTTGACAAAATATAATGCCCTTCCATGATAAAAATGATCAAGAAATTAGGTATAGAGGGATCATATCTTAACATAATAAAGGCTATGTATGACAAGTTCATAGATAACATCAGACTCAGTGGTGAAAGATTGAAAGCCATTACCCTAAGATCAGGGACAAGCCATGGTGCCCACTCTTATCATTACTTTTCATCCAGTAGTCAAAGTCCTAGCCAGAGCAGTCAGAGAAGAAGAAAAGGCATCCATATCAGAAATGAGCAAAAATATCTCTTTGTACATAACGTGAATTTATATACTGAAAATTCTGTCAACTCCACCAAAATCTGTTAAAACTAATCAACAAATTCAGTGAAGTTGCCAGATACAAAAGTCAATATAGAATCAGTTGTGTTTCCATACATTGACAATTAACTATCTGAAAAATAAATAAAGCAGTTGCATTCACAAAACATCAGATACAATAAAATCCTTTGGAAAAAAATGAATGTGAAAGAACTGTCCACTAAAAACTATAAGACTTTGATGAAAGAAATTGAGGAACACACAAATGGAAAGATACCCCGTGTTTATGGATTGGAAGAATTTATATTGTTATACTGTCCATAGTACCCAAAGCCATCAGTATATTCAGTGTAATCCCTGTCAAAATTCTAATGGCATTTTTCACAGAAATAGAAAAATATAATCCTAACATTTTTGTGGAGTTACAAAAGTGTCTGAAGAGTCAAAACAATCCTGAGAAATAAAACCAAGCTGAGGTGTCATACACCTCAAACTATACTACAGCACTATAATTATCAAAACAGTGTGGACTAACATAAAAATAGACGCATATGCCAATGGAATAGAGTTGAGAGCCTAGAAATAAATCCTCCATTTACATTCTGCCAACGGAGCCAAGAATACTCCATGGGGGAAAGGATAGCCTCTCTGACAAAAGGTGTTTAGAAAACTGGATAATCACATAGAGAATAATGAAATTGGGCCACTATCATAGATCATTCACAAAAATTGTCAGAATGAATTAAAGACTTAAACTTAAGACTTGAAACCATGAAACTCCCAGAAGAAAATATAGGAAAATATCTCCTTGATATTGATCTTGACATTGATTTTTGGAAATGACACCAAAAGCAAAAGCAACAAAATAAAGATTAATAAATAGGACTACATGAAACTATAATGCTTTGCATAACAAAAGAAACAACTAAATGAGAAGTCAACCTGCAGAATGGGATAAAATATATACAAATCATATATCTGAAAAGGGGCAAAGTTACAAAATATATTTTTAAAAACTCTTTTCATTCACTAGGAATAATAATACAAACCATCCAGTTAAAAAAAATGGGCAGAGGAACTGAAGGACTTTTCCCAAATAAGACATACACATTTGTTTCATACCAACAGGTGTATGAAAAAGTACTCAGTATTAGCAGTCATCAGGGAAATGCAAATCAAATCCACAATGAAGTATCACTTCATTATCTGTTAGGCTGTCTCTTATTAAGACAAGATATCAACAAATGCTGTCTAGAATTTGGAAGGGGAACTCTTGTGCCCTTTTGTTGGAAATGTAAACTGATATACCTATTATGGGAGAGAGTATGTAGATTCCTCAAAAAATTAGAAATAGAACTATCCTATGTTCCACCAAACCTATTTTGTGTATGTATGCAAAAAAAATGAAAACAGGATATCAAAGAGGTATCTGCCCTCCCTTGTTTATGACAGCGCTATTCATGGTAGCCAAGATATGGAAGCAACCTAAGTGTCCATAAAAAGATGAATGGATAAAAAAAAAAAAAAAAAGCTTTGCGACCCCCCCCACACACACAATGGGATATTATTCATCCATGAGAAAAAAGGAAATCCTGAAATTTGCAACAACATGGATGGACTGTGAGGACATTATGCTAAGTAAAGTGAGTCAGAGAGTGGAAGACAAATACTGCATGACCTCACTTATATGTGGGATATAAAAATGCTGAACTCTTAGAAACAGATAAGAGTGGTAGGTACCAAGAGCTGTGAAGTTGGGGAAATAATGGTGAGACATTGGTCAAATAGTTTAAACTTCCAGTTTTATGATAGTAGATTCTGGGGATCTAATGTACAATATGGTAATATATATAAGATATATTATATACTTGAAAGTTGCTAAGAGATTAAATCATAAATGTTCTCACCACAAAAAAAGAAGTGGTAATTATGTAATGAAATGGAGGTGTTACCTAACTGTATAGTGGTAATCATTATGCAGTTTGTAAGTGTATCAAATCAACAATGCTGCATACTTTAAACAATGTTATATGTCAACTTCATCTCCATAAAGCTGGAAAATACATAATAAATGTGATGCATATCAAAAAAAAAAGAAAAATAGGAAAACTGGAAAAAAATTTGTTAAATTTAACAAGTATTATTCATAATCATAATTGGCCATCATATTTTTAAAATCTGCTATAGATGAGGGAGTTTCCCCATCTTTCCAACTTATTTTTCTCTATATTGTTGAACCTTAATGGCAAATTTTCTCGATAAACTTACAAATATTAAGAGAGCTTAGTTTAGGGTAAATAAAGGTGTACTATGTATTTCTGTGAAGAAGCAGGCTGACCCGAGTGAATATATATATGACAACATATATATATATATATATATATATATATATATAAATCTATATGACAACATATATATAAACATGATAACATACATATGTTATATATACATATATGACAACATATATATGTTATATGTGTGTGTGTGTATATATATATATATATATATATATATATATAACAAGATAACTGTAACCTAATAACGTACTTTCTTAATTAGTGTACAAAAATTGATGAATGGGTTAGGATGTTTCCACAGTATCACATTTATTTTATTAATAGGCAAGGCAGGCTCACTATAAATTTCTTGATATATTATTATATGACATACATCATTACAAAATTTAGAACATATTTATACACACTTTCATGTGGCTAGTTTATGTTGATTTAAAATTTAGTACTACAGTCATAAGAAATACTTTCAAAATTAATTACACATGCCTGGGAAATAGCAACCACTGATTATTAGACCACTTCCCAGGTAAAATTCTAGAATGCACATTAGAATATACAAGTCTGTAGTCCAGAGGAGAGGTCTCCCTGGGAATAGGAAGAGATGAGTTCTGAGAACCAAGCCTTGGGTATGCTGATAATTATAAAACAATAATTATCGTTGTGTTTTGCATTTTTATTATTCTGTTTATATTCTATTCACTTTTCATATGAAAATTTGAAGAGTTCACTATACATATTGTACCTAATTGCTATTGCTTTTGGAAAACTATTTTTGGATGAAATTATTCTTTTCAGTTTTAATTTTAACTTTTTAAATCCAAAAGCACGTTATGTGTTCATGTTAATGGTAAAATTAAAGTAAAATTGTAATATTCATTTTGGAATTATTAAGGAGGAAAAAGATGTGTGCATAGTTCATTTGTAGTTTGTCTTATTTAGGCCCTGCAGCATAGACATTTATTAATTTTAAAACCTTTTTTTATATCTGTTATGTGACTTGTATAATAGGTGACTATAGCCATGAAGCTATTACCAGTTTCCAGCATCCTCAGGGAATTTTCATCTCATATAAATGATTAAAAGTTAAATGTTTTTAATTAAAATAAGTATTTAATTTGGACTCTTTCTATGTGGGATTTCTTTTAATTCTACCTGTGTATCCTAGTGCAGTGACAACAAATCCAAAAGCAAGAGAAGCCAACCCTCTAGGTGGAAAATAAAAGTCTTTTGAATCCTGCTTCCTTGAAAGGAATGTGCCCTTACAAAAGAATTTCTTTTAATTTATTAATCATTATTTTTTGCTTTCTTTGTACAATTTAGTTTTGCCTATTTCTGAACTTAAATAAATAGAATTACAGTTTTTAAAAAAAAGTTAGTTTGGGAAGTTTGGACTGTAGTTTTGGAATACATAAGAAAAGAAAAAAATCAGCAAGTTAACAATAGGTCTTTCAAGCCCTCCGGAATAGCATCTGAAATAAAAGCAGCTAATTTTACAAAGCGCTTACAGGTACTAATCATTGTTCTAAACTCTTAATAGACATGATTTCCTTTAATCTTTATAACACTCTGTACTATAGATCTTTGGAAATAGCCCAATAACTCAGTGACAGTCTTGTGAAGATATTCAAAATAATTAAATTTAGGGGGGCCTGGGTATCTCAGTCGGTTAGGTGAAGGACTTTAGCTCAGCTCATGATCTTGCAGTCCATGAGTTGAAGCCCTGCATCGGGCTCTGTGCTGACAGCTCAGAGCCTGGAACCTGCTTTGGATTCTATGTCTCCCTCTCTGTCTGCCCCTCCCTCACTCATGTTCTGTCCCTCTCTCAAAAATGAATAAACATTAAAAAAAAAATTCAAAGTAATTAAATTTAAAAAAGACACGAGTACTATTTTTGATTTTTACCATGGTAATGAGTTAATTTTTAAAAGGCGCCTAAGTATATTTGTTGAGAAGAATATTATTTATTATTTTATTAGAAGTAGGTTATAAAATATAGTTTAATTTTAAAAAATGAAACGTAAGTATTACTAAACAGACCTAGGTATTTGTAACAACAATGCCCACCCCCCCAAAACAAATGGATGCCATGGGTGATATATAGAGTTATCAGAAATGATACTACTATTTATCGAAATCATATAATCTTAAGGAATGAGACTCATAGGAAAGAACTGTGGTGTTTTCTCAAATTCATAGACCCCCCCCTAGAATTAAACAAGGAAAGTATTAACATATCTAAGGACCAAATAAATTAGAAATTTAATGAAATAATACAGAAACTAGTTATTAATACGGGTCTCATCTTTTATCATATGTACCAGTTTAGTGTATAAAACTTACCAGATTAATTAGATGAGGATATTAATAGAAATATTAAAAAGGATATTAAATATTTTAAATATATAAAGATTTTTGAAAATAGTTGAAAGTGTATGGGTTTTATAATCACCTCAAACATCTACAAAGGCTATCTAAAAAGATGATTGCTAATTTTTATAGTCCTAATTATCCAGAGTAAGTTTTGTGTATCTAGACTTTTAAGATTTGTGACTTCAGTGAATTGGAAATTGTTTAAACTGAATAAACCCCAGTAATCATTTCTGTGAGCAAAACTGCCCTCCAGGCCATTAAAACAAAGCCAAAAAACTCCTCTTAAATATAGCAGCAAGCAGTAAGCACAAATTCCAGTTTAAGATGAAAAAAGATCACATTCTAATGTTCCCTTGGATTTTAAAAAGATTTTGTAGGAGAGCACTTTGACCTGAAATACTGCTTAATGGTCTGCGGGTGCCAGTTCTGTAGAGTTTACCTCTTCTAACTTTTTGCTTTTTTTTTTTGCCTTTTGTAAATGTGTTTATAAATGAACAGTTAGTGATGCTTCCTTATTGACATGAATTCTCTGGAGTTTAACAATTTTTTAACAAATTACAGCCTGTAATTGTCTCCGTCTTATAGTTATATACTGAGATTTCCTTTTCAAATTACACTTTTATCCTTTGCCGTTTATTCTTCTACTTTTCTGTTTTTGTATGTAATATAGTAAATAAACACAGATATGAAGGGGATAATTGTTGTCACCTTTTAATTAAAAACACGTGCTGCACCATAATAATGGCTAATAATAATGTAAAAATTATTCATCTAGTAGCAGCCTGAAAAGAAAGGGAAAATCTGAAAGATAAGAACATCATTATCAGTATGTTTCTGTATGTTTTTTGCATACTTCACATGTCCAACTTTATAATCTCATAATATTTCATCACAAGTTTGAGTTTTTATATTCTTAAGCTGTGTATCTTGGTAATTATAATAAAATAAAATTTAAAAAAAGAAGAAAAAACTTTTAAATGGAATTTCTTTAACATTCCTAAGGCTCCCTGGACTCCTGTTAGCATATCTTATTCTCAGTATTTGTAGTAAAAGGACATTTCTCTCTCTTTATAGATTTCTAAGTTTTCATTAATTTCTTATAAACAATTAAATCACAGAGTAAGCAAAGCCAATTGAATGGTGGCTGAGCAGCCATCACTACTACACAGTATTAAAAATTGAAAATGAGCACAGTTTTAGCTTTACCAGCTAATTTAGTTAGGTATCACCCTAAGGCATCAACACCATTTATCACTATCACTGCAGCCTGGCATGAAAGCAGGATCACCAGTAGCTTTTACAAAGCAAATTAAGAACTGTTAAAATTCTCTTTGCTGAGGGAAGGAAAACATTTAATATTCTTTGTGTATAAATCCTTTGTGGTCAGCTCCAATGCCATGATTAGCTTTAACCTTTGGAAGTTCTAAGACAGACGTGTGCTGCCATGTGTAATTGTTTATGATTTTCACTTTCTAAAAATTATTTTAAAAATTATGATTTTCAAAGGCTGTGTTCATACTGAAAAATTACTATGTTCAATATAGGCAGAAAAGAAACTTGTATTTCTTACTGATTATTAAAATATAAATTACCTTTGCTTATTAGTTATCTTTTAAAAATGTTTAACGCTTATAAATATTTTGAAAGCAGAATTTTTTTAAGGTTTATTTATTTTGAAAGAGAAAACACAGGCGGGGGAGGGGCACAGAGAGGGGGAAGGAGAGAATCCCAGGCAGGCTTCCCAAAGTGTGTGCAAGCAGTCAGTGCAAGCCCAACAGGGGGCTTGAACCCACTAACCATGAGATCATGACCTGAGCTGAAATGAAGAGTCAGATGCTTAACTGACTGAGCCACCCAGGTGCCCCTGAATGCAGAAAATTTTATCCTTTTTTTAATAGTCTAGTTTTTTAGAGCAGGTTTAGGTTCATAACAAAATTGAGAGAAAAGAACAGAGATTTCCAATATGCCCCTCACTCAACTCATACATAGCCTTTCTATTATCAAATCCCCCCATCTGATTGGTACATATGTTGCAATTGATGAATCTATGTTGACACATCATTATTACTCAAAAGTCATAGTTTACATTAGGATTCACTTTAATGTTCTCTTGTATGGATTTGGACAAACATATAATGACATTTATTCACCATTAAATACAGTGTAGTTTCACTGCCCTAAAAATTGTCAGTGGTCCACCAGTTCATCCTTCACTAACCTCAAAACTCCAACCATCACGTTTTTTTTCTTTTTTTTACTGTTTCTATAGCTTTGCCTCTTCTAGAATGTAATATAGTTTGAGTCATATATTCATATGTCCTTTTCACAATGGCTTCTTTCACTTAGTAATATGCATTTAAGGCTTTCCTGATTTTTCATAGCTCTTTTTTTCTGTGCTGATTGATACTTTATATTCTGGATGTATCAGTTTATTTCTCCTTTCACTTACTGAAGGACAGCATACTGAAACATTATAAATCTTGAAGTTGGTCAGTATTAGTACACTGACTTTTTTCTTCTCCTTGAGCATTAACTTTACTATTTTCTGTCTTTTGGTCTGGGTCTTTTGGCTCTTCATATAATCTTTAGAATAAATTTGTTGATATTTGCAAAGTGGCCTACTGGAATTTTGACTGCCAGTGCATTGAATCTGTAAATCAAATTGGGAAGAACTGTTGTCTTGACAATATTAAGTCTTCCTATCTAGATAGAGGGAATATTTTTTCTTTATCTCTTTGGTATCTTTCATCAGATTTTGTAGGTTTTCTCATATATATCCTGTATATATTTTTTTAAGTATTTCACTTCTAGAATACTAATATAAATGATACTATGTTTTTAATTTCAGATTATATTTGATTATTGTTGGTATATAGGAAATCAGTTGGCCTTTGTATATTAAGCTTGTATCATGAATCCTTGTTAATATCTGGTTATCAGTTCTACAGTAGATAGACATCATGCCATCTGTGAACTAAGACAGTTTTATTTCTTCCTGATCTGTATACCTATATATTTTTTTTCTTGTTTTATTGCATTGGTTAGGACTTCAGTATGATGTTGAAAAGCACTGGTAGAGGGGATATTCTTTCTCTGTTCTTTATCTTAGTGGGAAAGACTATAGCTTTTCACTATTGAATAAGATGTTATCTTTAGGTTTTTTGTAGATATTCTTTGACAAAGGTACTTTGTATTCCTAGTTTATTAGTTTAATGTCATGAATGGGTGTTGGATTTTATCAGGTGTTTGTTTTCTGCAACTCATGATATGATCATGTGGTTTTCTTTTTTAGTCTGTTGATATGATGTTTATTACATTATGTGATTTTTGAATATAGAACTACTAACCTTTTGAGTAATAATGATGTGTCAACATAGGTTCTTTGGTTTAAATCCTACTTATTTATGGTGTAAACATTTTTTATATATTGCTGGATTTGATCTGCAAATATCTTGAGGATTTTTGCATTTACATTCATGACAGATATCAGTCTGTAGTTGTTTGTTTGTTTTTAGTATTAATGTAATGTCTGGTTTTAATACTATAGTATGAATGGCCTAATAGAATGAGTTAGAAAATATTCTTCTACTTCTATGTTCTGAAAGAGATTGTAGAGAATTTATAGAATTTCTTCTTTAAATATTTGTAGAATTCATCTTGAACCCATTTAGGTCTGGTGCTTTCTGTTTTGGAAGGTTATTAATTGATTCATTTTTTAAAATAGATAGAGGCCTATTCATACTGTTTATTCTGGTGTGAGTTTTGGTAAATTGCATTTTTAAAGGAATTGTTCTATTTCAGATGATTAAATTTGTGGGCATAGAGTTTTACATAGTATTCCTTTAATATTCTATTAATGTCCATGGGATAGGTAGTATTACCTTGTTTTACCTATGATATTAAAGAATATCAAAGTGTGTTTTATGTCCCAGAATGAGGTCTATCTTGGCAAATGTTTCATGTGATCTTGAGAAGAATATGTATTCTGCTTTTGTTGGATGAAGTAGTCCCAAGTTATCCATTATATCCAGTTTTTGTTTTTGAATTCATCTATGTCTTTAATGATTTTCTGCCTGCTGGATCTATCCATTTCTGAGACAGAGGGATTGAAGTGGATTTATCTATTTCTACTTGCAGGTCTGTAAGTTTTGCCTTATGTGTTTTGGCACTCTGATGTTGGTCATACAGATATTAAACATCATTGTGTCTTCTTGGGGTGCCTGAGTGGCTCAGTCAGTTAAGCATTTGACTTCAGCTCAGGTCGTGATCTCATGGCTTGTGAGTTGGAGCCCTGCATTGGGCTCTGTGCTGACAGCTCAGAGCCTGGAGCCTGTTTCAGACCATGTGTTTCCCTCTCTCTCTCTGCCTCTCCCCACTTGTGCTCTGTCTCTCAAAAGTGAATAAATGTCAAAAAATTATAAAAAAAATCAGTGTGTCTTCTTGGTGAATTGACCCCTTTAGCATTATATAATAATACTCTATTCCTGATAACTTTCCTTTCAGTATCTGAAATTAATATAGCTACTCTTGATTTCCTTTAAGTAGTGTTATCATGGCATATCTTTCTCCATCCATTTACTTGTCTTATATTTGAAGTGGGTTTCTTATCGATTACATATAGTTGGCACTTGTTTTTTGATCTACTCTGATAATGTTTTCATTGATGCAATTAGATCATTACATTTAGTGTTTATTGATAAAGTTGGAACACTAGCATATTTGCTACTATTTTCTATCTGTTGCTCTTATTCTTTGTTCCTATTTTTGTTTTCCACTCCTTTTCTGGCTTTTCTAGTTTCAATGGAGTATCTTATACAATTCCATTTTCTCTCCTTTCTTACCATATCAGGTTTACTTAGAGGCAGGTGGCAACAGATTCCCTTAATTTTTATTTGTCTGAGAAAATCTTTATATATCCTTCACTTTTAAAAAACAATTTCTTAGGAACAGATTTGCTGGTTGCTGATTTTTGTTTTTTTTGTTTTTTTTTGTTTTGTTTTTTTTGTTTGTTTGTTTCTTGTTTTTCCTCTCAACACTTGAAATATTTCACTTCACTTCTTGGATTTTTTTCAAAGTAGAAGTTGAATTAATACTTTTGCTACTCAATAGGTAAGATTTTTACACCTTCTGGCTTCTTTCAAATTTTTTTCTTTGTCTTTGCTTTTTTATAGATTGAACTGATAAACTTAATCACAGCTTTTTGGCCTGTATCCTGTTTGGTGTTTTCTGAGTTTCCTGGATGAATGGGTATTTATCTGTAATTAATTTGGAGAAATTGTTAGTTATTATTTTATATATTTTCTTTCTTTTTTAAAAATATTTATTTATTTTGAGGGAAATATATATAGAGAGAGAACATGCACTTGAGTGGGGAAGGGGCAGAGAGAGAGGGAGAGAGACAATCCCAAGCATGCTCTGTGCTGACAGGGCTCAATTCCAGGAACTGTTAGATCATGATCTGAGCCGAAACCAACACTCAGATGTTTAACCTACTGAGCCAGCCAGGTGCCTTATGCATCTTCCCTTCCTCCCACCTTTGTTTCTTGCTTGCTTGCTTTTTTTCCTCTTCTTTGGCAATTTCTATGTTGTATATGTCACACTTTTTTGTAGTTGTTTCATAGTCCTTGGATATTTTATTATATTTATTTCAGTTCTTTTTCCTCTTTGCTTTTCAGTTTTAGGGGTTTCTATCCAGGTATCCTAAAACTCAGAGATTCTTCCCTTAGCTGTATCATCTAATAAGCCCATCAAAGGCATTTTTCATTTCTGTTACAGTATTTTTTTCCCTAGCATTTGTTTTTGGTTCTTTCTTAGAATTTCTGTCTCATTTGTTCTTATGCTGTTTTATCCCTTAAAGCCCTTATCAAATTAATCATAGGTGTTTTAAATTTCCAGGCTGATAAATCCAACATTCCTGCAGTATCTGAGTCTCATTCTGTTGATTATCTCTTTCAACTCTGTTTTTGTTTGTTTGTTTGTTTGTTTTTCCATTTTGGCATGTCTTGTAAATATATATTTACAAGGAACTGCTGTAAGTGGGCCTTTATTAATGTAGTGGTAAGGTATGTGGAGAAGAATGAATAGGTCTCAGTCTTTTAGTGAGTCTGTGCCTCTGGACTGTGACATGCACATGATTATCATTCCTCCCCTACTTTCACATTAGATTGGACAATATGTCTAGAGTGTGCTGAAGTTGAGCATTTCCCTTCTCCAAGATGAATTAAGTTCTGATAAAACCCAGACAAATTAGGCTCCTGTTAAATAATTCCTCTTGAGGTCAGACTCTGTTAAAAAGAACAGAATGCTCAGGTTTATTTCCAAATGGGTGTTTCTCTTCACCCCCTACTGGAAGCACAAGGGCATTTTTCTCCAATATTCACTGTGAGAACCTGGTAAAGATTCAGGAGGTAAACTCACAAATTATGGGGTCCCTAGATGACTGGGTCTCCCTGGAGTTTTTAACTCTCAGAGTTGTCCACACTAATCTCCAGCAATTTTTCAATTATAGTTCAACTTTCCTTACTCTAGCACTGGTTGTTGCATAAATTAGGATTACATTTTTCAGCTGAAAACAACCTATTTCCATGAATCCACTATTACCCTTTATAAATCCTGGTTTAACATACCTCTTACTTTAGTGTCTTCTCTGCACAGTTACTACAGCTAGGCATCACAAAATGTAAAAATGAACAGAAATGCACGCTTTCACATACATATACATCCAATCCTGTATGTGTGTACTATTTCTCCTATTTCCTTTGTCTTCTGCTTAGACAATTTAG
Source organism: Cryptoprocta ferox (assembly GCA_028646485.1). Lineage (NCBI taxonomy): Eukaryota > Metazoa > Chordata > Mammalia > Carnivora > Eupleridae > Cryptoprocta > Cryptoprocta ferox. The sequence continues at coordinate 58,771,408 of CM053572.1, forward strand.
TCTATTTCTGGCTGACAACTTTTTTTTTCTGTTCTATTAGCCTCTATTTTGTCTGTCATCAAACAGTACCTTCTTTTCACTGAGTTTAAATTCCTCAAGCATAGACATTTATGAACTTATGAATGTATAATAACTTTTACTGCCTAGCAGGAATTATTTAGGATAATATATAAATAATGATTACTAACAGTGGCAGAATAGGGGGAAGAATATCTATTCAATGTATCAGGTACCTTGTCAGTATATATTATATTCTGTGTCAATAACTAAACACCTAATGGCTGATTAGAAAATGAAGCAGATCACTCGGTATGGTCGACATTGTGATTATCATCAACAAAAAATTTATAAGCTTTTTCTAGTTCTAAGCTAGTGTCTGAATACTATATTAATCCACAAAGCTTATCAGAGCCCTATTCAGAAAGAAAGTCCTTCACTGTACTAATTTTTGTCTTGAAGGCCTGAACTCTGGGATGAATCTATATAATAAACCCTGGCTAATGCTTTTTAATTCATGCTGCTCTTCTATAAAATTTATTGAGTTTAGATGGAAAATATGATTTTATAGGTTAGCTATTTTTTTTTAAACATTTATTTATTGTTGAGTGACAGAGAGAGACTGAGTGTGAGCGGGGAAGGAGCAGAGAGAGAGGGAGACACGGAATCCGAAGCAGGCTCCAGGCTCTGAGCTGTCAGCACAGAGCCCGATGTGGGGCTCGAACCCACCAACTGTGAGATCATGACCTGAGCTGAAGTCGGACGCTTAACCAACTCAGCCACCCAGGCGCCCCATCGGTTAGCTATTTGAGATTGATTTCTTGTTCATTATTTTTCCGTGTGATGCAGTATCTTATTAACATTATTACCTAATGTTCAATAAACAAGACATTTGCTCATGGATCCTAAAACTCGTGATGCCTTGAAACATACACTTTCCTAATTCCGGTAATAAATCTAATGACTAAAATAGCAAATATTTCTATTATTAGCTTCAAAAATAGAATGATCTTTGCTATATGGAACTTTCCTAAAGTTTCAGGGCACAAGTTATGCTCTCGAGCACTTCTGTAATAGATAACAGATATATAGTTTCTTATACAGATAATAAACACTATAAAATGAAATATTCTGCACACATTAGAATCCTTTCTCCTACTAAATAACTAATTAATTGCTTTAGCAGCTTGTTTCCCTAGGAAAACATGCTGCCTTTGTGTGATGAACACAGACAGTCTGAGGAAACATAACTATTATGTTAAAATTTGAGTGCAAGCTCTACAGTAGGTTCTCCCTCATTTTCTAGATGCTTTGCTAAAATTTAGTTGTGTCTGTTAATCCAGAGACTTAATAAAAAATACCTGTGATCTGATAAATTCTAAATTTTGATGACTTCCAGGTCTTTGGATACATTTGTGAGGAGACACATATATCAAACAAGTAATTTGTTAAAGTATTTGTTTAAATCATCTGAATAAAATAAGAATCCAATGTTTATATAAATGATGAGTTTCTCAGAAAACCGTTAGACCACTTCATATAAGAAGTGCCACATTTTGGGAGAACTTCATTTAAAATCTCTGCCAACTAAAAAATAGTTGTTACTTATATTTATTATGTATATAATTTTCTGTCTCAGCTTGAGTAATAATATGTACACACACATATATAATCAATATATATATTTATTTTTGTTCAGTTTCGTTATTCAGAGTAGTTAATAGTCTACAGAGTTGCCACAAACACAGAGTTAGTTTATAGGGAATTCTTGCTCTTAGGGAAAATACAGGGTTAGGTTCCTGAGAGACTTGTCACATTTTCATCAACCAGCTTTGTTGTATATACACTTCTGTTTAAAGACACCTTATTTACTATGTCTTACATAATGGATTGCATGGTCTTATGCTAGCTGTTTGGAGACCATTTCCATTACATAGGTTCATTTGACAATGTCCTCATAAAACAAGCCAGTAATTTCATTGGTGAAAAAACTCAAGATTTGTGCCACTGTGCACATGTGTGTGAATGACCATGGAAACACTGGCAGTACTGATTTGCGAATTAAAAATAAATTTTAGTGAGTAGGCAAAGTCACAAATACAGAATCTATGAATAATGAATTTTTTCATAAATAATAAATTCTTGTTTTAATAATTCCACTGTGAATAATTTTATTGATTTTAACTTCAATATCTATTTTTTAACTTCAACTTATCCTGCTGAACTCCTGAGACTCAAAGAAACACGAATTCATTCCCTCTCCTCTTCAATGTTTGCTCAACTGTGTTCTCCTCAATGAAAACATCCCTTTACCCTTTTATCAGTTAGAGTTCAATATGACAAACAGAAGAATGAAGGCTGGCTCTTTTAGACTTTGGTTTTCATATTTGAAGCTGGAGCTTGAAGTCTGCAGAGCAGGTTAGGAAAGAAAGATGGACAAAGAAGGAAAGATGGATAAAAACAGAACAAAGATAAACTAGGACTTGTATAAAAACTGGAACCCATAAATGTTAACTGGAACTCATTTCAGTTTTCATTGCTTCTTCCTGTGATGAGTTTGTTGTCCTACATGAGAAACTGCTGCCCTTCTTCACAGAGCTATACACACATCTGGCCCAGGATTCATCGAAGCTGAAGGAAGATCTAGGGGAATGTAGATCAGTTGCAGGCCCGCTGCTGATGCATTCCCACTTCCCCACCATACAGGTTTAGCCAGCAGAGAGCAGCGATATGTGTGAGCGCAAAAGTGCCCCATTACCTTGGTAAACCTTTTGCACATAAAGATCAGTAAATCTGTGGCTTCATTTCTTCCCTCCAAATCTTTGCAAAAATGTGTTTTATGGCCTACTCTTACCAAAAGTATAAAGGTAAGGTATGTCAAGAAAAGTAGTTAGCTTTGCTCAGTTAACATACTATGAAGCCAATACAGTCTACCTTTTGTCACTTAGTACCCATACATAGCTCTTTAAACATACTAATTTCTAATAAAAACAGTCAATCAAGTGATGCTTCTCCCTAGCATGATACAACCTTTCCAGTGACTTTAATCATAGTAGTTTAGGGTATTGAGAGGCCTCCTAGAAAATCACCTTCATCTAGATATGTTATTCTGAGTTCTCATTGTATAGTAACAACCCACTATTTCCTCGATTGTCGGAGTCATTTACCCAGTCAGAACCCTTTGCTTTATCTGATTCATTGACATGAGAAGCTAAAAGTGGTTAGGTTACCATCTCCAATTCTTGTTCAGTAGAATCATTATTTTGTCCTTGATAAAATCATTCCTACTTTCAGATTTAAGACTTCTCCACCATTCAAACCTAACGTTATAGAGAACAGGAAAATTTCCCTCCCATCCCTTCTCCTCTCCTCCCCTCCCGGTTTCTTTTTCCTTTCTTTTTTCTTCCCTTTCCTTTCCTTATATTTTGTTTCATTTTCTTTTCTTTTCTTCCCTAATGGATCACCTCTGGTAATAGTGAAAGGAAGTACTTTTCATTTTTACCCTTTGGTTCACATATCCTTAAATCTTGGCTGTGGGAGAAATATCTATATATGCGTTACTGATTTAGAGCAAGTATCACATCCTTGAGATAAATGTCCCACATCTGCAAGGTTGTGCAACTGAGATATAACCAAAAATAAGAATTCATAAGGAAATTGTTCTATTTTATCCAGCCAGTTTCTAGATAATAAGGGAAATGTACATTCCATGAATTTATGGAACTGGGCTGATTTGCAAAGTTCATTGCTTGATCAGAAATGATGTTGTATATAACACCAGCCTGGTAAGTATGGTATTCTTTAAGTCCATGGATGGTGACTTTGGTGGAAGCATTGCTGACAGGGAAGGAAAATCCATGTCTAGGGTAAATGTCTACTCTAGTGAGAACCGATTGTTGCCTCTTGCACCAGTTGACCTGACTGCTAATCCCAGGGGATGGTGCCATAATACAGGCTAAGTGTTGGGTTCTGCTATGGGCACATGGGTACTCAGCAATGCCTGTAACCAGCTCTGCTCTAGTGGCTGGAAATCCTATATTCTGTTCCCATATAACATCCACTACTGGTGCCATGGTCAGTTTGTTCCTGGGCCAATTAGGCAATTATAGGGATTGCCTGGGAGCAGGACGACTGACTTTCAGAATAATGGTCACCTATTTTCCTCCATTGCACCTACAACTATCTCACATACCATATTTGTCTGTTGGTATTTATCTCCACATCAGAATATATACTCCATTGAAGGCAGGGTTTATTGACTATTTAGTTCACTGTATTCCCAGACATTAAAAAAAAAAAAGTATCAGAATCATAGTATATTCACTAAAAAATAATTTAAAATTAAATAACATTTAACCTCTATATAACTTATGTATGGCTGTTTTTATTTCTTATTTATTAATAAGAAAAGTGAGTGTCACAGACTCTCTCTTTGTTGCTTACAAATGTCCGTCATTTATTTAGTCAACTTGGATTCGTACCCTGTTTGTCTGATTTACAAACTGTACCTTTAACCAGAATGATATATTACCTCTTGTTTTGAAATACTGGATTTTTTTTCCATGAGGTAGAAAGGGAGTTTCTATTTTGAAATTTTAATGTAATATGGGAGAAGTCCTACATGAATTCAAAACTGTGACCACTTTTAGTATCATGTGCTTTAAGAAAAATGATACAAATAGTCAGGATTCATCTTTGGAGTTTTTTAGGACCTGACCCTATTAAACAGACAATTTTTAAAATTTTTTACATGTTAATTTTTAAGAGAAAGAGAGCGAGAGAGAGAGTGAACAGTGGATGGGGCAAAGAGAAATGGCGACACAGCATCTGAAGCAGACGCCAGGCTTTGAGCTATCAGCACAGAGCCTGATGCCAGGCTTGAACTCAGGAACTGCGAGATCATGACCTGAGCCAAAATCAGATGCTTAACCAACTGAGCCACCCAGGTGCCCCTAAATAGACAAATTTTGAATTTCAAGACCTGCTAAGGCTGTTAGACAGTAGTAAACACCTCATAGCCTCATTTAGGGCTCCTGGAGAGTTAATGTACAGTAACAGTGATAAACCATGTTTAAGCAAGTATTTTTAAAAAATTTGCAACAGAGCTTGGTATGATTGGATTAATATGGGATACTCCCTCTGTAGAGAAAGATAATATCATATATAGTGTCTGTATTTTTCATTAATAGTGTCCTTCATTCAGTCAGAAATCTACTGGAAAAATAAGAAAACATAGCCAAGAGGAAAAATCAGATAATAGACATAGGGATGATCAGGTTATTACTGTCCTCAGATATAGACTCTAAGTTAACTGTGTTTAACATGTCTAAGAAAATAGACAGCAAGAATAATTTTGGCAGAGGACAGTAAATTATGAAAACAGTCAATGGGAAATTTTGTTTCTGACCAATCCAATAATTGAAATTAGGAAATCAATATATGTTATTAACTAAATTGGACAGACAAGAAGAGAAGATTTATGGACTAAGAGATAAATCATTAGAAAATATTCAGGCTGACTTGCCTAAATTAAAGCAGGGAAAATTCAGAAGGGAAGAGATGAGAAGGAAATCAGGGCCAAAACAATATCAAAGAGTTAATGGCTGAGAACTTCCTTTTTATTGACAAAAGCACATTGCTTTGTATATTCAGAAAGCATTATGGAAACTTAGCAGGATAAATACATGGAAAAGCACATCAATACATATGTGGAAGACTGCTAAAAAAACAAATAAAAAGGAAAAATATCACAAGCAGTCACACAAAAACAACAGCTTTCAAAGGAGCAACAATAACATGGACAACAGATTTCTCAACAGAAATAGTTGGACCCAAAGGAGGAATAAAATTAGATGTTTCCGGTAAATACTTTATAAAGCTACAGTAACTAACAATATGTAAAGATGCAGTAGGTAAGTATACCAAGGAAATAGACTAGTTATAAAAGAAAGACCCATACACATATAATTGCTTGATTTATGACAAAGGTATCATTCCTGTGCACTTGGGGAGAATAATCTTTCCAAAAAATCACTGAGTCAATTAGATATAGTCTGTATGGGAATTTAAAAGAATAAAAAAAATCCAGAATAATTTCACATCAAAATGTGAAGCATGAAGCTAATAAAGCTTGTAGAGTAAACTATGAGAGAATATCTTCATGAATTGGGATAGTAAAAAATTTCTTTCAAAGATGCAGAAAATATAGAAAGTTTGGCAAAATGTACTATATTAACTTTGGGTTTATCAAATGACACTGCTATGAGTGAAAAGCAAGTCTCTGAGTTAGAGAAGATAATTGCAATATATGGGCCCCCCAAAAAGGAGCTTACATTCATAATTTAAGTCTAGAGAAACAATAGACAAAAAAATTAATAAATACTTCATGAACACACATGTACACATGCACACATACACAAAGGATATCTGTGTCTTTATTTCTATCTCATTTTATGTCTTTGTTAGAGAATTATGATGAAATACCATTATCCACACAAAAAGTAGCTGCTGTGTTCTGAATGTTGTCCCTCCCTCTACCTACCCCAAATTCATATGATGAAATCCTAACCCTCAAACGTGATCTTAGTAGGTAGGGACTTTGGGAGGTGATTTGATCAAGGAAGTGGATCTCTCATTAAATGGGATTCATATACTTACAAAAGATATCCAATGGAGCTCCCTAGCCAGTTCTTTTAGGTAGAGACACCCTGAGAAGATTACTGTCTATTAACCAGGAAAAGGACCCTCACCATATCATCCTGGTGCCTGATTTCAGACTGCCCAATCTCTAGAATTGTGAGCAGTAACTTTGTGTTGTTTTTAGGTTACCTAGTCTGTGGTATTTTGTTATGGTAGCCGAAAGGGAGTAAGACAGTGGCTAAAATGAAAACAAGCAAACAAACAAAATTATTGCCTAGGATATAGAGAAACTGATTCTCTTATACAATGTTTTAGGAAAGTTAAATTAGTATAATTACATTAGAAAATAGTTGCCACTATCAACCAAAGGTAAATGAGCTGATATCCTATACTTAGCAATTCAACTTACAGCATATACCTAACAGAAATGCATATATAGCATTATTGGTAGTAGCATTATTTATCATAGTCCTAAGTTAATATAACCAAATATCTATCAGTGTTAGGATAGCATGAAAGATTCATTCAGTGAATTATCTTACAGCACTGAGAATGAACATTGCATTCTGTACATCACAGCACAGATAGATCTCCCAGACATGATTATAAGTGTAAGAAGCCAGATATGTAAATTTCCTGTATCCTATTTATATCATTTCAAAAAATTAATCTGTACAAGAAACCTATGGTTACTGAGCTCAGGATAATAGTTATTTTTGATGAAGGGCAGTGAGTAGTAACAGGTATAAAGGAGCTTCTGGTAATATTCTATCTTACCAAGTGCCAGTTTCATCACTGTTAATTTCATTCATTAGTGCACTTACTATTTTTGCATAAATTTTACACATTAAGTACATCGCTATAAAATTTTCCTTTTTTATAATTAAAAAATTTAACTAAAAATAGAAATGCCATCCTGTGCCATAAGAAACTGATACTCAGCTTAGAGAGGTATTGTTTTTAAGTTTATTTATTTATTTTGAGAGAGTGAGAGCAAGTGTAGTGGATGGGCAGAGAGAGAGAGAGAGAGAGAGCGAGAGAGAGAGCGCTCCAAGCAGTCTCTGCCCTCTCAGTGCAGAGCCCCTATGTGGAGCTCGATCTCATGAAATGTGAGATCATGACCTGAGCCAAAATCAAGAGTTGGATACCTAACCAACTGAGCTACGCAGGTGCCCCAAAAGGTATTCTTTAATTATATATTAATGAGCATTGTTGACAACAGACCATAACAACAAGCTGGAAAGCAAAGTCTATTTCAATGATTACCCTAAAGTAAATTTATTAGAGTTAATATTGGAAGAATAAAATTATTCTTTATTTTCTTAAAATTAAAAAAATTGTGAACTGCTGTTACTTTTAATGCAATGGCTAGGAAAGTTCCTACACATGCACTATAAGCGAAAATATAAATTAAAATAAGAAGCTTAATTCTCCTTGCTGAAAATAAGGGAAGAGGTGTTTCCCTTTTCTTTCTCCCTTTTCTTAGAGTACGTAGTTAACATAACTTGTAATTGTAACTTCTTTTCCTGTGTCTTGGAAATGTGTGTAAATTCTTTTAAAAGCTAAGTAAGACTTATTCTGTCTGTGTTGCAACTTAGGAATGCCTTTCTCAAGAGCCTGGGAACCAGCTCATTGAAATGTAATCATTAAGAAAGATAGCACCTCTATTACCATTTTCCGTGGGAGGATAGAAGCCTAACTTCAGCAAGCCACCTGGCTCTAAAACTGCCTCCTGTCATAAATATGTGAGATGTTTATTTTTACTTAAAAAAATTTTTTTTAAATATTTATTTTTGAGAGAGAGAGGGAGGGTGGCAGACTGCAAGCAGCAGGGGATGAGGGGAGGGGCAGAGAGAGCGGGAGAGATGGGATCAGAAGCAGGCTCCAGGCTTAGCTGTCAGCACTGAGCCCCAGGGCTGGAACCCATGAACCTTAAGATCATGACCTGAGCCGAAGTCAGACGCTCAACCCACTGAGCCACTCAGATATCCGGTTTTACTTTTTTAAGGTAAAGTGAATTAACAAACATAGATGACCACCCCAGCGAATTTAGGATTAGCTCTGTGTGACAGTGTTGTCAAGTTCTCTTACTTAAAGGCTAATTTTGTTTATCTTGAGAACAAGTATGTAATGAGTGGTATCTGCTTACATGTATATTAGTGTAGGATTTGTTTCTGTCTTGGTGATCTTTTAGCAGATTGCCTGTGATGCATGTCACATTCTGGTTTAATTCTAATTCAGTAACAAAATTGGATTCTTTCTCTCATGCCTTTGTGAAGAAGTTTTCTGAGTTGGTAGAATATTTTGTCTTTAATTATATTTTTGCAACAATACACATATATGATATAACTATATTGGGATGTAAATATACATCCATATATATTAGAAAAAAACACATCTAAAAGAGCTGTTATACTTCAGCCTTTTTTAGCAGCCTGTATATCATATCCATTGTAATACCTTTTTTCTACTTTATTCATTAAATATTGTTTTAAATTTTTATTTTTATGAAATACCTAATTTAAATAAGTAATGAAACAACTTTGAGTGCAAAAGGGTTCTCTATGAGAAAAATGTCCATACCGAAATTTTGTTAATTACAGAATATATGGCTTCAGAGTCATCATTAATGAAGGATTCATTATATAGGGAACAGAAATTTGTCACATACAAATGAGAGAAAAGAGGTAGAGCATATTTTAATGAATTTTAGAATAATAAAAATGATTAATTCAAGAAAATTGAAGTTAACTTTGACACCTGAGAGGGCAAAATGAGCCAAGTTGATTTTAAGGGATACTAATGGTATGTGTTTTACTATGAAATCTGTTCATGGCAAGTGACTTGGGGACGCAAACATTCCTGGGTAACTTTTCAACATATTCATCTCTGATTACTAAACAAGTGGAGAATGACTATGATTAATCATAATAAGTCCACTAAACCTTCTGTCAGTGTGGTACATATCATCAATACAGTTTTTGGTCAAAGCACATTGTAGAGAAGATAGATAGCTAAACTATTTGGTAAATAGTATTAATGACCACAGTAGTATTACTAAATTTCACCCTCCTAAAGAAGAAAATACACCTGAGCCAACGGTAGTTGAACCCCTGATGGTTGGACCTTGAGAGTACAGGAGGATATTGAATGAAGCAGTTTGAAAAGCAGTCTTATTTTCACATATTAAAGCATACCACTAAATCTCATGTTAAATTTGAAACTGTCGTTAGATTCAAAATGTTAGCCTCCCTCTTTCTCCACAGCCCCACCTCCACGAACCCCAGCCAGTGCTCTCATACCTCACTGCTGTCTCTCTGAGAGCAGTAGGAAAGTGAACACATGACCTATTTCACTCAACTCTTACAAGCTCCAGGACTTAACCCTTATCTATTGACTTTAGCTCCTCCAAGATTGAGCAATTTGGAGAGATTTCAGAATCAAACTAAGGAACCATTAATTTAGCCTTTTTAAATTTGTATTTCTCTCTTGGATAACTCAGATATATATATATATATATATATATATATATATATATATATCTGTATGTATATGTATGTAAATGTATGTATATGTATATAGGTATATATGTATATGTATATAAAATGCTGGCTCTTTTAAGGACCATATAGGTCCTTGTTTCAAAGACAATTAATGGAGATTACTCTGGACTTTTTAACCACTTTCTAACATAGCCATTGTATTCTCCAACCGACTTTTGTCATATTCCTTTAGTTTTGATACAGTGGTGATCTCCCTCCTCCTGGTAATACCGCCTTATCCAGAGATAGTTTTCTTGAGCAACCCAAATTCAGTTGCCTTTCATGAAGTGGGAGTATGGAAACTGAACCCCTTGCCCACTACCTCAGAAAGCAAATGGTCTTCTTTCTAATTTCCCTGCTGCTTAGGGATATTCAAGTCAGCCTCAGCCTTCAGACTTTATCATCCAGGTGCCAATCTCTATGATTTCCCCCTCAAGTGTCAGAGAGTTCTGGTTGATTATCCCCAAAATATCTCTGAATTCTCTATTCCAATAGCTGCATGGCCTAAACATCTCTGTCATTCATTAAGCATTCAGGTAGACAGCAAGATATTTATTTCTTCTCTTATAAACCATCAAAATCTCTATTACTGCTTCTTTTGACTACCCTTTCACTTGGCTTGAATTATAGGAGATACAGTCTTCTTCTGTCCTTCATAATTAAGAAAGAGTAAAAAGAACTTTAGAGTGGTTATGGGTTTTGAAATTCTTTTTAAAGCGACTCCTCCTCTATTGAATCACCAGTCTTGTCTCATATAGGCTATTGAGGTTGATGATCACTGGACCATTAAGCTACCTCTTAGTAAGTCCTTTGAGTTTCAGACCAAGTTTCTTTTTAGAAAGTGGGGACATATATCATTAATTATCTCGGAATTTGAACTTTTAATTGAAATTCTTAGACAACAGGAAAAGTCTAATTTTACATCCCATTCCATTTGAAAGAAACATAGCAAAGTCAAGACGTGTCAATTACACTCAACATGTCCGTCTCCAGGGAGAAGACTAGGCCATGAAAATGCCCTATCTTGCACCAGGGCATAGGATATAGGAGAAGGTGGACCATGATGCTCCTGTGTCACTTTGTGTGTGTGTGTGTGTGTGTGTGTGTGTGTGTGTGTGTGTGTGTGTATGTGAATGTTAGATAATCAGGCATCAAAACTCAATTCATTAATACATATAAATTATTTGCAACTCAAACAATATTGATTCAGTTTTCAGGAGGTTCTCTACTTTTGGACAATACTAGAAGTAAAATGAAATTTTTTCTAACTCCCTACTTCACATTAAGCTGTTGAGTTCAAGAAGAATGAGATAATTCTCATAAAACAAATACTAATTTTCTTTGCCACTTAAAGTAGTAATGATAAAGAATGTAATAACATGGCTGTGGCCTGCCATCATAAAATGATTATAATTTTCAATTTTTTATGTGTCTTCTCATAGGATTGTCAGATCTCAGAAGATGGGCATTAGAGATATTATAAATCCAAATGGAAATTGTTTTCAGTTTTATTTAGAAGATAATCATGAGATTGCAAATTCTGACCCCACTCTTAACCAGTGGCAACTCAGCTCTTTTGACCTCAGTTTCGTGGTCTACCTATATTTCCTCTGTTGTGCTGTTTCAATTGAGAATTCAGACTGCATATACGTCCATAATTTGAAAACCAATGAATGCTATAGCAGTGAGAGATTTGAATATGTGAGACAGAATTTATTTTATCATACTATGTTTCACAAGTAGTTTTTACTTTCTCATGGGGTTATCATATACTTTATATATTTTTATAACCATAGTGTACTTTTTATGACTCACTAAAGTTTCCAAATGTTTTATATATAGTAGACAAAAAAATGAGAATTTAGTCCAGTCTTATTATTAAAGTATTTCTCTTTTCCTTGTTATATTAAAAAATGTCTTTACATATGTATATACATATATATATCATTCATGTATATATATCATTCACATATACATGATTTTTCTATGTTAATAGAATCTCATATAACCAAATTGTTGATATGTATGAAATTTAGTAATAGTAAATTGGATATTGTAGCTTTAACTTTCTCTTAGGGATTTCTTACTTTTTCTACATTTTCATTTTTTAAATAGCATGCATTTAAGTGCCTATTAGCATTTCTATTCTCCCCACTTGTTTTAGTACATTCATATTACACCTACTTTGTTAAATTTCATTTCACACTAAGCTTGAGTTTTCCATACAGGAATTTAGCTCACAACTATTATATTTCAATTTGGTTATAGTAAACCCTAAATGTTAAAAGAATAGCTGAGTCTTTATTTTATGGTTCCATGCTCCCAATTTGTGCTCTTAGAACTTCTTAGCTGGTTAGATTTCACAGGTCGTTAACGGCATCATGAGAGCCCCTGCCACTGGCTATATCAGAGAGACATTTAATTAATTAGTCAGAGATACTGAGGCTTTACAGGTTTTTAGTGTACACGTCTTTGACTGCTTGCAATAATTTTTTATAGAAGGAATGTCTTCTGTAGATGAATAGAACAAATATGGACACAGAATTCATTGTTCAAATAGAGAAAATGCCATGGAAATTAATTGATTATTTTCGTAGAAATCCAGTATCATATGTCACATTGAGTTTTCTTGATCATTGTGAATTTTATATTTGCTGGTTGGAAGATTATCAGTTTTAGCATTCCATTCTCTGCACCTTTTGAAATAATCTTACCATTTCCATGTGTACTAGATTCAGTTCAGAGTGTGTTCTCAATCCACACTTTTCAGACTTTTAACAAAACTCTCTGCTCTATGAACAGGTTTGTACTCTGGCAGTTAGTTTTTACTATGAGACTTGCCCCCGTCACAGTTGATTTATCCAGATGCCTAGTTGAAGTCAGACAAATCCTAAACTCTTTTCTTGAATTTGGAATTAGGACAGAGCAATTTCAGTTAGTCTTTGTAATGCACTTAAACTGGTAAGCATGACAAAATTTGGCTGAGATGACTTATTTGGCTGTGAGCTTGCTAAGCCGATCTATGTACCTAGGGTAAAGAATGAAGCACATATGTGGAGAAGTACAGACCAAAGAGACCATGTAGCTCAGAATTAAGAGGGCAATATCATTTTCTCATTTAAGAGCTCCATGTTCCTGTCACTAGTGAGATAAAACTCTGCTTCCTGCTATTGGATTTCTTGTGGATAAGTTAAGATACTGACAATAGATTTTCTCCTCTTCATCCATGCTTTCTTTAAGCTAATTAGAATAAGCTTCTAATGTTTTCATTCAGAAGAGCTTTGACTACACCCTCATAGCTCATCAAGGAGTAGTCAGTTTATTAATCAGGGTCAATATCAGAGAGAACAGAATACTTACAATAACAAGGTCAGGGTTCAGTTAGAAATACAGGATATTTGAGCTGAAATGGACTCAGGTCATCTAATGAAGTTAAAATTTTTCATTTCCTCACACACAAGCAAGAAACTAAACCACAGAGGTACTAATTCATTTTTTTCTTCCTTTGTGCAATTATTTTTTTCTTTTACGTTGGCTATAGGTTAATATTTAATAATTTTCATAGAATAAGATAAAATATTTACTTTCTTTGAGAACTAATAGAAATTTTCTTTTTCATATTGGCTGCATAGTTGATTTACAGTTTTTTATTCATGTTATTTACCTCTTTTGAATAACCTCGGCCTTGTTTATAAATAGTATTAATACCATTTCATAAATTGGAGGTGGGGCTGTGGTGAAGACAATAAGAATTGCTTGTCAAGGGGTAACATATAGTATGATTACATAGATCGCGGGCAAGTAGAAATAACAATTTTTGAGTCCTTGTAGCAATTCAAGAAAGGAAAGCAAAGGACAGTAAGAGCTTAGTCTGAACCCCAGTTAGGTCAAAATTGACTGAAATAAATGTGAATATACTACATGTACTAGGAAGACAATAAATACCAGTCTAGCAAAATATGTAGAGTTTTGAATATATATTTATACATAAATATATTCATATATTTATATAAAATTCTATATAAAATATTTTATGTATATAATTCAATTTTCCCATATGCTACCTTGAATCTCTGAATCCTGGCACCCTTTGCATTCAACAGAGTTCATGGAAGAGTTACTGTTTTTCTTAAATGAGAATAATGAAATACAATGAAGGCACCACATGAAATAAAAAGGAAAACAAAATTTGAAAGAAGGAAAAAAAAAGAGTTGCTACTGATAATTTTTTTGTCCTCCATAAGGGAAAAGGAGGAGAAATAAAAGAGAACAAGATGATCTACATCTGATGTTTCTCATACACCATTTCAAATATTTAGGTTGTTACCCCATATCCCAGACGGTTCTCTGTTCACTATGACTGGATTCACACAGGTGCAATCTGATAGTCATAGTTCTTGTTTACTGCCTTTTTGCCTTTTGAGATCTTAGCATGGAGTGTCTGAGGAACCATTTCATCCTCAAGCATGAGCAGCCCAGTTAGGGAATTAATGCTACCTGTGAAAAGACTGCTCTTTAAAAAATTTTTTTAAATGTTTATTTATATTTGAGAGAGGGAGAGAGAGACAGTGTGTGAGTCAGGGAGGCTCAGAGAGAGATGGAGACAGAATCCAAAGGCTCCAGGCTCTGAGCTTTTAGCACAGAGCCAGACGGCGGAGTTTAAATTCAGGAGCCATGAGATCATGACCTGAGCCAAAGTCCGACGCTTAACCGACTAAGCCACCCAGGCGCCCTGAAAAGACTACTTTTGACAAAAGCAGGATAGGAGTAAAAGAATGAACATTTCTTTTTGTTCCCCTGGTAGATAGTTCTGATAACCGTTGCATAAGTTGGTTAAACAAGATCCCTGGGGATTGCACCCCAGTAACAGATAGTAATGGCCAATTTAACAATAATACTCTTTTATTGGCTTTCCCTTCTTCTCTGTGTTACTGCCTTTATGCCTCACTTGAGCATATGGGATAACTTCCAATTCCAAATAAAGTATTTTCAATAAGTGGCAGTTTCAGGCTCAACTTTTAGGGAAACCCAGACTGAGAAAGTCAATACCTAGAAGTAGGCCTAGAAAGCAGATAGTCACAGTGAAATTGTGGGGCTGGATCATTTGTCCATTGGATGAAAATCCTGACCTCATTGCTACCTATAATAAAGACAATCTTTAGTAAATAGTACCATCACAATTACAAAGAATCTCATCTTGTGGGTTGAGACAATACATAGATAGAAAATGAAGTGCAGGTTGTGAGGTTGTTATAGCACTTGAGCAGTGTGAAGAAATACTAATTATAAGAATTGTTTAATTAGAAGACTTTTGTTAACTGCTTACTAAGTTTTGGAAAAGAAAATGGTAAGTTCTGACCAACCAACTCAAGACATGCTGTGAAACACACAGGGCCTCCATGGAGGCATTTAAGCAGACCAGCAGGGAAAATAGGGTCAGAATCTAATTGTAAAAGCAGGAAGACGTGAAAAGTGCTGGAATTACAGCTTTGGTAGGTCACTTATATTAGACTTAGGATTCTGATATTTAAAAAATGGCACACGAAGGACAGGGATGAGGCAAAGAACTTTGTGGATGTCTACATTTTCACCATCTACCACTAAGAAAGAGAGCATATTGTGGGATGTTTAAAGCTGGGAGGGAGCATATCACACCCTTAGAATACTACTCTGATCCACTATTAGAGGACTCTGTAGGCTGCATGTACTGATTGGACCTAAGATTATAAGAGAATTTGAAACAAATGCAGGTTTATGGTACATGCATTTTGACAACTCAGCCATACGATCCAGCAAATCTGATGAGGCTAAAGTGTAAGTGGCAAATAAGAATGTGGTATGGGGTCTCTGATAACCCACTAGGAAATTCTCAGCACAATTTCCTAAGGTTTTGCAATAGGATCATCATGCTGCCAAAATTTTTTTTATTTGAAAAAACATATTGTTGATTGCCTCAACAAAGAATACCTAACTGTTCATCATGAGCTTGTATTATGGAATCTGTTGAGTCATAAGATCAGGCAGGCACAATAACCATTCCACAGTAGAAATGTATATTAAGGTGCAGGCAAGAACAGAATCAGAAGACACATGTAAACTACATGAAATTATGGGACTTTCATGACATCTTCTTCTATGGTACCTCTCTTTCTCATGATTATCAGATCTACTTGTAATGTAAGATGTCTTTCCCAATAATACCATAAAATGCCCTAAGTACCATCTCAGACACATTTATTTTGCTCTAAAAATTTCACTTCTGAGTTCTAGACTAAGGAAAAAATTTCAAATGGGAAAATTTGTCTCAATGTTTTTTGAAATCTGGAACATTTAAATGTTCACACACAGGTGATAAGGTGAGATAACTAATTTAAAATTTCATGATTAAAATGTATTTAAGAATATTTGTAATCAAAGAATTATAAGCTTAAAAGTGAATTAAAAATAAGCTATGCTAAGAAAAGTTAGAAACTGATGTTCTGAAATATTAATTTTGTGTGAGGGTGATATGACTGAGTTGTTTTTCATATTTCTGTTTTTTGTTATGCAAACTGTATAGATATCATGTTTATGATAAAAATTAACTACTCAAAAATACAGTTAAATAATTTGTCACTGGAAAAAGAGAAATAAGCATAATCAGTACATACTTTTTTATTCTTTTTGTTTTGGGTTTTGTAATTTGCTTGTTTTTTCTTAAATATTTAGAATATGATGACCATTATCTTGTCAAGTATTTCACATAGAGAAGATTTAAGGAAACAAAAAGGAAAAGGCTACCAAAGGAACTTGGTAAAGGAGACTCTAGAATGGAGATAAATAATCTATTTCATTAGGCTAAGAATGAAAATATTTTTCCAGAGGAACATCAAAGAACATCTGTAGTTATATAACCTGCGGTTAATAGTGTTGACTTTATAATTAGTTGGAATTATTAATAACTACGGTTGTTCTGAGAGTAGATATAAAGAGAGGTTTCTTGACCTCACGAGGGAATGTAAAGGAACAGCATTTAGACTTCTGCCACAGTTCATGCAGGCAAGTTTGTAAACTGCTAAAGAGGGGGAAAAAGAAGGCTATTGAGTATTTTATGAAGACTTTAAAGAAGTAAGGAAACATCTTAACTAAAAATTACTAGTTTTTCAAGGCCTACCTCACTGTTAGTGGAAACAGATCTGTGATGTTAATTAAACTGTAGTCCATGAGAGGCCAGCCTTTCTTTTCTGGCCTAACTATGAAAGCTGTTTAATTTATCCCGTTGAGAATCTGTTTTTATAAAGAATTCTGCTGAGTTGCCATCTGAGTTTAGAAGAGAATCCCTGAACTGCCTGGATTCCAATTGATCTGGTTTTTTGATAATCTTTTTTTTTTTGGGGGGGGATTTTATTTTATTTTTTATTTTTTATTTTATTTATTTATTTATTTATTTATTTTTTAAACTTTATAGTTTATTGTCAGGTTGGTTTCCATATAACACCCAGTGCTCTTCCCCACAAGTGATCTCCACCAAGACCATCACCCCCCTTTACCTTTTCCCCTTCCCCTTCCTCCCTCAGTTTGTTTTCAGGATTCAAGAGTCTCTCATGTTTTGTCTCCCTCCCTCTCCCTAACTCTTTTTCCTCCTTCCCCTCCCCATGGTCCTCTGTTGGGTTTCTCCTGTTAGACCTATGAGTACAAACATATGGTATCTGTCCTTCTCCGCCTGACTTATTTCGCTGAGCATGACACCCTCGAGGTCCATCCACTTTGCTACGAATGGCCAGATTTCATTCTTTCTCATTGCCATGTAGTATTCCATTGTATAGATGAACCACATCTTCCTAATCCAATTGGTCTGGTTTTTTGATAATCTTAAGAGGCAAAAGCAGGAGGTCATCAGTAATTGAAGATGTGAAAAAAATTATAACATTAATATGAGCACATAACAAGAGATTTAAGATATGAGAAGCAAGTTCATAAGTCAAGAGAATCAATAACTAAAGCATCATCAAAGATAGAAAGACTAGGATCTGGGGAATCATAAATGACATAAGGAGATAATACAGCAAATTGGTTAAGAGTACGGGTTTGTTTGAAATGCCCAGGGTTCAATCCTAACACATCCTGTATGTACACAGGAAAGCTTCTTAAACATTTTGAGTCCTGGTCTCCTAATTTACAAAATTATGGTTAAAAGTTGTACTTAGCTCAAGAAACTATTTTAAAGATTAAAAATAAAAAAAAAACAACTGTGCCAATGCCTGACATAGTTAATGGTCAATAAACAATTGCTGCTTTTTTTTTT
>CM053572.1:58790369-58851876 GCA_028646485.1 Cryptoprocta ferox
TTCCAAAAGAAGGAAGTGGAGAAAGGACTGGAAGAAAATCCCATCCTGCTAAAGGCAGAGGAAATCTTTTTTTTTTTTTAATTTTTAATGTTTATTTATTTTTAAGAGACAGAGACGTAGAGAAAGAGAGGGAGACACAGAATCTGAAGCAGGCTCCAGGCTCGGAACTGTCAGCACAGAGCCCGATGCAGAGCTCGAACCCATGAACCGTGAGATCATGACCTGAGCCAAAGTCAGAAGCTTAACCGACTGAGCCACCCAGACCTTTAAAAGTTACCTTCAGGGGCGCCTGGGTGGCTCAGTCAGTTAAGCCTCCGGCTTCAGCTCAGGTCATGATCTCACGGTTGGTGGATTCAAGCCCCACGTCGGGCTCTGTGCGGACAGCTAGCTCACAGCCTGAGCCTGCTTCAGATTCTGTGTCTCCCTCTCTCTGACCCTCCCCTGCTTGCGCCGTCTCTCTCTCTCAAATAAATATATAAAAAACATTTAAAAAAATTTAAAAGATCTTCAGAAGAGACCTTTGGGATAGTTTACTTAATTACAGTAAATTTATTATGCTTTATGAAAGAACAGATGGACTGAAGAAGTTGCAAGTAGGCCACGATAGCCTGTTTTTGTCCCGAGTTCTAGAAGCAGTTTTTGAAGGAAACATTTTTTTTTTTAATTACTAATACAGAGGAGCAGTGCAGTTGAGCCATTGCAAAAGTGGCTATGTTTTTGTACAGGTGGGTGACCTGGTTGAGAATCACTGGTTGAATCTGCAGGGTAGCTCTCCTGGGAGTACTTGCCTAGATGAGGAATTCAAATAAAGACGCAAAGATTAGATTGTGCTGTGCAAATGCTTAGTTTCCAGCTAAATGTTTCCATTAGGCTTGGTGGCAGACTGAGCAATATGACTTCCTAAAGGATCATAGCCCCATCACAATGAACCATTTAAACAAAGAAGCTTTGTTTTCTTTATACACATAGAAACAATTGACTATTTTTGTTATAATTGTGCTTAGTTTCTCATCAGGTGAATATAATGAGGGCTTCTGAAACACCTATTATCTAATATTATCTTCAAGTAGATAATATTGAGAAAAAGTAAATATGCTCCCCTCCCCCTTTTGCTGATCCTCATGTAAGTCAGGTGGAGTGAAGGAAGGTTGAGGGGGTAGTTAAGTCTCTAATATCAGTAATAAACCTTTTAGGCCAGTCCATATAGAAAATTTCACATTCTCCTTTTTTTTTAAACTTTTTTTGTTTCATTTACTTTTGTGAGAGAGAGAAAGAGAGAGAGAGAGAGCGAGCGAGCAGGGGAGGGTCAGAGATAGAGGGAGACACAGAATCTGAAGGCGGGCTCCAGGCTCTGAGCTAGCTGTGAGCACAGGGCCTGATGCGGGGCTTGAACCCATGAACCATGAGATCATGACCTGAGCCGAAGTCGGACGCTTAACCGACTGAGCCACCCAGGGGCCCCTCACATTCTCCTTTAACAACTAAATGACACAGATCTTGGGGATAAAACAGAAGCTTAAGAGAGAAAGAGTCTAGATGTTGATTAATAAGGAAGCTGTCTGAAATGGGTAACAGATTTCATTTGGAAGTGAGTTTTATCTTTATCTTTTAAAACTAATTGCAGAATTTCTTGCTAGAAATATAGAGGTGCTAGTTACAGTGAATTTACATCCTATTTCTTAATCAATAAAATTTAAACAAAAGGAGTAGATAAAATAGGCTGGCTTTTTCTGCTAGATTGCAAATAGAGTTAGGAATGAAAGGAAAAGAAACAGGTGAAAGTACAAGCCACAGAAATAAATTGTGTCGTATCTAATTAGTGCAAGTAACTAATTGAAAATTGAACCCGTGCTAGAATAAATCCAGCACCTTTCCTTGTATATCATTAAAACAGTATAATCAAAATAGCTTTGGGGAGGATTAATAATTAGAACATTTAATGGTACAGTTTTAAAAATATCAGCATTTGAAAAATCATTTCATAATAATCAACAAGGATTGAAAGATGTTTATTTTTTTTAATGTTTTTTTTTATTTTTGAGAAAGAGTGAGAGACAGAGTGTGAGTTGGGGAGGGGGCAGAGAGAGAAGGAGATATAGAATCCGAAGCAGGCTCCAGGCTCCAGGCTGCAAGCTATCAGCACAGACCCCAATGTGGGGCTAGAACTCACAAACCTTGAGATCATGACCTGAACCGAAGTTGAACGCTTAACTGACTGAGCCACCCTGGTGCCCCGATGTTTATTTCTAATTATTAACACTTCATTACTCCAGAGAATAATGGTAAATAAAGTTAATTCCCATGTTAATAGACATGACTTCTGTAGATAAGAATTCTGAGGGGTGTCTGAGTGGCTCGGTCTTTTGAGTGTTGGACTCTTGATTTCAGCCCAGATCATGATCCCAGGGTCCAGATCATGATCCCAGGGTCGTGAAATGGAGCCCCACCTCAGGCTCTGCACTGAACCTGGAGTCTGCTTAAGATTCTTTCTCTCTCTTTCTCTGACACTCTCCCCCACTTGTGCGCTCTCTCTCTGTAAAATAATAAAAAACATTTTTTTGATTGAAACTAAAGTTCAAAAAGTATATTTAATATTAAACTTCATGGAATGCTATAGAAGCATCATCATTATAAATTCCTTTCTACAATTGGGTTATTGCTTTTAAAATATTCAAGGCAAAACCACACTATTGTGGCTGTCTCGTTAGAAATCAAGGCATACAAAACTAAAAAAAAAAAAAAAAAAAAAGGATGTGAGGGCAATCTTGCAACATCTGTCACCCCATTGGATGATTTGGCTGATCTAGCTGGCTAGGCTGGTGTCCCCTTTCTCCCTCACCACTCCCTGTATGTCCTTCCTGAAGCTGCTGGCTGAGTTGAAGAGGACCATCTTTCCTGATAGACGGGGAATGTTCTTTGGTCTAGGGTATGCTATTAGCTGCCCTCCTCTGGTAGAACCTCCAAACAGGCTCTCAAGGTCCATTTGTAGTGGAAAACAGGATAGTCAAGCTTCAAGGACTCCGGACACATCCAAATGAGGTGCTGCATGTGGCAGTCTGCCATTTTTTTAAACTAAAAAAAAAAAAAAAAAAAGAAATAAGAGAAAAATAAGATTCTTCTGGACTGCAAGTCCTTGGATGAATCCAGTTTTCCAGCTTTCACTTGAAGTGAACAACATCAAAATGGGGCACTTGGGTGGCTCAGTTGGTTAAGCGTCCGACTTCAGCTCAGGGTTCGAGCCTCGCGTGAGGCTCTGTGCTAACAGCTTAGAGCCTGGAGCCTGCTTCAGATTCTGTCTCCCTCTGGCTCTGCCCCTCCCCCCCCCCCCCCCCCCCCCCCGCTCGCACTCTGTCTCTGTCTCTCTCTCTCTCAAAAATAAACATTAAAAAAAATTATAAAAAATAAACTTTAAAAAAAAAACACCGAAATAACATATCACAGTGCGGACTGTGAGGTGTATGTTCTCTTTCTTTTATCCCTTTGAAACAGAAATTGTAGAATAGTTATATTTGGAATGGAAATTACAGAAATCAACAAACATAGAAATTATATGTTTGTAAATATTATGGTATATTTCAGTATTTTGAATAGTCAAAAAAGTGGTATCTTTTAAAATTATTTCTACTGTTGTTTATTTTTCATAGTACAATATAGTTTTATTTGCTAAATATTTTCCCAACCTTGCTTTTAGGGACAGCTTGTGTATAACATACAATCTTAATTTAAGTATCATATAAAACCTTTGGTTTTTATTATTATTATTATAACAAAACTTATTTGAAAAGTAAGCTAAGAACAGATATTTGCTCTTATTTCTTTATTGTGATTGTTTTGGAAGAATTTTTTGTTAGGTGAGATTTGCAATATCCATGAGCATGAAATGTTTTTACTCCTTCCTCGTCTGTTCTCAGAGAAAATAAGAAGCTCTTTTACTTGCACAAAAGCAAGAAAACAAAGATTAAACAAGAAAATAATTAGAAATTTGAAATTAACAGAAAAACTAAAAAATACTTATATTGGAGTAATCAACGTGGATATAATAAAAGTTAATTTCTTGGATAAAACTCTTGTTTAGTGAAATCTACATAGGATGTTTAGGATGGATGAAACCTATTTCATGAGTCTAACTCCACCCATTTATTTTTCATAAACACAAGCCCAAATTTTAATATTTCCTAATTTTAAGAGCTTTCAGCATAACATAGTTTGACTTTACATGTGAGGTAATATATTTGAAATATATTATTGTTTCTGATAAGGATTTGTTATCCAAAATGTATAAATAACTCTCACAACTTAATAACAAAACACAACCTAATTTAAAAAATAGACAAATAACTACAATAGACTTTTTCCAAGTAAGATTTACAAATAGCCAACAAGTACATGAAAAGATAAAATGCAAATCAAAAGCTCAATGAGGTACCATATCATAGCCACTATGATGATTATAATCAACAGGCACATTGCTGATGGGAATACAAAATGGTGCAACCACAGCCACTGCAGAAAACAGTTTGATAGTTCTTTAAATAGTCAAACATAGAATTACCAATGACCTCCACAGTTCCACCATTACAACCACACATGCCTTCCCACACAAAAAATTCAAATAGATACACAAACAAGTACATGGACCTGCGTATTCATAGCACTACTATTCAAAATAGCCAAAAGGTAGAAACAGCCTAAAAAATCTATTATTGGGTGAATGGATAAACAAAATGTGGTATATACTTGCAGTTAAATATTATTCAGCCTTCAAAAGAACCAAAGTACTGATTTATGCTACCATGTGGATGAATCTCCAAAATATTATCCTAAGTGATAAAAGCCAGACACCAAAACCATATAGTGTATGATTAAATTTATATGAAATATCCAAAAAGATAAGTCAATAGAGATAAAATACACATTGATGGTTGCTGTGGGCAAGGGTGAGTAGGGAATGAGAGAAACCATGTAATGGTTATGGGGCTTCACTTTGGAATGGTGGATATTTTGGAACTGGATAGAGGTGTCATTATAAGAAACTGCAAATGTGCTAAATGCCACTGAATTGTTCCATATTAAATGGAATTAAATTAAATTAAATTAAATTAAATTAAATTAAATTTTATGTCATGTGAATTTTATTGCAGTAACATCAATAAGTAATATTTCCTCTAAATATCTCACCGTACTTCAAGAGTATACTAACCTGGTATACACAGTATAATTTGTTATACCCAAATATATACCTGTGTTTCATTCAGTTTATTGATTAAAGTCAATACAATGTCTAAGTATTGAATTTACCTGCCTGACTGAAGTGATGATTGATGTAAATACACAACAGTGTACTGAATCCATATTTACTAGAGATTATATACATAAGATGTGTGGAATCACTGCCTCTTTAAATGGTGTTAGAACAAACCTGCATCCTAGATTGTAATATCAGAGTTAAATACCTCAAATATCCACACTCTGAACTAAGGGGGTCAATCGGGTTATTAATTCTGTCTGTTCTTACAATGAATTATTTCTAAGACCTAATTATAATTCATCCAGGTATGAGACATAGAGAATTTGGAAAGGGATTGATGAAGAATGTTTCCTGTGCCTGTCCTCACTTTCCCCAAACCAAGTAGGTGATGTCTTAGCTTCAGAGATATGTTGTGATGTTACTTCTGAATAAAAACTGAGACAGGAGACTTCAACAGAATACTTTGAAATTCTATGATACATAAAAATAAATATTATGATCTAGCAGACTTTTTTATTTAAATTTTAACTTTCAAATATCAAAGAAACAGGAACAAATAATGGATGCCAATGCCTATTCCCAGAAATTTACCCATCTTCTTTTTCATCTGTGTACTTTGCTAGGATAACCTAATCCATATCTATTTACACTTTACGTGTAGGTGTATCTCACAACTTTTTTTGTAATTTTTATTTCCATGTTGATCTCAGTACCCATACATACAATTGTCATCTGTACATAATTAGATAGATGTAGCATAGATTCTTCTAACTTCGTATGTCTGAAAAATTAATTTACCAAATTTCAGTTCTGGTTGTATCTATCTATTATGACTGAATATTCCTGTCCCTGTCCCGCTAAATTCATATGTTGAGATCCTAACCTTAAAGTGATCATGTCAGAATGATGGAACCTTCAGGATGTGATTAGATCATTAAGGTAAGGCCCTCATGAATGGAATTAGTGTACCAAAAAAAAGCAAAAATGAACACAAACAAACAGAAACTCCCAATATTCTCTAGTCTCTTCTGCCACGTGAGAGGCACACAGTGAGTAGACAGCCATCTGTGAGCCAGAAAGCAGACTCTCATCAAAAACTCAGTCTATGGGCTCCTTGATCTTGGACTTCCAGCCTCTAAACCTATGAGAAATTAATCTTTATTGCTTAAGCCACCCAGTCTATGGTAGTTCTGTTACAGCAGCCTGAACAGACTAAAACACTATATGAAGATTTAGTGCCAAGTATTGTGTTAGGTGTTAGGGATAGATACAGCAGTAGACAAGACAGATATGACCCTGAATCATAGATATCATCACAATACAGACACTGTTTCATGGACATTTGGATGATTTTCAATTGATTATACCATCTTGAAGACTTTGCTTATTTAGTGACTTACACAGGGTAGATCCTTAATAAATATATCTAAATAAAATTTTGAATGTTTTAAAGAAATTAAGAATGACATAATTATTTCAGTGAAAATGATACTGATTGCTTAAACATTTTTAATTTGCCTACTTTAATTGCTTTTGTGAAGTTCTGGAGGTCCCCCAAAACGATCTCACTTCTCATACCAACTACAAGTTTGGGAATCCCCAAGACCACAGACAAGATTAATTATTCACTAGAAGTACTCATAGAACTCAGAAAAACCATTATACTCATGGTTATGACTGATTACAACAAAAGGATGTTAACATCAGAGAGGAAAGATGCACATAGGGCAGAATCCTAGAGACACCAGGACATTGGAGCTTCCAGTTGTCCTGTCCCAGTGGCACTGTGCAGACAACATCCATTTTTCCCAGCAATGGTGTGTAATAATACACAGAGTATTGACAATCAGAGAGATTCACCTGAGCCTTAGTGTCCAGAGTTTTATTGGAACTGGGTCACATAGATATGGCTAACTCCTTCTATTGCTGAACTCAGACTCCATTCCCTCCAGAGGTAAAGCTGATGCCATGTTGCCAAAGACTCCCTACCATAAATCACCTTGTTAGTATAGACTATCAGGAATAGCTCAAAGCCTCCAGGTAAACAAGGATTTTTTTATTAGGTAGGACATTCCAAGAGCTTAGAGGTTACCTCTCAGGAGCTGAAGCCAATGCCCAAACTTCTTGTGGCCAAGTTATATATTCTTAGAGTACTTGTGCAGAAAAAAAAAAAAATCAATGATACGATTCATTGTCTTACACTCCTCTGGTATCTGATTGTTTAGAAAAGTATTGCAGATTAAGCCATAGAATCATTTGTGCCACTAACGTTAAAGAATAATTAGAACAAAAATATATATGTTTGTGTTTATTTATATTTAATTAAATGTTATATATTTAGAATAAATTAAATTATATATAATTAAAACCTTCAACTTTCAATTTAGGAAATAGTCTAAATTGTTGATATATAGAAATTTGAATATTGGGGAACTTTTTTACCTCTCTAGATATTTTTTCTTAGTAAGTAGTAAATGAAAGCTAAAAAAAATCTACTTTCATGCTTGTCTGCCTTCCATAGAGCAGGACCTCTGATAATAGTAGCATTTTGCACACAGTAGTTCAACTTAGATTTTATTGGAGAAAGAATGTTAAGAACCTTGTCTAACTTGTGTGTATTGGTGTATTGGAAAATGAAGAAATGTAGTTATAACTTCACAATCCATTGCTCAATTGTTCTAGGACTATGGAATTGAAAAAACAAAATCGACTTCTAGAAATTTTTTCAAAAGTAAGGATGAGTAAAAGTAAACATGGAAACCTTTTTATCAAAACAGTCTAGTAAATCCTGATCCTGTGCTATTTGTAACAGATATCAATTGTCACATCTGCTACTACTCTCTTAACCTAGGTAAAAATAGTATTACCTTTCAAGCTCATGAGAAGTAAAAAAATAAAAGAAACTATACTCACGTAAATAAAACTTTGGTCTTTAAATTTTTCCAAATAGAAAAAATAATTAAAAATACATTTTATTGTCAAAGTCTCTTTTACAACATAGTTTAAATAGTCTTAAAAGTTTGGTGCTTTTTACTTGTAAAAGTTAACTCACTGGAGAGGAGTCAACATGGCAGAGAAGTAGGGGGACCCAAAGTTCCCTTGCCCCTCAAACACAGTAATACTGAGGTTAGAAGACTTGGAATTCCAGGAATCTGGGCTACAGAGTGGCAGATACATCTCTGAGGGCCCACAGGGACAACTTGGTGGGCCATAGATGTGTGTTTGTGAATTGGGAGAGATAAAACAGGCAGCATAGGCACAGGGGGAGGAATCCCCTTCTGTGGAGAGACAAAAGGAAGAGAAAGAGAGGCTGTGAAAGTGCAGGATTATATTTGGACAAGAGAAAAACCACAGCCTAGGTAAAAGAAAAAAACAGAGAAAGAACCAATTTCTAACATGATCCAGTTGCAGGGTTTTCTGTGGACTGGGGCCTGCTGCCCTGAACACATACCTGGAGGGGAAGGAAGCCATCACCAGGTGTGGTAGTGAGTTCAGAGGCTCAGTCAGAGAAAGTAGTCCCCTCCCTTGAGTGCTTTGGGAAGATGGTATATAGCCACTCCAAGGACAAAAGACCCTGCAGGCACCCACTGCCCAGAGGCCCTTAGTCAGCTGGGCAGACTGGCACTACTCCAGAACCAGGGTGCATGGAGATCCTTTAAAACATCAGGATCTCAGCTGAGCTCCTGGGAGGTGAGGGAGACTGTGGAGTGGGACAAACTGGCCTACTCGGGTCTTCACAGCACTGTGAGGATGATCTGTGCAGAGTGGTTTGGGTCACCTGGTCGGGGGAGGAGAGACTGGGGTGTGGCCATTTGTTTCCCCAACACCAGAAATGTGGGGCTTATATATATTTTTTTCCTTCCTTTTCTTCCTCTTATTCTTCCCTTCTCTATTCTGTTTTTGATTTGTTTAAGCAGACATTTTTAATCTATTCTTTTTATACCTCTTCTGTAACTCCATTTTCTTTATTTTCTTTTCTCTCTCTGGATTAAGCCATATAGTGTCTCTGATTCTCTGCCTGGTCATTTTTTTTCCTTTTCCCCACATGTGTCATTCCCCACATGTGTATGGAATAATGCTTCTTCCACCACCGCCCTCTTTTTAAATTTTTTCCAGGGCTAGTTCAACAAACAAATCAAGCACACCTTGTGGAAGGTCCAAACCACCACTACAAGTAGGGAGATAAAGCAACCAGAGTCACAACAACAGAAAGCACACAACATACTCCAAAACCACCTCCTGAAGGGCCAGACCCTGGAGAGTGTATGACCCCTTTTTAATATAGTAGTGCTCACAGATGCAGGACACATAACAAGCTATTAAAACACATAAAGGACAGAAAACTAGCCAAAATGACAAAACGGAAGAATTTTTCTCCAAAGAAATTCCAGGAGAAATGACAGCTAGAGAATTGCTCAAAACAGATATAAACAATATATCTGATCAAGAATTTAGAATAATAGTCATAAATTAATAGATGGTCTTGAAAAAAGCATAGAAGACAGCAGAGAACCTATTGCTGGAGAGATCAAGGAACAAAAAATAGTCATAACTAATTAAGAAATGCTATAAATGAGGTGCAAAATAAACCAGATGCTGTAATAGCAAGGATGGAGGAAGGAGAGGGGAGAATAAGTGAAATAGAAGACAAAATTATGGAAAATGGTGAAGCCAAGGAAAGGAGAGACAAAAAAAATACTAGACCACAAGGGAAGAATTAGAGACCTAAGTGATTCAATGAAACATAAAAATTTCCATATCAAAGGAATTGCAGAAGAAGAAAAGAGAAAGAGGCAGAAGGTTTACTTGAACAAATTATAGCTGAGAACTTCCCTAATCTGGGGAAGGATGCAGACATCCAAATTTAGGAGGCACGGAGAAGCCCGTTCAGAATCAGCAAGAATAAGTGTTCTCAATGGCATTTCATAGTGAAATTGGCAAAACACAAAGATAAAGAGAAAATTCTGAAAGCAGCTAGGGACAAATAGGCCTTAATCTACGAGTGTAGTCACATAAGGGTAGTAGCAAACCTGTCCACTGAAACGTGGTTGGCCAGAAGGGAGTGCAGGAAATATTCAATGTGCTAAATAGGAAAAATATACAGCCAAGAATTCTATTCTCCATCAAGCCTGTCATTCAGAATAGAAGGAGAGATAAAGGCTTTCCCAAACAAACAAAAACTGAAGGAGTTCATGACTGCTAAGTCAGCCCTACAAGAGATCCTAAGAGGGACTCTGCGAGTGGAATGATGCAAAGACTACAAAGGAGAAGAGACATCATCACAAGAATGAAACATACAGATAATACAATGACACTAAATTCATATCTTTCAATAATAACTCTGAAAATAAATGCACTAAATGCCACAATCAAAAGATACAGGGCATCATAAAAACAAAAAACAAAACAAAACAAAACAAAAACAAAACAAAAAAATAAGATCCATCTGTGGGCTGTCTACAAGAGACTCATTTTATACCAGATGACACCTTCAGATTGAAAGTGAGGGGATAGAGAAGCATCCATTATGCTACTGGAAGTCAAAAGAAAGCCAAAGTAGTCATACTTATATCAACAAACTAGATTTTAACTAAAAGCTGGAACAAGAGATAAAGAAGGGCATTATATTATAATTACAGGGTCTATCCATCAAGAAGAGCTCTCTTAATTATAAATGTTTATGCCCCCAACTTGAAAGAACTCAAATATATAAATCAATTAATCACAATCATATGCTATCTTATTGATAAGAATGTGGTAATTGCAGGGAACTTTAATACTCCACTTACAGCAATGGACAGATCATCTAGGCAGAAAATCAATAAAGAAACAATGGCCTTGAATGATACACTGGATCAAATGGACTTGACATATATACACAGACCTTTTCATCCAAAAATAAGATAATACATACATACACTATGAAACTTGAAATTAACCAGAAGAAAAAATTTGGAAATCCTCCAAAGGCATGGAGGTTAAAGAACATCCTATGAAAGAATGAGGGTCAACCAGGCAATTAAAGAAGAAGTTAAAAATATATGGAAGCAAATGAAAATGAAAACACAACAGTCCAAACCCTCTAGGATACAGAAAAGGCAGTTATAAGAGGAAAGTACATTGCAATCCAGGCCTATCTCAGGAAACTAGAAAAATCCCAAATACAAAACCTAACAGCACACCTAAAGGAACTAAAAACAGAATAGCAAAGAAACCTCAAAGCCAGCAGAAGAAAAGATAAAGATTAGAGGAGATATAAACAATATAGAAACCAAACCAAACCAAACCAAACCAAACAAACAAAAAGTAGAAAATATCAATGAATCTAAGAGCTGGTTTTTTGAAAAAAATAAACAAAATTGACCTCACCCACAGCAACTTCTTACTCAAAACATCGCCAAAGGCAAGGGAAATAAAAGCAAAACTGAACTACTGAGACCTCATCAAGTTAAAAAGTTTCTGCACTGCAAAGGAAACAATCAACAAAACTAAAAGGCAATGGATGGAATGGAAGAAGATATTTGCAAATGATATATTGGATAAAGGGTTAGAATCCAAAATCTATAAAGAATTTACCTTAACATGTGGAAAACAAATAATACAGTGAAAAAATGGGCAGAAGACATGAATAGACACTTTTATAAAGAAGACATCCAGATGGCCAACAGATACATGAAAAGATGCTCAACATCACCCATCATCATGGAAATACAAATCAAAACTACAGTGAGATACCACTTCACACTGTTCAGAGTGGCTAAAATTCATAACTCAGGAAATAACAGATGTTGATGAGGATGTGGAGGAACGGAACACTCGTGTGCTGTTGGTGGGAAAGCAAACTGGTGCAGCCACTCTGGAAAACAGTGTGGAGGGTCCTCAAAAAATTAAAAATAGAATTACCCTATGACCTAGCAATAGCACTACTAGGAATTTATCCAAAGGATACAGGAGTGCTGATTCATAGGGGCACATGTACCCTAATGTTTATAGCAGCGCTTTCAACAATAGCCAAATTATAGAAAGAGCCCAAATGTTCATCAACTAATTAATGGATAAAGAAGATGTGGTTTATATATACAAAGAAATGTTACTGACAATGAGGAAGAATGAAATCTTGCCATTTGGAACAATGTGGATGCAACTGGAGGGTATTATGCTAAGTGAAATAAGTCATTCAGAGAGAGACAGATATCATATGTATTCATTTAAATGTGGAACTTGAGAAACTTAACAGAAGACAATGGGGGAAAAGAAGGGATAAAAATAGTGTCAAACAGGGAGGGAGGAAAACCATAAGAGACTCTTAAATACAGAAAACAAACAGGGTTAATGAGGGAGGGAGAGAGGGGAAAATGGTGATGGGCATTGAGGAGGGCACTTGTTGGGATGAACATTGGGTGTTGTATATAAGCAGTGAATCACAAAAATCTACTCCTGAAGCCAAGAGCACACTGGTGTACACTGTATGTTAGTTAATTTGACAATAAATTTATTTAAAAAAATCAACTCACAGATGAGCACATCAGAATGTCTATTAGTCCAGAAAGGAGATGCTGTGTATATAGAACAGAAACAACGAGAGAGATGGGGTGGAGGAAAGAGAGAGGTGGAAGAGAAAGAGAGAGAGGGAATGAAAATTGTTTCACTGTCCCTGGTCTTCATGTATCAGTATTACTAAGAGAAGTCATATTCTCTCAAGACAATATTCATCCTTAAACAAAACAAACAAAACAAAACAAAACCATCAGATTTTTAAATAGTCATAACTCTGATAAATATGAAAATATAAAACATACAATAAATACATTCTTCTAATTGTTCCCTTCCTTGAGCAAATAATTAATAAATAAGTTAAACAAAAAAACACTCTTTTCTACAAAATTACAGAAATTTAGCCCAATTACTCTACAAAGCCTGGTAATTTTTCTAGTCTTAAAAAGTATAAATTTCAAAAAAAAACTTTATTTTGAATTTATTAACTTAAGAAGGAAGGGAAGAAATGGAGCCAGCACTTTTTAAATAAATTAAGTTCATTATGAGTCAAATTAACTTGAAAAATTTCTTAAAGTGATACTCAACTTACATGTCATCTCATTGTAAAGAAAAAGGAAAATATACTTTGAAAAAGCATTTTCACATAAACTTTTCACATAAAGTCACATAAAGTATTTCACATAAAATGTGTTTCACATAAACACTTAAGTGTTTATGGTGATTTTTACTTTGGACTTCATCAAGGGTAAGAATATCAACAGCAACACTGAAATACTTTTCAAAGTTCCAAACAATAGTCTTTAGCATATGATTAAAATGTATACACTTCATAAGTGGTATCTTAGGGACAAATCAACTATTGGCAGCCTAGAAGGGGGGATTAATTTCATTTTCTTGGAAATAAAAGTAATCGTATTGATAAGATCTGTACAATAGCTATTAGTTCAGAAGTTTTGGGGGTTTTTAAAAATGTTTTTAATGTTTATTTATTTTTGAGAAAGAGAGACATAGAGACAGTGTGAGCAGGGGAGGGGCAGAGACAGAGGGAGACACAGAGTCTAAAGCAGGTTCCAGGCTCTGAGCTATCAGTACAGAGCCAGAATGCAGGGCTCAATTCTGCACCATGAAATCGTGACTTGAGCCAAAGCTCGACACTCAACCGACTGAGCCACCCAGGTGCCCCCAGTTCAGAAGTTTAACAGTTGGGTGAAAATGAAAGAAAATATGGGACATACAAAGATTATAAATAGCCATCATATAGATAGGGAAAACTAATATTCATTTAAAGCTTTCAATTTTAGGAGGCACTTTAAAATATACCATCTCCTTTGTTCTCCACAGCAAACTTCTTATTAAGGTCTATCAAAATACATTGGGTAAGATAATGTTTTCAAAATCCACATTTTACTGCTGTTTATATTGAGGGTCAGAGATTAAGTAACTAGTTCAGGGTCATCCAACCAGATAAGCAGTATACCCGGGTTTAATATGACTTTCTTTCAAAACCTTTTTCTATTAAACAAAATTGACTTTTATCATACTTTATGATCACCAAATCAATAGCATTCACCAGGAGAGAAAATTAAGACTAGTCTGTGTTAGCTGTTACTAGTCTTCAGATCTCTAACACTTTGGGCAAGACAAATATTTACTCCATCATTATGCAATTTATTCCAAGATACTTATCCTGACAAATAAAACAAAGGAAAACTGAGTGCAAAATACAAATTTAAATTACAAATATTCTGTGCATTAGATCTTCTGACATACAGTTATAGAAAAATTTTAAATACATTGGAATGAAAATACTGAAACAGGTTTTCTTTTATCTTTTAAATTTAAATAAAGACTTAAGTTCCTTTTATTTTCTTCTTGTCATCATGAAAAACAATATATTTTTAAATGAATTCTAAGGACCTTCTCTACCTTTTTATGATACTAAAGTAGTGTCAATTTTATCTTCCTACATGACAAAACAACTTAACCATTACTAATTTTGCAAGAAGCTACCATGTGCCAGAAAATTCTATTATAATTACTC
Organism: Cryptoprocta ferox; assembly: GCA_028646485.1. Taxonomy (NCBI): domain Eukaryota; kingdom Metazoa; phylum Chordata; class Mammalia; order Carnivora; family Eupleridae; genus Cryptoprocta; species Cryptoprocta ferox. The sequence continues at coordinate 58,805,156 of CM053572.1, forward strand.
ATAACAATTGAAGAGATATTCAGTATGTTATTCATCAGCCAATTCAATTTTTCCAGATTCTAACAGTTCATTCTAACAGTTCATTCTAATATGAATGACAGTTTCTTAGCTTGCTTGGTCAGCAAAAGAAATTTGAACAATCAATTAGCAATGTAGGTACAAATATGACACTAGGTTAGGCACTCATTTCTACTGACACCATAAGCCTTTCAGATATTTAGTCAACAATCTCTCCACTGGATATAGAAGAATTACAGAGTTAACACAGTTGGAATTTGCTAATGTTTAACAAACCATTAAATTAATCATCATTTGGAGCAGACCTAGCAAAGTAATACTTGTCTGAGCATATAATAAAAGGTGCCTTAATAGTAGAAAAATCAGAAAGAAATCTTTAAAAGTCCTTAAAAACATTCTCCTTATCATTTTCGGTTAATTTAATTTCTCACACAGCCATGACATCTAAATTGCTAACATAACTGATTTGTAAAGTGATACACAAATAATCGACATGTATGTGATGGCTGACAGTCAAATGGTTGAAATGGTTCAAGGCAAAATTCCTAATCTTTCTATTTACGGTTCTGCGACTTGGATTCCCAGTCTAATGTAATCATAAATTGTATGCTAGTAAATGGAATTGGGAAGCTGAATAATCATTCAGATGTTCAATTATAGTAGAGAGTGATGCCTAAATAGTTTACTGGTCTGAGCCTTATTTATTTTTCAGTTCAAATTATTGAAGTTATGTGTGGGATTTTTCCCTATTTAGATAATAGAGTTGGGGCTTATTACATACTGAAAATAATATACCAAGATCAAAGAGACAGGGATTATTTCTCTTTATGTAGGTATGAAGGGATCATACTGAAGCTACTTTATGTTAAAGTTCTATTATTGGTGAAAAGTGTTTGATATTTTTGTATCTTGACGAAATTAGAAAAACACACCCCAATCCTGCATTTTAAAATTTTAACGTTTACTGAACTATTACTTATAAAGAAATATCCTGACCTATAAAAAATGAAGGTATTGTACCTATCCCTTGAGTTTAAATTTGGCATAAAATGTAATACAAGGTCAGTGACAAAGGGTTCCAGAAATTCAAACATTAAGGGATGAGTTCAAAAGGGGTATGTAGTAGATTGTCATATGGTCACAATTATCTCTTTACCTCTCTCCATGTCCCTTTTACAATGCAGTTTTGCAGCTTCTCCCATTAATAGGTAGAGTTTCTTTTTCTACTCCTCAAGTATGTACTAGTTTAGTGATTACTTTGGTCTATACAATGTGACAGAAGTGATGTTGTGCCAGTTTGAGCCCAGGCCTTGCATGTTTCCCTTTCTCTCTAAGAACCTGGCGATACAACCATGTGAGCTAGACTACGCTAGCCTTCTGAAAAATAGGAATACATGGGTGAGAATCAAAGCAGCCAAAACCAGGCTGAGTCCCAGAGCAGAGTCATTGAGCTGACTGTCAGTGGGTATATGAGAGAACCCAGCCAGGCATGACCAAAAGAGCCACACAGGTGAACATAGATTCACAGTAATTATAAATGGTCACTGTTTCAAGCCACTAGATATGGGGTGGGTTGTTAGGGAACAACAAGCAAACTAATATAGAAGATCAGCAAAGTCTTCTTAAAGGTGTCAAAATGTAAGTTAAAAATTAAAAGTCTGATGCACAGAGATGAAGATGTGCTAGAAGGAGAACTTTGTTTCTCACTTACACTGTGGAATAAATATCTTGAAAAAAGACTTCATTTTTTTTTAATTTTCTGCTGATATTTTTCACAGATTCTTTAAAAAAAGTTTTATGTTTACGTTGGAAAGATACGACAGAGAATTGCCATGTACTCTGTGTCTAACTTGTCTAATTTGTAAAAAATCGTGTTAGTATATTTATTATGATTAATAGATGAATATAGTCTATATTTTATCATATTTCCCTAGCTTAGCCTAACAACCTTTTGCAGTTTCTCTATCATGCCTAGGATATCACTCACATTCAGTCATCTGGTCTTCTTAGGTTTCTCTTGGTTGGAACACTATGGCGACTTCCTTGCCTCAGATGACTTGATAGTCTTGAGGTCATGTATTGTGTAGAGTGCCTATCTACTAGAATTTTTCTGGTATTTTTTTTTTTTTCATGGCTTGCTGGGTTTATAGGTTTGGAGGGGAATACCACAGAGGTAAAGTGGCATTTTTATAATATCACATGCAGTGTATGATTATGATGCCAGGGTATCAACATAATTTTTCACTGTTGTTGTTGACTTTGATCACCTGGATTAAGTGATGTTTGTCAAAGTTTTCCACTATAAAGTAACTCTTCTCTTTTATCTGTACTCATTAGAAGGCAGTCACCATTGCACTGCCCACACTGAAGGAGTAGGGAATTAGGCCTCCTATCCTTCAAAGCACAGTATCTACATGAATTATCTGGACTTTTTTTGCATGGGAAATTTGCCACTTCTCCAATTCTTTTTTATTTATTCAGTCATTTGTTTGTATCACCATGGACTCAAAGATATTATTTTGTATTGTGGGTTATAAATCAATACTACATTATTTATTTTGTTGCTCATATTTTTCTCACTTTGGCCATTAGAGAATATGCCATTTGGCTATTTTCCTTTGCCATATTCTCTTTAATGTAGGTTTTCTGTTTGTTTGGTTTTGGGTTAGGGGGAGGTTCTTTACTTTCTGACAAAGCAAGATGTTCCAGGCTCATCTTGAACATTTTCTGCCTCAGTTTTAGAATAAGACATTTCTCCAAGGAGCCTTAGCTTCTTTTATTAGAGAATGGTATTAAAACCTAAGATCTGGGAACACCTGGGTGGCTTAGTCATTAAGTATTCGACTCTTAATTTCAGCTCAGGTCATGATCTGCAACAGTGCAGAGCCTGCTTGGGATTCTGTCTTCTTCTTTCTCTGCCCTCCCCCCACTTCCTCTCTCTCTTTCTCTCTCTCTCATAAAAATAAATAAATAAATAAATAAATAAATAAATAAATAAATATTTAAAAAAAAAAACTAAGATCTAGGTTCAAGATATGCTTGTTGCTACTTGAATGTCCTTGCTTCTAAATCCCTTCAGCTATCAGAGCAAGGATTTACATGTGTGCATATTAATGCTACATATAAACATATCTATAAAGAGTTCTATATGTAACCATCACTATCTACAGTAAGCTTTCCTATGGTAAGCTAAACATGAGTTTATTCAAGTCTATTACAGTTCCACACAGATCATTCTAGACTCCTTTTCCTGTTTACATGTCAACTTTAACTAAAACAGAAACCTGATTCCAACCAACACCCATTTTTTAATTGTTCAATTTCAGTATACATGTATAGCATGTATAGCAAGTAACAGACTTGCTTACCTATACTCCCATGGGAAACAAGTTTATCAATTAGAGTACAATGGTTATGCATGTAACAGCAAGGACCTTATTTACAGCAAATCTCTAAATATGATTCCAGAAATACCTTACTTCTAATACTATCTCACGTTTTGTTATGCATACTTTGGAGAGATTTTTTTTTTTTTAACATTGAGCCACTACAATTTTATGCTTTTACCAAAAACCTAACATTCCAAAATAAAATTTCAATAAGAAAAACAATTTACTTTATAAAGCTTCTTGTTTAACTTTTGATTTTTAAATATGCAAACATATCTGATTGTGTTCCCTATTCTCTAGGAAATGGTAGGCATTGTTATCCTCTGCTGCCTCCCAGTCCTCTGTAACAGATACCAATATGAGTTAACGGTCTTGGTCCATTTGAATCTCCTGGAAAAAATAAGCCTTGTTTTATATAATTCAGAGGATTTTAAATTTCATTGTCACAATCTGTTGCCATTAAGAGCAGTTCTTTTAATTAGCCCCATGGCTTAAATAACATGCAAAAATCAATGACCCAAATTTAGAAAGCTACGTCTGTTGTTCTCCCACAAAATCTTAAGGAACATATCCAACACCTTAGGTGACAGTAAGGTTAACTAGGATCCACCCCTATCCAAAGACTTCCTTCCATTTCCACTGCTAGAAACTTTGCAAAGTATGGACTCTCCTTACATGGACAAACTGAGACACTGGCCTCTAATCTAAAATGATAGTTGCAATTCCCTCCTGGACCTTGCAAAAGATCCACACACAGCAAGAGTATATATTGTAAAACATAATTGATATCACACTTCTACCATATTTGTCCCCTTCATTTGCTTCTCACTGAATTTAGAATCAAATCCAGACTTTTAACCAGACTTTTAACTCCTACATTACTTCGCCACAGCTAATTCCTACATCACAGTGCATTTTAAGAAATAGGACTTCATTGTGCTTGTTGAAAATGCTCCTGTTTTTGCCATTGATTTCTTAATCTGTTTTTCCCCAGATTTCGGCCTTTTCATTTGCTTGTCTTCTATGAAAGACCTGTTCTCTGATTCTTTACATATAAATTACTCCTTACTATGCTTCAGCCCAAGCGCTAACTCTTCAGAGTGAATTGCTATCAGCGTGGAAAACACTCTTCCCAAGTCCTTTCTGTCAAATTATCCTGCTTATTTACAACATATTCAAATTATAGTTATAAATTTATAGTTTACCTTGTGTGCTAAACAGTACATTCTAATTTATTTTCTATCTCCTCCTACTGGGACATAGTCCCCATGAGAGGTTATGGTTGTCACTGTGAATGTAATATATAAAGCAAGGTCTATTGTACACCAATCACAGATGAGCTATTTCAATATATTGAAAAGATATTACTGAATGAATGAATGAATGAATGAAATACAATAATTTTGTCCTAAAACCTTGGATATAGAGCTGGTACCAAAAATGAACTCATTATTTTTGTGCCAGTTTTCAAACTTAGAGAAGATTTTTTGTGACCTTAATTTTTGTTATAGCTGAAATTAATCAAGGATGACTTAGTTGAGCAGACAGGTAAAAATTTAAGTATCTACCATGTAACATTCTTTATTTTTTTTAAGTGCCCTGGAAATTGACAGGTGAGGTCATTCTAACTGGGAAATAATTCAGCAACTTTACTAAAATCATGAAGGCCTTTACTTTAAATGGGGAAAGAAAGTATAGCTTTTAAAATAAATTAATCTACAATAGAGGAGGTTATTTATCTAATGACACTAAACCTTAACAAATCTGATACATAGAAAATCTACTCTTAGTTGAATGTATGAAATGAAGCTTTTTTAAATTTTGCTTCATTTCATGAAAATTTGCAGACCAACTCTAAAAAGAAATTTACATTTGTGTAGTTAGTTTTATGTGTTTTGTCCTTGCTCTATTTAAATGCTAGGAAAATATTCCCTAGAATATTTGTTTTTGAATTGATAACTTTTCTTGTTCATTGGTTTGTGTGGTTTTCTTTTCTTTTCTTTTTTTTCTTCTCTTTTCTTTTTTTAAAGATAGATTGAGATATTTAAACTCAGTAAAATCCACTTTTTTAAGTGTACGAATCAGTGAGTTTAAACAAATACATGCCGTGACATAACCACATCTGCAATCAAGATGCTGAATATTTCTGAAACCTTGAAAAGTTTCTTCATCTTCTTCATAGGTAATTTTCTCTCCCCAAAGCCAGGCCCTGGGAAACAGTGATGGGATGTCTTTTTCCTGTGATTTTGTCTTAGAAATTTAATTAAATGGTATTACAGTTTTTTTAAGGTTTATTTATTTTTGAGAGAGAGAGAGACAGAGACAGAGTGTGAGAGGGCGAGGGGCAGAGAGCGAGGAAGACACAGAATCTGAAGCAGGCTCCAGTGTCTGAGATGTCTGCACAGAACCAAAGGAGGGACTCAAATCCACTAACTGTGAACTCATGAACTGAGCAGAAGTAGGATGCTTAACCAACTGCGCCACCTAGGAGTCCTCCCACCCGCCTTTTTAAAAAATAGTAGCCATTTCTAACTGTTTTGTTCAAATTCCCTGCTACTTTTGAGATTCATCCACATGGCTACATATGCAGTAGTATGTTCTTCCTATTGTTAAGTAGTAGCCCAGTGGATGGATGCACCCCCGTTTGTACACAGACTCACCAGTCAATGGATATTTGCATTCTGCAGTTTTGGTAATTATGAATAAATCTGCTGTGCATATCAATACAGAGGTGCTTTTGTGGACATGTGTTTTTATTTATTTATGAGTATGGTTGTTACTATATTATATGTGTAACTTTATAAAAACTGGGTCCTGAGAATTTTTATACTGGGAAGAGCTCGACAAAACTTTTCTCACATGCCTCTTTCAACACCATCAACTGCCAACATATTTAGCATTCCTTTTTTTCTTTTAGATTCAAGGTGAAAGCTGGCCACCAGTTAATAGACAGGTGCCTAAAACTCATATTTAAGTTATTTGGTATAAATAATTTCCTTAGTTCATTAATTGTACCTCTAAAGGCTATGTTCACATGCTTAGTATAGTCATGAAATGATCTATTCAGAATAAATATAACTGGGTATAGAAACCAAAAATTTAATTCATCTGGTGATTTAATTTGTTCTTTTATACAAGCAGATAAGTTTACACATATATTTAGTTAATCTTTATTTGAGATTTCAAGTCTATAACATTTTTTTTCTAAGAATAGATGGTAGAATGCTTTCCCTTTTGGGACAGCAATATTTCAACGGGAACAAATGTTACTTTTTGCATCAGTAAATATGCCAGGGAAATCAAACTAAATAGGAAATTATCTACAACACTAGAATTTCCTTTTCATCCCATCTATTGCACAAAGAAATAACTCTAGGGAATATAATATATATGAATATTGTATGATTAATTTAGATAGAGTAAGAGAATCTATTTTACCATAAAATCAAAGAGAAGAAGCTAAATATTAACACAAAGATGTTATGAAACTAAAAGAGCATCTCTAGCACAATTATTCTTCAATATTTTCCCCCGACATACTGGAATGATCTTCCCAAAATATTAGATACCTCTAAATAATTACATTTAATCCATTCAGTTAAAAATCCAGGATAAAATGTCAATTTTTGGTAATGCTATGATCTATTCCACTCTACTTTCCAGCCTAAGGCTCCATCACTACTTACATATATCTTACAGGCTAGGCATGGTTTGGTTTATGATTTCTGAACAAGCCATTCTGTTTTTCTGCTTTATCAGTATGGAATGACCTTAGTTATATCCCACCTTATATCCATGCAAATCTGCTAAAGAGAAACTTGAATGTCAGCTGCATTTTCTTCTTTCTCTTACCAATACCTTACTTTTTTCCTTTCCAACTCATAACCTGTGGCTTATAATTTCAGGGTGCATTTCACTGATGTCTAGTAAAATTAGCTGTCTAAACACAATCCTTTCAACTGAAGTATAATAATATAATCCTATTAACTGAAGTATAATATAGTTGAAGGCCACTTCTTGAAGGGATGAATGCTCTGCAAAGGGATCTACTAAAGAGTGAACACAGAAGGTAACTATCTTTTAATTTAATAAGTGCATGCAATAAGGGAGATACCCTGGTATACACATGTAATTTAATGCTATTTTGGCACAGTTCTGGCTTTATTTATTTTTAATTTATTTTTAATTTTTTAAATGTTTATTATTTTTGAGAGAGAGAGAGAGAGCGGGGGAGGGGGAGACACAGAGTCTGAAGCAGGCTCCAGGCTCTGAGCTATCAGCATAGAGCCCAATGTGAGGCATGGACTCATGAGCCCTGAGATCACGACCTGAGCCAAAGCTGGACACTTAACTGATTGAGCCATCCAGGCACCTCAACACGGTTCTGCTTTAACATGCACATACACTGTTCTGTAGAACACACACAATTTACACTTGAATATAATACACTTAATAGGGAAATGCACCATGTTGAACAGTTTAAAACTTCTCACAATAGATGGCTGAGCTGGGTCATGCAAAGGAGTAAAAATATGGCAGATGAATAAGGAAGAGAATGCTAATTTCTGTCTAATTATACAAGCCTGACTCAATTTTCACTGGCGTGATAATTAGTTGAATAAAGAAGGTAACAGGGGCAGAGCAAGCTACTTACTTACTAAAATGTAGATATGATTCAGTGGTACAAATCCTTCCTCAACAAGCCTGTTCTACATCACCTCAGGCCTTCTTGTGGCTAGAAAATAAATTAATTAATTTTTATTACCAAAGATGTAGATGCAAATTAAGGTTACTAAGGCATCTTAATTGTTTTATACACACCATATTTATATCAATTAAAAAGTCTAATGCTGCTAAGTAGAGGCAAAAAATTGGAACATAGATAATTTTATCCATTAAAAATGAGAGCCTAAACTGGTACAAACTCTTTAAAAAATTTGGAATTATGTTGGAAAGGTGAATATTTATAAACTTCTTACATAGTCATTTTGCTATTTAGTATATGGCTTACAATAATTGTTCTATGTGTACGAAGATACATGTGCAAAATGTATTTGCCTGTGAATTTCATAATAGCAACAAAAAAACAGCAACAAGACAAACTTTCATTGATTTGAAATGGATAAGTAAATAATTGCGTTTATACACCATGTAATATTTAAGGCATAATCTTCTATAATAACAACATGGATGAATTGTGGAATAACAAAGTTGAATGAAAGAAATAATAACAGAACATTATATACAATAACATCCTGTCACATTTTTCAAGTTCAAAGCCAAGAAACACTACATTATATATTCTTTAGAAATACCAGATACATGGGCATTTTTTAAATGCAAGTGAATAATGGGAAGCAAAATTGCAGGTATTGGTTTATCTCCTTAGGAAGGCAGGTAAGGTATTGGAAATGAGGTCTCACTTCAAGAATACCAGAAGTGTTCCTTTTTATTATTGTTGCCGTTATCCGGCTTCATATTTCATGTACCTTTTCATAATTTATTTTAAATGTTTTAAATATTGCAAAAGTTTTAGAAGAGAATTTCTAAAAAGGTAGCCCCTTAATAGACATTTAATATTTGTTTGAATCAAATATCAAAAATGAAAATCAAGGGGTGCCTGAGTGGCTCAGTCTGTTAAGCATCTGACTCTTGATCTTGGCTCAGGACAGGATCTCATTGTTTGTGATTTCAAACTCCATCTCCGGCTCTGTACTGATAGTGTGGAGCCTTCTTGGGATTCTCTCTCTCCCTTCCTCTCTCTCTCTCTCTGCCCCTCCCTCACTTGCATGCATGCATGTTCTCTCTCTCTCTCTCTCTCTCTCTCAAAAATAAGTACACTTAAAAACTTAAAAAAATAATAAATACTACAAAGATTATAACACAGGAAAAGATATTATTTGTGTGTAGTAAAAATAAACACAGCGATGACAAAAAGTCACATACTAAGTAATGTCTACTTGTGCAACTACAGTGGTAGATCTGAAGAATATTTCTTCAGTTTTGTGTTTGGCCAATAATTGTATTAAGAATGAAAATACACGCAATAATGTAAATACACAGCAATTCCACAATAGATTTAGAGGTATAAATGGATTGTGCTACTAAACAGAAACGGACATTTTAAACAAACTTTTTTGAGGAACAGCTAATATAGTGATCTAAAAGATAAATAGTTCTCAATATACCTTGCTTAATAAGTAAATATCTTAAATTATCATTAAATATATTCCCACATATAGGACCACAAGAGCTTTTCAAATATGTGATAATTTTGAAGGAGAAAATACTTCTCAGATAAATCTTCAATATTCAAAAGCCCTAATCACAATAAAAATTATTTGAGAAGAAAAATATCACATAAAGAAATATTTTGTTACACAATTATATATAAAAATGAACTATCTTTAAAATTCAAAGCTTGTAAATATGCTTCAAGATCATTAACATACAAAGAAATGCCAGTCTATAGAAGGACAAAAGGATCCTGTGAAACTCACAATAGGGGAAAGGTAGGGGCTGAGAAATGGGAGAGGGAGGAGTAGAGAGAAATAGGGTGGGGAAGGGAGGAAGAGAGAGGAGAGAAGCAAGGAATCAAATTTGAAAATATTTTGCTTTTTTAAAAATGTTTATTTTTGAGAAAGAGAGAGCGAGAGCGAGAGCACAAGCAGGGAAGAGACAGAGAGAGAGAGAGAGAGAGAGAGGACACAGAATCCAAAGCAGGCTCCAGGCTCTGAGCTGTCAGTACAGAGCCCGACACGGGGCTTGAACCCACAAACCATGATATCATGACCTGAGCCAAAGTCAGATGCTTAATCAACTGAGCCACCCAGGCACCCAGAAAATATTTTGCTTTGACATTAGGTTACTCAGGATGTAATTTGCATTAAAACAAAAAGGTCATTAAAGTAATACTTACAACTTCTGGCATTTGGATGAAACATTTCCATACCAAAATATCAAAGATGTAAGAATCAACTCATGGAGAAGGAAATAAAATACATATTCATATGCACAAAGCTGTAATTTTTCCATTGAAGGAAATGGTAGACTCATTAACTAGCTAGTCTATATCTAGCTCAGTGGCTCCAGAAATTTTATGCTAATTTGTATGCCCCATACAAGGAGGTGATACACACACACACACACACACACACACACACACATGCTACATACATAATAATCACCAGATTGAAACAGTTGCACCATGACTCAGCTTTTATTGGCCATTCATGTTATGCTCCTCTGGAAACAGAAAGAATGTGGGAGAGACAATATATAATTGTATTATATGAAAATAATATATTATTCTGCTGAATTTGAAAATAAAATTATTATACAGAAATGCAGAAATGAAACCCAGATATGAAATAATTCAAAGTTACACAGCTAATTAAGGAACAGAATGGAAATTTGAATGAGTTTCACATAACTTTTTTTTTTAAGTTCTCTTACCACTCTGGTCTATTTACTTGGAATAGTAATTGTCAATGTGATGCCCCCAGACAAATAGTCTCAGCATCACCTAGCAACTTGATAGAAATGCAAAATTTTAGGTCCCACCAAAAACTCCTGAAATAGAAACTCTGAAAGGGATGTCTAGGAATCTTTTTAACAAGCCCTTCAGTTGACTCTGATGCATACTAAAGTACGAGAATGCTTGGCTCAGCTTATGACAACTGCCAATAATAAATTCTACACTCCTGAATTAATTCATCCAGTCTTAGTGTCTTGCCGAGTACCATCACTCGTTACCAATCAGGAAGGATTCCAAACACTTCTGCTACTGCATCTTGGTATCTGACAGTACTTTAATCACAAAGGGAAGATACAGAGCAGCATCTGCCTCAACAGTGGGCATGGGTTCCCCATGCAGTGGGAAGGCCCATGCAGGGCATTCATTCAGCCTAAACATTTCACTCTCAGGGCTGCAGTGGAGGAAACTCCCTTCTGTTCCCTCAGAGGACAGATTTAACAGTGGGATGTGCCTCGTGACATGTGACACATTGCCTCACAAGATGATGAACCCAGCACAGGCTGTTTGGGCTCTTTCTCTCTTGATAAGAAAGTGTTCCAGACCCAAGGCTCATTCCTATGCAGCTGAGAGGGAGTTGAGAAACTGCACTTGTGAGACTGCATTTCCAGTGTCTAATGTATATTTGTGGAGACACATATTGTGGAAAAGCTATTCTCTTGGAACAGAACCATTCAAGACATTCCTTCAAGGGGCGCCTGGGTGGTTCAGTTGATTAGGCGTCCGACTTCGGCTCAGGTCATGATCTCACGGTTCGAGCCCCGTGCTGGGTTCTGTGCTGACAGCTCAGAGCCTGGAGCCTGCTTCATGTTCTGTGTCTCCCTCTCTCTGCCCCTCCCCCACTCATGCTCTGTTTCTGTCTCAATAATAAATAAACATAAAAAAATTATTTTTTAATTAAAAAAAAGACATTCCTTCAAATAATAACCATACATTACAAGAGATGAGAAAAGGAATTCTAACATTAGGATTTAACTCTAATTATTTGAATTATTTTCTGTAACTTCTTTTTTACTGAAACTTAGCTGACATATATAATGTTATACTAATTTCAGGTGTCCAACATACTGACTCCATACCACATTTTACTCAGTGCTCACCACTTCAGTGCCGTCACCATCACAATACAATATTATTGCGATATTATTGACTTTATGCCCTATGCTGTATCTTCATCTCATAACATGGTATTTTAGAACTAACATTTTATTCATTAACTATCAATTGTAAATAGTACATTTTGTTTCTAATTCAGGTTTCATTTGGCTGTCTTTCTATACCCTCCTATAAGTATGCCTTTTCCATTTGAGCATTTTATATTAAAATGCCATTTGTTAAAATGGCAGATAAACTTATTTTTTCTGATTTGAGGACTGCAACTTAAAGAACAATGCTATAGGGGCTCCTGGGTGGCTCAGTTGGTTAAGCATCCAACTTCGGCTCAGGTCATGATCTCACAGTTGGTGCGTTCAAACCCGCATCAGGCTCTTTGCTGACAGCTCAGAACCTGGAAACTGCCTTGGATTCTGTGTCTCTCAAAAATAAATAAGCATTAAAAAAATTTTAAGAAATTCTATATAACACACCAAAGAGTTTTATAAATGAAATAAAAATAGAATAAACAGATAATACCTAGTTGGTGAGAAGGTACAGCAACAAGAACATCATAAACTTTACATGTTAACATTTGACAGTATCTAGAAAGACTATACATGTATCCTATATGTATATATAATAGGTAAATATACAATCCTAGGAATATATTCGAAAGAAATCTGTGTATATATTCACTAAAAGACTTGTAGAAGAATGTTCGAAGCATTGTTTTTCTTCCAATCCCTGAAACAATAAAACCCAAATGCCCATTAACAGAATAATGGATAAATAAACTGTGGTATATTCAAACAATGGGCTACTATACAGCAAAGAGAATCACTGAACTGTTACTATATCAAAAAACAAGGGGGAATCCTAAGATTCTAATGTTGAGGCAAATAAGCCAAAGACAGAAAAGAATTCATTTGGTATAATTTATTTATAATGTTTTAAAACAGGCAAAAAACTATTCTAAGGTGTTAGAAGTCAAGATAGTTGCTTATTCTTATTGTAACTCATAGTGGCTAGAAGAGGTGGTGTGCTGGTTACATGGCTGTACTTATCTGGGCGCCCGTTCCACCAGTCATTCCCTCTGTGGAATATCACTGAGCTAAACACGTGATTTGAACTCTCCTGTTTGTTTATTGTACTTCAATGAAATATGTAAAAAGCAAAAAATAGAACAGGTTTCCTATGGCCCCATACAGTATAAAACATACCAAAAAGTAAGCTGATAAATAAAATTTGAGAATCACCCAAATGCTTTTGTTTATATATTTACTAGCCAGAATATGTCATTTCATATATGCCTTCAGGATGTGGATTCATCATTTAACTGAGAAAAAAATGTTTCAACGGAAGCTAAGCAAATGTGAGCTAAGTTCAAAGTCAGCATGTATGAGAAATGTGAATCTCTCCAAATACAATACGTGCTTTCTCTCAAAAGAGTTCAAAAATCTTACTAGGACACAGGTATCACTTAAAGGGCCATACATGAAATGCAGAGAGGCAGATTAACATTATTCGAACTTTAATTTTTTAAATGTTACTTGTATTTGTAGCTATCCCTATAATTCCTGGATTTTGCTACTTTTCATTATTTTCCAGTGACAGGCAATAGTTAGGGTCATCACAATGAGAATGAGTTGGACTAACTTGTACTAACTAAATTCAACAAGATTTCAAGATCGGGTATTTGTAAGGTCACTGTTAAAAGTAAAGGAGGCAACTTTAATGGACTTGTTTTTAAAAGGCTTTGCTGCCATGTACTGCCACCCTGTATCCAAAGCTAAATGTTGCTGAAATGATTCTCTTGAGGGCTAATAAGATAGTACGTATTCTCTAAGCTAGGAATTTTAAATTAATTTCTGCTGGGCACATGTGTGGACCGCAAGCTCTGAAGAAATTATTTGGTATCTCAGGAAGTTTTTCTGGTCTAGTGAATGGTTCAGAGATTGATTGTTTACTGCTGCCTGCTTGTAGAAAGTTTATAGAGTGTTTGCTTATTTCAAATTGTATAAACTTTGCCAGCAACAAAGTTTCCTGTAGAATGTGTCCTCAAGGAAAAATGCATCAGCATCTTAACTGTAAAGGTAAACAAGGTTCAGTTTTTTATATTAAACTATAGATTTTGAGACTCTATTGCAGAAGCTATCTACTTTTTTCTTATTTCAAAACAGAAAATGGTTACTACATATTACATGTCTGCCTAGTAATATAGGAACAGAGAGTTCTCTCATATTCATATTCATATTATGAGCCCCAGTGTTACTTTTTAGTGAAACATTCTACATTGTTCCTAAAGTTTGACAGGAATAAGATTTTTTCCAAACATATTTTCCATCTTTACATATTTTTTCACCCAAACATTTAATAACGTATATATTGAACACTTCACTGTGGCTTGTCATTTTTATAGATGATGGATATACATAAATATATGACACAGGCACAAACCTTAAACCTTAGAGGATGGTCTTGATAAGAGAAAAATAATAAACCGCTTGGTTCAAAACAGTATTGGTTTTATAAGTTTCCATTTACTTTTTATATGTACTGCAGATCCCCCCAACTGGATGTTAATTTTATACTTTGTCTCCATCCACCCCCATTCCCACAGTGACTCCCTTCATACCCTGTCTCTCCTAAGTCTTATCAAACACATTTGTTTATTAAAAATTTCCAGTCCATTGATAAAGAAACTGCTATTTGTGTCTAAACTAAAATTTCTCATCATATGGCTAGAGAACTAATGCTATGGAACATATTTCAATAAGTATGTATATATGTATGTATGTATATTTTGGTATGTATTATTCCCACTTTTTTTACCTATAAGAAACTGATAAAACAGTGAAAAGATTTATTAATCTTCATACTGCTTTCTTTATACCTTCTCAAGTCCTACAGTGAAGTGTTGCTTATACATTAGGTCAAATTATTTATGTATGACAATAAAGTGAATGTGCTAGTATATTTAAAAAAATAGCCCCTGGAAACTGAAATTATCAATTATCAGATATAGGAATCTAAATTAAATCCAGGGGCACCTGGGTGGTTCAGTTGGTTAAGTGTCTGACTCTTGATCTCAGCTCAGGTCATGATCTCACAGTTCGTGACATGGAGCTCTGCATTGGGCTCTGTGCTGACAGTGTGGAGCCTGCTTGGGGTTCTCTCCCTCCCTCTCTCTCTGCCCTTCTTTGCCCATGTGGCTCTATGTGCTCTCTCTCTCTCTCTCAAAATAAATAAATAAAAACTTAAAATAAATAAATAAATAAATGAATGAATAAATAAATAAGGGATTCCAGTGCTTCCAAATATAGTTTAAGATTTTTTTCTCTAAAGATGAAAAGTCAAAAAAAAATCCATATATTGCTTTTAATTACATATTATGAATATTGGCATGCTACATAGTCAATGCATTTAATTTTCCATTCTCACAAAAAGAATCATTTGTATATTTGGCCAAAATGATCAACCATGTATAGCTTTCAAAAAAGTTTTGCCAATATCATAAAATGTAAAGGAATAAAATACAAATTAAATTGTTTTTATCATATTCCACGTAACTACAATGAAAAGAACTCTTTCACATAATGATTCACCAAATAGAAAAATACTTGGATGTAGAGCTATGAAATTCATTCAACTCAGTAAAAGGTCTTCCTAACATAAAACATTCTTGTTAAGCATTTCGTGCATTTTCAACTGATATATTAAAAATTTGGAAATTCAAAATGTTCTTAAAAGTCAGAGATTTTAACATGCATTCTAAAATATCTCATATATTTGATATATGAAAATAAATTTTTACAAAATAGATCAAGATCTGTTTCTTATCACTCAGTTAAATTATGAGATGGATTTCAGTAAGTCATTATGCAGTCTGATTATTCTCAGTACTAATCAGGATGCATATATTTATAGGCCATGAATTTACATTTTGGGAAGGAATGTGACTCAGAGGATTGTTAGGAAGGGAGACCAGACATATAAATTGCTTGGCTACTCTGATCTAGCAATCATTGTTCACGGCTAATGAAATTACTTGCATAAACCTTATTACATTATTGTCACTTAAATGTAGAGGGAAATTTTCCACTCCAGTTATAGAATTAAAGATTAAGAAGCATTGGCTTGACTCAAATGAATACTCTATGTCCAGTGGACCACTTATTGCTACTATTATGAATAGAGTATTTTATCTGAAAAATACCTAAAACTCTAAAATTGTTTCATCCAAGGGCTGCTTGAGGGTTACAGGCCACAAAATTCTTCAGGTATTCACTGAGCCATTAAACAAACAATGTAGGCATACATACACAAAAATGTAGGCCAAGCTACTCATATCATGAGAGGTACTTTTAAAGTTCACTTGAAAACTAAGTTTTTTTTTCAAGTTTAAAATTATCTTGTGAATATCATAAATAAGATAAGGGTTATTATTATATTAAGTACTCTGAGGCAACATGACTCTCCTATTAGAGGTTGGGACAACAGAGTCAAAATGCTTTTAAATGGGAAGGAAAAACAAATTCTTTTCCTCTGAGCTCGTGTTGTCATATCTAATTGTTCTAAAATAGAGCACAATAATACTGTTAGGCAAACTCAGTCCCTTCACTGTTCTCCTTGGTTTCAAAGAATTAGAAAAGAAGAAAGTGTGGATATATTCTTATAATTACCTTCAAATATTATGTTTGTATCTGCATAGCCACTTACTGTTAACATATAAGGTAATGTTTATAAGTAGAGGTATACTTTTTGGTAACACATTTGAAATTTGAAAAAAAATAGTTTCTCTTTTCTATTTTTGCATGCATAATCATTATTCCAACAGTTGTTTGTTAAATGAGTTTAGTTACCTTTCTGGGCCACATGGAGAGGTAATGAAAAATAGGAATTCGAAGGTTTGTCTAGGATTCTTTAACAGAAAATCCACTGTCCCTCATACTTATGTGACATTCACCTGGCATAAGCAAAGATATAGTTCTCCTGATAATTCACTAAATCATTTATATTTAAAATTGCAATTATATAATTATATCAATGCGGGATACTAAAAACATAGATTAAAAAATGAAATGTTTATAAAATAACAAATGTTCATAAAATATTTTATTCTATTAATATGGAATCAGTAACCTCCTCAAGAGACAGATAAAGCAAAATTAAAATTCAAATGAGAGAGAATTCTTTGAGATGAAGACATCAAGGGAGTTATTATGGATGTGAATTTTCATAGGGCCGGAAAAAGGAGTAGCATTTGAACACATTCCTTGGTCTTGAGAAAACAGGGCCAAAGAGCAGGAGAAAGAACTAAGAGACATTTATGACAGGGGATTAGGGGAGAACTCTCACAGAATGACTAAAGCATATGGAACATAAGGTGGGAAAACTTACCCAGATTTAGATCTAAGAGCTTTTAATGCCAAACCTATGACTTAGAACTCTGCCGTCACATCTCTATAAAGTTGTAAAAGGGGCAGTTAGAAATACCAAAGTAAATTTCCATAGATTCCAGTGTTAGAAAACAAATTTGGGAATATTTGGCCTACAGAATTGAGCCAACTAATGTGAATTGAAGGAATTGCTGTTGAAGAAACCCTAGAGGGAAATAAAAAAGAGTCTCAAGAGTAGATCTGGAGTTTAACAAAAAGAGAAACATCTAGAGAAGCAGTTGGAAGGAGAGTAAAAAAAAGATTTTGAATAATACCTTAGAAAGAATTGTGTGGCAAAACAAGGAAGCAGAGAAGCCCCATGAGGCCTATCAACAATATCAAAACATACAGAGAAACACACTTCAAACAGACAACAAAATCTAACCTTTGGTTTGATTATCATTGTAGAGTAGTATAGATTCAATGAGAAAGTAGATGTAAAGAAACTAGGAAAAGCAATAGAGTAGAACAGGAGAATTAAGGTATTAAAATAAGAAGTGTTGAAATGGAAAGCCATATAACAGAATATGATAAAAAAGCAAAGCAATGTAAAAGATGGCATCTGAACTGTGGTCATGTGTACAATATACGATATGCAAGATTTCAATGACATAACCATACAGGAGGTACGAAAGGACATGAGGCTGTGGCAAAGAGCATATTTTCCCAGTATGATATCCTGTCAGTTGAATAATTCTTAGTGAAGAGGAAGTTTAAATACATTTATTTTCATGAACAGCAAAGAAGAGATTGAGCACTAGAACAGAGAAAACTGAGAAAATGTTGAAGTTCCATTCTGAAGCAGTCAACTCTAAGCATGTTAAAAACTCCCCAAATGGTAACAGAAACAATGTTAATAGAAAGTTACCGATGACTGGCACTAGAATCACTTAGGGAAGATCCGAGAAAGTTCTGGAAATGAAAGGTAACATTTATAATAGACATGATGTCCATGTATACACTATGTGCGATTCATACACTTCCTAGTGTGGAAAAAGAACTAATTCTTCTGAACATTTATTTATAGAAACTTTGAGCAAAGAGGAGAATTGAGATTTGCTGGAGCATATTACCATCCTCTTTAGTACACTCTCCTTCAAAGTATTTGAAGAGCATTAACATCTGAAAAGTTTTGGCTAAAAATGACAACTTTATGAGAAATTTGTTAACTAATAATAAAAACAATAACAATAGCAATTAATAATGATGATGGTGGTGATGTTGATGAATACATAATCCCTGGCATCTAAACCCTTATGAATAGCTTTAATAGAGGGAATTTAAAATCCAAATATTTGGTTCAAACTTCATCAAACACTTCACTGAGTCACTAGCAGCCTTAAGGGTTGATACAGATGAAAATGAAGTGAGTGGTTTTTGTTTAATATATAATGCAACTAGCAACATTTACATTCTTGAAAAAAATAGTGGTATTAACAATAAAACAAAAGCACACAACCTATCTATGTTGCATTGTAATATTCATTGAAATTTACCTTAGTATTTGCTATTCTGACCTCAGGTCAGCACAATTTTTTTGTCAATATTTCCCTCAATTTTAGAATTCATGTTCTTGGGATGCCTGAGTGGCTCAGTCAGTTAAGCAGGCAACTTCAGCTTAGGTCATGGTCTCAAGGTTTGTGAGTTCAAGCCCTGTGTCCAGCTCTGTGCAGACAGCTCAGAGCCTGTAGCCTATTTTAGATTGTGTGTTTCCCTCTCTCTCTACCCCTCCCTCACTTGTACTCTGTATCTCTCTCTCTCTCTCTCTCTCTCTCTCTCCCTCTCAAAAATAAATAGACATTACAAAAAGTTAGAATCCAGATTTTGTCACTTGGTTCATTCTCATCCTCACTATAAGCCCAAAGAAGAACATTCTCACCTAACAGAAAATAAAATTTAAATATCCTGTAGACTGAAATATTGAAAACAGAAATTGAAGGAAAAATAAAATAAATCTTGTCTAGTTTTCCAAATGAAAAAGAAAAATAAAAGATATATTTAAAATTGGAATCAATCCCTACTGAATTCTGAAATTTATTATGGAAAACGTGCACGCAAGTACGTGCATAGACAGATATAAGTATATGAAACCTTGCACTTACTGTCTTACAACCCTGACATCGCTGCATGCTGTGTGGGCAAACCCCCAATAGCCTGCTGAAGAATGAGAGAACACTTGGAACATGGACAGCCATACTTAATGGACCAATTTAGACCTGTCAGCACTCAGCAGGCTCGGTAGTTGACTACAGATGCATAATTGAGCCCAGCCAAGATCAGCTAAGCCACCATTTTAGAGCAGCTCAGATTGTCATGTCACAGAAAGTGAGCTAAATAAATAGATGTTATATTAAGCTACCGAGTTTAGGTGGAGCACAGTTAAAATAACAGAATACAAATGCACCAAAGGAATCAAAATAATAAAAAATTCTACACAATTAAAAAAATTACTTAGAATTGTTTCTAGCAATATAGGCATTGTCTGGAACAAGGTTTGCTCCAGGGGTATTTATTAGGGAAAAAATCATTCCACATTTAAATTTTAGAATAATTGCTCCGTTTCACTTTATGAGATTAGCTGGCAAAAATGAATATGAATGCAGACCCTAGGGACTGGTAGAAAGAAATAGAACTATGAAAAACTGGAATCAGACTATAGGGTAACCATATGACTTGGTTTGTCTGGAGCCAAACGTTTGTATTCCTAATGTCCTGTCTATCTGAACATTTTTCCCACTTGCTTCTTTCTCACATGTGTTCCTGCCTGGACAAGAGATTATACTGTCAATCTAGTACCTGGCAACAAGGTAGCAAGGTAAACACTTCCTCTATGTACAGTTTTCTGTAGGCAGATAGTATTTAAGTAACACTCTTCAACAGTGAAGAACCATTAGTAACCTCATGCACTTTCCTTGCTTTATGTTTCAAATAAATAATCTGTAGTTTAATTCCACTGTAATAATTCATTTTCAAAGTTCTTAAAGCATATGATAAAGTTTAATCTATTTCCTGTCAGATGGTACAGACTCACAATATTAGCTGCTTGGGATGGATGCTGCCCCATATTTAAATAGAAGCACAGATAACACAAGTTTTCACAAATCATTATCTATATGGAATTAGAAATGCGAAATGCATTAATAATTGATTGGTTTTCTGAAACTGTATTTGAAGTGGTACAATTTAAAAATGAAGGATATTTTTGTTTAGAGAATGATTTTTAGAAGATTTCCTCCAAATTTCAAGATGAGGAGGGGGCTGATTAGCTAATTACCTTGATCTACAAAGTCCTACTGAGAAACCTGTTTGTGAAAGTGACACAGTTCTTGCTTTTCCAACTTCAAATTGATTTCTGCTATAGGAAAGGAAAACAAAACATGAAAAGGCTATAAATTTCCAATTACTTGTAGAAATAAACAAAAATTTACCATACAAAGTATGTCTCTCTTACCTGTGTAGCTACAACAAAGCATGATACTTAGATTAAACAGGGCTATTTAAAATAATTTGATATATAGTGATACATTTGTGTTATATCTTTAGTCAGTGCTACTAGTTATCAGTAAATAAAAGTATTTCTGCGTTCAGCAAATATGATACTTTTAAACCAGAAAACTAATTTGCACTTATTATTTTCATTTAATCCACTTAAATTTCTGAAGTACCAAAGAAATATTAAAAATTCCTACTGACTATAATTTGACTGGAAGCCTCTGGTGTACTGGTTACTCAAACACATTATCATCAATGTCATCTGTTCACATTTCCAAGCTATAAAACTGGGGATGTTCACAAACAGGTCAAACTTTCCATTCACTATCCATATAACCCATTTCCCAAATTTCCAAGTTATTTTTCTTTATACTTCCTTTGAAATATCTATTAAGCCATGCCTTCTGCATTTTTCTTATTTTACTCTATCTTCTATACTGTCAGAGAAGCAAACTTTCTAAAATTTAAACTTGATTATGGCAATCCTAAACTTCATGTTACTGTTTTTCAAACTATATTCAATTCCCTAATCCACCTCCCTTACCATCACTTGAAGATGTGGTTTTGTTTTGTTTTATATATTAGTATTCATTACTTAGGTAGGACTTACTCCATACCTTATAGTCTCAAAAGTGACCATGGAGGCTGTACTTTACTAAGTTCCCAAAGTGACGTTTACGTGGATATAAGAGGACTATTTCAAGCATGTCAAAGGTTTATTATATCCTTCTTAATGAAAACTTAGTGTGGAATATAAAATAATACCCCCTCCCATATGTCCAAGTCCTAATCCCAGGAACTTGTGCATGTTACATTATATGGAAAATAAAACACACACGCACACACACACAAAACAAAGACAAAGACAAAACCAAACAAAAACAAACAAACAAAAACAACCTTTACCAATGTGATTAAATTAAAATCTTAGAATGGGGAGATTATCCTGAATGACACAACAGTCTTTTTTTAAGAACAAGGTACTAGGAGTCAGATTTGGAGAAGGTAAAGTGATGACGCAAGTGGAACTTGCACTACTGTAATTACTGGCTTTGAAGATGGAAGGGAACCAGGAGGCAAAAAACCCATTTAGTCTCTAAAAGATGGCAGGGTAAGGAAACAGAAGCTGTAGGAGTTTCTCTTCGTGGCTCTTGGGATGAGACTCCTGTTTCCTTACTAAGCCTTTTTTTCCTATGTTCCTCTATATACATTCATGTTTCCTTTTATTTATTTTTTGTCAAAAAGTTCTTTAGATAAAGTTCCTTTTACAAAACACTGTGCTCTATTCTGCTTTCTTTACTCACACTGGTTCTTTCACTCTCAATAATCTATACACATGTGTATTTTTCCCAGTAGAGTGAAAATTTCCTTGTTTTCCAGGATTCACCTTAGACATCAGCTAATCCTGAGAACTTCCCTTTCACCTTTCTTGTGAAATTGTTCACTGGGCCATTTAGGTTTTCACAATTTTCAGGTTCTTTTTGGTAAAAGTTAGTATCAGGTGTCCTACTTAGAAAGCAAATCTTCACTCCATCTCTGTTAAAAGTATAAAAGTTAGTTAGGACAAAAGCACAGAAATTATCAGAAAACCTATTCTTAAAAGTTCGGTAAAATACCTTACATACATAAATATTTCATAGGAGGCAGATGTAACAATATTATGGCAGCAGTTTTCAGCTAATCATCATCATATAATTAGTCATCTCAGACAGTTAAATCTTTAATTATGTCAGGGGACATAAAACTAAATGGAATCATAGGCTAAGAACACCACTAATAAGAGTATTGAGGCTTAAGATTTGCCAAATTATTATACTAAATGTACTTTTATCTTAAATTAATTGTTGGAAAAGTATGGATTAAATTAGCTTATGCACAGACTTTTAAAATAAAATTATGTTAATATAATGACTCCCTTCATTAGTGTTCTGCAATTTTTGTTGATATGCTTCATAATTCAGTATAAAGGGAATATTGTATATTCTACCAAATCATATTTATTACACAGAATATGAGTATAAAATTAGAATGCTATTTTATAATACTGATTAAAAGATTATTTCAAATTCACTGATAAGAACAATTTTAAGCTCTTATGAAAGTAAGATACTGAGAGTATACTAAGATACTGAGAGTATTTACATATATAAAACACAAGGGTTCCTGAGTTAACCCAGATAAGGAGAAGAGTGTATCAAGAAGAAAAGACAGGGGCACCTGGGTGGCTCAGTTGGTTAAGCGCTCCCTTCAGCTCAAGATCTTGCAGTTTGTGAGTTTGAGACCCATGTCGGACTCTGTGCTGACAGCTCAGAGCCTGGAGCCTACTTCAGATTCTGTGTCTCCCTGTCTCTCTGTCCCTCTCTGGCTCATGCTCTGTCTCTCTCTCTCTCCCTCTCTCTCAAAAATAAATAAACATTAAAAAACATTTTTTTAAGAAATTTGGGGCATCTGGGTGGCTCAGTCAGTTAACTGTCCTACTTTGGCTCAAGTCACGATCTAGCAGTTTGTGGGTTTAAGCCCTACGTTGGGCCCTGTGTTGACAGCTCAGAGCCTGAAGCCTGTTTCAAATTCTGTGTCTCCCTCTTTCTCTGCCCCTCCAACTCTCCCACTCTGTCTCTGTCTCTCTCAAAAATAAATAAACATTAGAAGAAGAAGAAGAAGAAGAAGAAGAAGAAGAAGAAGAAGAAGAAGAAGAAAAGACAGGTTGTGTTGCTTTTATATGTTATTTGATGGGGATTTATTATTTGTATGTACTTATATACACTTTTGCATATGTGAACTCTGTAGATTGATAGTAACTAAAACCTAGAATATCTTATGGTATTGGTAGCCTCATAGTCAAGGTAAATGATGATCCTACTGATGCAAATAATAGCTGTTGAACACTTATTATGTATCAACAACTATGTCAAGTATTCATGTACAATTCCTGCAATTATTTCTCAAAATAATTCTGTAAAGTAGATTGCCCAAGATCATATACAGCAGGGATGGAACAACATGTGGTCCAATTTTAGGACCCATAACATTTGACATTACATGGCTATTGGCTGCCAGTATCCAAGTCAACTTCCGTCATATCCTTATCATTCAATTGGAATGAAGGAAAATCCTCTGGTAACAACTTCTGCTATTAGCCCACTTCACAAATCTTCAAGCATATGCAGCCAGAGTTGCTGAAACAGGATCTGTCACACATTCCAAGGATATACAAATGGTTTTCCATCTATTGCTCTGTTGAAATTGTTCATTTCTAATTAAAATTTCCCAAATGATACAAAATAATGCACATGTGTTTGTGTTGACCATGAGCGAGTAATAAAGAATCAAATTTATTACGTGGTTACACTCAAATTATTCTCACTGGTAAACACATCAAGCCAAAGAATATTTTGACTGTCAGAACTATATTCTGAATGTCCTATCAATAAGAATACCACAATTCAACCATTAACTAAACAATATATGAACTTACACAGTATTTAGGATGAATAATTTTCATTAACTCAAAAAAGTAAATTTCATATCAATAGACCCCCTGTCCTCCAGCTCCAGGGCACATCATTGTAAGTAAAAGGGCTATGGGATAGGGAACTCAGGAAGATGGTAGAGCAGGAAAACCCTGAGATTACCCCATCCAAAGTGGACAACCAGATATCATCCACATCTAAGCCAATAAACAGGAAAGTGATCCAAAAATGGGCAGGAAAAACTCCACAACTAAATATAGAGGAGAAGTTGCATCTGAAAGATTAGGAAGGTCAAAAAGCCAAGGTAACCCGACAGGAGGGAGGGAACTGTGCATGCAGAGAGGGCAGAAAAATAGGCTCACATCAGGGAACTCACATGGGAAAGATTAATCCCCAAAACATTTGGCTTTGTAAACCAGAGAGGCTAAATTATGTGAGTTTGTATAACCAGTGGAACTTGGAGCCTAGAGGTTTAAGAGTCAGCTGACTGGGCAAGGCTGGAGAGAGAGTGCTAGCTGGGTCATTGTCCTTAAAGAGATAGCAGCCTATGCTGAGAGGCAACATAAAAACCACAGTTGACCAACACAGGGAGAAAACAGCAGACAGACTGTTCATACTAATTTCAGAGCATGTTGGGAAACTTCTGTGAAAATGCAGGAGCTGGAAGTCACCATTTTTGTTCCACACCCCAGCATAAACACAGGACCATTTCCAAGAGGCAGGGCTGCATGTATACCTGCTAGCTAGCCAGCTTCCTAAACTGCTAACAGTGTGCCATGCCCATGAGTCCCCTGAGGGCTCCACCACTCCAGGTCTGCTAGCCTAGCTCCAGAGCTTGGAGCCAATTTTGTTAAAGCCCAGTGGACCCAGCCCAACCACTGGGTGCACAGGGGCCACTGGAGCCAGCCTCACACCCCCAGCCACCGTCATGCTCCCAGCCCAGTGGCCAGGTTCATACCTGCCACCAAGTGCTGTGCTCAGTTGCCATGCTGCATTCAGCCATGTGCCCCCCAGTTACAGCGCCTTCTGTCACACCCAGTGTCATGCCCCCAGCTGCTGTACCACTTTGGGGGGTCCGGCGTAGGAGTAGTGGCTCAGCGCAAATTTTGCTAACAACCTAGCCCTGCTCACAGTTTACCCAGTGGGCATGCCCACTCACAACTGGCTTGCCTGGGTCCGAGTAATGCCACAGAGAACAAGCATAGCCCACAACAGGCAGAGTCAGTGCAGACGACTGCACAGAAAGGAAAAGTGACTCAGACACAACAGCAGGGTATAAACAACACACAGAGGATGCTCTCCTAAAGTGCCAGGTTCTGATGAATAGGGGTCACTGCACTGCAGGGCACTACAGTACCTCTTCTTCATAAAGTCACTACTTCCAAGAGAAGAAGACAGAGCTGACTATCTTAAGACACAGAAAAAAACAAACAAGCAAACAAAAAACAAAAAACAAAAAACACAAACCAAAGAGAATCAGACAAAATGAAGAGACAGGCAAATTTATCCCAAATGAAAGAACAGGACAAGGCCATGGCCAGAGATCTAAGCAAGACAGATATAAATAGCATCCCTGACACAGAATTTAAATCAATGATTATAAGGATATTCACTGGACTTGAGAAAAGAGTGGAAGACATGAGTGAGACCCTTAACAAAGAAGTAAGAAATAACATAACAGAGATATAGTGTCAACAAACAAAATGAGAAACATGCTTGATGAAATGCACAGCAACATGGAAGAAACAGAGGAACAAGTGACCTAGAAGAAAGAGTAATGGAAAGTAATAAAGCTTAACAAAAGAGAGAAAAGATAATTATGCAAAACAAGAATAGACTTAGGGAACTCATTGACTCCATCAAATGTAATAACATTTGTATTATAGAAGTCCTAGAAGGAGAGACAGAAAAGGAAGCATAAAATTTATTTGAAGTAATAATAGCTAAAAACTTCCCTAATCTAGGGAAGGAAACAGATATCCAGATCCAGGAGGCACAGAGAACTCCCATCAAAATCAACAAAAGCATGGCCACATCAAGTTATATTGTAATTAAATTGGCAAAATATACTGATAAAAAAATGTTAAATGCAGCAAGACCAAAGAAGACTGACTTACAAGGGAAAACCCATAAGGCTAGCAGATTTTCTGTAAGAAACTTAGCAAACCAGAAAGGAGTGGCATGAGATTTTCAAACTGCTGAATGGGAAAAATCTGCAGCCAAGAATACTTTGTCTACCAAAGCTAGGACTCAGAATAGAAAGAGAGATAAAGAGTTTCCCAGACAAACAAAAACTGAAGGAGTTCATGACCACTAAATAAGCCCTGCAAGAAATACTAAAGGGGAATCTCTGAGTGGAAAGGAGATACTAAAGGCACATTATAAAGGTAGGAAACACAAAAGCAGTGAAAATAAATACCTCTGTAAAGAATCAGTCATAGAACTCAAAAAGTGAAAGATAAAAATATAATAGCATATACCTAAAATGTGGGAGGAGGGGAGAAAAGAATAGTTTCAAACTTAAATGACCATCACCTTAACAGACACTGCTATATGCAGGAGAGGTTATGTACAAACCTGATGGTAAACATATATTTTAAAACACTGAAAGATTTAGTGGCACCTGGCATCTGGGTGGCTCAGTCAGTTAAGGGTCTGACTCTTGGTTTCAGCTCAGGTCATGATCTCATGGTTCATGTGTTCAAGTTCCACATCAGGCTCTGCACCGGCAGTGTGAAGCCTGCTTGGAATTTTCTCTCCCCCTCTCTCTGTCCTAACCTCCTTGTGCTCTCTCTCTTTCAATCCAAATAAATAAATTTAAAAAAAGCATTTATAAAAAAAAGAATGAAGAGAAAAATATCCAAATATGTCATTAAAGAAAGCCAGTAAATGATGAAAGAGGGAAAGATAAGAAAAGATCAGAGAAAAACTTCAGAAAAAAATTAAAAACATCAAGACAAGAATACAATGGCAATAAATACATCTGTCAATAATTACTTTGATGTAAATGGACTAAGCATTCCAATCAAGAGACATAGGGTGAGAGAATGGATAAAAAAACAAGACACATCTATATGCTGCCTACTCATGACTTATTTTAGCTCTAAGGGTACCTGTAGATTGAGGGTGAGGGCATGGAGACACATGTATCATGCAAATGGATGTCCAAAGAAATCTAGAGTAGCAATACTTATATTGGACAAAATGACTTTAAAACAAAGGCTGTATAGAGATAAATAAGGACACTATATAATAATGAAGGGGACAATCCAACAGAAAATATAACAACTGTAAATATTCAGGGACCCAATTTGGAAAACTCAGGTACATAAAACAGTTAATGGCAAAAATAAAGGAACTAATTGATTGATGGGAGCCATTTCTGAACTCACTAAGTTGAGAATACTCCTTGTGAGGTTAAGGCGGGTTTTGCAAGGCCTCCGGCTGTCAGATGGCGACCGATGTCTACCCCCCACTCAATTATTTTTGTTTGAGCACCGGCCCCCAAGGCACCTTGCTGATTGATATTGAGAGTGGCTTGTTCTCTTATTCTAAAATATGCAGATTGCACCTTGTGAAGGAATTTATTATAGGAATTTCTTCTTTTATGATTATAGAAGCAAATATTACATTTCCTGAGAAACCTGCTGTTCTTCCTCTCAAGAAAATAGGCTATTGACCCCTGCTCACAAAGAACTAACTTTTGCCTTTGCTATGCTAAAATCATTGTCTTGTATTTAAATACTAAAGAAAGCTTCCTTCCCCATATGATAAGCATCTAAATCACCTACATCAATCATTATTGACAAAGATTATGCATGAGTCTTCTACCAATCTATGTTCTGGGAAATTTTTACATGCCAAAAGAATTTGTCATCAGAAATCATTGTCTAAGGCAAATGCCACTTCTGTGCTGGGCCCCATACATTTTTTTTTTTTGTCATAAAAAAAGCTGACTTTCAGGTCAGTGCAGAGATGCCTGCCTGGTGATCAGAAAGAAACTCGTGGCTCTCTCATTCTCTCCCTCTTTTGTGAACAGCATCCATCCTTCAGGGAGCCCTGGACCTTCTGGAGCTGGACTCTGGCAATTAATAATAATACAATAACAGTAGGGGACTTTAACACCCCAGTTACATCAATATCGGTGTAGATCATCTAAACAGAAATCAGGAAAACAATGGCTTTGAATGACACACTGGACCAGATGGACTTAACTGATATAATCAGATCATTCCATCCTAAAGCAGCAGTAAACACATTGCACAACTGCACAATGAACATTATCCAGAACAGTATATGTTAGCCCATGAATCAAGCCTCAACAAATTCAAGAATATCATAGTCATACCATGCCTCTTTTCTGAACTACAACACTATGAAACTAGAAGTCAATCACAAGACAAACTTTGGAAAGATGACAGATACATAGAGGTTAAATAACATACTACTAAACAATAAATGGGTCAGCCAGGAAATAAAAAAAAATTTTTAAAAATCCTTGGGAAAAAATGAAAGTGAAAACATGGTGTCCAAAAGCATTAGGATGCAACAAAAGCAGTTCTAAGAGGAAAGGTTATAGCAATACAGGTCTACCTCAACAAATAAGAAAAATCTCAAATAAACAGCCTAACCTTACACATAAAGGAGCTAGAAAAAGAACAAACAACTGAAAAACAGAAGGAAGGGAATAATAAATATTAGAGGAGAAATGAAGAACATAGAAACTAAAAAACAAAAGCAAAAACAAACAACAACAAAAAACAACCCACACCCAAAAACAACAAAACAAAGCAAAACAAAAAACATAAAAGAACAGATTAATGAACACAGAGGCTGGTTATTTGAAAAAGTCTATAAAATTAATAAACTTCTAGCCAGAATTATTAGGAAAAAAAAGAGATATGACTCAAAAAAATAAAATCATGAGCAAGTGAGAAGAAATAACAACCAACACCACAGAAATACAAATAATTATAAGAGAATATTATGAAAAACTATATGCCAACATATTGGACAACCCAGAAGAAATGGATAAATTCCTAGAAACATATAAATTACTGAAACTGAAAGAAATAGAAAACTTGAACAGACTGATAACCAGCTAAGAAAGTGAATCAGTAATCAAAAAGTTCCCAACAAACAAAAGTGCAGGACCATACAGCTTCCCAGGGGATATCCACCAAACATGTAAAGAAGAGTTACTACCAACTTTTCTCAAACTATTCCAAAAAAGAAACGAAATCTTCCAATCTCATTCCATGAAGACAGCCTTATGCTGATGCTAAACCAGATAAAGACCCCACTAAAAAAAGACAACTACAGGCTAATATCCTTGATGAATATGGATGCAAAATCCTCAGTAAAACAGTAGCAAGATGAATTCAACAATACATTTAAAAAATCATTCAGCATAATCAAGAGGAATTTATTCCTGGGTTGCAAGTGTGGCTCAGTATCTGCAAATCAATCAACATGATACATCATATTAGTAAGAGAAAGAAGAACTGTATGATCATTTCAATAGATGTGGGAAAAACATTTAAAAAATACAACAACCATTCATGAAAAAATTCTCAAGAAAGGAGGTTTGGAGGATACCTTTACATAATAAAGGACATATATGAAAGACCCACAGCCTACATCATACTTATTGGGGAGAAACTGAGAGCCTTTCCCCTAAGGACAGAAACAAGGCAAGGATGTCCACTCTCACCACTTTAATTCAATATAGTACTGCAAATCCGAACCACTGCAATCAGACAACACAAAGAAATAAAGGCATCCAAATTGGAAGAGAAGTAAAACTTTCACTATTTTTAGATGGCATGATATTTTATGTAGAAAACCCAAAAAACAGGTTAGAAATAATGAATGAATTTACTAAAGTCACAGGATACAAAACTGACAGACAGAAATCTGTTGCATTCCTATATACCAATAATGAAGTAGCAAAAAGAGAAATCAAAAAATCAGTCCCATTGACAACTGCACCAAAAATAAGATACCTGCAAAGAAACCTAACCAAAGAAGTTATAAGACCTGTACTCTGAAAACTAGAAAACATGGGTGAAAGAAATGAAGATGACACAAACACATGGAAAGACGTTCCATGCTCATAAATTAGAAAAACAAATTTTGTTAAAATGATTATATTAACCAAAGCAATCTGCATATTTAATGAAATCCCTATTAAAATACCACTGGCATTTTTCACAGAGCTAGAACAAACATTTCTAAAATTTGTATGGAACCACAAAAGACCCTGAATTGCCAAAACAATCTTGAAAAAGAAAAGCAAAGATGGAGGCATCACAATTCTGGATTTCAAGTTATATTACAAAGTTGTAGTGAACAAAATAGTATGGTACTGGCACAAAAATAGACACATATGTCCACAGGACAAAATAGAAAACTTGGAAATGAACCCAAAACTATATGGTCAATTAATCCTCAACAAAGTAGGAATAATATTCATTGGGAAAAGGATAGTCTCTTCAAGAAATTGCATTGAGAATACTGGAAAACAACATGCAAAAGAAGGGCATTTGACCACTTTCTTAACCATAACCAAAAATAAATTCAAAATGGATGAAAGGCCTAAATGTGAGACCTGAAACCATACAAAAATCTTAGAAGAGAACTAATGCAATGACCAATTTGACATCAGATGTAACTTTTTTCTTGATATGTCTCCTGAGGCAAAGGAAACAAAAGCAAAAATAAACTATTGGGACTTTATCAATATAAAAAGCTTCCGCACAGTGAAGGAACATTCAACAAAACTAGAGGCAACCTTCAGAATGGAGAAGATATTTGCAACTGGCATATTTGATAAAGGGTTACTATCCAAAATATATAAAGAATTTATAAAACTCAACACTAACTAAATAAATAATCCAATGATAAAATGGGCATAAGTCATGAACAGACATTTTTCCATAGAAGACATACAGATGGCCAACAGACATTAAAAGATGCTCATCATCACTTATCATCATGGAAATGCAAATCAAAAATACAATGAGTTTTGATACCTGTCATGCCTGTCAGAATGACTAAAATAAATAACTAAATAAATAAATATAAATATATATATATATATATATATATATATATATATATGAAACAACAGGTGTTGCTGAGGATATGAAGAAGAGGAACCCTCTTGAAATGTTGGTGTGTGGAAGTTCCTCAGAAAGTTAAAAATAGAATTACCCTATAACCCAGCAATCACACTGCTGGGTATTTACCAAAGAATACAAAAACATGCATCTCATATTTAGAGAAGGATTATTTATAATATCCAAGATATAGTAACAGCCCAAGTATCCATCAGTTGATGAATGGATAAAGAAGAGTTGGTATGCACACGCGCACACACACACACACACACACACACACACAGGGATATTATCCAGTCTTAAAAAAGAATGAAATCTTGCCATTGCAACAACATGGATGGAACTAGAGAGTATAATGCTAGCAAAATAAGTCATTCAGAGAAAGACAAATATCATAGGATTTCACTCATATGTGGAATTTAAGAAACAAAACAAAAAGGCAAAGGAAGAAGAGAGAGGGAGAATTCAAGAAACCAACTCTTAATTATAAAAAACAAACTGTTACCAGAGGGAAGAGAGGTGGGGGGATGGGTTAAATGGGGATGGGGATTAAGGAGTGCACTTGTCATGATGAGCACCAGATGATGTATGGAACTGTTGAATCACTATAATATACACCTGAAACTAATATAACACTGTATGTTAACTGGAATTAATATAAAGACTTTAGAAAATTCATATCAATACTTCTGTAAATTATTAATTTACAAATGTTTTTACAAATGTACTGATTTATATATTTAAGGCACTGCTTCTGAGTTGTGGCAACAATGTTTATGACATTATATTTGTGCTTAGATATATAGCTTTCAGAGCATTTGCACATGCCCTTTGTATTTTGTCTCTTTAAGAGGGCATCTTTGTTTCTCCAGATGGCAATGAAACTTTTATAGGATCATATAGAAATTGCTTACATTTCTGCCTGTATATTCAAGTCATGATCATTCATTTTGCAAAACTGAACTCATTCTAAGGAGTTTTAGTATGGTTGGGGAAATGATCCTAAATATAAAATCAAAGAAGTCTGGCTTCATAGAAATTAGGATAAAGCCCTAAAAATAAGTTTAATATACTACCCTTAAATATCCATATTTGCCCTCTACCAGAATATTTTGTAGGGAAAACAATGAATGTCTATACAGAACTGCAAAATCAACAACTTCATATATGGTCAATTCTCATTATTTTCAGTAGGTATGATCTATAAAATCTCCATGACCAGTGAATTAGTATATATTGAACCCCTGTTCCAATTGCCTCCTTTTCTTACCTACGCATTTATATATCATGTGTTGTGGTGGCGTGGACAAATTCTTCCATTCTGTTTCTATTTTTACTTGATTCTGAATGTACATTGTAGATTCAATTCTCCAAACACAAGAGGCTGACACAGAATTTGGGGTGTTCATTTAACATGTTAAACTATGATGTAGTCTGGACAAAAAGATCAACTGATTCCACAAGGAGTTCTTGTCCTAACATAAGGAAACTGCCCAGTCATTTACAACTCCACTTTGCTCAGTCACCAGGTGCAGGGTGCTTAGGACCTGTGTGGCCTTGAGAAAGTGCTTCCTCTGCAGAGGTGGATGCCAGTGGAAGCCACAGCTAGGACTGTCCACTGTCTGCATTTCCCACAGCAGGACATCAGAGTCTTCCTTTTTTGACAATTTCCTGGCACATTTCCTTGCCCACAATAATGGGTGATTTTTCTTTCCCCTTTAAATATATAGGGAAGTTAGCACATACAAGAAAAGATTTCCTTTATTACTACATCTTATTAGAAATACTAGGAATCCCCAAATCTCATTAGAAAGACATGATGTGCAAAAGATAGTGTTAAGTAATTAGACATTTGCAATTATTAGCATGTGTAAAGATGAAAACACGACAAACCATTCTGAACTTCTTTATACCTAATTTTTAAAATATCAATTTAAAATGCTTCTTTTGCAATGATATTTATTCATAATAACTCAGTACTTGAACATTTTGAAAGATTAAAAATAATGCTCTTTTGAACTGTTTTCTATTTTGTCTTATGTAAAAAGCTAGCAAAGAAAACTGTTCCCATAAACTTGCAAAGTCCTTCATTTTCCAAAGCAATCCGTCCAACTGGAATGGCATCCATCCGTGCAGGCTAGCTGACTCATTTCAGTTTGGGACTTCATTCCTGCAAAACACCTGTACTATAATATGTGCTTAATAATTTCCACTGATTTTCAAGAAAAATTTGCATCTCTAAAATATTCATGCTGTCATAAAATTGTCAGTTTCCCTTCTTGTTATCGTAATGAGATGTTCTAGAGGAGGATCCATGTTTTAGAACTGTCAGTCCATAGAAATGAACATTGGTCCAAGAAGAAAAAAAGTGTCTTGGAAAAATTAAACCGTATCTCCTAAAAGCCATGCATATATTTTATGAGCCAATAATTTTTAAGATTGTACAATTTGGACACCTGCAAAATATGGATGAAATGTTAAATTTCCAGAAGGCCACTGTTTATGTAATGTGTCTTTATGGGGTACGTCCAATGGCCAAATTTTACATGCTTTGGGCCTATGCTGCTCATTAGTCAGAGAAGTGTATTCAGTCAGATTATCACATGTAATAAACTTTTGGCATTTTTATTGTGCTGTCACCTCAGTGTTTTAGGTTAATGTTCATAATTTTATGATAAAGCTGTACATATAGATATTTTAAGAGAATTTATAAAATCAATATTCATATGCTATGCACAGAGTTGTTTTACTGCTTTGTACAATTTTCCTGTGCTCTTGAATTTTCAATTATTTTTACAACCAAATCTTTTTACTTGTCTCACAAACCAAAGCATCAAAGTTTAAATTATTTTCTCAAGGAAGTTAAAAATTGTAAATGGGCTTCAAATTATTGAAAATTAAAATTAAACTATTCTAAAGGAATCTGGACCAACTCCTTTAATTTATAGATGAAGATATTTGAAATCAAGGCTTTATGCTTACCTGAAGTAATTCAGGTCTATAAGGTCGGAGATGAGGATAAATCCAAATATTCTTATCTCAATTTCATTATTCTTTCCTATAAACCCTACCTCTACTACTTATTTTTTGAATTTAATAAGAGATTATTTTAATATATTTTTCAGCTTTATTGTTATATAATTGGCATACAACATTGTGTAAATTTAAGGTATACAATGTGTTGATGTGAAACACTTATGTTGTGCAAAATGATTAATCTCATAGCCTTTGCTAACACGTCCATCATGTCACATAGTTATCATTTCTTTTCTGTGGTAAGATCATTTAAGATCTACTCTCTTAGTAACCTTAAAACATATAAGACCGTATTATTAACTATAAATACCATGTTTTGCATTAAATCCTCAGAAGTTATTCATCTCATAACTGGAAGTTTATACTCTTTGACTGACCCACTGCTCCTCCCACCCCAAGCAGTTTATTCTCCACCCCCACCCCCAGCCAAGCCCCTGGCAACCACTATTCTACTTTCTGTTTCTGTGAGTTCAGCTTTTCTAGATTCCACGTAGAACTGTGGTCATTCAGTATTTGTCTTTTTCTGTCTGACTTATTTCACTTACCTAATACCTTCAAGGTCCATCTGCATTGTCACAAATGTCAAAAATTTCCCTCTCTCTCATGGCTAAACAATATTCCATTGTATATATTATACCACATCTTCTGTATCCTTTTGTCTACTGACAGACAGTTATTTCCACAGTGTAGCTATTGCAAATAATGTGGTAGTTAACATGGGGTGCAGATATCTCTTTGATACCGTTTTTCATTTCCTTTGGGCATATACCTAGAAGTAGGATTGCTGGATCACACGGTATTTCTATTTTTAATATTTTGAAAATTCCTTATTCTGTTTTCAATAGCATCTGTAACAATTTATATTCCCAACAGTGCACAAACATTCCATTTTCTCCACATCTTCACCAATACTGTTTATCTCTTGTCTTTTGATGATAGTCATTTTAACAGCTGTGAGGTGATAGCTTATTGTGATTTGGATTTGTATTTCCTTGATAATTAGTAATTTTGGGTATCTTTTCGTGTACCTGTTAGCCATTTGAATGTCTTCTTTGGAAAATGCATCAGTTATGCCTATTTTTAAAATAGAATTGTTTGTGGGGGGCCTGGGTGGCTCAGTCATTTAAGGTTTGGTTAAGCCGAAACTCATGGTTTCAGCTCAGGTCATGATCTCCCAGTTTCATGAGTTTGAGCCCCGCACCAGGCTCTGAACCAACAGCACGAAGACTCTCTCCCTGCCTCTCTCTCACTGTCCCTTCCTCACTCCTCACTCATGCTGTCTCTCTCTTAAAATAAATAAACTTAAAAAAATTAAATAAAATAAGATTGTTTGTTTTGTTTTCTTTTGTTTTCTATTGAGCTGTATGCATTTTTTAAATACATTTTAGATACTGACTCCTTATCAGATAAATAATTTGCAAATATCTTCTCCTGTTCTGTAGGTTGCCTTTTCATTTTGTTGATGGTTTCCTATGCTATGTAGAAACGTTTTAGTTTGGTGTAGTGCCACTTACTTACTTTTGGAGTCATATCCAAAAAATCATTACCAGACTTATATCAAGAAGCTTAACGTCTATATTTTCTTATACGATATTTTTTGTTCAGGCTTTAATTCATTTTGATTTGATTTTTATGTGTAGTGTAAGACAAGCTTATAGTTTCATTTTTTTCCACGCCACTGTCCAGTTTCCCCAACACTATTTAATCAAAATAAACTCCTTTCCCCAATGTATACTCGGGGCTCCTTTGTCATAAATTAATTGACAATATATGCATGGTTTTATTTTTGGCTCTCTAATTCTGGGTTACACTTATCTATATGTCTACATGTCTATTTTTATGCTAGTAGAATATGGTTTTGATTACTATAGCTTTGAAATATAGTTTGAAATCAGGGCATACTTCCACTACAAACAAGGAATGAAAACATTAGTCTAGTTTGATAAGGAAAGTAATCATCTTCTTTTGATAGGTAAATGGAGAGTGATAGTATTTCAGTTTTTAAAATGTGGAAATTGAATCAAATTCTAGATTTGTTGAGAATTGAATGTGTTTTCAGGAAAGAAAAATGGTGAAAATAGAAAATCAGACTGTTTGTATTTCTATTTTCTATATATGACAGTAACAATATAATAGGATAAGAATTTGTTTCAAGTTGGAAGTTTACCATGTTACAAACTTTAGCTCTCTATGTATATTCATGAAGAAAGTCAATTTGAGGGTTTCTAAGATGACAGAGTTAGTTTTGACCAACTGTGAATCTGTTCTTGTTTCTCAGTCCTAGTCATGTTTATCATCTACTCCCACACTGCTTACATGCAAGAAAATCTTTACTTTCAAGAAGACAAGCTACTTCTGTGTTGGTCTCAGCCTATGGAGAACCAATATATTCATGGGACCTGCCCTTGTGGTTCTTAATATTATTGCAAGAGGTCCTCAACAATACCTAGGAAACTTTGAAAGAGACCAGGTTTATTACTTGCAGTCCTAGATATTACATGGCACAACTGCGGCCACACACCAAAGTCTAGGGGGAGTGCAAGTGAGTGCATGGGTCTTGGGTTCTGTTTTTATCTGTGCCCAGGGTGGCAGGCTAGGTTTTGCAGGCTCACTGTTTATTGGTGTATTTAAAACATGAAAGGGGGAATTTGAAGCACAGGAAAAGCAAAAAACAAAACAACAACAAAAAAACAACAAACACAAACAAATACCAAAAAACAAAAAACAAACCAAAAACAAACAACAACAACAGACACAAAAGGCCCAAATGATCTCTTACTGAACTCAACCAAGACCTCTTAAAAAAGGAACCTGAAAGGTTTGGGTTTGGAACTAGGAGATGATTCTTTATCTAGTTTTGTGGTTGGCAATGTGTTTATTTGAAATAATCATCTTTAAAGTATGGCTAGGCAATCAAGGCAATGAAAGCTTAAGTCAGGGACTTGTATTACAAAAAAGAAAAGAAAAACAACTGTCAGGTCTTATACTACAATTAGAATAGAAGGAGGAAAGAATTTATATATCTTTGAAAGTCACAGTGGTACCGACAACTGGAGGAGAGAAAACACACACATGTCAATTTTTATAAACATGGCAGCCCATGACTGTCTTTCTTTCCTCCTCAGTCTTTCTATGTCACTTTGTGTTCACTTAATGACCTCTCTCTTGACTTAATCCTTCATCATCTAACCTCAGACCAGGACCTACCAAATTTTTGTAAAAATCAAATATTCTGAAACAGAATCACCATATCTCAACAGTACATAATTGAGCATTCACTTTTTGGCTTCAGTAAAGAGATATGGAATATCATATCAACAGTTATTTGCTGAGCAACAACCGTATACATTTACTGCGTAAGAGAGAAAGGGACAAACTTTAATGGCCACACTAATTACAGAGTGGATCTTGTCACAATATAAAAATGCATAGTGGATCTTGTTAACTTACTAGATACTGTGGCGTCTGAGACTCCACGTTGCCAGCAAGCTTGAAGATGAGGGCAACACTTTGTCAACAGAAATTGATAATCAGCTACTTTAATGAGTAAAAATAGGAGTAAGAGACTTACTTAAATTTCTTGGCTAAATAATTAATAGAGGAGAGATCCAAGTGCACATATGTCTTACTTGAAAAAATATAACACAGTGCATAATTATAAAGATAATAGCTAAGGGGTGCCTGGGCGGCTCAGTCAGTTGAGCATCCGACTTCAGCTCAGGTAATGATCTCGTGGTTCATGGGTTTAATCAGTCTCTGTGTTGGCAGTTCCTAACCTGAAGCCTGCTTTGGATTCTGTGTCTCCCTATCTCTCTGTGTCTCCCCCGCGCCTCCCCCCCCCCACTCTCTCTCTCTCTTTCTCTCTCAAAAATAATAAATAAACATTAAAAAATAAAGATAAAAGCTAAAATGATTGAGATTTGCTATACGTCATGTATGTTGCTAAATCATTTAGATACATTCTTTTACTTAATAGTTGTGAGAACCCTTAGAGATAGTTATTGTTATTAAGTCACTTAATAGATTAGGATCTGAGATTTAGGAAGGATAAGCAATTTGACAATGCCATAGAGATGTCAATAGTCAAAACAATATTGCACTCTAGCATCTATCAATGGAGTTCACGCTATCAAGTGTCATGTCTCATTGTTTCACATAGCAGTGCCTGAGACTATGCCTTAAAAATGGTTTCATCTGTATGAAAATGCTCCAGACTTTCAACACCTCTTCAAGAAGTACCAGTATTAAATAGTTTCCATGGGGGGAAAAAGAGACCAAATAATTTCTCCTCCCTTTGCTCCTAATTAGAAATTAAAATTGAAATATCTTCCTTTCTTCATTTCTTATTGTGCTCAGGCCAAATACAAGGGTAAACTCATCAGATGGAGTACCTCGTATAGAATTTATTAAATTCTAAACTTGCATGTATCTTGATTTCAAAATTTAAAATTTCATGTGTCTGTATTTTTCAAAGTTTCCAAACGCAGGAATTATTCAAAATCCTCAACCACTCTGGTGAGAACAGGAAGAAAAACTGAATCTCCATCCATTAAAATCATTTACTATCCAAGTACCATACCTCCTGTAATGTAGAGTTTTCCCTACCAGAATCAGATTTCTGAAACCCAGTTGTTTGTGCAATCTATGTTGCTATTTCTAGCTACAGACAACAGCAACTATTTAGTGTTATCTGGGGAAAAGGTAGACAGAAAAGTACAAGAGCAAAATGTGAAAGGCTTTTTAAAGAAACCAGAGTAGTGTTCAACTCATGCATTTTGAGACAATTAACCCTGGTCTAAGTAACATTCCAGTTCTGCTCTTGTAGTAGCCACTTTTTAGATGACTTTATTAATTTCTCATTCTTGGGGCACCTGGGTGGCTCAGTCGGTTGAGCGACAGACTTCGGCTCAGGTCATGACCTCACGGTTTGCAAGTTCGCGCCCGCATCGGGCTCTGTGCTGACAAATTGCTCAGAGCCTGGAGCCTGCTTCAGATTCTGTGTCTCCTTCTCTCTCTTCCCCTACCCTGTTCGTGCTCTGTTTCTCTCTGTCTCTCAATAATAAATAAATGTAAAAAAATTGTTTTAATAATTTCTCATTCTTCCTGGGTACAGCTGTCAGTTGGTCATATACTGTGATATCCTTCTATTGTAAGGTGACCGGTGTAAAAATGCACATCTTAACTAAGCTGAGACAAGGAAAGAATCATTAACTTCAGGCTTCTGAAGTTGTAAAATGTGAAATTTGATCAAGTTACACCATAAAAATATGGGAACTAAGACAAGTATTTTTTTCAGAGAGAGAAGAATGACTCAACTCAGGCCACAAAGGACTATTCAACACTAGGTAACAACCACTTTTTGATGCCCAACTGGATTTGTACTCATGAATTTTTTAAGATGGTTCGGAGCCTTAATAATGAATTTCTCCTTTATGCTTAGCTTAGCTTAGTGCTGCTTTTGTTATTTGTAACAAAACACATCTCTTGGAAACAGCTACTTACTTGGCTACATAACCTCGAGTACAGTCCTTAACCTCTCTAAATCTCAACTTATTCATAAATTTACCTACTTGTATGATTATAACAATTAAACCCAGTAATTTATGTATATTTCCAAGCATTATACCTGACCAAAAATAAAACTCAGATAATGCTGTTGTCATTGACCCAAACAAAACAAAACCACAAATAACTTTTATTTTTTACTTATCCTTGTTGTGGCCTTTAGCCTGCATTTAAGAAAAAGGCCAGGGTTTTCTGCTGTATTCTAGGGACTTTTTACATGTAGGTATCTCAAACTGCCAAAAGGGCAAAAGATTTAATAAAATACCATTACTATTTGTTACTATTTGTTCCTTAAAATATATTTAAAAACTTACTATAAATGTCATTAGTTACAATTGTTTGTGTAAAATTTTCTTATCTGTAAGAACAGTTGATGTTTAAATTGAAAAATACCCTATTTCTGTTATATTTTTGAAATATTATATGATGTATTTCACAGCATGATGCATATTTTAGTATTCTGTCATTTTGTATGGTTGCTAACTTAAGAAAAAAAAGACACATGAGATTTTATTTACTGGTTATACTTCAGCCCTCCTAGTGATACAAAATGTATTGTAACAACTGGTCCAAAGTTGAAAATAATAAGTTTATTACTTCTATAGAGAATTCATTTACAATAAGTATAATCATTATAAAGATATTCTGTGGATGAGTAGGTTTTATTTGCCTAGGATGATATATTTCTAATGTTTTCTCTCATGAACAAATCTCTCAAGATTTCAAGGTGTTTTTATATAAGAGTAAAATAGCTGGGTTACAACAATGGCAGAATTCAATGTGTCAGAGATATTTTTAGTGCCTGGAGCACACAAAATTCAAAATTGTACAAGATCAGCTCTAGTTGTAATAATAATAATACTAATCATGATCTGTAGGTTTTTTTTTTTCTAAATCCATGAGTCACTTCAATAGGATTGGGTTGAAAGATGGAACAGTGGACATTTTTATAAATGTTCTGCCACTTAGTCAGAGGTCAGTTATATTCCACAGAACAACTTTCACTGGATCTGCTGGAAAATGAACATTAAAATCTCCCTGCTGACTGGCCCACTTATCTTCTCATCTTTAGGAAAGAAATTTTTGTTACAGTCATTTTCCCACATTAGAAAGGCAGACCCTTATTGACAGTTATTTTAAATGAATAAGGTATTGCTTTTTTCACATGGGGGAGTAGGGGTGGGGGTACTTTCTTCAATGTCAAAATCAAACGTACATCACAGCAACATTAAAAATCTCAAGGTTAGAGCCCTGGAAAAAATGCTATGAGTCTTCCACCTTGGACTACTCTTTGTCCTTTGCTTTTTCCCTTTGTCAGATGATGGATTTGAGAGGGGCTGTGAGAATGGAAGAGAAAAATTATCTCTCTGAGCTCAAAGTATAATTTAAGCAACTGCTCTCTGTACTTCCAAAAAGTTCTCAAATAGTTAAGAAATAGAGTAGTCTCCACTGAAGGTACAGAAATACAAGTTATAGATTTGGTCTTGAATTATACAGAAAGAGAAGCACATTTTCTTTTTGTGTTAAAATATTGTGTAGATTATAAATTATTACTTAAATAAACTTCTTTCTCTAATATATAGGGACTATTTATTCAGATACATGTTATTTACCATATATTTATTCATGACTTCTAATATCTAGTATTCTATACAAATATATATCATCAATATATTTATTTAACCTCTTTTTAATATATAAATATGATGTATACATATGTAGCAAACATTTTATTGCTACATTTGAAGTTTCTCTGAAATTATTTGGCAAAAAATCCTGCAAACGTTTTTTAATCCTGTCCTGAAAAATGATATGGTCTGAAAGAAAAACCCCAAAATTCATATATTGAAGCTCTAACTCACAATATGACTCTCTCTGGAGACAGAGCTTTTAGGTTTTAATTATGGTTAAATGAATAACAATTCATAATAATATCATAATGAATAATAATAATTAAGGTTAAATCAAGGTGGGACCCTCTCTGTCTCCTTCATGTCTCCCTCCCTCTCTCTTACTTTCTCTCTCCGTTCCTTTCTCTTTCCTCCCCTCCCTTCTCTCTCATCCCACAAAGAAAAGGCCTTGTGATAACCCAGCAAGAGGACAGCTGACCACAAGCGGGGAAGAGATTCTCACCAGGAACTGAAATCAGCCAGCACCTTGATCTGGGACTTGTGTCCTCCAGAATGGGTTCTCCTATTTATACCACCCAGCCTATGGTATTTTGTTATGGCAGTCCATGTTCACTAACACAGACTATAAGCTAAAAAGAATAACCTGGAAGGTACAGACAAGATATTCTATCTGCTATCTTTACATAAAGATGTAAAATCTGGAAAAAAAATGGGGTGTGGGGATACCTATATTTTGGAAATATTTTGTTAATACTACTTCATATGCTTTGCTACTTACCTCTAATCAAGAATTGTAAATCTGAATCTAATTTTTATGTTTATTTTTCTTCTTAAAAATGTTGTGTTTTATTGAGAGAGAGAGAGAGAGAGAGAGAGAGAGAGAGAGAGAGAGTTTGTGTGTGTGATCCGTGATCCAGGGAGGGACAGAGAGAGGGAGAGAGAGAATCCCAATCCCTACATGGGGCTCAGACCCACAGACAACAAGATCATTACCTCAGCCAAAATCAAGATCCAGATGCTCAGCTGGTGGAAATATAAATATATTGATTTCTTTCACACCCTAATACTTATCTTACCCCTCACATATCCTAGAGCACAGATATCCTATTCAAGACCACTGCACTAACATGTGAATAATTAAAACTTATAAATAAGTCATATTTCACATTATACATCTCTTCTTCAAATAATTTAATGATGTTAGTAGTGTGTAGGGTATACAAGAAATAAGAATTGATACTCAGTTAATATTCCTTTCTCTTTCCTTCCAAGTATTGTCTCCCCTCCCATGACTGTCTTCAGAATTTGTGAAAGTTCACTTATTAATTAAGTACTGTCAACCCAAGAGAACCTATATACATAATGTCATATACAGGTCGAAAATTTAAAGTTGTTTGGAATTATATTCTTGAGCCCCTTTTTCTTTATATAGGTAATGCAGCCTGCGCAAGTTTATCACAGAGACACAAATCTTCATTGGGTAACTAGAATGAGAGAGCAATGAGACCAATGTGTGTGTGGCATCTAAATATTCACCAAAGGACGCATTCACCAAACTAATAATAAATTTAATGTATATATATATTAAGTTTTAGAAATAAGACAATAATAAATACTTACAAGAGCATTGGATTTATTATTTTGCTCCTGATAACAGCTTGCCCACTGAATCACATTATGTGATTTTATATTATTTCAGATTTAAAAAAATTAAAGAGCAATCAATTCATTACTCACGTTTCTTTGAAATTGAACATGTTACCATGTGCTGTGTATTTGAATTCTGGTCCTCAAACTTTTGTGCCGAATAGTATCATAAATCAGAACACCCCCACTATTTTTATGAGTTTTAAGGCAATAAATGATGTTACACAGAATTTATGAGGGCAAAATCTCTACTAACTACATAGTTATTGCCTTTCCAAAGGAATAAATCCTAGTTACCTGAGACCAGAAGTATGAAGCTCTCGACACCAAAGAATTCATAACTGACAGGCACAGTCCGAAGGTCTTAATCATGGGTGGATGTTTTCTGGGCTGTAAAATGTACAAATTGGCCAGAGAAGGAAGATTAATAGAGCAACTCAAGTGGTCAAGCCAAATACACCCCTAGCTGGGTATGCACTACCCCAGGAGTGGATTTGGATCCCCTTCTTATTGAAATAAACAGTAGTGTTCAGGCTCTTTACATAATCTCTCTTTTATTTTACATATTCATTTGCTTAACTTGCACCCAGCTAGTTAGTTGGCATTAATCACTGTAAAAGTATGTTAATAGATCTGATGTTTACTTATACCCACATGCACAAACACTTACATAAACACATTTACAGATGTGTTTATAAAACACATTTAAAACAACATATAGTTGTGTGTGTGGCATCTAAATAAATATTCATTTATACTCAGGAAGAAGGTAGTGCTTTTCCTCTGCTATCCAGCCAATTCAAGTAAATTCATAAGATTATGGAATTCCATGTTCTAGTTTTGTTGAAATCTGTTGAATCTGCATTAGTTAAGAGGCTTTGCTACCCAAATATAGAGATATATAACTGTATAATCTGAAAAAGCACAACTTACTCAGCTGAATTAACACATGTAGAGAGTGATATAAATTTTAATGTATAATTGCAGAATGGGTCAGTTTTAACTTTATTTAGCCACATGCTAAAAACCTTACCAGAGTTTTATTCATCCCTCTAAGCCTCTGAGTTTCATAAATATTGATTCAATGCAGAGCATTGGCCTCATTTTTTACAATATGCAATAATAATCTTAGACATGATTGCATTGAAAGTATGTTGGAAATGCATTTTTAAAACATTTTGAAACTTGTTTTTAAATAAGAAATAGTACGAACAGGCAATAAAATCTGTATCATCTTTCTACCATATCTCTCTGCCATTCAGAACACCCTTTCTACTGATAGATTTTCATGTGTGCTCATAGATTTTCATAGATAAACCATGCATATTCTACTATACACATAATAATACATTTTTACTTAAATGATAACAAAGTACGTATACAAATGGTAACAGAGGATATTAGCTGTTCCAAATCATGTTTTTTTAATTCACAGTTTTACTTGCGTTTTATAGATTATTCTTATGAAACATACAGAACTGGCACACTTTTTAATGGCTACTGATATAATGTTTAATAAATACTCCATTATTACTAA
Organism: Cryptoprocta ferox; assembly: GCA_028646485.1. Lineage (NCBI taxonomy): Eukaryota > Metazoa > Chordata > Mammalia > Carnivora > Eupleridae > Cryptoprocta > Cryptoprocta ferox. Next base: position 58,850,129 of record CM053572.1, read on the forward strand.
AATCACTTGATATTTTAACTTTAGATCATTATGAGGGTTTGGTAAATACTGCAGTAGTTTTACATGCTCATTTCATGAATATAAAAACTATTCTAAATGTAGATCATAGGGCATGTTATATTCTTAAGTTTGTTAGACATTGCCAAATTGTATCTCAGAGTTTGACTCAATTTACAAACTGGTTGCTTGATTATATGCATGGGTGCCAATTTTTCCATACTCTCAGTACTTGAGTTTTGTTAATTCAAAGCTGAATTGTTTGGAATCATGTCTTAGTTTTCTATACCACTGTAGCTCTAACTTATAGACCTATCCAGTGAATTTTAAGTATGCCCTTTTTAGGATGTAAGTAGACTATCTCTATAATCTTAGTGCCTCATATCATGTATTATTCCATAATTTAGCTCTCATGTACTTGTCTAAACCAGTGTAGTTTTTTTAGCCAGTGTTTACAGAAGGATATTTTATATTTATATCCTTAAAACTAAATATAACATTAAAAGGTTATATGAGTGAACAGTCTTGATTTATAATCCAAATTTAATTGGTTGAACATCAATATCAGGAATCAAATGTATAGATATTAGAAGTATGTAGAAATTGTTAATAAAAATATTAAGCAATCTTGAATATTGCTGATGCTAATAGACTTAATGGTGTTAGAGTCAGTTTAAAGAATTCTCTTCCATTGTCAGATTGTTCTGAGCGTTTAATATATTGTGTTTCACATTTGCTTTCTATATTTGGCTGATAAAGGTACAACAAACCCCTGTCTAAAGAAGATTTTTAAAAAAGAATTTATAGCAAATGAAGGACAATAAGTAAAGTTAACATAGTAAAATAAAATATGCTATGCATGCAAAGTGTTTGTTTACAAACAAAATTATCAACTGTTTAGTTGTTGGGAAACAAGTGGTTTACAAATTAATGTGATTGTGGTTTGGTGCTTATTTGCAGGTATTTTATTATGTTTCATTTATTTGAGATTTGGAGTTTACATTTCCTATTATAATTCATTCCATTTGGGAAGAACTTGTGATTGTTCAGGAACATATCATTGTCTTTAAGTGGATGAACACTCACATACATAGGTACAGAGCATATATGTGGTTACTGCTTTGAGAGCCAAACTCAAGGACAGAAGGCAGTAGTTCCACACCTCTGAAACAGTTATGCTCATATATTCAGAACAAATCATGCTGGCCTTAAATATGGTCAGAATACATCTTGGAAATAGAATATTATCAAATTCCTCCAAAGTTCTTCCAAGTCTCTCTCAAAGAAATCAGCTATCTGTGTCTATGATATGTGTGTTAATATCATATCTAACATTAATCTCTGTGATTTCATACCAAAACAGCTATGTGATTGGTGGACAGTTTTCAACAGACACAGTAAAAGTGCATAATTTCTTTAACGAGACAGGGTAAAGATTTACCAAGATAGCTACACAATGCAAGAGAATAGAGAAACTCAGGTCCCCAAATTGTAGCAGAGTTGATGATAATGCTACACCATGAAGATGAATAACCTTGCTTCACCACTCTTAAAGGAGTTTCCATATTACTCTGTTCTTTATCCCCACCCTATCTCACAGCTAGTGTATGTGTGTGCATGTGTGTGCATGTGTGTGTGCATGTGTGTGTATGCTCTATTTTATATGTCTTTGTGGCAAATAACTGGTGTAAAATGTCCTTATAATGTCCTTATAACATTGCTGAGTATTTACTGTGATCAAATTCAGTTCA
>CM053572.1:58852376-58869505 GCA_028646485.1 Cryptoprocta ferox
AGAGACGGGTGCCTGGGTAGCTGAGTTGGTTAAGCATCCAACTTTTGATATCCATTCAGGTCATGATCTCACAGTCTGTGAGCTTGAGCCCGGAGTTGGGCTCTGTGCTGACTGCTCAAAGACTTCTGGGGATCCTCTCTCCCTCTCTCTGCCCTTCCCCTGTTTGCATGCACATGTGTGTTCCCTCTCTCTCTGTCTCTCAATCTCAAAATAAAACAAACAAACATTGAGGGAGAGGGAGAGAGAGAGAGGGAGAGAGAGAGAGAGAGAGAGAAACCAATAAACAGACTCTTAACTATAGGGAACAGTTAATTACCGGAGGGTGGGGGGGGGTGGATGAAATACATGATATGGATTGAGAATACACCTATAATGATGAGCACTGAGTAGTGTAAGGAATTGTTGAATCACTATATTCTACACTTGGAACTAATAAAACACTGTTTGTTAACTATATTGGAATTAAAATAGAAAACTAAATTAAAAAATTAAATCAAGGCAATAGGTCTTGCATATCTGAATTTACAGGTTTAAATTAGAAACTTAGAGAGTATTTTACAACACATGAAAAAAAAAGATTAACAACTAAACATTTTATAAAGATGCATGGTAATTTCCAACTAAACACATTCTTCATTTGAATGTAGTGTGAACAAAATGGCTCTTGAAGAATTAGTCTTTTCTGCAAGAACAGTAATCAAGATTATCCATACTAAAGGGCACTCAATAATAAATGTCCTTGTCTGGCTTATACAATGACTTGTTTACCATAGAGGACATAATGTAGGAAATTAACTATGATCTACGCTGTGGTGGTTATAAAGTGAAAATACAGTTTCACTCCTTAAGTAATGTGTCTGTGTATGCATCAATATAAATACCTGCTTATCAACATGATTTAATAAATTCTAATAGGGTGAAATGAGATAAACAATCACCACATCTTATAACAGGCTTCTTAGAATATTTCACCTCTTTATTCTTTCTAATATTAAAGGGATGCTTTATAAGGAATTCTCAAAAGAAAAATATACTGGCAGGAAATTCTAACAACCTCAAGAATCTAAGGGAACTGTTTATTTCTCTTTCACAATGTTGAAACAAAGTAAGATATATGTATACAACTAATATATTTTGGAATTTACTGTTTTTAAAATCTTCCAACGGCCATATAGGAATATGTATTTAAAAAAATTAAAAATCTATTAAGAATTATTATTGGAGTGGTGTTCGGACTTATAATAAGTAACATTTGCATTAAAATTATTGCCTAAGAGCGCCTGGGTGGCTCAGTTGGTTAAGCTTCTGGCTCATGAAGCACTAACAGTGCAGAGGTTGGGATTCCCTCTCTCCCTCTCTCTCTGACCTTTCCCTTCTTGTGCTCTCTCTCTTTCTCTCTCTCTCAAAATAAATGAATAAACATTAAAAAAATAAATATTCCCTAAAACAATAAGTGACATTATGAGATTCATACATGCCTTTATTCTTATTTTGTTCTTAATTCATTAAAGAAGATTCTCAAGAAGGAATTGACTTGAAACTGTTATCTGAAATCTAAATGATAACCTACATGGAGATAATTATGCAAGTACAAATATTCTGTCAGACAGTATAAATGTTATATAGTTGGAAAAAAGATATAGAAACCCAGGATTTAAAGAGGACAGCATATCATTGCGTTTTGCTTCTACTTGCATCTTTTCATATAATATTTTTCAAATTGTAGAGCTATAAGAAAAAACCACCGTGTAGGTCAAGGTTATATTCCCAGAAATTGAATCACTTCTAACTGAAACATGGTATATAATGTGAATGAAATTGTCTTGGTGTCACAGTTCATGAACTGTATACTTTTCTTATATCTACAAGTGGAAGGAAACTAAATTTTTTATTTCTGAGATTTTGCCTAAAGGAGAAGCACAGATTTTTTTAACACCTCATTTCAGCAAAACATCGATGACTGACATTTTTGTCCTAAAATATAGATTTGTTTTCCCCAGATACAGACCTCTTAGCATTTTAACAATAAATAGTATTTGCATCAACTCTGATCTTGTAAATCATAAATATATCCTTAGAATATTAAATGCAGATTTACTTCAAATATATTCTACATTTATTATTAATTAATTTTACCTTTGTAAAGGAAGAATCATCTCAAGATGAAAGATTGGCTTAGGCAGTATTGGTCCTCTTTTTTAGACTTTAAATATTTTTAGAAAAATATATGTAGAATTGTGAAATAAAGATTATCTCTTCATATTGTTGCTAAAGCCTTTAAATGAAAAACTTGACATCAATCATTGGTAAGAACGAAGGACCAACATAATACATGCATATATCTGAACTATAATGAAAGTGATTAAAATTTTTGCTCAATTTAATAATATGAATTCTTTAGTTAATCGTGTATGTGGAAAAAAAAGAAATGTAAAAGGTTTCATCCTATAACAATTTATTAAGCATAAATTTCCTTAGAAAATAATAAACTATAAAATACATTTTAAAAATCTTCAGAATAATAACTTACAAAATGAATCTCTAATACTTATTAAGCTATATTAATTTAATTTAAATAATATATTTACTTTTTAAATAATAAATTTACTTATAAAATATAAATGTCTTAATATTTATATTGCATCATGAAAGATAAATTAAAATATAGCATATTCAGAGCTTTAGAAACTTACATTGAGCCAAACATCTTAATAGCAAATGTAAAACATACTCCTTCTTATTATTCAAAATTTAACATATAGAATCTAAACATATATGCATAACATTAATTTTTAAGTTTATTTATTTATTCTGAAAGAGAGAGTGTGTGAGTGGGGGAGAAGCCGAGAGAGAGAGAATCCCAAGCAGGTTCTGCACTGACTGTGTAGAGCCCAATACGGGGCTGGAACTCACAACTCTGAGATCATGACCTTAGCCCAAATCAAGAGTCAGATGGTTAATGGACTGAGCCACCCAGGTGCCTCTGCATCACATTAATTTTATAGTTTGTTATATAAATAGAGGAATATTTTATTCATAACCACTCTCTAAAAAATTTCTGTCTAAATGTTATATTTAAGAAATACACATAAGAATTAAAATTTACAGCAGTTAAAAAAAGAAATTAGGTGGTTTTAAAATGCTACCCTAGGGCAACATTATAATTAATAATTAACTATTTTGGTTTAGAGTATAGAAGACCATATTAGCAACTGGACAATTTGTAAGTATTCCATTTTAGAAGTTTGAGTGACTTCAGGATATATACCTACAATGGCCAACTTTGATATCTACATTCAAATATCAGCTCCTCCTAATTTAGAGGAGCTAATTCTAGCAATGAAATGAGGGCCATGGTATTTTTTATCTCTAAGTATAGGAGAGCGGGAGTCATTTATGTGCTAGGTTTTCAGCTATTTCTCACAATTGTACATTTTTTTGTGTTTTCCAAATAAACATGATGATACTTCTTAAATCAACTTATTGTTCTGAATCACATTCTCTCAGGACAGTGTTAGTTATTAGATAGTTACACTTCCAAGAGGAGACACAAACCTTTTACATTTTAGTACATTTCTTTAACAAATAAAATTCAAAACCCACATCCCAATTCCAAAACAAAGTCCTCACATTTCTGTATATGACTTTTTTTCATGGCTGTGAATATAAATAAATGAGCATGAAGAAATAAAAATTCTTGCCTCATTTTCCAATTCAAGGTTTACTTTACACTTTACTGTACATTAACTAAAGTAATTGATAGTGTGGCCCAGACATAAGCTATAGGCCCATAAGGTTCAAATTATGCTCTGAGTTGCATTTAAAGAGGCATCATTTAACATCAAATACTAATGAAAAGGTATGCAATCTGTATTTACTTTTCTCAAAGCACATTAATGGGGCTCATCTTACCATTCAAAGCAACAGTGTCAGAATCATTTTTCTCTATTTCTTAAATCTGAATCTGCTCTAAGCTTGACCCACTCATTTATCAAGTCTGTACTTCTACTACATCCAGCTTCATGTAACTTTCAACATTTTAAGTTTATTTTATGTTTGATCTAGTCTCCCTAGTCATGTCTACATCACATTCCTCTTGTTTTTTATGTCTTCTTTTTACTGTGGTTGAACAAAGACTCTCTTTTTATGCTCAGTAGATGACAGGTTTGTGGAAGGCAGAACACTCATATATTAAGAAATCTTTTCAATTTCCTAACAGAGAGGTACAAATGAAAAGTTTTTACATGTTTTGAGAGCAATATCTAATTTCACTGGTTATTTTATTGTTCTGTGAGGGTTTCTAAAGATTCGATCCATGTATCCTACACCTCTCCAATAATATTTGCTTTCTTGAGCCTTCCTTATCTCCTTTCAGCACATTCCTTTCTACAGCATCATCTCTGTGAAATCTTACATTTCCTCTGGGCCCTGTGTGACAACTAAATATCATACAAATTAAGTATAAACCTCAGGAGTAGTTGTATTTTTGATACAAAATAGTGCCCTAATGAAAACAAATAAATAGAGAATATTAAAATTCTAGACACTAGGGCAAGTTATGGTAGATATTTTTGAGCAAGAGGCTTTGATTCTCATTGATTTTGTAGAAGTAAACATTGTCTAATTGTGCGTAACTAAATGTCTGTGAAAAATGGAGAAGCTTTAATAGAAATGCTTAAAAAATTATCAGGGCCATTTGTAGTTATACTAAGCACTCACAGCTCTACTATGCTTATGCAGAGCACCTAAATAATGATTTAATCTCAGTGATAGGCCTGATCATTAGAACATGATTCTTACTTCCAAAACTGATGGTATTTAGTATACTTAGCTTTAACTGCCACAACTCACTTTTGCTCCCTGAATATCTTTCTTTACAAATGAAATGAAATGAAGTGAAATGAAATGAAACAAAATGAAATAAAATAGTTGTAGTTAGGTATGAAAACATATTAAGTTCTTCTGATTTAAAATTTTTACAGCTGTTGTCTGAGAAGGACAGGGACTGATGATAATAATTGCCATTGTTACAAAATCTTTGACAGATTTCCATTTAGGAAGACACAGTCACTTAGTTTTTATTTTTTTATTTTTTGACACATAGTTTCTGATCTAAAAAGAGCAATCATGGTTAACGTACAAAGTGAGAAAATCAAACAAACAAATGTAGATAGGGAAATACCTAAGCTCCAAGAGCACAAAAGGAGAAATGGAAAGTAGGAGTGAGTGTGGGTGAAATGGTCTATGATAGTTTCAGATCTTGAAGTAAACAATGGCAACCATGAATTTGTCCTCTGCAATGAATAGGAGTAATCGGGCCGGCATTTCTGTCTGACACTAAGGGTTAGGTTGGGTCGTGTTCATTTATAAAAGTCAGCTAAAATGCAGTACTGTTACATTTCATTTGACTCTGACTTCGTAGACTACTTTGGGTAAATGATGTGGGAATACAAAGACCAAACATTTATTTTCTCACTCTTCCAACTGCTGGCCAAATAACTGAATCAGGAAAATCATGAATGTAACTGGGCTCCATCTTACTGTTAAAAAATTTGGCTACAATTCAAGAATGGGGATATATCGGTAGAGGAAAGCACAAAGTAAGAAAAGCTAAGCACAAAACTCTAATCACTTTCAGCAATTTAGAAGGTGAGCATCAGCAATTTTAAGCTGATAAACATTAAGAAAATATAGAGAACCTGCATGACCAAATGTAAAATCTGTAGAGATAGGCAACTGGGTGGCCCTTTTGGTTAAGCGAGTGACTTTTGATTTTGGCTAAGGTCATGATCTCACTCACTGTCATGGGGTAGAACCCTGTGTTGGGCCACATGCTTAGTGTGGAGCCTGCTTGGGATTCTCTCTCTCCCTCACTCTCTGCCCCTTCTCTGCCTGCACACTCATGTGCGTGCACGCTCTCTCTCAAAATAAATAAACATTAAGAAAATCTGGATACATATAGATATGGATAGTTAAAAGTAAAAGAGAGCTAGACAGCTAGCTAGCTAGAGAGTGATAGAAAAGAATGGCGGAATATGCCACCTCAAAAGATTCTACTTTTGTTTGAGTTAAAGGCACTTGAAAACCTGTAGCTCCAAGAGGAGCATTTGAATCTCTCCTTTCTTCTTGAAAACAAGAGATGAACCTCCCATGTGATTTTCCCTTATAAGCTTTCATGTATGATGTGAGATGTGCTTTATTATTTTCTCAAAAGTGCAAACATTCAAAATTTACTCCCTAAATATTAAGAACTTGAATACCCAATAATCGTTAAGAAATTAAATGTGTCATAAAATAATATCTCTTTGTTTTCTTTAATACAATACCCAATCCAAAAAATCTATACACAAATGTTTACCAATCTCTCAAAGAACAGAAAATATTATATACTTTTTTGAGGAGGAAACTATATCATCTAACAGATTTGGTAAAAATAATATAATCACAATAATGAAGGCAAGTGAGAGCAGTATCATAATGAAAATCAGTGACTGAAAATTTATTAAGCCAAATGCTAAAGCCTCAATAAAATTTCGCATATTTAATTAAGCAGTTTTATTTTTAAAAGCGCAGCATGATTAAATTAGGTATATGTCATGAATGCAAACGTACTTCATTTCCTGAAATTGTATTTACAAATAATATTACACTGGCTGATAAGACAAAAATAGTGATTATCACAAATACAGAAAAGCAAATAAAATATGACACTTATTCATGCTTAACAACAACAATAACAGTAGTTAAATATTTAAACTAATCCTTTAAAAGTGACAGGCTGAGAAAGGTATATCAACTAGGTCCTTTAATTTATTTGTCCATATCATTTGGGCAGATTTAAACAAGGTAAATAGGGCTATAAAATCAGAATATAAAATGATAAGAGAGCAGACAATGTTTTTTGACTCCATAAAATTAAGAAAAAAAGACTATTAGAACAAATGAAAAAAAGTTTAGCCAGGATAGATGTACTATAAATAGGCATGTGCTTTATATCAATAATTACTTAATAAACAATTGACATAGAAAAATCCATTTTATAATAACCATAATACCTATGGGCAACTATGAATGAATCTTAAGCAAGCAACAACAAAGCAAAAACATGACTGAAATTCTGTAAAAAAATGAAAACTAAATTTTGTTTTACAAGAAGCCATAATTAAACTACTAATGGGAATAAGAGATCTGAGATGCAAAAATCTAAGAAATGATACATATGTATAAATCTTAATGTCAAAATTTTAAAGGAAAAGACAATAGAAAATGGGTAAAATTATTCACAAAAATTAATGAAAAAGATCGCTAAAAGCCAATAGATTAAAAAAACGTTGCTCATTTTCAAAGGGCATTAGGAATATACAAATTAAAAGCACAATGGAAAATAGCATCATGTTCACCAATTAAGGAAAGATAAAACATAAAGGCCGACATTACCATTCATTTCAAAAGTAGCAGTGAGTTATTGTGCACTGCTGGTGGAACAGGGGTATAAATTTTCACAAGCACTTTGAACAACAATTTGGCAATATATAATAGCCTAAGACTCATTAAATCTCCTTTTGTGTACATGGCCTAGAGGTAGAGGTAGCTCCAGAGTCACTGATAAAAATGGGTTGTATTTGACATTTCAGGAGAATTTCTCACAGGCATCTACAATCTCAGAAAATCCCCTTTTTCAATTTATACCAAGAAAGTCCAGTTGAAATCCTTGAGGTGTTGTGGAAAGCAAAAGCATGCATCACTGTCACAAGCACCTGTTTTCCAATAACGAGAGGACATTGGATGGTACAAATAGTTTGAATATGTATTTGAGCAAAGAAGAAAACACCATATTTTTTCAAAGAACCAAAGTATGTATCTTATTTATGAAAAAGGGAATGTTCTTAAAGGGACAAAGCACATTGTAGATAGTTTAAACTCAATGAAGTACCATTTTGTATTTATATAAATATCTATGGCCTTATAAAGCACACATTTCATATTGAATCTACAATTACATAAATTGTACCTGATATCTTGAAAAATTCCTAATATATGCAATAGATAATAAGGAATGGTTTGGTCCCAAGAATATGTTAATTAATGCCTATTTCCCGTTTCAATGCCAAGTCAGTAACTCTATTTATTATTTTCACCTTGTGGCTGTTTTAGTACAAATCTGTTCATGTTTAAGTATATAATATATAGTTATCACTATTTAGTCACATTATCTGTGTAATCTATAATTTTTTAGTCTATTTCCCTGTAACATTTTATGTTGCCTTTTGTTAGAGCCTAGAAAATGATTGCACACACAAGGCTTTGTGGCTGTAGCAGAAGTTTCCCAAATTTGGGTAAACAAGGCAGTCAACTCAGGTTCACTGCAGAAAGGGAAGATATTGTTTCATAAAAGTGTTACTACCTCACATTGGTATGATTTCCAGATGTTTTAATTACATATTTCTCTGCATGTCTTGACAATGAATGTATTACACTGAACAGAAAAGTTACAGCCAGCTGGTTTTCTGTCAGGTTGAGTAAGTTACTTTCCTTGTATTTCCAGCTATTTACTTTTACAACTCTCAGGCCTCAATGCCTCCAAGATTAGGAAGGATAGTCAATAACATACAGCTCAGTAAACCTCGGGTATTGATGCAAACTGCCTCATTCTGTTCATTTATTTTTTGATGACTAATAAATTGATTTTCTAGGAATATCTCCTCAATTTGTTGTGTGACCACAATTGGTACCACATAATGGCAAAACACTTGTTTAATTGAAAAATCATATTTTAATGCTTTTATGATTTTTCAGCTTCTTGCTTTCCATTTTACTTCCCTACCATTTTGTTTTATTTATTACTGAGACAGAATGATTTCTTATTTCCCTCAAAATTTTACTTCTTTACATTATCCATTAATTACCTAGTATTTTTTTCTTTTTATGTGATTGGAAATTCTGGTTATGATACATTTTTTTGTCAAGTTCTCTATTATTTCAAGGATCTCTGTAAACAGTTCTGAAAATGAAAGTACAGGACACCTAGGTCAATTTTAAAATGTCAGAGAGAGATCAAAGGTGAGTAAGGCATGACCCCTGCTCCTAAAGATTATCTTCAATCTTGGCATTACACTAAACAGAAAAATAACATGACATTTCCTTTTTTCTGCTTTTTAAATTTCAGTGAGATAATTGAGCCAAGAATAGATGGCATATAACAATAATTCAAGACTAATAATTCTCTCCTCCAAACCAGAAAGAGCAGAAAAATCAGAAAATTGTGGGCATTTGCTTGTATTTTCAAATGCCTGTGCAAAACTATTGGAAGTTCTGTATATCGGTTTATAGGTACTTACAGGAAAAAAAATAAAGAGTTCCATAATTTAGCAAGCAGTGTGAACAGATGAGAAACATTGTTTTGTTAGTGCTTTTATGGAATATTATTATTTCCCCAGGCTACAGATACATAAAGCAGTTGGGCTATTAAATTTTTTTTGTTGATTTGTTTTGTCTTGTTTTGATTTTGATTTTTTCTTTCCCTTTTCAAGTTTTCTTATACAAAATATAAATTAGCCTTTGTATCTTAGGATATTTGAATAATAAAACTATATGAAAGTCCTTTCATATCTTGATGTTTTTATATTATCCCACAAATATCTCCATAGTGCTATCCTTGTTTCCAAATAATGTTCGATATGTAATCTGATAGGAAGGTTGTGTCAAGCATCATTTCTAATTGATTTTATAACAGTTATTTATCAATATATTTTCTGAATATTAATCTTTTTAAAAACTCCAGATGTAAATTATTAACTAGAAACCTAAGGGTTATTCTCCACTGTCAGAGAATCCACTTCTTCCTCATCAGTAATAATTTTCATGTATATGAGATTGACAACATTTCTGTTTAAATGTTTTTAAAAGCTGGAACCTACTTTAGTAAGAATATCTTATTCATTGAATATAGGAAAATTAATTTGCATATATAATACAACTAAAGTTAATTAAGCCACATGGAATTCTTCAGAGACCCAAAGATTGTATTTGATCAAAGAAGTCTCCAGTTAATCCCAAATTAGATGCCAAATGTTTTCCACATAAAGACATTAAATAAGTTCAACATTATTGAAATTTTCCTTTATTCATAAATACATATGTGATTTGATTTATTAATGTTGGATAGCATTATTCATCTAATAATAAAATGAATCATTATTTTTATTTTTAATTTTGAGTACATGAACAATTGGATAGAATTTTAGGGGAAAAGGTTATTTAAAAATTATAATAAAGTTTGGTTGTAAGTTCTAATTACAAGACACAGATTATGGCAAGATGAGTGAGGGGGTAATGACACACAGTAGAGAGAAAGGAACCTTTTCAAAACACTGTGCATCTGTGACAAGCATTCACAACTAGGCTATGGCTGGCTGGATGCATCACCGTTACGTTGCCTAGGAGGGACTCCACTTCCTTTTTTTCTTTTTACAAAAAGAAATCTGAGAGTGGCCTTCTTAATGGGAAAAAATCTTGTGTTTGGCAGTGCTGAAAAGTCTGTGTTTAGAAATCATCCGTTTTGAGGCACCTGGGTGGCTCAGTTGGTTGGGAATCCAACTTTGGCTCAGGTCATGATCTCACAGCTCCTGAGTTTGAGCTGCTTCTGTGCTGACAGCTTGGAGCCTGGAGCCTCCTTTGGATTCTGTGTCTCCCTCTCTCTGCCCCTCCCCTGCTCATGCTCTTTCTGTCTCTGTCTCTCTCTAAAATAAATAAAAGTATTAAAAAAAAGAAATCATCTGTTTAGTGCCTTCAGGTAAAGGCAGCTGCCCAGTACCCATGATCTACAGAGGTTGTGTGGCAATTGTGAATTACTTGTGTTCTTGTATAGAACACCTTTTGCTTCAATGGGAAATTGAGTTTGAGCACAGCTTTTCCCAGAGGTTTCACGCAAAAACCTGACTCCCAACAGCTTACTGTCAAGAAACAGAATGAGTTCATAGGGCTGTTTTAGACCATCTCATTTATGAGAGGTAAGATAAAGATTATAGTATATAAAAATTAGTTTTATAGGAAATTATTAATGTAAAATTATCAGTTGCAAATGTGTAGTTCATTTTCAATTGCCTGCTGAACTAAATTATAGATGTTTCTTAATTTACATGAAATGTGTCCTATAAATATTCATAATGAAAATATATTGCTATAAGTATCTTAGTTTTTAATGTGATCAACTTTATTATTTTAAAAATATTTTAAATGAGTTTACCTTCCCAATAATTTTCGCAATATTAACTCTGTTAGAGAGTATGAGAACATAAAATGAAAAAGGTACATGAACAATGCAAGGAACAGTTTCTTTTCTGTTCCCTTGCATAAGAATTCAATGACCGATTATTTCATCATCCATTCTTTTAGAAACAAAGGTGTATTTTCATTTTTTACTTGCTTTAAAGTTGTACTTTCAGTTCCACTATATTTTTTCTATATACATATTTAACCATAAATTTTTTCATTTATATATACTTTTTTTGTTAGATCATTTATTAGTTATGTGTTCTGAAAATCAATAAAAATGCTATCTTTTTACCTGCATTGTGTAAAAACATCCCACAACATTATTCTTGCTGTTCACCAGCTTTCTTTTACTCTACTTGCCAGTTCCTTTAGGATACTTTTCCAACTCCCATGATTAGAGCTAAAACCTCTGGAAGGTTTTGGTCACAAAAGAAAACTTATGTAACACAAATATATCTAAATAAGACTTACTGAGAAATTTATCTTCTTTAAAGAAAAATTTATATATTCTCATTGTTATTATATAACATTATATAGTATCATGACACATAATAGAAAATGGACAATATATAAGTTTCAAAAAATAACAAACGTTCAGAAATTCTATTCCAAGCTATAACGTTAGCTAGTTCTCTGGCACTAAATGAATTAACATTTAAAGTAAAAAATTCAAAGTACATTCAAAGTGGATTCCCTTTTTACAATCACACCCCTCTATCCCCCTAAGGATAACTGAGGTGTACACAGATAATTCTGCATAAGACTTCATCGTTCTCCCAACATGTCAAGTCTGACTAAGTAGAAATAGAAAAATGTCAACCACAATTGGATTAGGTTTATTTTCTTTCATGTGAATACACTTCAAAGGCAATTTAATTGCAAACATAAAAACAGTAGCCACTCTCACATGCTATGGACATTTTTGATTTGTAGTGTTTAAACAGGCAAAAGAGAATGTATTGCTTATTTCATTGGTATAATGGTTTTCAAGGAAGTGTTTGCAAACATTGGAATACCAGATTAAGCATTCTACATCCATCTATCTACCTATCTATCTAACTATTTATCTATCTATCATCCATTCATCTATGCATCTTTTCATCTCTACTAATTAAGGTTGTGGAAACATTCAAACATTCATAAACTGTGTTCCTCTTGTCCCAGAAAGATTTTTTGAAAAATGCTTTAAGGACAAATACTTAGATGTTCAGTCTTAGGGTAAATTGGACCGAGGTCTGCTATTTTTATTTTTGTATTGTACAGGACTTCAATGAGAGGGCAACAGTTTGGAAAACACAGGAAAAGGGGAAAGCAAAGGCAGATGACAAAGAGGAGGCATTTAAAATCTCCTGACTATTGGCTTACTGAGAACCCAGGGAGAAGGCTGATGTTTATTTGTTTACATGGAGTAAAACAGAAAGAATGTATGAATGTAAGATCATGAGAATGTGAAAAAAAACAGCAATTTTAGAAATATTGAAGAGATAGGTTTTTTTTTCATTTAGTTGATGAAAGGAGATATTTGCCTAGCTTTCTAGACAAAAGAATCCCAGGTGCTAATTTCTGTGTACCTATTTTGGTATCACTCTGTCTTGGCATCCTTCTTCTCAGCCGCATAATTACCCAAAACAAAAAATATTAAAGAAAAAAATAGATATCACTAAATTACTGTTTATATGATGGTTTGGGTGATCTATAGTCTATTGGCCAAATTCAGGCTTCAGCCTGTTTTAGAAAATAAAATTTTATTGAAGCACAACAGTACTCATTCGTTGACTATTGTCTGTGTCTGCTTTTGAGCTACTTACTACAGATTTGAGTAGTTGCCACAAAAACCATCTGATCCACAAAGCCTAAATATTTACTACATGGCCTGTTATAGAAAGAAAATTGCCATCCCCTACTCTACACTAACAAAACTTGTGTTTGAAAAAATTTACTTTAAAATTAGTGAATTTATTAAGGAAAATATATTAAAATACATAATTTGCTTATTTTATTTTTATTTTTGTATTTAAATTCAAGTTAGTTAACATACAGTGTAGTCTTGGCTTCAGCAGTAGAATCCAGTAATTCATCTCTTACATACGACACTCAGTGCTCATCCTAAAAAGTGATTACAAAAGAAAATTTAAAAAAATTAATATGTATTATTTATTTTTGACAGAGAAGAAGACAAGGCATGAGTGGGGCATGGGTGGTTAGAGAGAGAGAAATAACAGAATCTGAAGCAGGCTGCAGGCTCTGAGCTGTCAGCATAGAGCCTGACAGGGGTGGGGGCTGGGGTGGGGGTTGAACTCCAGAACCATGACATCATGATCTGAGCCAAAGTTGGATGCTTTATCGACTAAGCCACCCAGGTGCCCCCAAAAGTGTCCTCCTTAATGCCCATTACCCATTTAATCCATATCCCCCACCTCCCCTCCAACAACCCTCAGTTTGTTCTCTGTATTTAAGAGTGTATTATGATTTGTCTCCCTCTCTGTTTTTATCTTATTTTTACTTCCCTTCCCCTATGTTATCAGTTGTGTTTCTCAAATTGCACATTGAGTGAAATCAGATGACATTTGTCTTTCTCAGACTGACTTATTTTACCTAGGATAATGTCCTCTAGTTCCATTCATGTAGTTGCAAATGGCAAGGTTTCATTCTTTTTCATCCCTGAGTAGAACTGCATTGCATGTATAATCCACATTTTCTTTATGCATTCATCAGTTGATGGACATTTGGGCTCTTTCCATAATTTGGCTATTGTTGATAGTGCTGCTATAAACATTGAGGTGCATATGCCCCTTTGAATCAGCATTTTTGTATCCTTTTGATAAATACCTGTAGTGCATAATCTATTTTTAATTTAATACAATTTGTATAATATTAAAGCCATAGCTTCTGCATTTGAACTCTTAAAATCTCTTCAATTCAGATCAACCAATGCTTACCACAAATTTAGAGAGCACAAATAGGTTCTCTTAGAGCATTTTTATTTTCAAGTTACCAGTTCAGATGAGAAAAAGAATAAAAAGTAAAATTTCACCTTTTTTATCAGTTCTTCATATCCTCACTCTGAGGCTCCAAATTTTCATAGGGATTACTCAGATGCATAAAATAAACATTATTGAATATATTATAGTGTGTTTTGGTCATATTTATCAAGAACTGTTAATTCAGTCTTTTTATAAATTGATTTCTTTTTTCAGAAGTTTATCTTAGATTTTCTTATTTGCATTTTAAGGCCTTTCTATTGGATTGAATTTTTGACAATACTTATATCAAAAGATTCATTGCCTTGCTTTTATCATTGATATTATGTTTTTTCTTCTATGCTTTTTTTTGTTTATGAAATTGAAGTTTCCTTTTTTGTTTTGTTTTTAGTAATCTCTACACCCAACATGGGGCTCAAACTCATAACCCCAAGTCAAGAGTTGCATGCTGACCCAGCCAGCCATCCCTATAATATGATTATAACATTGTATCTATTTCTCAATCATCAGGATGGCTGCTATCTCTCCAAATGTGGTATGTTTACCATGTCCATTTGTAAGGTCTTCTAATGTTAAAGGTTGTTATGGGCTCAATTCTTAAATTTTGTAAGGAAGAATTCCTAAGATCAAACCACAGAAACAAGAAATAAAAAAGCCCTCAATGTTAAGCACCTGATTCTGAGAGCACAGAGTTGGAAAGGAAAAAAGAACAAAATCAAGATGTGTATGGACTGCTGTAGGTGTAGATCAATGGGTAGTTAAGAAGTCATGCTCCATTCACTCTGTAATGTGCCCATAATTTCAAAAGCAAAATCAACTCTTCTTAATTTAAACATCCACATCATGAAGATAACCTTGATCCTCTTCAGTTTGAAAGTAAGGATCCAAATTCTGCTGGTCCTCACGGTAAAAAAGTAAGGTTAAATCTTTCTTGATACTTCTCAATGTCTCCGGCCTAATGAAGAGCCCACTGTTAAGGGTTTCACTTTAATTATACTCTCCTTCCCTCTCTTGAGGGATAGGCCATATAGAACAGATACACAGGTGTCATTCTTAAATTTTTGCTTTAACTCTTCAAAAAAACAGCCTTTGTTGGATATTCAAAAATTCCTTGAAATGTTTAATGGGGAGAGATACTATTTTCAATGAGGACACAGCTCTTTATTTACATGCCACTTTGGTTATTATCATGGCATTTGGTAGTGCAAAAATCTAACACATAGTCCACATTTCCATGTGATTCTATTCTCAGTAATTGATAAGGGAAACTTATATTAGGAAATGATTAATTGCCATAGATCAATTCTCCTCATATTTGATAGCAAAATAATACCTAGTGTGAATAGATACCACTTCATCCATAAATAAAAAAGAAACTGAAGAAACTCTATCTGTCATCTCTAATATGCAAATGAAGTTAAGAATAGGGGATGTTATTTTATTTTCCTTTATGGAAAGATTATTTTTATTTATTATTGATGGTATTCTTGACAGATCATTGCTCTATTCAGTGAGAGTCTATAAAGTTTAACATATTGGTGCATAAACATAGTAAACTTTAGGAGTTCGGCTTCTTTTAAATTGCATCAAATGTTATCAAAGTTGTTTTTAAAAATTACTTTGCCTCAAATTATACCTAAATGTGTAGTGGATAGAACACAAAGTTGGTTGAGATGGGCTTCAGTTCAACTCCACCTACCCAGTTACATAAAGGAAGGTGTGATTTGAGCACGCATTAAATTCTATGATCTCATTATCCTAAATTCATAGTTGAAAGAAATGAACTAAATTAACATATGACAGGTACTTATCATAGCTCTTGATATTTCACTAAATATAATATTTTCTTCTTACAAAGTATGCACTGTTTTTTTTTACAGAAAACTTAGCTTCATAACTTAAAGATACAGTTCAGTAATTTAGAAAATATATACTACTAAATTATGTACTTCATTGTTTACACTTTATAAATTTTTTGTGTTTATTGAGAGTTTTTTAGAGAAAAGTTTGTATCCAATATATTTCTTTTTTTTTATGTTTTCTATTCATTTTTGAGAGACAGAGAGAGCAGGGGAGGGTCAGAGAGAGAAGGAGACACAGAATCTGAAGCAGGCTCCAGGCTCTGAGCTAGGTGTCAGCATAGTGCCCGATGCGGGGCTCGAACCCACAAACCAGTGAGATCATGACCTGAGCCAAAGCCAGACGCTTAACCGACTGAGGCACCCAGGCGCCCCTGTATCCAATATATTTCTAACAGAATCAATCTGAATTTATACAAAACTCAGCTTGTTTTTAGGATTTTTGATTAAGAAAGATTTTAAAAAATTTTTAAATAACATTTTTTAATGTAAAAAATCCTCCAAAAGTTATTTATAATGATTTAGTATATATTTAGCTACTGAGACATACAGTTTTTTTTCTTAATTTATTACACAGTTTATATTACTACATTTATTTGTAAAAATTATATGTTGAAAACCTGTGAAGTTATATGCAATATATATAAGTTGTATACAATCACCCAATTGTATATTAATAATGTGAGTCCAAGTCAGCATGTTTGAGATGTATAATAGCATTTGCAATTAATTGAGGGAAGTCATTTCTGAACTCGCTAAGTTGAGAAAAAACTCCTTGTGAGGTAAGGCGGGTTTGCAAGGCTTCCCGATGTCAAATGGCAACTGATGTCTACCACTCACTTAATTATTTTTGCTTGAGCAACGACCCCCAAAGCACCTTGTTGACTGGTATCAGGAGTGACTTGCCCCCTTATCCTAAAAACATGCTAATTGTACCTTGTGAAGAAACTTATTGTAGGAATTTCTTCTTTTGTAATTATAGGAGCAAATATTACATTTCCTGAGAAACCTGTTT
>CM053572.1:58879006-59000145 GCA_028646485.1 Cryptoprocta ferox
ACCTCAGCAAATCTAACTATGATAAATTAGAACATTGAAAATAAATACTTTGAAATTATCTTACGAAACCATTTTTGACAATGATGAACAAGTACTTTGCACAGTCCTATCCTCCAATAATTATCAACTATGAATATCTACTAAATATCTGAGGTTTTTGTACTCTAATTTTTAATTCTATTAGTAGAAGGATATTACTAATCAGTTGATCAAAACTACACATCCATAGAAATCAGGAATTTCTATGATTTTTGTTCAGGTATGTTATGACACACTTAGAGATAGCTACTTTCAAGTAGATTGATATCTTTCATAATCTTATATGAAAAACATATAATTATTGACTATGTTTTTAAGGTTTTATTAAAGAATAAATATGAGTTTAGGATACCATGTTCATGTATCTAATTTTAATTTTTAAATCCATACAAGTTGGGGACCTTAATATTGATACTGAGCCCAGTACAATGCTCCAGTTGACTCTTGGTCTGGTACCTGATTAGTAGTCTTGAACCAAGTGATGCATTTCAACAAGTCATAAAAATACAGCACTAAATTAAATTTTACCATAAGAAAAATTTTCTAGTGCTTCTACAGTTACCTTTCTTCCCTCACAACAGCTCAGAGACAACAAAGCAAGCACTAGTTCACTTTAATTCTCTTAAGGACTCAACTCTCAGGTCAACTCAACTCTCCTAACCAGCTGCAGGCAGAAAGACTTGGACACAGGAAAGGCCTTCTTATGTGTAGGCTTTTCCTTTTCCTGAATTCCATTCATTATTAGGATTTTACCTCTAAAACCCTATCTCTACCAAGTCCTTGTCATGAATAATTTACATTCAATATACAATTTGCTTCACTGTGTCTTATCATCACATCATTCTAATTTTTGGGGTCATGCATAAGCTTCATCTCTCACAAGGTAGAGAAACCACACAGTTTTTTCTCTTGAATAGCTTAGATTAGACTTTCTATCTCATTCTCTTTCTCTGTGGATATAGTATGTGATCTCTGAATTTTCCTTGCTGTGCTATGAATGGTTCTTATTTTCTTCCAAACTATCTAGTTTATTCTTAATCCCCTATGTTTGTATTTCTTATGTATAATATATGTATGTATGTATTATATATGTATATAATATATGTACATATAATATATGTATGTATTATTATGTAATATAATATATGTTATGTTATAAATATGTATATATATGTATAAACCTATGTATACCCATATTTTATAGACAGACTCAATTGCATGCAAGCATGTAACACAAGTAACCCACTTATGTGGCCTTTAAACTGTTGCCATATATTGCCATATTTTATCATAAATCTTCAATTATTCTGAGAATAAAGTGCCAACAGTTTCCATTCTTCAGCCATGGTAAGCAATCTTCACTTCTTCTTTCTTTGTTTTTTTTACTTGGACTGAATAGAGGTAAGATATAAAATTTTATTCCTTATCCTGTCTGACTTTTATGACCTACCATTCTTTCATTTTCTTTAGCTGTTTCTCTACATAAACTATATTTTAGAAGAAACTTCAACTAAGTGACAAGCTCAGTGTTCTTGATATTACACTTAGCAAACTGTCCATAAGATTAGTGAACTTTTGAGCTGCTATAAAATTGGTGCTACATTTTCTTGTTCCATAAAATCACAGAATTACCTTTGAAGGTACAAAGAGGCATAATTTCATTGTATAGATATTTTGCAACCAGAAAGTATCTTTTAAAATATTACTTTCCTTTCATTTTATTCTCCACATACAAAGTGTCAATAAAAAAATCATCCATCATAGAACAGAAAATAATTGTATTTTCACTTCTTGCTTGGAATCCAATAACAATTCTCTTTCTTTCTCTTGTCAGCCAGTTGTCATAAATGTTTAACAAAATGATTATATTTAATTAATCTTTTTACTTAAATTCATTCATTTTGTTTCTAATTTTCCCAAAATAATGTCTTCATTTGCCTTGTCACTGTGTAGAAATCTCTTCATTAATTATTTCATCAACTTAAGCTCCTCTTTGTGCTTTTATCGGATCTCCACAATTAGACCTCTGTGCATTTTATCTCCCTATATCATGGCCAAATCTTTTAGACAGCTAACTTCCCAAAACTTCCATATCTTTTGGCCAATGTTTATGCCACTTCCTCATTCTCAATCTACTCAACTCCTTAAAAGTATAGCTTTGTAATAATATTATTGTTTTCATTTTGTCCTTGGTACCATATTCAATTGATGTTTTTAATTACATGACTGTTTTTACTCATCTGTAAAATAGCACAATAACAATATCTACCTCATTAGTTTTGGGGAGGAAGTGAGATGGTAATACATGTAAAGGAGATGACATAGAAAAAGCACTTGATATACTATAGCTGTTCAGCAGGGTTATTGGATTTTTCTCTCAAAGCCAAAGGCACAGTTTTTATCTGCCAAGAAAATTTTGTGTTATTTATGTTATTGTTTGGGGAAATTTGTTGTTGTTGTTGCTGTTCAAGTAGACTATAATCCAGCTTTTAAAAGGAGGGAACCTAAGTTGTATTGGAAAGAATTCAAACCACCAGATTCAGAGATTATTGTTTCTACTCAAGCCTTTGCTTAAACATTCTCATGAGACTTCAACTACTTTCTTAGATGAGCCATTTGATTTTCCAAATATTTGTTTGTTTTCAAATATTTTTCCTTATTTTAAACAAACGTACTTTTCTGCAATATTTTTTCACTGGTCCACCTGCTGTTTGGGATTAGAAGAGAAAATAAACAATAAAAGATTTGTAGGTCCTTTTTCCACTTTTATATTATCTGTGATAAAAATCCCAGGTTAAAAAATGTTGTTAAATTTTCTATAAATGCTAATGAAGAGTCTTGCCAATCTATCTTCAAAGAAATCATAGAAAGTTAAACCTACATCATGGTTTAAGTAACTATCTATAGACAACTATCTATGTTCTCATCCCTTTACATCTTTCCAGGAAACATTTCCTAGGTCTCTTACTTCCAATGGGACTGTGTGCCAAGTTTGTGCTATTGGAACATGGCCAAGGTGATTGAGAATATGAGTATTACCTATGCACTCTTTTCTTTTGTCCACGATTATGTGCAGCAGGCCACTTAGAGTGGCAGTTTCCAAAGTGCTGGAGGCACCACAATTAACTCATAGTCACCCTGATATATTTTAAACATTTGAGGTAAATATAACGGGAATGAACACTTTTCAGACATAGAACAAACTACTAGCTACAGATATTTTACAGTTTCATATAAGATAATACTACAATTTTTTATCTGGTAATATCTTTGAGAAGTTTGTTTTTCTATTTGCTATAAAAAAATACCAGTATCAGGTTTCAGCTACAACATATAAAGAGATTGGAAGTATTCACTCTCATTCTTACAAAAAGAAAAAAAATGCTGAACAAATGAATAGTTAAGGCCTTAGTTTTCTTGGACACATTAGAGAACTTGGGTTGAAGACAAATATCCAGCCAGTTGAATCCAGAGAGTAAAACATGAGGTCTACTTACCTGGAGCAGAAGTTGCTATAACCATAACTTGAAAGGACCACTTAAAGATAATTTTGATTTTGATGAACTGAAGGAGACGAGTGTGGACTAGCCTGTGTGAGAAACTGCTAGAGGTCAAATCTTTGGGAGGCTGCCACACTTTCATCAGTTTATATGCAGAAACCCTACCAAACCCTACCAAGTTCTTACACTGAAGATGTAGGGAACATCCTCTCATGGCTTTAGCTGGGTAATAGGAAGAGTAGTTATTGTTAAATATGCCCATAGTGTGCTCCATAACAAAAGTCTACTCAGCAGGGAAAAATATTTTCCACAGCCTTATTCCAAATGGGGGAGGAAAAGACCTTCCTCTCACTCTATCCCTATGTATACTTCCTGTCTGAACTAAGGGGGCAGAGAGGTGTGAGCTACACCAAGAGAGAAAAACTAGTGAATGTCCCAGTCCAGGGACACAGACCAACTAAAAGGACGAAATTGCTCATAAAATTATAGAAATTTTCACCTCCCTCACACTTTACTATCACACCAATAGGGATCCAGCCTTCTGAGAGGCTGCAAGATGCAGGTTCTCTCAGAAAAGCATTAATGTACTCCAGAATTAAGAAGAGAGAAGGAGAAAAAAAATAATACCAGAGGAATTCTAAGCCTATGGTAACTAAAATATCAACGTTTATGGCACATAAAATATCAAACATACTGCAACTGCTAGCCAGATGAATATAGATAAACATACTGAAAGCTACTCAGCACATTCCCCACTGCCTGATATAAATATCCATCATACAACAAAAATGAAAAGGCCTGCCAAATGGGAAAATAAAACACAGTCTGAAGAGACAAAGCAAGCATTAGAAACAGATTCTGCTATGATACATATATTGAGATTATCAGAAAAGGTAATAAACTAACTATAAAATAACTATGATGAATGTATTTGAGGCTGTATTCAACATGCAAGAACAGATGGGCAATGGAAGCAGAGAAATGGAAACTTAAAGAAAGAAACAATATCCTGGGCCAGAACGGAGAGTCTTGAAACAGAAATGAAGAAAGGCTTTCATTTCAAAGATTAATCAGTAGACTGGATATGATCAAGAAAAGAAATTATGAGCTGGCTGACAGGCCAATAGAAACTTTCACAATTGAAATACAAGATAGAAAAAAAAAAGACAAGAAAGAAGGAGGGAGGGAGGGAGGGAGGAAGGAAGGAAGGAAGGAAGGGAGGAAGGAAGTAAAGAAGGAAGGAAGGAAATAATGAAAATTAACAGGAAATCAAAAAATTTGGGGAAATACCAAATTCGCAACATGAATGTAATTTGAATACTAGATGGAAAATAGGGGTCCCTGGGTAGCTCAGTTGGTTGTGTCTGACTCCTGATTTTGGCTCAAGTCATGATCTCATAGTTTATTGGATTGAGCCCCTCCTCTGGCTTTGAGCTGATAGTGCAAAGCCTGCTTGGGTTTCTCTCTCTCTTTCTGCATGTCCCTGACTTGTGCACACGTGCTCTCTCAAAATAAATAAATAAACATGTTTTTAAAAAGAGAGGGTGAATGGAGAAGAATTAGGTAAGCTCATAATGGATCAGAACTTTCCAAATTAATTAAAGACAACAAACCCCAGTACCTACAAGCTCAGAGAAAAGCAACAGAAAATTACAGAGACAAACAAACAAAAAACAAACCAAAAAATTATTCTGCTAAGCATATTATGATCGAATTGCAGAAAACTAGTGAAAAAAAGAAAATCATGAAAGATGGCAGGGATAATGATCACAGCACCCTTATCAGAAATTAGGAGAGAAAGAAGAGTGGTGCCTGTGTGGTGCAGTTGGTTAAGCAGCTGACTTCAGCTCAGGTCATGATCTCATCGTTCATGAGTTTGAGCAGCACATTGGGCTCTGTGCTGACAGCGCAGAGCCTAGAGCCTGCTTCAAATTCTGTGTCTCCTTCTCTCTCTGCCCCTTCCCCATTGGTGTTCTGTCTCTCTCTTGCTCTCTCAAAAATAAATAAACATTAAAAAATGTTTTTAAAGAAATAAAGAAGAGAGTGGAGCAAAACATCTAAAGCAGTAAAATAAATTTAAAATTCACCAAGCAAGACTTCTATATCCAGCAGAACTATCCTCTTAAAGTGTAGAAGAAACAAAGTTTCTCAGACCAAAAACAAAACAAAACAAAATTAAAAAAGTCTTAAAAAATCATTTTCAGAACTTCCATGCAAGAAATCTTAAGATAAATTTTCCAAGGCAAAGGAAAATGGTGTATATCAGAGACAAGGATACATTTAAAGAAATGAAAACAATCAAATAAAGAATGAAGGTAAAATATTTTATTTTTATTATTTTTAATTCATCTTGTAGGTAACTTTATTTAAAGTAATAATGGTAACAACTACTAGCACTATGGGTAAGTAACATGAATGATAGCGATGCCATAAGGGACAGATGTGGTGAGGAGCAGCTGTGAACACTCTATTATGAGATGCTCGGACTACACACGAAGCAGTAGAGTGTTATTTGAATGTAGACTTAAATTAATTAAAATGTATATTACAATCTCTAGGGAAACCCTAATAAAAATAAAATTGAAAAGGAGGATATAGAAATGCTAAGAGAGGAGATAAAGCAAAATTATATAAAATGTTAAATTAAACCAGACAAGGCATAAAAATGAGAGTAAAGACACACAAAATCAAATCCATCAAATAGAAAATAATTACAAACATTGTAATATTATTTCAACTGTATAAATAATAATTTTAAACATGAATAATCTAAAAATACCAATTAAAAGACCAAGACTATCAGATTAGATTAAAAATCAAGACCCAATTATGGATTGTTTTAGGAAGTCCACATTCAATATGAAGTCTCAGGTGAAAAGTTGAAATGTTCAATATCTACCATGTTAACAGTAATCAGTATAAAGCTAGAGTAATTATGTTAATTTCAGACAAAGCAGGTTTAAGAACAATAAAAATTAATAAGGATAAGAAGTATTATGTAATAATGAAAGGGCTCAATCTTACAAAAAGACAGAAAAATCTTACATGTGTATGCACCTGACAACAAAACATCAAGTTGTCTCAGGCAATAACTGGTAGAAGTGAAAGTAGAAATACACAAATACATTATTATAGTTGGAGACATCAACACCTCTCTTACAGTAACTGATAGGTCAAGGAGGTGGAAAATAAGTAAGCATATAAATGACCTGAAAAGCACAGTCAAACAAAATTATTTAATTGAAATTTATAGATTACTGCCCTCAATAACAAGTAGAGCACATTCTTCTCAAACTCATATAGGATATTCACAAAGAAAGACTACATTTGGGACCATTAAACACATCTTAACCAATTAAAAAATAGAAATCATATAAATTGTTCTCAGACCACCATGTATTTAAATAAAACTCAATGATAGAAAAGTAGGTGGAAATTCACAAAGATTTGGAAATTTAAAAAAATGCAATCTTAAATAACAAATGAGTTTTACAAAATTGAAGAGATATTTTAAAATATTTTGAACTAACTGAAAATGACAAATAATCTCATTAAAATTTATGTAATGCAGTGAAAACAGTATTTAGAGGAAAATTTACAGAATTAATTAAACATATTAGGGAAAGAAAAACAAATCTGAAATTAACAACCTATGCATACACCTTAAGAAACTAAAAGAAGAGCAACTTAAGTCTAAAGCCAGCAGTAGAAAATAAGTAATAAAAATTAGAGTAAAACTCAATAAAATTAAAAACAGGAAAATAATTGAGAAAATCGACAAAACCAAAAGTTACTTCTTTGAGAAGATCAATAATATTAAAACTTGCTCCCATGCTTTTAATGTTTGTTTATTTATTTCGAGAGAGAGCAAGAGTGACCATGAGGGGGAGGGGCAGAGAAAGAGGGATAGAGATAGAATCCCAAGAAGGCTGTGTGCAGTCAGTGCAGAATCTGACATGGGGCTCTCTCTCATGAACTGTGAGAGCATGACCTGAGCCGAGATCAAAAGTCAGATGCTTAACCAACTGAGCCACCCAGGACCCCAGACAACACACTTCTAAATAATACATGCAAGCATTGAAGAAGAAATCTCAAATAAAATTAAAAAAGAAAAAAAAAAAAACTAAAGGAAAATGAAAACGCAATTTACCAAAATTCAAGTGTTGCAATGAAAGCAGTCTTTGGAGAAAATTTATAGTATTGAATGCATGTTGGACAGTAAGAAAGATCTAAAATCATTAGTCCAAGCTTTTACCTTGGCAAACTAGAAAAAGAAGAGTATATTAAATTCAAAATACGCAGAAGAAAAGAAAAAAGAAGAAGAATTAGAATGTAAAGAGTGAAATTGAAAACAGGAAGTAAATAGAAAAAAATCAATGAAACCAATAGCTGATTATTTGAAAACATCAGTAAAATCAATAAGATATCAGCCAGACTAAGAAAGAGGATACAAATTACTGATATTAGGAATTAAAGGGGCAATATTGCTACAGATCCCAAAAACATGAAAAGAAATCTTGTGAATAACTCACTGCCCACAAATATGATAACCTAAATGAAATGGAACAATCTTGACAGACATAATCCGCCAAAACACATAAGAATTAGACAATCTGACTAAGCCTGTATTAAATAATTTAATCTATATTTAGCAGCCTTCCAAAAAAGAAAGCACTAGGCCCGGATGGGTTCACTTGGTGAATTATATCCAAGCATTTAAGGAAGAAATTATACCAATTCTCTAAAAATGGTACAGCCACTCTAGAAGACATTTTGCCAATTTGTTGTAAAACGAAACATATTATTTTTTTAAAGTTTATTTATTTATTTAGTGAAAGAGAAAGAGAAATAGTGGGAGAGGGACAGAGATAAAGGGAGAGAGAGAATGCCAAGTGGGCTCTGTGCTATCAGCGCAGAGTCTGATGTGGGCTCAATACCACAAACCATGAGATCATGAACTGAGCCAAAATCAAATGAGCTACCCGGGTGCCCCCAAAACTAAACATATTCTTCCCATAAGATCCAGTAATTGGTCTTCTTGGTATTTACACAAAGGAATTACAAACATAAGGCAACACAAATATCCGCATAAGGATGTTTATAGAAGCTTACTCATAATTGCCAGAACTTAGAAGCAAATAATATGTCTTTCAGTAAATGAAAGGATAAATAAACCAGTTTCTTTGTTAGGAAAATATATTTTTCATAACATTATTTATGTTATACAATGGGTTTTTTACTATTATTTTTAAATGAATTAAATTAATATCTGAAAATTTTGTGTTTTGGTTTCTAATATGATAAATATCAATAGATAGAACTCACATAAATAAAGTATCTTTGTGAATCTTAATAATTTTTAAGAGTTTAAAGAGCTCCTGAGACTAAACAGATTGAAGACCCAGCTCTAGGCAATGGCAGGGCCAGTAGGTAAAAAGTGCTGCAGTCCCTGGATAACAGCATGCAGCAGAGAAGAACTAACCACTATGAAAATTCACTTGGGCAAGTTTTGTCTTTATTCTTTTAAAAGTTAATTCCAGCATAGTTAACAAACTGTTATATTAGTTTCAGGTGTACAATAGGGTGACTCAACAATTCTATACATTATTCAGTGCTCATCATGATAAATGTACTCTTAATTCCCTTCACCTATTTCACCCATCCCCCTACCCACCTCTCTTCTGGTAATCATCAGTTTTCTCTATACTGATGAGTCTGTTTTTCGGTTTGTGTCTTTTTTTCTCTTTTGTTCTGTTTCTTAAATTCCACATCTGAGTGAAGTCATACGGTATTTATCTTTGGCTGACTTATTTCACTCAGCATTAAACTCTCTAGATCCAGCTATGTTGTTGCAAATGACAAAGCATCATTCTTTTTTATGACTGAGTAACATTCCAGTGTGTGTGTGTGTGTGTGTGTGTGTGTGTGTGTGTGTATGACATCCTAATCCATTGATCAGTTGATGGACATGTGGGCTGCTTCCATAATTGGGCTATTGTAAATAATACTGCAATAAACAGAGGGGTACAAATATATCTTTTTGAATTCATGTTTTCATACTCCTTGGGTAAGTGTTACCTTTTAATGGCTCTACAAGTATAGCAGAGGAGTATTGGAACTGATAATAAGTATAGAAAAAATAAACATTTAAAAATTTCCCTCTCCATTCTAGTTTTTATTATATTTAACCAAGTTCAGCATCTATCCTAGAGTTGAATATGGAAGATCTTTACACTAAGTTTCATGTAAAAAATACTTGCATTCTAAAGGCATACCAAGTCATTTATTTTTTCATCAGCTTTTAATAAATGAATAATTTTCTCTGAAAATAGCCATTATTTTTATAATTAAGTCCTATGATTTTGAGAAATATCCAAAAGTATAATATTCAGGAGATACTTTGTTGATTCAAATTTTTAAAAATTTAATGTGAGAGTTGCTATCTTATATGGGTCTCTGTAGATAGAGGATAACCAAATGGTTCTAAAATAACTTGTAAGTCCTGAATTTTGTCTGTGATTGAAGAATAAGAAGAAAAATATTCCCCCTGTTCTTCCAAGTTAGAGACAAATTTTGCTTCATAAATAGTTATTGCAAAGCATCTTAATATCTTAAACCATGCAGTTATAATTTTAATTCTACATGTTTGAATATGCAGCTTTCAGATAATATCTTACTTTGAAATTTCCCTAGAGTACTTACAAAATAAAATTGATGTCACACTACATGTAAGCTTGAATCACTTCCAAAAATAAATCAGATATTATGCAGCCATATTCTATGAAATCCCACTCCACAAACAAAAGCTTTATAAGCATCTTTTTCTGAGGCTTTTACTATGCTAATCTATAGCAACAGGAAGATAATAAACAGATTTACTCTTAAGGTACTTAGAGACTAACGGGACAAATAGAAGCTATATAAGGAATTACATTCAAAATTAGTTGTTTCTTGATAAGGAAGCTTCCCCTCTCCACCTCCCACCTTACCGCTCATTGGATTTTTGGAAGTATGAACCAGTTTTTAAAAATTTTTGAAAAAATCATGCCTTGTCATATTGGCATTAAAGTGGGTCATAGCCTCTGAATTTAAACTTGTAAAAATGCCTTTTATTTAAAGTGTTAGTGTATACACCTATAAAAGTTGTGCAAGTACATAGATAGAGAAACAAGCACCTAGATGTTACCTGCAAATGAGTAATAGAGTTGTTGAGACATTTCTTGAAATTTGGCTGGTCAGGAGCTGAAACACGTCTATGATAGGGAAATTCCAGTCCTACCACTGTGAAAGTCAAACATTCAAATGCTATAGTCACTTTGACCCCTGTCATCAGCCAACTCAAGGATACTTGGAGTTTGACTTGGCCAATCAGTCATACATCTTTGGAGTTCTGATTCTGGGCTGCTGATTCAGTGAAGCAGGAAGAGGGGTCACAAGGTCAAGTGAGTTGCTAGCCACCTCTAATTTTCAGGGATCAGAGTAGCTATCAATGTCCCTGCTCAACGTCCAATTTAGTGGTAGTGCAGGTGCTGACATCCAGTGTTCACAAACCATAGCCACAAGTCTGTCATGCTATGATCATGGCTTTAATCCATCTATCTAGATTCCCTATCTTTCTTTCCATTTTCTGACTTTGTCTCCACCTTCTTACCAATTCTGTAAACTAGAAAATATGTATTTATTAATTTCTTTGTGTATAAAATCAGTCCAATGAATTTCTGTATTTGATACCGGGGAGCTTGCTTTCTGTAAATAAATGGATTACATCAGGATTTTGAAACTGCTTTCTTAGATGTCTATTTCTTTCATTAATCTAGTCTAGAAACTAGAAACATGTATCTGTAATATATTATGGGGGGGTCATGTTTTCTTATGCTGTAATTGAAATATATTTATATAAATATACACATATAATATATACACATGCATATATATAATCTCCACAACATATTATATAAGTTCTGTGAACAAGGACATCTTTCCTCACTCCTGTTTTTATATCTCATGGTGCTAAATTAGAAAAAAATCATATGACAACTATTGAGCATCTACTATGAGTAAGGTATTAACTGTTAATTCCAGGTATAAACAATTCTATAAGATATGTGTCTGGACTTCAAGGGGCTTTTATGCATTGGTGAGATAATTGTACAGCAGGATAATACAACACTAGACATGTCACAAGGAAGATTACTGTTTCAAATACTTTGTCTACTTATTCTATCATAGTATAGAAAAACATTAGAGTATTTTATGATCATAACCTCAATCTATAATCACCAAGGATTATAGAAAACACACACATACAAACACAGTGTTAAAAATTAGAGAAGTACTGGTTGACATAATTACAGATTCCTTGTGCTTTCTTTCTTTCCTTGGAAGGTAAAACCTTCAACATTTATTTGATATAAAATTTCATGAAATAAGTTGTTTTCTGCATGCCTCCATACTTGCATGAAATTCTTACCTAACTACAGTTTTGTCTTGGGCAGCTACACTAGTATTAATAAATCTGCCAGGGAAAATTTCAAGGCTAAAAATCAGTGAGACTATATATCAAATGACCATGGACAGATATATCTGTGCCTTTAACACATTCTCTTTTCTGGGGTAAATATACACTAAGTAAAATAAAAATAAAAATAAAATAAAATAAAATAAAATAAAATAAAAATAAAATAAAATAAAATAAAATCATATATTATACATGGAGGATTAGGAATCATCCTTAGAACTTTTAGTGTCATATTGAAAAATAAAGCAAATATAATCATACAGTTCTACGTTGGTATACATACATTTTATGCATAATCTTAATACTGTAAATGAGTTATAAATTGAGTCTTGAACTCTTAGAAAGGTGTAAGCTGTAACCAATATTTTATCTGAATAGGTAATAGATGCTTTAAATAATAGATTACTATAGATAACAATAATAGCTTACTGTAATAATAGATTACTATAATGAAGAAGCTTACATGTTTACCTAAAAAAACTGTATTCTTTGATCTTGAAAGAAATAAAAAATTATAATTTACATATTAAAGGAATACTTTGGATTTTCTTAAGTTTTTATTAACTTTTTTGTAAAAATAAATATCCAACTTATATTTATTAGACTATTTATGCACATTTATTTCAAGGGAACTAACATGATCATGTACTGCTAGAAAATGTACTTTTCTCTTTGATAGTCAGGATATTGTAAATGATTTGGCCATTGTTCAAACAATGTATTATAATAATAAAATGTTCATAATTATTCAAAAAAATAATAGGCCTAATACACTGAGACTAGCTAAATAAATGTCTTGGAGCTCTGAAAATATAAGCTATACACATTAATGGAACTTTTTATTTAAAGAAAATATTTTGCTTTTTTCTGTCTCACACATATTTCTTTTTACTAGAGTTATGTTAATTTTATACATAATGTACTTTAGATAGTAAAGGTAATAAAAATGTATCATTTATTAGAAGTCAGGTATACTAAACTAATATAGCTGAAATACATTGTCAAGCATATAAAATCAAAACTCCGTTAATGGACAATGATAACAAATAAAATTTCCATCCATATGATTAAACTAAAATTTCTTTGTAAATAACTACTGGAAAGACATCAGAAAGTATTTTAATAATAATCGAATAGACTTAAAAGGAATCAACAACATTTTTGTTAACCTGTCTATTATGGCCAAGTTGTTATTTTGGGCAGAATGTAGAACCTATACTAGTACAAAGTTAACTATTCTGACAGGTTAAATCACTAAATTCTTATTCCAGGTATTAACAAAAAGATTCTAAGCTTCCAGAAGTTTGGGTAGGTGATCCCCCCAAACATCAAGCTTATATAAAAATATATTTATTAATGATGCAGGTTTGAATAGAGTGGATAAAAAACAAGGCTGATATCAGTGAGATTTGTTACTTTCTCGAAACTACCCACCCTACCCATTTGCCTACTAGAGTGAACCAGATAAGTCAACTAATTTCAATCTGCTATGAAACCTGAATAAAAATGGTCATAAAACATCAAGAAGAGGATTATTTTCTATCAAGCAGTTGAACTTGAAAATATCTTTGGAAAGAAGAGGAAAAATGGTCATTCACATTAAAGAAGTTATCATAAACTTCATATTCTTTTATACGATTCCTTTAATATTTTTATATATTTTATTATTAGCCAGTTTTTAGATAACATGTTTTTTTAATTACTTTGCTTTTGTGTTTTACATTGTTTTTATAACTACTCATTTTCAACCTTGGAAAAAATTTGTTAGATTTTAAAAGCATTGACTTGAACTCTACAGGAAAAATAGTTTTTCAGTATTTCTTGAACAAATTTTTTGAGCAGACATCAAAAACATCTACCAGACATTGTGTCTGCTCTATTCACAGTTGATTTCCAGATTATATAGGCAACGAAACAGTAGAGGAACAACAACAAAAAATTCATCTGGTGTGAGAGTTGGGGAATATTTTCATTGTACTTTTGACAATCTTGAGGTTGTTCAGGCAAATTATCCATGCTTAGGCAAATTGGCTTTAGCAAAATATCTTTTTTTCTGAAAAGTTTTTTTCCCTATCCAATCCACTTTATACATTACATTTTCATGCACTGATTCTTAGCAAAAATATTTAGTGAGATTTGTTTTCTTAAAGATAATAAGTGGATCTCACAAGGCTGTGGTTGCATTGTCTTAGTATAGGGATTTCATTTATACCTTTCTGTAGCTTTTCTAGCCAATCCATATATGGAGATAATAGTATGAAGTATGTTATATTATGAACCATCTAATCTCCCAATGCCAGAAGAAATTGAGACATGCCCTGTGCATGGATAAAGGTAACATGGGTAAATACTTGAAAGAAAAAGGCAAGAATCAATAAATAGTAGCCATTGAGAGTTAAATGAATAATTCAGAGAGATTAATTCAGATGCTTAGTGTAGAACAAGTCAATAGAACTCAGATGTTCCAGGCCCTTTACTCAAGTTTGAGGGCTGGGAAAATATATGACAAGACCTAACTAGATATATATCATTCTTTAACAGATGAAGCATAACTTTTTTCACAAATATATATATATATATATATATATAATATATATATTATATATACTTTATTAAATATATATATACACACAAGTATTAAACTTTATTATAGTCCTTGATTTATTTCAGTTCCATCCACTTTAGTACATGGAATCATATCACATACACATTTAACATGGCTGTTTGCAACAATATGACTGAGAAAGAAGAGGTGGAAGTAAACACTGAGATTGGAGAAGACAGAGAAGAGAGGCAGATAAAAAAAGAGGGAGAGAGAGAGAGAAAAATTTTTGGTCCCAATAGAACCCTGGTTCTTATTATTTCAGTGGAGGAAACCTTAATAAAATGCATATTCTTTGCAGAATCAGAGGTCCCAGGTTTTGGAAATTAAAGGAGTATTTGTGGGATTACCAAGAGTAGTTTTGGCTCTATTGTGATTTTTCTTCTGGCAGTATGACTTCAGAATCTAATCTATGAATAAGAGGAAAATCCACTGTATACAAAGTATAAAAAGGAGAGAGTCAAAAACAACCTGTGTGTGTATGTGCATGCACGTCCGTGCGTGTTTCAGAGCCAAGTGAGAAAATGTAATATGCCTACTCTCCTATCATAGTGCTTATGATAGATTAGAGTCCATCTTAATTAAGGTAAAAATTCAAAAATCCAGTACAGATTTTTCTTGCTTGTATTTGAATTTATGGTCCATTCCTTCATCAATGTGCATTTTTCTTAATTGACAAATGTTTTTCTCAAGGATCAGACTGTTCTTTCTTAAGTTCAAAGGCTCTAAGGTTCAGAAGGGCTTTATCAAAAGTAGAATGAGATTCAACTCTAAATGTGATAAGAAATGATCCTTAAATGTCGACTTGACTGAATATAATCAGCTTATACCACTGAAAAATGTGTGTTCTCTTCTGTCATCCTTCTCCTATTTGACAAGGTCAATAAGACCAAAGCTGCAGAGTCAAGATAGGTTTTTTTTCCCCCCTGATGTACCAGACCACTAGGGGAAAAAAGGCAATATTAGATTGGATTGAAAAAAAATTAAATAATTCCCATTTTAGAATTAAATTCAAGAACTTTTCAAAAACTTGAAACTTTAAGCAGAATAAATTATTATACATTATTATAATGAAACAAAAATAACATGAAATAATGAACAATATTCATCTGCACAGGAATATATATTGAGGCATCTTATACAAGCCATGATAGCTTTGTATTGCTTGTCATAATTTTATATATGTAAAAAATTGGACCATTTAGCTACTAGATTTCTTAATGTCTTTACTTTTCTATCATGTGTTCCTGTTCTGGCCTATGATTTGCAGGATTCTTCTATAATGCTACCAAATACAGTATCAGGAGAGGCTCCTAGTAACATGTTAGAAGATAAATTTCTTGTATAAAATATGGCCAAATTTAATGGAAACAAATGACCTCCTTTACTTTTCTACTATTTACTTATTAAAGTTTTTATTTATGGCTGTGACCACAAAATATCAACCTGACTTTAAGAAAATCATGTGATTATTTACATGTGGACCTCAATCTCAAATTTATACACTGTAATTCAAAAATAGGCTAACTTCCAGTCCAGAAGGAAAGCAATCATGGACACTTAATTATCTTCTCATTTCTTCATTACACTGGAGACTGTGCAAAAACAATGATGTAGATCAGGAATCAGCAGACAGAAGAGGGTGTTAGGGCAGCAGGGCTGTGACTGAGTGCCAATTCCCATAATGAAAATTAATTGCATGCTAAGTTTCAGAGAGTGTTGGGGGAGGAAGAGGAAAGGAAAAATGAAGCTAGAATCTCTTTCAGGTAAAGACAGGCAAACGGAAAGCAATGCAATTTTCATAGTGACAACATCAGTTGGTATGATGTATATATTGATATTTAACCAAAGCCATCACTGAGTGGTTCAGTGATTGCTGACACTCTTATTGTACAAAAGGTAAGTGTATAAAAGAGTATAAGTACAGCTGTCAAATAGGTTCCATTTAAGATAAATAATTTTAAAAGAGATATATAAATGAGCAAATGAAAGTTAAAATTCTAAAACCTAGTGCAATAATCTCTGCATGCATTTCATTTTCCTTGTGTACAGTATCCATTCTCTTAACTCTGGACCTTTGCGCATACTTCTGCATAGGGTATAATATCTCTTTTCTTTTACCCTTTGATTAATTCATATTTTAGATACTACCTTCGTTGTCACTTTCTCAAGCCATACTTCAAAATTCCTTGTATTAAGTAAGGTCTCATTGCGATATCAAGTCTCCACTGTAACTTCTAATCCTATCTTAAAATGGCTACAATAACCTTCTTTTAAAAAAAATTAAAAAAATTTGAGAGAGAAATAGAGAAAGAGAGAGTATATAGGAGGCGCACAGGGAGAGGAAGCCAGAAAATTTTAAGCAGGCTCCGTGTGTAGCATGAAGCCTGACTGGGTTGATCTCAGGATCCTGAGCTCATGACCTGAGCCAAAATCAAGAGTCAGAAGCTCAACCGACTGAGCCACCCAGTAGCCTCAATAATTGTACAGATCTCCTCTTATTAAACATTTCAGGATCTACTTATGTCTTTAAAAATCTTAGGGGAATTTTTGAATACGGAGAAAACATGTTGATATAAATTTTCAGAGACTTCGGGAATTTCTTTAACTTATAGGAGGGAACACTTCACAAGGTTTTGTTTGTTTCCTTAAACAACTATTTTGCCATGAATTTTCCAAAATCCTCCAAGGGGTTCTCTCTTCCAGTCACCATGACAACTCATATAACAAAAGTAGCTGAAGAAGAGGACTGTGATCCTATTCGATCCAGAAATTTTTCATCTTTTGCTCTTTCAAAATATAAAATAAAACCAGTAAGATTTGTGCTTTGAAGATACAACATTAACTATATTTTATATAACGGGGAGGCCAATGAATCTGAAATATATACAGAATCATAAAAACTATAGAGCCATGTATTAAAAATTATTAAAATAGTAAAAAAATATGTTATGTAAATTTATGTACATACTATATTCCATACCAGGTAACAGGTGAGAACAGACTAACATTTTCCCACCCTAAGAGTATACTGTAATTCTGCATTAAAATTAAGCCTCTGTGATTGTTTTTTAGTTTTAAAAATAACATTTAAAAATTTCCATAGACCTGGGCAAAGAGAGATGCCTGTCTTTACTACATGCTTTAAAAGGAGCTGCCTACCACAAACACTGAAACAT
The DNA here is from genome assembly GCA_028646485.1 of Cryptoprocta ferox. Classification (NCBI taxonomy): domain Eukaryota; kingdom Metazoa; phylum Chordata; class Mammalia; order Carnivora; family Eupleridae; genus Cryptoprocta; species Cryptoprocta ferox. Next base: position 58,896,845 of record CM053572.1, read on the forward strand.
TTTTTTTTTGTGTCCTTTTGTCCTTGTAAAAATGTTTTCTGAGTTTTGGCAATCGTTGATTACACATTAAATAAAGGAAAGAGATATGTGAGCTAAACACATTTCTGTTGAGAGGATGTGGGTCTGAGAGTGCACCAGTGTGTGAGTGTGTGTGTTTGTGTAAACAGGTATTGAAGGCTGGGAAGCAGAAAAGCACAGCTCCGAATTTAGGAAACTCAGCTGCTTTTCTTTTAAGCTGTCCACCAAAATCTGTTAAAATGTTTGACCAAATAGATAGCTCTGTTTCCTTCCTTCCCTCAGCTCAGATGATCTTAACCTGAAAGATTACTTAACTGTCTTAATCTGTTTTAACTGTCTGGAAATCCAGAGCAGGTAAGGTTGTTGGAGAACAAGCTGTAAGAATGTCCTGAAGGAAAGGGACAGAACAGCAAGGAACTGAAAGCAGTTCCATTCCCAGGTCGGCCTGCTCGTTCTCTCCAGATGGACGTCATACAGATGCCACACTGGGGATAAGAATGTTTTCTCTGGTGCCAGATAGACTCATGGCCCAGTATGGAATACACTGCAGGTGCATGACCTGTCAAGATGTTAAATACTGTGTTGTATGTGCTTGCTGTTATCAGACAAGTGGCAAACTAAAAGAGGCTTGAGCCAGGAGACCGATGCTTCAGCTCCTGGAGAGTCGTAGCCCCCTGCTTTTTAATTCTCTAGGCACCACACCTTTGACACCTGTCTCTTTTTCATAAGGTTATTCACTGGGACATCAAAGCAGCCCAGTTCTTATCCTAGTTCAGGAGTCCTGGACTCAGTTATAGCTTTGTCCACTCTGGCCCCAGCTGTACCAATGCTACCCCTCAGACTTCCAATGTCAGGACTGTCCTAGGCAGAAATGTGCCCCGAGTCTTTGGCTTATACAGATAAAGTGTATGGGGGTAGTTGGAGTAGGGTCCATGGGTGGGGAATGGGGTGGGGCAATATCTTGGTTTAAACCTATGATATATGGGACTCCATTATAGTACATGTGTATATTGTACATGTATAATATATTGTATATTGTATAGAGTATGTATGGAGTCTATATATACTCCATATATAGTACATGTGTATATTGTATATGTACATGTATAGTACATGTGTATATTGTATATGTATATACATATACAATATATGCACATATGTATATGTATATACATATGTACATATACATATATATGTACATGCATTGTAGTTGTATGCATAAAAATAAAAATATGTAAATATAAATGAGGAAAGTTCCATATATAAATACAGTCAAATATGAAGAATAAAAATTGATGTCATAATGAGTTTGGATTAATATTGGAAGACTCTTAGAATGATGGGTGAATGAAGGCATAATGGACAGATTGATAGATAGTAGATAGATGGCTGAGTTATGGATAATTCACTTTTCTTCTTTATGTTTCCCTATAATTTTCTGTAATTTAGGCATTGGAAAAATAAAATTTTAATTTAACTATAAAATCCTTTTAAATATGTAAAAATGTCTACTTACCTGGTTATAAAACTTAGAATAATAAAATACTTGCTGGCACATAATTAGAAAATTGAAAACACATTCCTCTTTCAATACTGAGGGTAAGCAAAGATTTCACCAATTGTAATGATACAATATGGCTTCTAAATTATTTTCTCTCTTCTCTCTATTCACTTGGCCAAACCAGAATGGTGTTATTGGAGGTAAAAAAAAAAATGTCATTTAATATCTGGAATTCTTTTCAATACTCAGAGAAATTTAAGGATGTCTACTAAATTATATTGCTTATTTTATGGCAAGAATTAGGGGTTTCTAAATCTTTGAAACAATTCTAAAAGTTCAAATGGAATGTATATTTGTCAACATTAGCCATCTTGAGGGGCTTATGGAATTATGAGGAAATAAAAGCTTAAATTTCTTATTTAGTATTAAATATTTAATGGGCACCAAATTTTGTCTCTGTCTTTAGAAAGATAGTATGTGTTACTGTGTTGTCATCAATTTAAGAAAATAAAGTAAAATGTGAACCAATTCTCAATATATTGTTATTAAAGATTTCACTAAAATATTAGTCTACAGAGTTTTTATTTAAAGTTAATAAGTCATCCTGCTACCCTCTGATACTAGGCTTGCATTCAGATGGAAAAATAATAGGTTTAGAATTATAAAAATGAATGAACTCTCCCAGCTTTCCATTCAGCTGTTCACTTGGTGGGCCTTTTTCATTATGGCATTTGCTTTCTAACTCATCATATTCATGACTATTAGGCACTTCTGAGAGATCGATTGGGTTGAATAAAAGTATTAGCTTTGCTAATTCAGTTTTATAACTGCTCTTCTCCAAATAAAAATTTAAAACAAATAAACTAAAGCTGACTTGGCAAAAGGTAGTAGTAACTTTGATATTTTTCTGGAATCATCTCTTATCTGTCTATCTGAACCTGCTTAATAGCGATTACATCTGATGGACATCCAGTTTTGCATAAGAGAGAGACACACAATTAAAATCCATACTACACATGAGAAACATTTAATTTTAAAGCCTCTTATGCTGTTATTTCAATGTTGGGATTTCCATAGCTGCCATGGAGTCTGTTTAATCTAAAACTGTATTTCTATCTGTCACCATGAAGAATTTAGAAGTTTGATTTAAAAATTATTACATACTTTTCAAGAAAATAACATTCTTAATTTTTCATTTCTATCCTATTTCTCTGAGGAACTCCTGCAATGTCACACTTCATTATTTTGGTGAAATTACTTATTAAGCACCTCGTATGAACAAGGTACTATGACAAATATTTGAGAAATACAATTATTTATGATTTAGTTCCTGTCATCTAAGAGTTATGGTCTAAAGAAGAACAAAGAAAGCTGAGTATGCTGGAGCACAAAGAGTTAAATTTTGATTCATTGTGCAGTCTTTATGTGCTAGAAGATTTTGTGGGATAGTCTGATAGCCTCTAATGTCAAGCTAAGGTATTTAGCTTGTATTCCAAAGGAGAAGAGATAACTTGAAAGTTCTCAAGCAAAGCTAAACATAATCAGAAGATGATGGCTCTTCTGGGAGTAAGGAGGAAGAAAGAATGGTAAATAGTGAGAGTAACAATGAAGTGCAATCATTAAAGAAGTGTATTTAATGGACTATGAAAATTACAACTTATATGTATTACATTTAAATGATTAATTGTTATCTGTCTCTTTTGCATGATTTCACTTTTACTAGACTTTAAGTTTCTTTTCAAAGGATAATATCCTTTTTATATTTTCATTTCCAGTAACAAGACAGCCTCACTAAAAGGTAACGTCTACAAAATGCTTATGAACTGAACTGAGGGAGGAAAATAAAACTGTCTTAAAAATTTCAATGTAAATGAATATAAAGGTTCAAAACACATCAACATTCCTAGAAAATAAAAGGAGCATTCACCTTTTGAAACATTTGAAAACAAATGGTGCTTACTCAAATCCCAGTTATGCTTTGTAACTCTACTCTCTTGTCTCTCAACACTATAGGCAATGGTATTTGTGAGCCAAATATGTTGGTAAATGCCAAGCATGTGCTGGGCACACAGTTGCCCAGTGGTGAATGTGAGATAGAGGTAAGGAAATATCTGGAGAAAATTTTAAAACAAAAGTAAAACGGAGTAAAACTTTCCTTTCCTACTATTCTTATATATGGCAATTCTTGCAATGCCAGTGAGAAAATATTACTCGTAGCCAAGGAGGATTCTCTCATTGCTTCCTCCCTCACTCATACCATGATAATGGTCACTGAATAAATGTTGGGTGAATAAAATTAGCATTCTTTCCCTGTGAGAACTAAGAATTTAAAAAATAATAAATAAGCCGTTTTTAAAAATGACGTTGCTTTCTTTTGTTCACTTTTTTTATGGAATTGTAAGATATAATGAGAAGTTGGACCAATTCTAACTATGAGGCTCAATGATTTGTATCAAAGTTAAAACCTCTGTGAAACCACTATTCAGGTGAATACATGGAACAGTATCAGCCCACCTTGTGCATGCCCCTCTATATCAAAAACCTTCCCCTTTTTCTCAGAGTTAGCCACCATTTAAATTTTTAGTAATATATGTTTTTCCCATATTTTAACTTTTATTAAAATGGAAATATCAGTTTATGTTTTATTTCTTTTCTTTGTATCCTCATTTTTGATGTGGCTCTTTGTATCAATACTGTTTTGAGACTCAATCGTTTATGTTTCTATATAGCTGTTGTTCATACTCTTTCTTCATTGCTGTATAGCATTACATAAATACAATGATAATGGATATTTTATTTTTTTCAAATTTAAGACTATAATGAAGTATGCTGCTATAAACACAAATATTCATTTTGTTGATTATATAACCTAGAGATTAAAAGGTTTGGACGTTAGACTATGTTTATGTTTGAATTTTAGAAAATTATACTAGATTGTTTTCCAAAGTAATTAAATAAATTTATATTCCCAGTAGTACCTAGAAAGTTCTTGTTGGTCCACATTCTCACCAATAAATGATATTTTCAGTGGTTATGTACTATTATACTATTGTAGCTTTAATTTGAATTTTCTTAAAGACTGATGTTATTGAGATACTTCACATGTCTATTGGGTATTGAATATTCTCTTTTACAATGTTTATGTTCACATATCTTAGTTGTTTGTCTACCTTTTAATTAATGATGTGTACGAGGTTTTTAAAGTGAACCCATTGTAGGGCTCTGTGGGGTGAAAACATTTTCTTTTACTGTAGGTTCATACCTTGTTACCCTCTTAATAATGATGAACATAGAAATAAATATTTTGTAATAGTTTTTTCTTTACAATAAATGCATTTTTCTTTTAATAAATTTTAGTTTGTCTTCAAAAAATAGTCATTTATGCTATAGTAATCAAAACACTATATAGTATTGGCACAGAAATAGATACATAGATCATTGGAACAGAACAGAGAGCCCAGAAATAAACCCACAGTTGTATGATTAATAATCAATTCCTATCTCAAAGGAGATAGGAATATGTAAGGGAAAAAGACAATCTCTTCAACAAATGGTGTTGGGAAACTGGACAGCTCCATGCAAGAGAATGAAAGTGGGTCACTTCCTTTCACCATACACAAAAATAAACTCAAAATGGGTTAAGGACCTAAATGTGAGACCTGAAACCATAATAAGCCTAGAAGAGAACACAGCCAATAATTTTTGTGGTATTGGCCAAAGTAACAGTTTTTTAGATATGTCTCTTGAGGCAAGAAAAACAGAAGAAAAATAAACATTTGCACTTCATAACAAAAAAAAAAAGCTTCAGTACAGTAAAGGAAACAATCAATAAAATTAAGGGACACATACTGAATGAGAGAAGATATTTGTAAATGATATTTCTGATAAGGAGTTAATATTCAAAATAGATAAAAGAGTTATACAACTCAACACCCAAAACACAAGCAATCCAATTAAAAAGTAGGCAGAGAATCTGAACAGAGATTTTTCCAAAGAAGACAGGCTGATGGTCAGGAGACATATGACAAGATGCTCAACATCACTCATCATCAGGGAAATGCAAATTAAAAGAACAGTGAGATGTCACCTTACACCAGTTAGAATGGCTAAAATCAAAATAACAAGAAATAACAAGTGTTGCCAAGGACATGGAGAAAAAGGTACTCCCGTACACACTGTTGGCAGGAATGAAAACTAGTGCAGTCACTATATAAAACAGTATGGAGGTTCCTCAAGAAATAAAAAATAGTGGAATTATTGGATCAATATTTACCTAAAGAAAACAAAAACATTACTTCAGAAAGATATATGTACCCTATGCTTATTGCAGCATTATTTACAATAGCCAAAATATGGAAGTGGCCCAAGTGTCTACTGACAGATGAATGGATAAAGAAGAGGTATATTACTCAGCCATAATAAAGAATGAAACATTGTCATTTGCACCAACATGAATGGATCTAGAGAGTATAATGCTAAGTGAAATAAGTTAGTCAGAGAAAGACAATAGCATATGATTTCACTCATATGTGGGACTTAAGATACAAAACAAAGAAAAAAAGAGACAAACCAAATAGTTAACAGGGGGAGGTTGGTGGGGAATTGAGTGAAATAGGTGAAGGGGATAAGGAGTACACTTATCATGATGAGCACTGAGTAATGTATAGAATTGTTGAATCACTATATTGTACACCTGAAACTAATATAACAGTGTATGGTAACTATGTTGGATTTAAATTTTTTAAAAGTAATTTACGCTATTTTCTAAAAGTTGTATTGCCTTGTCTCTCACACTTAGATAAGCTTCCCTCTAGAAATGATTTTTTGCATTTACATATTGAGAAACAATTCAAATTTATATATGTTTATTTTTATGTAAAACTGACCCATAGCCATTTTGTTTGAAAAGACTGTTCTTTCTGTAATGTTATGCAGTGACACTTCTGTGTCATAACCTATTTTCATATATGATAGTCTGTAATTGGACTCTGCTCTTTTTGGTTTGATTAATTATCCCAGCAAGAAACATACAGTCTTGATTACTATCATTTCATGCTAATTTTCTTTATGTAATAGAGTAACAAATTCAAGTTTTCAAAATTCTCCTGGAATTTTTTTCCATTTGGATTTTTTATTTAGACTTTTTATTCTTTCTTAATAAAGTCTTAGATTTTTCTATGTATGTAAGTTTTCACTTATTGTTAGATATGTTCTGAGGTACTTTTGTGCTGTACAAGTGATGTTTTTAAATTTCCTTTGAACTAGCAATTTTTGTAAGCATACTTCCTAATCCTAACAAATTATCTTCTTATTCTTTTGGACAATTTTCTTTGTACATAATTATATTACTCCACATTAATGACAGCGCTTTCTGGCTAATTTATATAACTTTTATTATTTTTTCTTGATTTATTTCATTAGGATTGCCTGTGAATGTTTGAACAGAGAGATATTATCATTTATACTAGTCTTTTTTTTTAACAGCTCTCGAAGGAAAGCATTTGATATGTCATTTTCAGTACTATGTATAATTTAACTTTTGTTGCTGTTGTTCATATACAGCATCTGTTTTAAAATAAAAGATGGACAATAGGGGTACCTCAGTGGTTCACACTTGAGCATCCTACTTCAGCTCAGGTCATGATCTCACTGCTTGTGAGTTTGAGCCCCACATTGGGCTCTGTGCTGACAGCTCGGAGGCTGGAGCATGTCTCTCTCACTCTGAGCTCTCTCAGAGATCACACTCTGTCTCTCTCTCTTTCTCAAAAATAAATAAACATTAAAATTTTTTTTAAAAAGACAGACATTAGGAATAGATATTATAACGATATTGACCATTCTTATACAATGGCATGATAGATCTAGTCTTTTTTTAAAATTATATCTCAATTTCTCTTAGCAATATTTTCAAATTTCTAGTGTCAAAACTCCCATCATTGACAAGTTTATCTCTTGGCATTTCATGTTTTTGAAATTATATTAAATGTTATTTTTCAGTTCAATTTTCATTATTTTTACAATCAGAATATGGAAATGAGATAGATTTTGTATATTAAACTTGTACACCAAAAAATTTGCTAAACTCAAAAATTAGCTGTAGTAGTAGAGTTTCAATTCTATCTTCCAGTTCACTAATCTTATATGATTATACATAGACTGTATGTATACATAGACTACACATATGTACATGCATTCACACACATATGTACAGATACAGATAGAGATGTAGATATATATATGTTAGGTAATGTCTTGAAATTTGTGGTTCTTGGATGCAACATTTTAAGGCAGGGGTCGAGAAGCCTCTAGGACTAATTTTTCCCTATACTTGAGGCATTGTTTTTCTGAATTCTCTATGCTGTTCTCTGTTTTCTATAGTTTTTCCACCCTAAGTGGTAGGAACTCAAGCTTATCCTGGCCCTGCATCAGTTATGAGAATTATTTCTTGTGTTTTTTTGGATGGCTGTTTCCCTGATATGGGGTAGTTTCTCAAACATTATGTGCTATGCTGAAAACTCTAGAAAATCCCTCTTCTCAGTCCATTCCTCTCAGTCTTTCTCTTTTTGTGCTGCTCCCTCACCTTGGTTATTCTGCTAATATTCTACTGTAATTCTAATATTCTACCAACTCTAATATTCTATAGTTGGATCCATCCTGCACACACATCCTGCTTTCTACCCTCAGTCCTAGAAGACAGACCGGACTCCATGGGTTCCTCCTCTCTGCATTGTGCCTCCAGAAAATCTGTTGAGGCAGTGTACTAGGTCACTGTGGTAACTATTGTGTGACCATGGTAATGGTCATCTGTGATTTCCCTGCACTGTCTCTGATCCAATGTCTGAAAAGCATTGTTTCATATATTTTATCCAGTTAATTGTTTAGGCAGAAGAGTAAATCCAGTTCCTCTTTCTCCATTTGGTGAGAAGCAGAAGTCCCAAGCAAGTGCATTATTGAATATAACATTTTAAAGGCATGTTATTTATCATGTAGAAGATTTTCTTAAATATTTACAAGTACAACATGAACTAAAAGGCAACTTTTAATAGCTGACAAAAGTTCCTCTTTATGAAAATTTCTTTTCTGATTATTTCTGTTAAGCATCAACAAGAATACAATACCTTTCATAAGTTCATTTTGAAAGTATGTGTCTCTTTATCTTTTCAAAAATGCAAATATTCTGATAAAAAGGTAAGCATTTTGCATATATTTTCTTTCAAAATACATGTTCTATAAACAAATTATAAAGCTAAATGTCATCATCATTTTGGGAAATGAGCCATCTAATGGCAGTATAAAATCAAATTTGCCTTACAAATATCCTAGTATAATGTTGAGTCCAAAAAAAGTTAGTGATTCTGTCAGTAGGTTCAAGTCAATTTGTCCAAATAACATATTTAAAATTATTGAGTTGTCATTAGCTGCTGTCAAGATTAATGATAATTATTAAATTAACTTTTTATGGAAACCTTGAGGTAAGTTTGATAATTATCCATATTTTATATAAATGATAAATTACATTAAAGAATTTAAATGATCCAGTCTTTTTTTGAACTGAGATCATCTAATATCAGCATCTACATTTTATTTTTGTTTTTGTTTTTATTTTTATTTTCATAGTTTGCTGCCTTCTTGGACTCTAAAATCAATGTATTTATTAATATAAACTTAAATCACTGCTTTATATTTATGTATTTTGATGTTCAATGTGATGTTTGATCTGACATTTAGATTATTTTCTATGTGTCATTGCAATAGCTAATTTTGAAAAATTCCTCTTCAAGATTCTTGAGGGTTGCTTTTGTTGCATCTCAAAAGTTTTGGATTCTTGTGTTTTCATTTTCATTCATTTCTAAGCATTTTTAAGATTTCTTCTTTAATTTCCTGTTGATTCATGCATTGTTTAGTAGCATGTGGTTTAACCTCCATATATTTTTCATCTATCCAAAATTTTTATGTGGTTGACTTCTAGTTTCATGGTATTGTGTTCAGAAAAGGTGCATGGTATAATTTCAATCTTTTTGTATTTGTTGAGGCCTGATTTGTAACCTAGGACATGATCTATTCTGGAGAGTGTCCCATGGATGTGTGCTGCTTTAGGATGGAAAATTCTGAATATATCTGTTAAGTTCCTCTGGTCCAGTTTTAAGCAGACCTATTGTTTCCTTCCTCCTTTGTTTTCTGTTTATATTATCTGTCCATTGATGTAAGTAGGGTATTAAAGTCTCCCTACTATTATTGCATTATTATCCCTACTATTATTGCATTTATGTTTTTTATAAATTATTTTATATATTTGGGTGCTTCCATATTGGGAGCATAGATATTTATCATTATATCTTGATGTGTTGTCCCCTTTCTTATGAAATAGTACCCTTCTTTATTTCTTGTTACTCTGTTTATTTTAAAGTCTAGTTTGTCCAATATAAGTATTGCTAATCTTGCATTCTTTTGACATTCATTTGTGTGATAAATGTTTCTCCATCCAGTCAGTTTCAATCTGCAGGTGTCTTTAGGTCTACAATGTGTCTTTTGTCAGCAGCATATAGATAGGTGTTTTTTTTTTTTTAATCTATTCTGACACCCTGTATGTTTTGAATGGAGCATTTGGTCTATTTACATTCAAAGTAATTATTGATAAATATGTATTTATTGCCATTTATTATTTATTTTGTCATTTTAACTGGAGATTTTCTCTGATCCTTTCTTGTCTTCATAACTTTTGGTCTCTGTTTTCCACTCAAAGAGTCCACTTAATATTTCTTGCAGGGTTGGCTTAATGATCACAAATTGCTTTAGTTTTGTTTCTCTGGGGAACTCTTTACCTCTCTCTATATTCTTAATGATATAGCCTTGCTGGGTAGAGTATTCTTGGCTGCAGTTTTTTTCCCATTCAGTATGTTGAATTGATCACGCTATTCCCTCTGGCTTTTCAAGTTTCTATTGAGAAATCTCCAGTTAACCTTTTGAGTCTCCCCATGTAAGTTAAGGATTTCTTTGTCTTGCTGCTTTTAAGACTTTTTTTTCTTTATCACTATATTTTGCAAACGTAATTACAATGTCTTTTTATTGGCTTGCTTTAGTGATTTTGATGGGAGTTCTCTCTGACTCCTGTATCTACATGTCTGTTTCCTTCCCTAGATTAGGGAAGTTTTCAGTTATTATCTCCTCAAATAAATTTTCAACCCCCTTTTCTCTCTCTTCTTCTGGGACTCCTATAATATGAATGTTATCATGTTACATGGAGGCATTTAGTTCTCTAAATTTTTTCTCATTTTTCATAAATCTTTCTCACTTTTGTCCAGCTTCATTATTTTTCATTACTTTGTCTTCTATGTTGCTAATTTATTCCCCTGCTTCTTCCAGCCTGGTGTTCATTCCATCAAGCCTATTTCAAATCTCATTTATTATATTCTTCATCTGTGATTGATTCTTCTTTAACTTTTTTATCTGTATGTAAGGGTATCACTGATGTCTGCTATTCTTTTTTTAAGCCCATTGAAGATCCTTATGATTGTTGCTTTAAATTCACCATCAGGCATGTTACTTATATCTATTCCACCTAGACCTCTGGCCATGGCCTTATCTTGTTCCTTCACTTGGGTTAAATTCCTCCATCTTGGCATTTGTTTATGTTTCTGCCTTCTTCTCTTTGTTAGAAAGGTCATTTATATCTCCTGCTCCTCAGAGTAATGGCTTTATGAATCAGAAGTCATGTCATGTCCACAGCTGGCATTTCAGGGAGTTTCTCCCATGTATGCTGCTTGTGTTCTGCAGCCGTGGTTTGGCTGTTCTGTCATTCAGGCCAGTTGTCTGCAGAGGCTTTCCTTGCTTGCTTTGGGTAATGTTCGTTTCCTGGCCTGAATGTGGCAAGTTTTAACTTGGTGTGCTCTGTCTGCTTGTGAAATGAGACCTGACACCAACTCCACCAGAACTGAGGAATTCCACCTGTAGAACTCTTTGGTGGGAGACATGGTATGGGCAGGGGTTTGTGCTGTACTTCTCGGAGAGGGATCCACCACACTGGGACAGAGGTAAGTGTGACTGAGAAAGGCAGTTCTACTGAAGCATGGGGTGGGGATGGGGCTTAGTGTAAGCAAGTTAGGCAGCTAGTGTTGGTGTTGCACTGCTTCCTGCAGGCAACTCTGTACTTATGGTGAGGGGCAGGGAAGGAAATGGTGCAGGCCAGCTCCTTTGTTCTTGGAGAGCTTTCTCCATGCTTCCTCTCAGGGACACAGTCTAAGAAGAGGGAATAATCTCCCCACTGTGTGCCTCAAGTGCTCTTCAGATCACTGTTTCCATGCTGTCTGCTCCTGGGTTGTTTGCCTGCCTTCTTTTCAGAAAGAGCAGTGATCTCAGGGCTCTATCCCAGCCAAGTCTACTGACCTTTAAAACTCTAGACTTTAAGCCCTGTGGGTTGCAAGAACTCACAAATATTCAGCCTCTCTCAATTTCCAAGCCAATGGCGTTGGGGAAACAATATCCTTGTGTGTTCCCCTATGGGCTCCTCTCTTGCCCTTCATGCTTCCTTCCCCTCTGTACATCTGTGATCCATTTTTCTCCTAAACCATGTCTGTGCACTTCCTACCTTCTTCGATGTGGCCTCTTATCTCCCTTTAGTTGTAGAGTTTGTTCTGTCAATCTTCAGGTTGATTTTTGGGGTATTTAGGATGATTTGATAGTTATCTAGTTGTGTTTGTGGTACAAAGTGAGCTTAGGGTCTTCCTACTCTGCTGTCATTTTCCTGCTCCCTCTGTGTTACCTATATTTAAATTTGCTTGTCTATAGTATCTGCTTTGCCTTTTATTCCCCTCAGGGATGTTAGTCTTTTCTTATTGACTTAGAACTTTTTGTATATTAGGAATATTGATTCTTTTTCTTGCATAATGCAAAATGATTTCATTTAAATATAGTTTTCATGAAATTGGTTTATAACTTTAAGTTTTCTCTTCTAATAGATTTGTGTAATTCTGGCACATTCAATGCAGGCTTTGTAAATGCCTGTTGTTTTTTACCCTACATATATTTTCTTTATGTGTATAGTGTTGTGTTCTACATCTTTAAGTTTACTTACATCCTGAGGTGCTGCTCAGTGATAAGAAGGAGTTTATGAACTTAGAATTTTTGGGGAAAAGAGAACAACTTTTTATGTTTGCACTCGTCTTCTAGGGGAGGGGCTTGCACTGCTTGGAATGAGGCAAACTTGACTGAGAGGGGCAGTCAGAGCACAGGGGTTTGGGGGTTGGTGTAAGCAAGTTAGGCACTCAGTGTCCTTAAAGGTAACTTTTGATAAGCTTTAAGTTTTAATTTATATGAAGCCTAAAATATAAATTTTTTTCCTGTTTAGGGTTTTTGGTATCCTAAGAAAAATTTTCCTACCCTTAAGGCAAGGCAGATGATCCTTGTTTTTTCCCTCTGTTATGAGCACACTATAAAGGCACACACAGCAGTGTCTTTCCACAATGTGAGCTTTATTCAATCATAAAGTAAAGTTAATCACAATTAGAAAGCAGGTTCAGGATTCCAAACTGAATGACAATTCACTATGGCTTCTTACATAGAACACAGACCAGGACATAAGACAAACAACACAACAAAGAAGATTAACAGAACGGTGTAAGTTAATGAACTAAACGTGAAGTCAGTCTGTTGGCCCACAGTTGAGATAAGGCCTTGGTCTGTTTGGGGTCAGTTCTTGGCACTTACTGCTCATGATGTTCAAGCAGTGAAGGATATCAGTTCTGTTCGGAGATCGATCAGGCAGAGAGTCTTTGGTGGAAGTTCCCTTTTTTAAGTGTCAGACAGAGAGGTCATGTCTGAGATGCTGACAGTTTGCTGAGGAAAATCTTCCTCTATTTAAAGGAATTCAATCGGTCTTCAGCCGCACAGACCTCCTCTACATCTGCTTGTTATTAGTTCTGGGGTATCAGCTGACGCTGGTCCTGTGATATCTCTAGCAGCAGTACCTTTAACTATTTGTGTCATTGCGTGACACAGGCCCCTGATTGACACAGGCTCTTGCTTGACATGAGGGACTCCGTTTTTTCCATACGTGCTCAAACTTCAGTTTTAGCTTTGTATTTTGCTCTATGAAACATCTTAAATGAATCATTTTCTTTGTTTAAAGGTAGGTGTCAAGGTTTATTTGTTTCCATACAAACATCCAGAACCTCTAGTACTTTTATTTTTCTTATTCAATGCTTCAGCACAATTGATAATCCAAAAACCAAATATGTGATTCTGTTTGTTCTTATGCCAATATCGCATATCAATTCTTGTTCCTTTATAATATCTAAATATCAGGTGTTGTTATTCTTACAAATATGTATTATTTTGAATATTCTAGGTTTTTAGTACATCATATGAATTTTATAATCAATTTGCCAATTTGTACAAAGGAAAAATCCTGGGATTTTGAACAGGACTGCATCAAATCTATAGATTAATTTGCAGGGAGCATCTTAATAAGTGATATTTTTGCAAAAAAGAACATGGTATATTTCCATTTTGCGGTTTTATTTAGTTTCTTTGCAATGTTTTATAATATTCAATATAGAAGATTTGCACAATTCATTGAATTAATTCTTAGGTATTTGGTGCTTGTCAAGATTATTGCAAACTGTATTTATCCCTAATTTCATTTTCCAATATGTATGTTCCTGGTATGTACATATACAATTGATTTTTATGAATTAGCCTTATTTTCTATGACTTTGGTAGATTTATATGCTAATTCTATGAATTTGTTTTTATATTCCTTTGGATTTTCCAAATAAAGCATCATGATATCTGTGAATACAGATCACTTACCTCTTTGTTTTTAAACTTCATATTTCTTATGTTCTTTGTATCATTTTACTGCTAGGATCATTATTTCAATAATGATTGGTGGTGATAAGAGTGGGTATCCTTGCCATTTCTCTTAATTTTAGAGGGAAATACTCAGTATTTCACTCTTAAGTTTGATAGTATCTGTTTTTCATGAATACCATTCTTTGGATTCAAGGTTCCTTCTATTCATACTTTGCTGAGAACTTCATTGTAAATGATTGTTGAATGCTTTGCTACATCTATTTAAATAATCAAATAAACATATTTTAACTCTGTTAATAAAGGTGAATTACATGTATTGATTTCTGAATGTTAAATCATCCTTACATTCCCAGGATAAATTCCACATAGTCACGATATCTTACGTTTTTTTACATAATACTAATAAAATTTGTTAATATTTCATGGGAATCATTTCATCAATTTTTTATGAGAGTTGCTGTTCTGTAATCTTTTTATGCCATAATGCCCTAATCCTTCCCAGACTATTGGCTAAGAGCAGTGTAGTATTTGTTCTTATAAGTTTATTGATGCCATTATAAATTTTTTTACAGGTTTATATTGGCTTCATTGAACTAGTTGAATATATTCCCGTCTCTTTTATTATCTGAAAAAAATTCTGAAAATTGATGTTATTTTTTGTTTAAGTATATTGCGGAATTCACCAGTGACTACTTATCTACCTGTTTGTTGTGAGAAATTTTAAATTACAAATTTTACTGCTTTGTTTGATACAAGATTACTCAGACTTACTCTTTTGTCCTCTGCTAGTAGTGCAATTTTTTATATTTGTCCATACGTTTGAAGTTTTCAAATTTATTGGCATGGGGTTGTTCAGTATATCTTGCTATAGGTTTATCAATTTTACTGATCTTTCAAAGAAGTATCACTTGATTTCACTTTTTCAAAAGCTTTTTTCTTTTCTTTTTTTTTAATCATTTTTTTTTCCCTTGGCCATTATTGGCTTCAATTTTTCCCTACTTATTTAGCCTTTTGAGCTCAAAGCATAAATTGACTTCTTAAGTTTTTGAAACTTTACCAAATTTTGCAATTTTATCTTCATTATTGTTTTCTTCAAAATATTTCCAGGGCATCTGGGTGACTCAATCCATTAAGCATCTGACTTTAGATTTTGGCTCAGATCAGGATCTGACAGTTCGTTAGTCTGAGCCCCCACATCAGGGTCCGTGCTGGCAGTGTGAAACCTGCTTGGGATTCTCTCTCTCTCCCTCTCTTTTCTCCTCCCCAGTTTGCTTTCTCTCTCTCAATCTCTCTCTCTCTCTCTCTCTCTCTCTCAAACTAAATAAATAAACCTTAAAAAGAAAATTAAAAAAAATATATTTCCTAATCCATTGTTAAAGTGCCATGACTTTCTCCTGATTACTGTTTGTGTGAAATATTTTATCTTTTTTTTAAAAACAGTGTCTTTGCTTTCAAAGCAATGTTTGCAATTACCATATAACTAAGAAATATAAGTTTATATAGTCTGAGAAAAAATTCTGTTAAATTGACAGTATTTAGTTTATTACACTTAAAGAAATAACTAATAGGGTTCAATTATTTCATCATGGTATTTGTTTCTGTTTGCCTGATCCATTCACTTTTTTTGTTGCTGTTTTTCCTTTTCTGCCTTCATTTGGATTATTCAAGTATATTTTAGAATTTGATTTTATTTTATTTACTAGATTTTTGAGATGTACATCTATTTTTATTTTAGTGGTTGATATAGGGATTAAAATATACATCCTTAAAATACGATAGTCTATTTGAGTTGATATTTTACCAAGCATGTACAATATGAGAAACTTAAAATAGTTATATATGTATATATGTAATTCTTATAATAATAATAATACATGTTATATAATACACACAAGTACTGTTTTTCCTTTTAGTATTGTAAAGACAAAATTGCCTTGCTTTCCAGATCTTACTGTTTCTAATTAAAAGTAAGCTGTAAGTATTTTTGTTGGTCTCCTTAACATGATGAGTATTTTTATCTTTGATTTTCTGAAGTTTGTTAATGATGAGCTACATTTCATTTTCTTTATACATATCCTACTTGGGTTTCACTAAGATTCTAGGATCTTTGGGTTTTTGTTATTCGTCCAGATTTGAACAAGTTTTAGTTGAGTGTGTGTGTATATGCTTTTTAAGTTAACTTTTCAAGTTTTTAATTCTCAGGCAATATTTATGTGCATGCATTTCATACTCTTTAATTCTTTACCATATTTATAATAGTCATTTTAAATATCTTGTTTCAAATTCCAATTTCTAGGTTGTCTGTTCTGCTTCATTTGATTTTTTGTTCTATTGCTTGAATTCTACATTTTATTGCTTCTTTACATGTCTAATAGTATTTTTTCCTTTTTTTAATGTTTATTTTATTTTTGAGAGAGAGACTGAGGGCAAGTGGGGGACAGGCAGAGAGAGGAAGAAACAGAATTGAAGCAGGCTCCAGGCTCTGAACTGTCAGCATAGAGCCTGACATGGGTCTTGAACCCATGAACCACTACATCAAAGTTGGATGCTTTTCTGACTGAGCCACCAGGCACCCCTAATAGTATTTTTTTAACCGTATGATACTATTCAGAGACTCTAGATTATTTTATCTTTCTTTAAAGAGTCTTGAGTTTTGTTCAAACAGACAGTTAAATTACTGGCAGATCACCTTGCTTCTGTGAATGCTTTAATTTAGGCTGAGTTGATGTCATTATTTATAAGACATAGACTTTTCTGCAGTCTCGACTTGTATGCAAACTGAATGTCCAGGGTACTCACCAAGATCTCTCTACTCTGGATCAATCAAGACTTCAACATCTTTGCACTCAGTGATCTTGAAGTATTAGTTCACCAATCAGATAGATCCCCCAAAAGCTGTTCTTTGTTAGGATTTGGAGAGGTTTACCCTGATCATGTTCTATGTAAGATTCTTGAGTGACCCACATTGCTAGTACTTCCTAGCAATCATTTCTCTTCCATTTCTCCATTCTTCAAATTTCAGTCTTCTGTGCCATTCTAAAATTCAATCTCTTCCTCTACTGAGAATGTCACTCTCTGTTTTGACTCCATTTACACACAAAGTTTTCGATATTTTCTCAAGCTAGAAGCTATGGTAATTTTAATTAATTGCCTTATGCTTCCTTGTCCTCAAAGATCACATCTCTGTATGAAAACACTTCATACATATATACATGCATTTAAAGTTAAGACTTTAAATGCAGATATATATATCTATATATAGATAGATAGATAGATAGATAGATAATTTTAAGTAATTGCCTTATGCTTCCTTGTCCTCAAAGATCACATCTCTGTATGAAAACACTTCATACATATATACATGCATTTAAAGTTAAGACTTTAAATGCAGATATATATATCTATATATAGATAGATAGATAGATAGATAATTTTTCCAAATTTTCATTTGCTTATTGCAGGAAAAAAAAGCCCAATTCCATATTATCCAGAATAGCTGGGATCAAAAATTATCATCATAAATTTATTTTAAATTAAATCAGCACAGAACAACTATTTGTTTTAGAAAACTGTATTAATCACTCTTACTTGACTGCATCAAATCACTCTAAAATATTATATATTTGAAAAAATAAGAGCAGGTCCAAATTTTTAGCTCTGTAAAAAAATGTAACCCACACTTGTCTCTGTATATATTTTCTCAAGGTCAAAAAAATAAGCTAATGATCTCTATTAATGGTATAAGATAACAATTAATGCATGTAAGTCTCCACCCTTATATCTTTCCTTCTCTTATCTCCAGATACTCATATATATTTAATATATTTCCTTGCATATGCATATACCTTTGAAATATATGAGTTACCCTTCCCCAGATGCTTTAGTATCCCTAATATATTCCCTTACATATGTATATATTCTTCAAGGGCATAAAATATTACTTATAAATATTAAAGACCTGCTATTCATGCTTCAAATATTCACCTTTATAATTCAAACTGATAATTACTCTTAAGAGACTCTGACAATTAGCATTAACATCCTTTTTCTGTGTAGAGTTTTCTAATGACAAATTATTTTTAATGATTGAAAAACATATAAAGTAAATTATTTATATTAGCTGTCATAATTTTGTTTATATTAGCAATATTAATTCCAAAATATATGAATTGCTTTAAGTGTGCTTAGTTAAACAATTTGGTTTTGACATATAGAAACCTGATGGTGAAGTCAGAATACAAACCTTATTTGAATTATATTAGAGATATAATGGATTTAAATTTTTTCGTTGAAATTTTTAGAAAGGAATTGATATTTTCAAAAGACATCTTGTATTTTTCATTAAATTTGGATTATGAGTTTAGGTACTCTTAAAGATGTTCATTTTCTTAATCAAACATATTTTGAGTTTTATGTTAGCTTAATTAAAAATTTATAGGCATGTGTCCCCAAATAATTTCATAATAGGTATTTTTCCAGTGAAAAAAATATTTTTTTCTTTCCAGATATACCAATAAGTGATGAAACTTGTCATCATTTAAAAATATATCATATTTTCTTAGCAGTTTGACAGTATTTTTCTCAAGTATGATACATAATACCAGATAACAGTGATAGAGTAACATTAAAAAAGTATCAAACACCAAACATCAAATATGTCTGTCTAGAATGTGGTACCATATTTCTGCTCCAATGCATGACTATCATTGATAATAATAGAATTATGTGTTTCTAATGGTGTGTAATATGGTTGAAACTCTGTTGAGAAATTCAGGTGTTATCATAAGCTATCAATCATATAAAAGCCAAAATATAGGGAAAGAAAACAGATCAGTACCAAGGATGGAGAATCACAATAACTTGTGAAAATTATTTTTAAGATAGAGACAAAAACACAATCTTTTTCCTTCCTATTTCTTCTTTCTGTCCTTAGTGATCTTACCCACTTCCTTTATAGCATATAAGAGAGGAAAACATAGTCACAGTATTCTCATTTAATCCTGAAACGTTACGGTTTAATAGAATATCACAAATTATATTAATATGGCAGAAACAGTGGAGGCATTGTTTAGATATTGTTTAGATAGTAGAGGCAATTGTTTAGACATTGTAAATTGAAGGACAGATCATTTTCTAATTTGGAAAATGGATAAATAGGTAACTGTGCAAAATGATGAAGGGTAAATAATCATTATTACTAAAGTGAATTATGGCAGAGTAAATTTGCAACTATAAAATACTATAAAAATGCTCACAGGGTAACACACACTGTTTATAAATACTAGTATGTAAAATCACATCATGAATTTGAAGTCAATAATCAGTATTTATTTCTATCATCCCAGTTTTCCATAAAGGGACACAATTTCATTTTCATATTCCTTTTCATTTCACTGGCACACTATTTCCCTTGCCCCTCTCTTCCAAACACACATACATTTCCATTTCTCCCCAAACCTGTAGTACCAATTTAATCTCAAAATTGACCATAACTAGATCCACTAGCTTGCTTCATATGATATCAGTAAGGGAGGAAACAGAAATGAGAGATTTTATCCATTATGGAAACCACTGTTTTATTTTTTTCAATTGCCCCCAAAGAGATAATATTTCCCCAGCCATATTTCCTACTGCCTTCCATTTGTACAACTATTGGTTATTTTTCCCAAGTTATAGTCAATATTTATAATGCACGTTTATGTCAAAGCACTTCCCCAAAATTCCAACCACGTGCTGCTCTTTATCTCTTTTTCTTAACCACATCCTGAAATTTTTGTGCTACTAAAATCTGCATTTTAACACCGTCTCTAATATCATTTTTTTACAATATGTCGGCCAATATAAGTTATAAATTTTCTCAATAACATTGCAAGGATGGCAAGGGAAGGGGCTGAGACAAAACATCACGTATTACCAAAACAACAACAAAATAATGATAATAATAATAATAAAATAATTTTTAAAACCCGCTCAAAACAGGAATGGGTGAAAGTTCTTATTGGCTGGATGGATTGCACCAGGTACTTGAAGACTTACGGCCTGAGAATATCCAATTAATATTTTCCACTAGTTTTCACTGTTAAGACTTTAAATTAGCTATCAGAGAATGGGGAAACTATGAACTAGCAGGATACTCTAAAAGCTTGTACTTTTAGAACAAAGTTAAAAAACATAGTTCCATAATAAACTGGCATTGGTATTGTATACTGGAGGATTTAGGTATACTTAAGCCTAAGAATTAATAGATGTCTTCATACGTTTTAGCATAACTAAAGAAATTCTTTAAAAGAGTGCATTATGATGTCTATGGAGATAAAATAGCATACTTGGTAAGAATAAGAACTCAGGGTCAGACTATTTATCTATGAAAACTGACTCCTTCCCTCCTTATCTGTGATACTTTGGGCAAGTTTATCTTGTTTATCATTTTCTCTTCTTAGTGTTACCCACCTCACAAAATTATTTACAGATTGGATAACTGTCAAATGCTTGAAAAAGCACTTTGCGCATACTAAATACTATAAATGTTTGCAAATTGCAGGAGAGCAAGTTTTTTGTCTCATTACTTATTTTAAATAATGTAATATAAACTGATGGACCATTTGCTATCAACTCTGACATGACTAAATCTGGCACCTAGCCATGACCTGACACCACTAAAATTCCTGTTTTTAATGGCATATACACAAGTTTATTTGCAAACACACTTCATCGAGTTTTCACCTCAGTGCTCTTCACTGAAAAATTTTCATGGGATAGAAGACCTTGGAGATAAAAATCCCCAATCTGTTTGCCTATCTAGTTAGCAAGTCTAGTTCATTTATTATAAACTCACATGGATGGAAATTATAGCTACAAAAATGACAAAGAAGGATATTATGTACTGCCACTTACTTGAAGCTTGTGGGCTAAATGGGCTACAATTCTGATTCATGAGAGAAATTTTAAGAGAACAGTCTCTGTAAATGAAAAATATGTCAAAAGCTTTTTCCACTTATGACATGTCATTCAGAGGATAAACAGTCCATGGTATATTAATTTTTGATGATTGTAACATAGGTGTTTGTTCACCAAACTGGGATTTAATGCCCATTAGAGGTGATAGATTAATGGTTCTGGAACATCACATTGTCTGTATATTCATGGAAGAAGTAATGAAGGTAATGGCTTTCATCTATTCTATATAATACATCTCATGTACAAGTGTTCCTCATTTTTTAGGTACTGCACTACATCTTATTTTCTTGATTTACTGATATTTAGAAAAAGTATTTTGTTTTGCTTTTCCTTTTTATCAACAGTTGATACCAAAAACATTTCTAAGTCCTTACTAACTATAACTATTTCTCCTTTTGCCAAAATATACCCAACAATTACTTATGAAATATTTATTAAATAATGTCTATGTGTTAAATACATAATGACATTTCTTCCCTATTTTGGTAATGGATTTTTATCCAATCTAAGTTGTCATTGGTTGTGATTCATACCGTTTTTGTATATACCATTCTGAACGGAGGGAACAAATACCACTGATTAAATCAAAATGGGCTATAAATGCAGAACATACCCAAATTTTTTAATTTCTCACATAATAAAAGGTGAAAACATGTGAATTGCAAAATGATAAAACATTTGGTTCCTTAGGATCATAGTATACAATGATTATCTTAGAAGTATGTTTCTTCCCCAGCTTCCTTGAGATATAATTGACATATAGCATTGTGTAATTATATATGTTTTTAATTTATTTATTTTTAGAGAGAGAGAGAGGGAGAGAGAGAAACATGTGGGGGATGGGCAGAGAGAGAGAGGGAAAAAGAATCTGCACTGAAGGACAGAGCCCAAGGCGGCCAGGGGCAGACCTGACGAGGGGCTCAGTTTCATGTTTTGTGAGATCATGACCCGGGCCTAAATCAAGAGTTTGATACTTAACCAAGTGAGCCTCTCCAATGCCCCAATATTGTATAAGTTTAAAGTGTACCACTGTTGATGTGATACACTTATAAATTGTAAAATACTTACCACCATAGCTTTAACTAACACCTCCATCTTGTAACAAAATTACCATTTCTTTTTTTGTGATGAGAACACATAAAATCTACTCTTATAACTTTCAAGTATGTACATATTATTAACTATCATACTGCACATTAGATCTCCTTAACTTTGTCAACTTATAACTGAAAGTTTATATCCTTTGACCAAAATCTCCCATCTCTCCCAAGCCCCAGCCCCTGGTAACCACCATTCTAGTCTCTGTTTCTTTGAGTTTGGGTTTTTAAGATTCTACATATACATATATGTGATATCTTACAATATGTTTCTTTCTCTGCCTGACTTATTGCACTTAGTATAATGCCCTCAAGTTCCATCCGTATTGTCAAAAATGGTAGGATTTCCTTCTTTCCCATACATAATCATGTATATGTTATAGCATATATAGTATATATAATATATGTTATATATATCATAGATATATTTATTTATTCATCATTGATGGATTCTTTCAGGTTTTTCCATGAATTGGCTATTATGAATAATGATGCAATGAATATGAGAGTGCACATATATCTTCAAGGTCCTGTTTTCATTTCCTTTGGATATATACACAGAAGTGGGATTGCTGGATGATATAGAATTTTTTAATAGTGGCTGATATAATTAATTCTGGTCTATTCATAGAAATCCTGAAATTAGGTTAAAGTTACATTACTCCACAAAGATAAACAGGTGAATGTTCGTGTGGTGTGGTGAGTAGGGATGGGGAATGGGGAAAATAGGCATGTTATAAGACTTTATTTGGCTCAGACAACTAAATAATACTAAGCATTTATAGAATGCTTAGATTTATAAACTCTAGATTAAGATATGTCTCAAATTTTAAAAATGCAGCAAATATGTGATCCTTATTATGACTTTTGGATTCAAAGTAAATTACTTCAGGAAGTTACATCATATGATGAGACTAAACTAACAAAACCTTTCTTTTGAATCCTTTCAATTTTGCGTTGTCTCACAAAGGGACTAAATTTAAAATAATTTATCCCAAATTCTACTCTTTATGATTAATGGTGTGTATATATATGATATTTTGGAAATGTGTATGTATGTACTTTTGTATGTATCTATCAATCTATAACAAGTATATAGTAAGAGGAAGAAGGAAATTAATAATGGTGTGAATGTGAGAGGCCTAGAAGTTAGGTAACATCCACTTGTGGGGGTGATAATGGAGTAAGGTAGTTCATGCCAAATAGTTGAGAGAAGAGTGAGGGATGGAAATTTTTAATCTTTTTCTGTCACTTTTAGTACATTAAGGAAAAATCCTTTTAATCTCAAGAGTAAAACTAAACCATAAATCTTTCCCTTTTACCCAACCAGGTAGCTTTCACAGCACTGCATTACACAGGACACACCAGTCGTTGATATCATGTTCCAGAGGAAACACCAGTCTAGAGATCCCAGCTCATAAAGAGGTGTGAGATGGTTGATATAAGTCTATTTACTTATTACACTAAGGCAGTTACTGCCATGATGTGATTAACTCCGCTTAAAAAAGGTATAAACAACTCATGGTTTTCTTTCGATTTTTATCAGGGTATAGAGAGGGCAACCATATTAGTTGAGACAAGGCAAGAATAGAGAATCAGGTATAACCTAATAAAGTACTTTTTAAATTGTGAGAACAAGATAAAAAAAACCATTAGTCAATAACAGCACTTTTGGTCCTAAGAGAAGAGCTTTTCAGAGTCTGTTTTATATACCCATAATAAATGTCTATGTATTAGAAGGTAATTAGAGAATTTTTTTGAACCTCAAAGCCCAGTACTATGCAGTGATCTACAAATTATTTATGGAAACCAAAATCATCTTTTTTTTAGCAACATACAGTTTATTCTCAGAACTTCGCTAGAAGCTATTGCTACGCATGATAATGACATACAAGATATGAACTGTGTGCTGTTAGAACCTTATACATTCATTAGGGGAAAAAAACCCTAAAAAGCAAGATGTATAAAAAATTTTAAGTTAAAAATCATAATAATGTGATATACATTATATGTGTTGTAGGAATTTAAGATTGGAATCAGTATAGATCACAACATTTTTAAAAAAAATCATGGAAGGAAAATACTCATGGAAAGAAACTAGAGGTGAGTTTTGAATGGTGGTTGATTAGGCAGGAAAAACACATTCTAGGTAATAGATTTCATGATTACTGAATGTGGCAGTTGATGGTAGAATATGAAGACTCTCCTGATTAAACAAAGATTGGGTCAAAATGAAGACAGTGAATGTGTTTTGTCTGAATGCCAAGCAATGTGCTTTTAAGTTAGTGTATTTGGAACTAAAAGGCCTTTAAAGTTTATTTGTATGATTGTGTATCTATGAGTTTAAAAGAGATATTTGTCTTATATTAATTTTTTTAATATTTATTTTTTATTTGAGAAAGAGAGAGAGACAGGGAGAGACAGACAGAGTGCCAGTGGGAAAGGGGTAGAGAGAGTGAGACACAGAATCCGAAGCAGACTCCAGGCTCTGACCTGCCAGCACAGAGACTACGGGGGGCTTGAACTCAGGAAACATGAGATCATGTCCTGAGCTAAAGTCAGATGCATAACCGACTGAGCCACCCAGGTGCCCGTAAAAAGATATTTTTATTATAAAAACCATACTTTAGGAAGATTGATTGCTTACAAATGTGAAGATTTTTTAAATCTTATTATCAAGGTGAGTCACTTATTATGTGCTCAATTACTAACCAGATTGCCCCAGTAATTGATCCCATAACCTACTGTTTTAAGAGAGTTGACCACACATTGATTCTGCCAGTATCCCTTTCCCTAGACTCTTTCTCCTAATTCTCATATGTGAAAAGTCTTCTACATGGTCTTAGATTTTGGTGTTATCACAGGTTGGATTTTGAAATCTCTACATTTTGATTAATGATATTAACCTCTAGTTAGTTTCCTATCACAAAACTCTTGCTTATTAGATATTATAGAGCTATGTAATATACATTTCAAGCTTTATTTAGAAAATTAGAACTGAACATTTCTAATGTTCAATGCCATGCGGCACCTGGGTGGCTCAATCGGTTAAGCATTAGACTCGGGCTCAGATCATGATCTCATGGTTCATGAGTTTGAGCCCTGCATGGGGCTCTGTGCTGACAGCTCAGAGCCTGAAGCCTGCTTTGGATTCTGGATCCCTCTCTCTCTGCCCCTCCCCTGCTCATGCTGTCTCTCTCTGTCTCACTCTCAAAAATAAATAAACATTAAATTTTTTAAATAAAAAAAGAGCTGAACATTTCCAGCTTCAGCACCTCCCTAACACTACCCTTTCTCACTGAAATAACTTGATCTACTGCAGATTTGACATCAGATATGCTCACTTCTCAATGAAGATATATTAGTGATTGATTTTTAGAGTAAAGTTTAAATTGTTCTTTAAATGACAAAAAACATGAAGTTATCTGGGCAAAGAAAATAATTCTAGTTAAAAAATAAAAGACAGGGGCGCCTGGGTGGCTAAGTTGGTTGAGCATCCGACTCCAGCTTAGGTCACAGTTCACGAGTTTGAGCCCCGCATGAGGCTCTGTGCTGACAGCTCAGAGCCTGGAGCCTGTTTCAGATTCTGAGCTTCTCTCTCTCTCTCTCCCTCTCTCTCTCTGCCCCTCCCCCACTCACGCTCAGTCTCTCTCTCTCTCTCTCTCAATAAACATTAAAAATTTTTTTAAAAAGTAAAAGACATGGCAAATTCAATTGTCATAATAGAATTAAGTTAAACACAAGTCCTCGACCCAATGTGGTATGCAAAAATAACAGTTATAGGACAAATATGTATGTGATGACAATTTCATTTTGCTAATTGATGTTTCCTTTGTGATGATATTGCAGGCATAAAGTGAATATACCATAGAAATCTATATGAAAGAGATAAAGACGGCTCCAGTCAGAGTGCTACAATGGTGGGAGGCTTGGGGCACCAGTAAGGCACAGCTGCTGGGTATACACAGTTCTGTACAGCTTGTCCCAGCCAGAAAAGAACAAATAGGAAATAAACTTCAGCCTTAGGATTTGTAAAATGACTAAATCTTGAAACTGTTTTTCTCACCTAAGGAAAGTCATGGCTTTTTTGATAGAACCAAAGTAGTAATTATAAGTTATAAATCATCCATCCAAAAAGATTTGAAGAGCATTAAACATAATTTATTCATTATATAATTATTCCAGGACAATAGGCAGAGTAATACAGGAAAGTCCTGGTTGAAGGGGAGAATACTGTCACACTGCATCCAAATGGTTAATAAGGAAAACCCAAACAAACAAAAACAAACAAACAAAAAAACTTAGTGATTGTAATAACTGAAATACCATTATATTCACTAAGGGAAAGAAAGGAGGGATCATCAACTTATTGCCAGGTAGCATAGAAGCCTGGGTTCCCACTAGGTCTCTAGTGATATCTGAAGCTGGCATCTCATTGTTACTTCTGAGCAGGAATGGGAGTTCTAGCTTACCACTATGCTCTTGTTGTTACCACTGTGTAAACATGAAGATAAATTTCACATATTTTTTTCAATAACATAATTTTATCTAGAATTCTACATTAAGTTCCAGAGATAATTTGCTAATACTAGAATTTTCTTGGGTGCCTGGGTAGGTGCAGTCAGTTAAGCAACCAACTCTTGATCTCGGCTCAGGTCATGATCTCACAGTTTATGGGTTGGAGCCCCGCATCGGGCTCTGTGCTATGGCGCGGAGCCTGCTTGGGATTCTGTCTTCTCTTCTCTCTGATTCTCCGCAGCTTGTGCTCTCTCTCTCAAAATAAATAAACTGAAATTAAAAAAAAATACTAGAGTTTTCTCTGATAACTGCCTCCCCATTTACCTATCTATTTATATGTGCAGTGCATATTCTATAGGACTTTTGTGTGTGCATATGTGGATATTTGTTTCTTTCTTGTGGCCTTATTTAATATTAACTTCACAATATTCAGACTGTTGGTGTTTTATGTCAGACTTATAGAAATCAATTCTAAAAATGGAATATGATTTATAGATGAGAGTAAGAACTATTTTTTTTATACACAAGAACTTAACATGAATTACCTCATTCAGTTCTTATAATAACCCTAGGATATGAACAGTTTTCACACCCCTTTTCTAGATGAGAAAACTGAGGCTAAAAAAACAATGAAATACTTTGTCCCAACACACAGCTACATGTTTCTAGGAAAAAGGAAATTAACCTTTCTTCTTTAATTCTGCATGAAGGTTAGGATGGTATGTAATAGAAATGGTTAAAAGGTTGCCATTTGAACCACTAATCACTGATGAGTATAACCAATCTTGAGCTCAATATGTAGTTATTTAGTAATCACATGTATTCAAGTTTAGGATTATAAAGATGGAGAAGGAATGTATGTAAGGGAGATAACAATCCTTAGTGATGTTAAAGGAACTGACTTTAAGGCCATAATCACATTTCTTAGAAGCAATAATTTTAATGAACAAGTCTATATATGGTATGCCTGACCATAATGAATGGAATATATTAGAAATAAATTGCTCAATTCTCAAAAGGGTAATTGATTCCTGCTAGAATTGAGTCAGTATTATTATAATTTCCATTTTAGAAATCAGGAAATTAAGGTATAAGAGTGTTCAGTAAGCTGGCCAAGGATACGTAAACAGAATTGAATTCTGAAGTACAACTCTGAGCCTCCAGGTCTGTATATTAGCTACTAAAGCCTATGTACATGGTTATTTGCTGTTTTTTTTTCTTTTAGAAAAAAATGAATTTGTCCTGATTCTCCCTGTTCTTTAGGTATAATGATGATGATAAACAAGACATATGAAAATGCTATTTTCCTTCACTGAGTCCTGAAAGTCTTAGTGACATGATAAGCATAAGCTCAGTTTTAGGAATTGAAATCATTCAAAGAGTGTAATGAAAATATCACTATTGAGACTCATTTCCCTGAGAATTACGAATGAGAAGGGCACACTCCTACTCCTCTGAGAATTTTTTGATAGGGCTTTGTTCAAACCCAGGGTAAATATCTTAAAGCAGCTATGAGTCCTCTGGAACTATCATCTGTTGCCCAATTTGATGGTTTAAATGAATTTTCTTAACACACACACACAAAGCCACAGATAAGACTTGTCAGAATGTATTTGTCTATGTGTATCATAAATCCATTTCACATAACCTCTCAGTGTATATAGCAGGCAGAATGCCATTTTGAACTTTGCTTTGATTTGAATATGGACTCTGAACTTCTGTACAAAAATTAGTGACTGTGGGCACTTTATATTAATTAACATATTTGCCTCCAACACATTTGCTTTCAACAATTCTCTGGTGCTAGATATTAAAATAAATTGAATTCTCAAACTATTGAACTGACGATTGGCTTCTGATAACTGCTATTTTCTGATCAGAGGTTGAGATCTGATTAATGAAGATGGCAGTTTATTGCTTCTTATTTTAATAGCTGGAACTAATGGCAAGCCCACATCCCTGAAGTTTGAACCAGTAGAATGAATAAGAAATAGAAAAACTTCAGAAAGTCATCTTTATAGCACATACTTTTGAGAGGATCTGAAACTACTTTTCAAAAGAATATTTGTGAACAATTTTCCCTTTATGTTGGCCTAATTTATTTTCTTGTTGGAAGAGGGAAATAATTTCCTGTAGACTTATAGTATCATTTCTCTTGTTAACTAATTTTGTTAGACAGTTTTGAATCCACTGAAAAGAGCGCTCCAGGTTAAACATGTTATATTCTTCTTTCCACAATGAGAGTCTTGTCCTTTTATATATTTTTATAATTATTTAACAAAATTCTCTGTCAGCACTATTTTTGCTTCTTATTTTTTCTTAATCCTATTATTCCCAAGTTTTAACTAATTATTATAGTTTTTCTGACGATAGCTTGTTGCCATCATAGCATTTAAGGCTTTTGAAGAACATTTAGTGTTATGTCATGTTGCAGGGTGCTCTTTAGAATCTGGCATTGTTTTTCAAGTCAGTTTTTTTGAAATGACAGTGAGGGCTTCAGAACCTGTCTCTTATGGAGGTCTCATACAGATAATTTGATTGGTTAAGATATGGCTTTGGGAACAGAGGTGATTTGTCTAGAAGCCTTCTGTATATGGCTAGCACACCATAATTTATCAGAGTTTATTAAATAGTTTGGGTGTTAAAGGTAATTTATATGAATACCTCCCCATTACCCTTTGTTTCTTCCAGTGCACACTAATTCTTTCATCCCTGCTTTCATAGTATCCAATGTATATTCCATGCTTAAATCTCACTGTACCTTCAGGTCAGGATCTCGTTACTTGAATTTTAAGGACATTTTCCTAAAATTAGAAAATAGTTTAAATTGAGATAAAATACTAATGGTTAAACTGGATATCATTAATTTTCTTTTCTCTTTTTTAGTTAATATGTATATTAACTAAAAGAGTGGGGGAAGGGGACAGAGGGAGAGACAGAGAAAATCCCAAGTAGACTTTACATTCAGTGCAAAGCCCAATGTGGGGCTTGATCCCATGACCTGGGATCATGACCTGAGCAGAAATCAAGAGACATGAGTCAAAGAATAAAGGAACTCTCTAGAAGCTGAAAAAGTCAAGGAAATAAATTCTCACATAAAGCATCCAGAAAGAAATGAAGCCTAGCTGATTTACTCAGTCCAGTAAGAGCCATATCAGACTTGTGACCTACAGAACTATAAGATAATAAACTGGTGGGGGCATCTGGGTGACTCAGTTGGTTAAGCAACTGACTTTGGCCCAGGTCATGATCTCACAGTTCGTGGGTTCGAGCCCCACATTGGGCTCTGTGCTGACAGCTCAGAGCCTGGAGCCTCCTTCGGATTCTGTTTCTCTCTCTCTCTCTCTGCCCCTCCACTGCTTGTACTCTGTCTCTCTCTGTCTCTCAAAAATAAATGTTAAAAAAATTTAAAAAAGATAATAAACTTGTGTTGTTTTAAGCAATTACTATTGTGGTAATTAGTTACAGAAAAAATAGAAAACTAATACAAATCACAGGAAAATTTTTTTTTACTAAATATGAGGGTTTCCCAGTATGAACAGCCTTAGAATGATTAGCTGTGATGTCTTAGTTTTAATAACAAGTATTCATTGGATCTCTAACTTAATATATATATATATATATATATATATATATTTAATTTTTTAATGTTTATTTATTTTGAGAGAGAGAGAGAGAAAAAGACAGAATGCAAGCAGGGGAGGGGTAGGGAGAGAGGGAGACTCAGAATCCGAACAGGCTCCAGGCTCTGAGCTGTCAGCACAGAGTCTGATGTGGGGCTCAAACTCACAAACTGTGAGATCATGATCTGAGCCAAAGTTGGACACCTAACTGACTGGGCCACCCAGGTGCACCTAACTTAATATATTATTTGTGTATGTAATATTTATGTTTGAAACAGTATATAATGACTAAAAATTATCTAAATTGGTATGTATTTTGTTATGTATCCCATCATAGACAAAGCTTTGAAAATGAGAGGCACTTATTTAGTTGACAACAATGCTTCGTGTGCTGATTAACTTGCAGTTTGACTTCTGTCAATAACCTAATGAGGCTTCCATGGTGATAGCCCATAAAATGTGAAAAAGATGTCTCCCTAACATGAAATTTAGGATTTAAGGAGGCTAGGTATCAGGAAAATATCATATTCATTACTCTCTAGATGTAACATTTATAATAGACTATAAAATAAGTGTCAGTGGGTTCAAGGTGGAGAGATTGATCATGAGACCACCACAACTGTCAAATAATTAGTGGTAGACCACATAGGGAAAGTCTTTCTGCATTTACTGATTCAACTTTATTTATTGAGCAATTGTCAGTTAGCTAATATAGCTTTGAATGTTTTAATGTTAATGATAGCCTACTACATTTATATAGTTTCCATTTATCACCTGAACATTCATGGATCTACAGCTCTAATTCAATCTCCACAAAAAGAGACTACTGTGAGTAGAACCCCATATTAGGTAGTCAAGGGTATTGTATTTTGGAATCCAATGGAAATAGACACTGAGAGTGGAAGTTATAGGGAGTACTTTAGGGATTGGCACTAGAGAAAAGAAGAAAATGAAAGAGGATTGGAAAAAGAGAAGTTAACTTGCAACACAGTCCTAAAGAAGGCCTGCACTCATTTGAGGAGGAATTCTGGAGCTGGAATGGGCTTCAGAGTTTGTTTCTCATTGTAGTAAGGGGGTCTGTCTTTCTACCTTCCACACTGATAACATTTTAGATGCAAACTGCTCGTGCAAAATGGCATTACCTTAGGCAAGACCTACTTTTTTAGCTAATGTCATCTCCAAAGAGGGCAGGGAGCTAAGTAAGACCATTCTTCTGATACTCCCAATTGCTAGGGAAATGATTCCCTCATTCATTAAAGAAGATCGGGGAAGTGCATCATAGTATCCATCTCCATGGGCTAAACCTGAAGCAGAGTGGCATCAAAAGCATGGTATTATTTAACCTTTCTGGATCTTTAAAATAAAAAACCCCAGATATTTCACAATACCCCTGAATACTCCTTTTCTGCTTTCACATATTCTGATTTTCTTTTTTCCCTTGAGCTTCAATTGTATTATATAAAATATTAGCATGATTGAAAACTGTACACCTACCTATCAAAGTCAAATTTCATTTTTTAATTCCTCTTTGATAAAGTTGTCAACAAAATTAAACTCAATCTTAATTTCCTCTGAATATTAAAATCATATTTCTGTAACTATAGTTTAGCCTGATAATCAATGATTATTCAATGAAGCTAAGTAATTAATGCAATTTTCCCACCAAAAACTTCAAATAAGGAAAGCAGTAAGTTTTAATGCAGTTTAGGGTAAATTTTTCATATTTAAAAAAATAATTAACAGATGACATAAATGCAATTGACACCATACCTCTTTATTTGCTCTAAGGAAAACATACTCTTGCAAACTGATGTATGCATGCTTCTCAAGAAGCCCAGGAAAAATTAGAATATCTCTTACAGTTTCCTTTTCTTGCTTCCTTGCTCATGTTTGACTAAAACTAAATTTGCAGGCTTTTAATTATCCTGCAGCTTGAATTCAACCAGTGATAAGTAGTTATTTAATTTGCTGTCAGCTTTAACTATCCTCAACTGTGACAGAGCAATACAGCATTATCTTCAGCAGCACTAATGAATCAGAGTAGCTGCTCTCTGGAGTAATGGCACCTTTTTATTGTGGCAGAGATGACCTACACATAAGTAAACACATGATATTTCATATTTGACATAAATAAGGCTAGGGTATTTTTTAAAGTTTATTTATTTATTTTGAGAGTGAGAGAGAGAGCGAGAGTGAGAGCAAGCAGGGGAGAGAGAATCCCAAGCAGGAATCTCATGGATCCTAATATGACCTAAGCCAAAATCAACAGTCAAAGGCTTAACCGTCTGTGCCACCTAGGTGCCCCAGGCTAGTGTATTTCTATACTGAAGACTGCTAGTTAGCCAAAAGGTTTTTAGACGAACAATTTTCTATTAATTAATTTGTTAATTGATTCAATAAATACTTATTGAATCATTTCCTTCATGGGAGGCTATTGCAGTAACATAAAAGATGATGGTGGCTTGGATGAGATTGATGCTAAATGATAAAAAGTGTCAGGGTTTGTGGATTAGATTTGGGGGGTTAGTGAGAGAAATATATAAACATTAAGAATTATACCAAGATTTTTGGCCTGTGCAACTAAAAAAAAAAAATGTGATGGTTACTATCAAAGATGGGAAAGATTGTGAAAAAAGTAGATTTAGAGAACATAATAGAATGTTATGAATTAGTGCTTCAGTAATTCAGTTTTATACAAATTGATCTAAAGTAGTACTTTTGTTATTAGCTTCTCACATAATAATGAATAATTCATTATTGTTCACAGTAAAGTATGCAAATTAATTCTTTTATGACATATATTTAGTAGTAGTCATAAAATATATTAAATGTGCATTTATTTAAGATTTGAGTGAGCAGAGAAAATGGTTTATAATATGGATAAATATATATTACTTCTTGTGGTGAGCCTACAAAATTGGAAAATGCTTCCAAAATATGAAATTCTAACATTAAAAATATTAAAACATAACACTATCTTAGATATAGTAAAGTTTCATTTTTTTCTAGATTTCTTCAACCAGTTTGGGATTATTTTTGTTTATGCTATAATTACCCCAACTCTCCAGTATAAAAATTGAAAAACAAGGTAGTGAAAAAGTGAAACTAGATTTGACTACCAGAAGAACTGTTTATTTTTCTGAAGTTGTCATATCCTCACATCTGTATTTTAGAATATAGCTTACATCATTTTCAACTTCTTTGTTTATTGATAAAAGAAGCACTTGTACCTGCTTCTCAGTATCTGCATAATATTCTTTAGTTCCAATGTTCTTTTTCCATGTTCATTTTCATTTCTTCTCCATATCTCACTATTTCTGGCCCTCTAAGCTATGATATTTTATTACATTTCTTACTGACTAATCTTTTATCATGTAAATTTGTTTGCTTCCCCTTTAAGGAAAATAAA
Source organism: Cryptoprocta ferox (assembly GCA_028646485.1). NCBI lineage: Eukaryota > Metazoa > Chordata > Mammalia > Carnivora > Eupleridae > Cryptoprocta > Cryptoprocta ferox. Next base: position 58,930,778 of record CM053572.1, read on the forward strand.
AATCAAGGTATAGATATGAAGACATCCTTTGAATTGGCAAAAAATGACAAATGTGAAGATTACAGTATGCAGATTTACATAATTTAAAATAATTCACTGTAAAGCATGGGGAAATTCATTATAATTTCTTTATACAGACATGATTTTAATTATATTAGAGTTTATTTTTCCAGCCTAAAATTATTTGAAATATATAAAATAGTAGTTAGAATTTAAAGTGCTCTAGGGGCAATAGGGAACAGGCATAGTATTTGAATGTATATATTTGCTATGCCAGGTTTCCTGATTACCTGTGAATAGCATTATGTTTACATATTGTATGTGCATGCTATACTTAAGAAAAAACTCTCCTGTGCCAAAATAGGTAGGCAAAATATACTTGGGAATGTGACTGGCCATACAGGAGCTGGAAATAGAGGCTGTCCCCAAATATGTTGCAAGCATTACATGATATCTACAAAATGAGCACAGTAAAGTGTCCTCATTTGACTCACATGATCTATGCATGCTGAAAATTCTTTGAAACATATGGCAAGTAATGTTTTAGCTGGTGATAACTATTATCAACTAGTTGTACATGTGCAAAGAAGAGTCTGGCTGGGTGTAGGAGTAAAGACTCCATCAAGTGGCAAACAACAGAACTAGAGCTCTTCTTTATTCTCACCCGGCTAAAGAGGTCACTTTGCTATGAAATCCAAAACCAAGTATAAAGCATGTCAGTATGGCAGTGTAAATGTCATAAATAAGCCTAATAATCAGACTTATGTGCAAATCCCTCTGCATGTTCTTTATGTTCTCCTAAATCAGTCCATCATTTTAACACTTAGAGGGAAATTTGATAAAGCAGATATTAACTAGTAATAATAGCCATACTTAAATGTATGCATACATTTTTTTTCTCCTCCAGGCTATAATGGACACTAATGCAAGAAGATGTTAGCAATTAGGACACTTTTCCATTTAAAAAAGCATATGTTAAAATGGAAGTGAGATATTGAGGTTCTGTTTCCTCACATAGTTTCCTGTTTTGAGAGATAAGAAAAACTCAACACATCTATCTGTTCATTAACTTTAATATTAACAGCCTATAGTGTCACATAAATTAAGTAAGACAGGAAAAGCATATTGTTTTCTTAATGCTAAGATACAGGAGTTTTGAACAAGGGAAATTAAATACCCTGCCTACTCAGTTCTCGGAAACAGACTCAGAAGCTGCATTATTAATTAGTATAATTTAAAAGTGTATTTTGGACTTTTAGAGCATAAGATCATCAGGCAATCAAATTGTTGTATCCTACATCATTCTTATCTCCCCTCTATTTCCAACGACTCAAAATTTATCTTCTAATAAGATGGTGTCATGCTGCAAATCTGGTTATTATACATCTTCCTAAATTTCTTCTGTAACTCCATACTGAGAAATAACCTCTTGAACATGGCAGAGATAGTCTTCATGATGACTCCAGTCTGTGCTTTGCAATTTAAGTTCCCAAACCACTAAGTTGCAAATGCTTCTCCACATACATAGTACTGTTTCTTGCCTCTGCTTCATCTATCTTTAGAACTCATGGAAACTACTGTCCAGGAGGGTTAGTGTTCTTCTTACAGATTCTTATTAATGACTCAGACCTGTAAAGGGCTTATGTCATGCCAAGCACTAAGGACTTTATGTACAAACAGTCATTTAATCTTCATAACAGCTCTACATGTTAGGTAACATTATTCCACTGCCTAAGAAGTGAGGTACAGAGAAGACTGACAAAAGTTTTTATTCTTAAAAGTGATAAAACTGGGTTGAATTCAGAGAGCCTGGGGTTAGGATTTCTGTACCCACCCACTAACACTATGCAGGACTTCATGGACACTGCTATCATTCCATTAACCCTATTGCATTATAACTATGTATTCTTTGTCTTTCTTCTGTTTCTTGAAGACAAAGGCCCATTTTATTCATCTTTGTGCAAATAATTGCCTATCATAGTAGTTATTTCCCAGTAGTGCCATATAAAAACTTCCTAAATTGAACATTTTAATAAATGCTAATTATCTATCTTTTGTGAAGTTTCTTATATTTTTTGAAGGATTGAAGGAAATGATTAAAGGTAAATAGTAAAAGGAAGAAGGAATGAGGGAAGAAAGGAATACCAATTCTAGTGTACTGGGAAAATATAAGTGAAAATCTAATCACCCACAAAGGTAGTAGAGAAAGAAAACACTTGTGTCATTGTATAAGCAGTAAACCAGGACGTGGTGCTCATAGGCCAAGGTAATCCACTAAGACATTGTTAGGACAGAAATCTCACCCTTTTTATAGTCAAGCAGCTATATTCTGTTACACATATGTTTTCACCACAAACAAGTAGTTCTTGATTAAGAAAATAATAGCACCATATGTCCCATGTAATATACTCTAATTTTACTTGGTGATTGGGTTATGTTAGCTAACTGTCTTTATCCAGAGGAAAAACAAACACTACATACCTTTAATAAGAGGAAGTAGTTTTGCAGCTTGGAGCAAAGTGAGGCCCACCAAACTGAGGCTCCTACCCTCCCATTTTAGAAATGGGAAACAGGATGCTATCTCCCTTAATGTTTGCATTTCACGGAGATGGCTCCCAGGATCTCAAGAAAGACATTCCAAAGTCATAAAGCTGACAAAAAGCCAATCTAGTCTTCAGAAGTATTTATGTACATTTCAAAGAGTAGGAAGTACCTACAATAATTAAAATAAATGTTCAGTGGAAACAGAGAGGAGGAAAAATATTTTCCCTTATTTTTAACAAGGAGAATTAAACCTCTTATTTTAATTTGCATTTGTCCTTACAAGTAGAGTGACTAAAACACAGGTCAGAGTGAGTGTGGTATATTGGGAAGAATAGGGAAATGTTCCAGGACCAGATTGGTCACTCGTAAGCCTTTTCCATGGAGGAAACATTCTCTGTGGGGCTCTGACATTCATTTGTAAAGTGAGTGAGTTGTACGGGATATTACCTCAGGTCACTTTTGGACATATTGCTGTATTTCAAAGTAATGAAAAAATCAAGGGTTCAGTGAGGATGACAGGTATTTTTTTTTTATGTTCACACTTGTTTGAACTTTAATTTCTCTTATCTAAGATACAGTCAATGACCACTGAACATCTATAGGCTTAAGTCACAAGGAAATTAAAATCACTAGGTGTCTATAGTACACTTAACACATATTTGTAAAAGGTTTTGCCAACCTAAGTGTGCTGAAAGAAAAGACCCCTCACTTTCATATTACTGAATAACAGTTAATAATGGACCAGAAAGGAAGCTTTTGATTATTACTACTTTTTTTTTTAATCTGTAGAGACTAAGATTAGAATTTTGGCCTGAAATGTGGCCTTACATTGACTGCCACACTGAGTCATGATGATTTACAAATATTATTTCCTTTTACTATGGATATGTATGAGGTGTCTTGATACTGTTTTTCCCTTTTGTGTCTCAGCAAAGAGAATTCTGTACAAACAATAGATGTGAAAAACAAGAAAAAAAAAACAGATTTGGGATTTTTAATTCTAAGAACATTTTCTTTTTTAAGTTTTTGTATTTAGTTTGAAAGAGAGAGAGAGAGAGAGAGAAAGAGACTGGGGTAGGGGGAGAAAGAGGGGAAAGAGAGAATCTCAAGCAGCCTCTGCACTGCTAGCCCAGAGCCCAATGTGGGGCTCAAACTCATGAATGATGAGATCATGACCTGAGCTGAAATCAAGAGTAAGATGCTTAATGGATAGAGCCACAAAGGTGCCCCAAATCTGAGAACATTCTTATGCATTTTACTTTGAAAGGAAATTCTGGTAGCCAATCTAAGTGAAAACCTTTAACATTACTGCTAAGTAAATGTTCACAAGAAAAAAGAAAAGAACAGGACTATTTACAAGATAAATATCTCTGACAAAACAATAACAACAACAACAACAAAACAACTGATCACCTGTGCCCCCTAGTATTCCATAGGCTTTTCTTCTGTGCCTAATTCACAAAAGATCCTAAAGAAGTAACATACATGAAACTAAATAAACAGTAAATCTATACATTCCCTGGGAGCAAGAACATTATCATACATTGTGTGAGAGGGTGTGTGACCATTTCAGTGCTACAGACTCCATAAGGCAACTTCAGGGTAAAGGAGGCTACAACATCATGGAATATTTTGAACACCTCGGAAAAATATTTTTTTTCATTTTTTAAACATTTTATTTATTTTTGACAGAAACAGAGAGAGACAGAGAGGGAGACACAGAATCCAAAGCAGGCTCGAGGCTAAGCTGTCAGCACAGAGCCCAACGCAGGGCTTGAACCCATGAACTGCAAGATCATGACCTGCGCTGAAGTCAGACACTTAACTAACTGAGCTGCCCAGGCACCCCAGAAAGATATTTTAAATATTTGCTCTCATTCTCTACCTTAGAGGAGACAATGAGAAGTGATAGTAATGACTGAAAAACTGAATCATTTTTACAGAGTTATTTTGAACTCTTTTTAAAGAGAATGGCCACAATATATTTGTGTTTTTTAATGGATCATGATGAAAAATGTATCTTTGCTTCCCATTTTTTATTTTTATAATAAAAAATTTTTGAGAGATAGATAAGGAGAGGGAGAAGGAGAGGGAGAGGGAGGGACAGGGAGAGAGGGAGACAGAGAATTCCAAGAAGCCTCCACACTTAGGGCAGAAATCAAGAGTCAAACACTTAACCAATGAGCCACCCAGGTGCTCCTCTTTGCTTCCCATTTAGCACATCCAAGCCTTTTTGCTTTTGCATGAACCATATTGAATAAAGTTGTATCATGTCACATTTGTCTATATGGTATGCTCTTATTCCATGGTTATTATTTTTATCTGTCTTTCTTAACCCTCTAATCTCAATATATACACTCTTCCCTCATTCTACTTTAACCATATGTGTTCCCAGCAGCCTACAGAGCAGGTTTCTGTTTTCGGGACCCTATTCTGTGAAATAACTTTCTGCATAGATAACACCTCCAACTTTTTTGATGTCTTTGTCTACTATCATATTCTTATTAAAGCTTAGGGACTTATTTATTATAATAGTAACCCTTCTTCCATCACAAGGTAAGAATCATTTCATTTTATTTTGGTAAATATATATTTACATATGTAATATATATCAAATAATATGTTATATATTATATATTTATATATTAAACATAAAATTTGCCATTTTAACCATTTTAAGTGTGCAATTCAGTGTCAGTAATTTCTTTCACAATATTGTACAACTATTACTACTATTTCCAAAATTTTTTCATCAGCCCAAATATAAACTCTGTAATCATTAAGCAATAACTCCCCATTTCCCTCTTTCCCCCAGGTTCTGGTAACTTCTAATCTACTTTCTGGGTCAACCAATTTACCAGATATTCTAGATTTTCACATAAATGGAGTCATATAGTATGTGTCCATTAGTATCTGGCTTATTTCACTTAGCATATTTTCAAGCTTCATTTATGTTGTAGCATGTATCAGAACTTTATCTCTTTTTATGGCAAAATAACATTCTACTGTATGAATTTCTGCTTATCTAATCATCTGACAGACAAGTGACTTATTTACAACTTTTGCTACTGTGAATAATCCCGCAGTAAACATTGGCATACAAGTATCTAAGTCTCCATTGTCCATTATTTTGGATACAGACCTAGGAATGAAATTGTTGGGCTATGCAGTAATTCTATGTTTAGTGGACCTAATTGTTTTCCATAGTGGCTGTACCATTCTATATTCCCATGTACAATTTACAAGGGTTCCAAATTTTCTACATCCTTTCCAACACTTACTTTCTTTTTTAAAAATTATTGTCATTTTAGTGGGTGTGAAGTAGTATCTAATTGCGGTTTTGATTTCCATTTCCCTAATGACTAATGACCTTGAACATCCTTCTGTTAGTTTATTAGATATTTGTATATCTTTGGATAGTTATCTATTTAAGTTTTTTGTCCATTTCATAAACTATAGATTTTTGTTGTTGATTTGTAGGTCTTTTACATGTCCTAGATATTAATCCTTACCAGATACATGGTTTGCAAGTATTTTCTCCCATTCAATGGGTGTTTGTCACTTTTTTGATATTGTTTTTCATGCTGTACTAGTCAGGATTTCCTGGAGAATGGAAGCAATAGGATATATATATATATATATATATATATATATATATATAGTATTAACTTATGTAAAAAAGGTGGTTGGAATTTTTTTTAGGGATTGTTTTGAATCTATAGATCTTAACCATCATCTCTTTATCTATATCTATATATTTATAGATATAGAGAAAGTATGGTGTGTGGGTGAGACTGGGTGGTGTGTATAAAATGAATATTTTTGCTGAATATTTTATACACACACAAACATACATGAGGAGGAGAGGGAGGTCAGGAGAGAGACTGAAAGAGAGAGAGAGAGAAAGAATAAGAGAGAGAGAGAATTGGATCATGGAATTGTGGAGGCTCACAAGTCCAGATCTATAGGGTAGTGTGGAAGGCTGAGGACTCAGAGAATAGTTCTTTTCACGTGAAAAGCAGTCTGCTGGCAGAATTCCTTTTTTTGGGGAGTTTGGTCTTTTTTTTTTTCCCATTAAAGCCTTCCAATGGTTGATAAATCCTATCTACATCATAGAGAGGTTGGTAATCTCCTTTACTCAAAGCCTACTGATATAAATATTAATCTCATCTAAAAATAGCTTCAAATAAACATCTAGAAAAAATGTTTGACTAAATATTCATATACTGGGGCACCTGGGTGGCTCAGCTGGTTAAGTGTCCGACTTCAGCTCAAGTCATGATCTCACAGTTCGTGGGTTTGAGCCCCACGTCAGGCTCTGTTCCCTACAGCTCAGAGCCTGGAGCCTGCTTCAGATTCTGTGACTCCCTTTCTCTCTGCCCCTCCCCCACTCTCACTCTGTGTGTGTCTCTTTCTCAAAAATAAATAAACATTAATTTTTTAAAAATATTCATATACTGTGGCATAGCCAGGGTTGACATGTGAAATTAATCATCACAGGTGCCAAAGTGTGTTTATTTTTTGTTTTTGTTTTTGTTTTTGGTTAAGCATAATGTATCAATTTATTTTCTTTTGTCATTACTGCTTTTGGCATCATATCCAAGTGAAGGAGGGTGGGAGGTATAAGCTTGCAGTTATGGGATGAATATGTCACAGGGATGAAAAGCACACCATAGAAAATATAGTCAATGGTATTGTAATAGGGTTTTGTGATGACAGTAGCTATGCTTGTGAGTATAGCATAATGTATACTTGTGAAAGCATTATGTCGTACATCTGAAACTAATATAACATTATGGGTCAATTATTCTTCAATTATATATATATATATATCAATAAAAATATGATGCTCAATTCAGGGCAATGAATATTTACCCTTATGTTTTTGTCTAAGAGTTTTATGATCTTAGCTCTTATATTTAGTTTACTGATCAATTTGAGTTAATTTTTCTACATGGTATGAGGTAACGGATCCAAATTCATGCCTTTGTTTGTGAAAATCCACTTTTCCTATTAATGGACTTAAAATCCTTGTTGAAACTTAATCAACCACAGATGATAGGTTTATTTCTGGACAGAGAGAGATGGGGGTCCAAGGGAGAGACAGAGGGAGATGGGGGTTAAAGACTGAGAAAGAGATTAAAATTGAGATTTATATTCAAGTTGTGAAAATGAAGAAGAGCTAGAAATAGGTTTAAAACAATTACCAAGATGATGACTTTCTGTTGTGGATTAATTGAAATAGAATGAGGATGGTTTTATTACCAATATCCTGGTGGGGGGGGGGTCTTATACAAATATTGAAATCTTTATGTCCCTGTTGCTAAAATACTGAGTAGTGACTAGGTGGAAACTCAATACCATCTTGAAATTACATAGACACATTAAATAGTAGTAGATATTAAAAATTAATGGATAGGTATTAGAAATAAGAAAATAGAAGGTTGATGATCCCCAAACAAAAGTTTCTGAATAATTGAATGTTTAAAGAAAAACAAGTATTGTTTGTGTGTGTGAGGAAATGATATATATGTTTAGCTGCTTTTTCTCTTCAATATTCAATAAATTTTTAAGTCACTGTAATAAACTTTTCTTTTTCGAAAGATTGAACCCTGTCCTGTTCATTATTCCCCTGCACGTAACACAATTTCCTGTATCTAATAAGCACTTATTATATATTGGTTAATATGTCAAATATCTTGTTTCCCCTTCAGCTACTCTCTGTTCTTGTCCACCACCTTCCCAGCTCTGAAGCGTGATTGGATTCATATCATTTAATACATTTATAGTCTTTGTCCTCTGAATTCCCATTGATTTTGACTAATAGGGAGACTGTCAAGGAATTAAAAGGTGAGGTCAGCATATTTATTCCACTGCCTATCTCTTTGCTAAGTCATCAACCTGGCATCATCCGTCACCTGAAGATCATAGTCATCTTATAGGGGAAAAAAAAACCCCACAAAATGAAACCCAGAACTTTGAACTTTCTCCTTCAGGGTTCAATGACTATCCTTGGGTCTTGGTACTATCTGTTTTAGTTTTGCTATGTCCTGCCACCCATGTTTACATAAGTTCTTTGTAACTTGTAATATTCTTTTTTTTTTAATTTTTTAATGTTTTATTTATTTTTGAGACAGAAAGAGATAGCGTGAGTATGGGAGGGTCAGAGAGAGAGGGAGACACAGAATCTGAAGACAGGCTCCAGGCTCTGAGCTAGCTGCCAGCACAGAGCCTGACGCAGGGCTCGAACCCACAAACCGGGAGATCATGACCTCCCACAAACCGCGAGATCATGACCTGAGCCGAAGTCGGATGCTCAACCGACTGAGCCACCCAGGTGCCCCTATAACTTGTAATATTCTAATTTGCATGTGTATCTCATTTATACTGAAACTCTAACAGATAATCTCATGGCCATTTATAAGGCTTAATGGTTTATTAAAATAAATATCTTATAAGTAAGGAGCATTTAAATACTAGCTTAATGCAGTTTATCTTGTTAATATAACTTCTGCAGTTGATTTTCTCTTCCTGTTTATTCATGTGATACATAGAACAAAAAGATGATAGCATGGTATTTCTCTTTTTAGACCTTTAAGAAAGGAATGAGTGAAGGGGAAAAAAAGAGAAGCAAACCAAGAAATAGACTCTTAACTACAGAGAACAAACTAATGGTTACCAGAGGGAAGATGGGTGGGTGGGGAGTTAAACAGGTGATAGGGATTAAGAAGTGCACTTGTGATGAGCACTGGGTGTTGTACGGAAGTGTTGAATCACTAAATTATACATCTGACACTTATTTTACGCCGCATGTTAACTCACTGCAATTTAAATTAAAAATTTTTTAAATAAAACAAAAAAAATTAAAGGTACCAAAATAATAAAACAAACACAAAATTTTATCCTTTCCTTTTCATAATCAATAAACCATTTGAAGCAGACAGATTTTAAAAGAAGAAACTTCTTCATGGGTCACTGCATTTAAAGTATAACTCCCTCCAGGAAACTGCTTCTGAAAAGTGTTCTCTTAAATATTCTTCAACTGATCTTAGACTGCAATCTGTAATAGAGTTTTTATAGTTTAATAGTCTTAGGTCTGGTATGTTAAAATGTAGCTGTGTATCCTGTGGTATGGTAAGAATAAATTATGGAGCTGCTTCTCTATGCAGCACACAGGGGAAATTGGTACTTGGATTAGGTAATAGCAACATTTTTCTTTTGAAGGAAAAATATTTGTGAGATAACGGTTATTCTTTTTTGCTTCCTTCTTAATCTCCTATTTTCCTTTTTGACAGTATATTAAGAAACTGACTTCCACATATAATTTCTATTATACACTCCTATTATGTTTGTTTGTTTGTTTGTTTGTTTGTTTTGGCCATTCTCCACAGCTCTTAAACAGCTGAATCTAGCAGAGGTAAACTGATCCTTCCAGAGTTAGTGAAAGCAAGCAGTGGAGGCAGTATTCATTGGTAGCTTTGGTCAAGAACATGATAGTCAATGGTTGATACTTCAACTTAACCATTCTTCTTCCTAACTCACCTACTGAAGAGTTATATTTAAGATTTCCTTATAACCTGGCTTATAGTCCTGTTTTTAAGTGTATTGACATGATGCAATTATAGATAGTGACACTTTTACTCTCAAATAGACTTCTGATTTGTAAAATCAATTATATGATCACCCTACTTACACAATCTTATTTCTTGCATTAGATGCCAAACTACAGGTAGGATTGCCATATTTAGCAAATGGCATATCCTCTGCAATATTTGGCACATACTTATCCTTAAATTCATGGCCTATCTAAACTTGAATGTTAACTGAGTATGCTATAGTTTTCTATTTTATCTGGCAATTCTACAGTGAGAAACGGACACTCTGAGGAAAGGCTGACAGCAGTTTCACACCTTCCACTAGAGCCCAGTGAGTAAGACTCCAAAATCAAAATTAAAAAAAAGTAGAATTATCTTAATAGTTGATTTTTAAACTTATTAAAGTAGTACATGTATGTGGTAAAAATATAATAATTTTAACAAGGAATAAGTGTTAATTTTCTTTTCTCCCTAGGTATTCAGTTTTCCACAGAGGCACACATTATTAACAAATTCTGGTATGCCTTTTGAATGTTTTTTTAATAAATAAATACTTCAATTTTGGGGCACCTGGGTGGTGGCTCAGTCAGTTATCTGCTCAGGTCATGATCTCATGGTTTGTGATGTCGAGCCCTGTATCAGACTCTTTGCTGTTAGCACAGATCCTCTGCCCCCCTCTCTCTGCCCCTCCCCTGCTCACATGTGCTCTCTGCCTCTCTCAAAAATAAATAAATGAATAAATAAATACTTTAATTTTGTATATACATGTATATATTTTTCAAATATTGGAAGCATAGGTGTGCAGAGTGATAGCTCTGATACCTGTGTATGTGTTTATTCCACTATCATCTATCAGCTATCAATTTACCTACTTATCTATCTAAACTTTATTTTATATGAATGTTATGATACCATACATACTGTCTATACTTACATTTAGTAACTGACACTTCATGCATAGATCTACCTCATCTACCTTATTCGTTTTCAAAGATTTGGCATATTATTTAGCCATTTCCTTCTTCACAGTAATTTAGGTTGTTTCCTGGATTTTATTAGCATAAACTACCCTTCCCTTCAGTCAGCATTTATATATATTGCTGTGTTCATCCAACAGTTTATCACTAGAATACTTAACTATCAATGGATTACTAAATCAAAGACTATGTATAGTTTTAAAATTAAAAATAATAACCATTAAACAGATCATACTAATTTATAATTTCACCAAAAGTGCATGAATGTCTGTTTCTCTTTAATCCTCTCTACACTAAATGTTGTAGAACTTGTGATCATTGTCAAGTTTTAAGGTCAACATATTTTAATTTGTATATGAGAGGGCTTACTCATGTTTGAATATATTTAAGAAGATAGTTTTCCTTTCTCTGTGAGAAATTGCCTTTTCATGCCCCCTTTTGTTTTTCTATAATGATTGACTATATGTAATATCCTTCTTATATGTTAGTAAATACTCATTATATTACAACTGTGGTTTCCCAATATGACTATGATCATGGCAGTTTTTTAATGATAAAGTTTCACTTATTTATAACCTAATTCTTTCCTTTTTATTTTTATGTTGCTTCATAAATCTTACAACATAATAAAATTATTTAAATGTTCTCACTTTTTTTCTGGTAAATTTATAGTTTCATTAGTATTTTGATTCATTTCTATTTCTATTCTTATATAAAATTTTCCTTAAGAAAGTATTCCCTCAAACTTCATCCCCCATTTTTTTTATTTCTTAGATAAAAATGGGGACACAGGAATTGCTTACATTTACTTGTACAGAAATAAATATGAATAATTATTTCTACTGTTTGTCAATTTAATTGAGGTTTGAATTTGTAACCATACTATGATTGGGTTTAGTAAATGCCCTACCAAAAATATAATTATATAAGTACTTAGGCACTACATAGATTTATTTTTCTTTTTACACTGTTATTTAACATTGATTAGATTGTCAGTATTATTTTTCATATACCTTATATTTGTGGGGAATAAGTTTAGGAATTCCCTGGGCTTACACCAATGGGTTAACAAGACATAAAGAATTACAAAGCCATAGGATGCTCACACCCAAGTTTGGGCAAATAAGACGAGGTAAATAAATATAGGGAAGTTGGGGCAGAGACCTTAGTATAGACAGGGGGACAAAGGCCCCCAGGAGAGAGTGGGGGAGCAAGTCCCCCAGAAGAGAGGGGGCAAAGGCTACCAATACATAGGTATATGAAATAAACATGATTAGGCATACAGGGTGAAAGCACCCCCCAATTTAGTACTATGGCAGAAAGCTACTTTCACAGGAAGCACCAAATTAGGTAAACAGGTAAATAGGGTTATAGACCACTGTGCTGCCCAGAGCAGAGATGAGTAACAAAAGACAAGGTGCCTTGTTAACCCTGAGGTCATGTGTCCTATCTGTCTCGTCCCCTCTGCTAGCTTAGATAAACAGAGGTGGTGCCTCATGTTTACTGTAAACAACCTTCTCTGGACTGCCAGGTGCCAGGATTTTGTTTTGTATTAACCCAAACTCCTAACCCTGAATATCTTCAAGACCCCTTTGCCTCCTGTCCATGAGTTAATGTTCACAGTTCCATTGTCTCTCTGTACATGTCCATCACCATGTTTGTAAACCTTCTGATCCTAATAAAAATGGGGCAAGGACCCTTATTTGGGGCTCTTCTCTTTTCCCAGACATTAGCCATCTCTTGCTTTTAATCCTGCATCCACTCTCTTCCTGGCCAAGAGAGAACTTTAGACTTAAGAGTCTATAACATATATTTGGGTTTTTTATCTGCTTAAATTGAAATGGACTGCAAATATTAGCTGTTATTTGTTTACTGATTATTATTTTTTTCTTTCTTATAGAAATTGATCTTATTATTTCATGCATTGGGATTTATGGCAGAGTTTTAAGTTATTCAACATTTCTGGAATGATTTTGCATGATATCAGTGTAAACATCCTATTTACATGTGTATGTATGGTATATCTTCTCTATACTTTCCTTTTTGAATATAATATTTATTTTAAATGCATTCCTTCTGTTAAAAAGTGACAGGAATTTTTGTCAAGAATGTGTGGTGCCTGGGTGGCTCAGTCGGTTGGTTCAGTGTCTGACTTGGGCTCAGGTCATGTTCTCACAGTTCATGGGTTCAAGCCCCACATCAGGCTTTGTGCTGACACTGCGGGAGCCTGCTTGGGTTCTCTCTCTCTCTCTCTCTCTCTCCCTCTTTCTCTTTGTCCCTCCCTGACTTGCACTCTCTCTCAAAGTGAAGAAATAAATTTAAAAAAAGAAAAAAGAATGGGTAATATTTTCTTTTAATAGGCAAGTATGCCCCTCTTAAAATTTATGAATTCATCCTTTTTTTATTTTTTATTTTTAAAGAGAGAATGTGTGTATGAATGGGGGAGAGGGGCAGAGGGAGATATAGAGATCTTAAGCAGTCTCTAAGCTCAGATGGAGCCTGAAGTGGGGCTCAATCCCATGACCCTGGGATCATAACCAAAATTAAGAGTTAGCTACTCAACTCACAGAGCCACCCAGGCACCCCCAATTGTTCATCCTTTAGACAGATTTTGTTTTCATTACATGTGGTGATTAATTTTATATGCCAATTTGACTAGGCCATAGTACCCAGATATTTGGTCAAACATTCTTGTAAATGTTTCTGTGACAGTATTTTTAGATGAGATGGTTTTTTAAAAATGAGATTAACATTTAAGTCAGTAGAGTTTTCAGAAAGCAGATTGCTGTCCATAATGTAGGTGGGCAGCCTACCTTGCAGATTTAAGACTTACAAGATGCCATAATCCTGTGAGCTAATTCCTTAACATAAATCTATCTATTCATCCATCCATCCATCCATTTATCCATTTATTTATCCATCCATCTACACACACACACACACCACTTTATACAATAATATATATGATTACGCTTTTTCCTTCTAATATATAGAAGACTAAGTATTAATTTTACTCATTTTAGTGTTTTTTTTTTCAAATTTTATGAATAGCAACTTGCGTGACTCTTATGACTCTTGGCAAAAATAATAAAGAAATCAAAAAGCTGATGCTATTTCACATTCCTGCCAACCATCCCCCTCCCAGTTTTGTTGGTTATACTATATTTATGTTATATTTCTTTATGTATTGTAAGTTTACCAAGTATTTGCATATGTACTTCATAGAGTCTCTTACCTAATATTTACACAGCGTCATACTTATCCAACATTTCTCCCTTAGGGGACATATTACTGCAGCAGCAGAGATATTTGTGGGCTGCAGTTTCCCCCCCAACATGTACATTAACTGTATCTTTATTGTACACACGGCATGCCTTCGCATTTCCCTGTTGGCCCCTCCTCCTGTGTCACTCTGTAGTGAGAACACTGCAGATCTAACATTGCTGTTTCAAGTAAATAGCTTTTAGTTTTACCACTTCCCCCTTTGTAAACCTAGTATTTTCAAAATGCAGAGGACCTGAGAGGCATGCCTCCTCTCTCAGCACCTTTTCCTTTCCTAGTCCACCTTTCTGTGTACTTTGAAGGCATTCTCCATATACTAAAGTTGATTTACAGGTGTTTCCTATATTCCTACTTTCATTAAAGATGGAGTTTTCTAATTCTTGTAAGAAAGAGGTGGGGAAATACCTAACTCAATATCTTGAAATAAGGAAAAAGAATCTTAAAACATTCTTTGATTTTTAATATTTAAAATGCTTAACAGAAAAAATCATATTATGGAATTATAATTCTAACAATTGTTCTATATCACTCTTTAATATTGGATGAGTTATATAATCCACACATGAGAATATCAATATGAATGATAATTGTCTAGATAGTGACAGTGACAATCATGTTTAAAAAATCTCCCACATTAATATCACAAAAAACCTACAAAATTGAAATTCAAAAATTGAAGAAATTTGAAGAAGACATGATTTAAAACTCTTATTTATTGTTATCAATTTTATTATACTAAATGGATACTTAAGCATCTTTATCTGGTATGTTTTCAAATAACAAAATGCCATTTATGAAGTCTTGAAATATACTAGATTGCCAAACAATTAAAATAGAAGTTATTCTCTTTACTTTCCAAATTCACTATGAAACAAAACTATAGTGTCAATAATTTTTCCTATTGCTAAAATGGTTAGCAATATACATATTTATTACACATATAAATACTTCTTTTTTTGTTTAGATACGTATAGCATCATTCACTGTCAAATATATATTACAAAAATATTGAGGTAAGCATTTTTTTCCTGCTAATTAAAATACTATTTAATTTTGTCTTAATGGAGAATATGTCATTATTTTTTTGAATATTTAGCTTTGAAAATAATAAGTAGTCTATACTGTGAAAGGAATGATACAAATTATATGTAGATACTATGTGACACTAGCAGAAGATATATAATAAAGAAATTTGACTAGAAAACAGGGGAACTATAATCTGTAGATAATACACGTAATTGATGAGACCCTGACAACTATTTGCCTTTAAAAAGCAGTGACTTCCTCTAATTTAATAATTAAACATCACATTCAGAATTTTTTTGAGGCACACAATTCTTTATATTATTTATACATACTCACATCAAAAGGATTTATCTGAATTAAATGTCTGAATTCTAATTTCAGAGTTTTCAGGAAAATATTTCTTTTTTCAAAATTCAAGAGTATGCCATATTAATTCAGTGCTAATTGGATGCATTAATAGACTGGATTTATAGATATTATAGTTGCTCTGTCTGTATTAAGACAGAGTAAACTAATAGACTGATCATAAAAGTGATTTTATATATATGTATATTTTTTCTTTGAGTTTTTAAATTCCAGTTTGTTAACATACAGTGTAACATTAATTTCAGATGTAGAATTTAGTGATTCATCAATTACACACAACACCCAGTGCTACACAACTGCCCTGCTTAATACACATCACCTATTTAGCCCATCCCCTGCCCACCTCCCATCCAGTAAGCCTCAGTTTGTTCTCTATAGTTGAGTCTGTTTTTTGTTTGCCTCTCTCTCTCCCCCATTCCCCATCATGTTCAAACATTTTCTTTCTTAAATTTCACATAAGTGAAATCATATGTTATTTGTCTTTCTCTGACTGACCTATTTGACTTAGCATAATATTTTCTAGCTCCATCGATATTACTGCAAATGACAAGACTTCATTCTTTTGTATGGCTGAGTAATATTACATTATATATATTAACATGTAATATGTATATTATATAAATATATATATATATATACATCCTCTGTGTGTGTGTGTGTGTGTGTGTGTGTGTGTGTGTGTATACCATTTATTTATCCATTCATCAGTCGATGGGCACTTGGGTTGTTTCCATAATTTGACTATTGTTAATAATGCTGATATACACATGAAAGTATATGTATCCCCTCAAATCAGTATTTTTGTATCCTTTTGGTACCTAGTAGTGCAATTGCTGGATGACAGAGTAGTTTTCTTTTTAGCTTTTTGAGAAGCCTCCATACTGTTTTGCAGAGTGGCTGTACTTATTTGCATTCCCACAAACAGTGTAAGAGGGTTCCCCTTTCTCCACATCCTCATCCAACACCTGTTGTTTCTTGTGTTATTAATTTTACGTATTCTGACAGGGGTGAGGTGGTATCTCATTGTAGTTTTGATTTGTAGGTCCCTGATGATGAGTGATGTTCAGCATCTTTTCATGTGTTAGTTGACTATCTGGATGATTTCTTTGGAAAAATGTCTATTCATGTCTTCTGCCTATTTTTTAAATGGAGTGTTTATTTTGGGGGTGTTAAGTTTTTT
Organism: Cryptoprocta ferox; assembly: GCA_028646485.1. Classification (NCBI taxonomy): domain Eukaryota; kingdom Metazoa; phylum Chordata; class Mammalia; order Carnivora; family Eupleridae; genus Cryptoprocta; species Cryptoprocta ferox. The sequence goes on from CM053572.1 coordinate 58,947,748, forward strand.
TCAGTTTTATAAGTGTTTTATCTATTTTGGATACTAAGCCTTCATCAAATATGTTATTTGCATATATCTTCACTCATCTTGAAAGTTCCCTTTTAGTTTGGTTGATTGTTTCCTTGACTGTGCAGAAGCCCTTTTATTTTGATGAAGTACCAGTGGTTTGTTTATGCTTTTGTTTGCCTTGCCTCAGGAGACATATCTAGTAAGAAGTTGCTATAGATGATGTCAAAGAGGTTACTGCCTGTGTTCTATTCTAGGATTTCCTGTCTTACATTTAGGAATCTCATTGATTTTGAATTATTTTTTTGTAGGGTGTAAGAAAGTGGCCTACTTTCAGTCTTTTGCATGTTACTGTCCATTTTTATCCAACACCATTTCTTGAAGAAACTTTTTCTCATTAGATATTCTTTCCTGCTTTGTCAAAGATTTGTTGACCATAAAGTTGTGGGTTCATATCTGGAGTTTCTATTCGGTTCCATGGATCTATGTGTTTTGTTTTTTTGTGTGTGGCAGTACCATACTGTCTTGATCATTACATGTGTAAATGAACTTGAAGTTTGGAATTGTGATACCTCCAGCGTTGCTTTTCTTTTTCAAAATTGCTTTGGCTACTAAAGGTCTTTTGTGGTTCCAAATAAATTTTAGGATTGTTTGTTCTAGCTCTGCAAAAAATGCTGGTGGTATTTTGATAGGGATTGCATTAAATGTGTAGATTGCTTTGGGTAGTATAGACATTTTAACAATGTTTGTTCTTTAAATCCATGAACATTTTTCCATTTCTTTGTGTCATTTTCAGTTTCTTTCATCAGTGTTTTATAGTTTTCAGAATATAGATCTTTTACCTCTTTGGTTAGGTTTATTCCCTGGAATCTCATTGTTTTTGGTGCAGTTGTAAATTGTATTGATTCCTTAATTTCTCTTTATGCTAATTTATTATTGGTTTATAGAAATGCACCAGATTTACGTATGTTGATTTGTTTCCTATGACGTTCCTGAATTTGTGTATCAGTTCTAGCAATTTTTTGGTGGAGTCTTTGTGTTTACTATAGAGTATCATATCATATACAAATAGTGAAACTTTGACTTCTTCCTTTACAATTTGGATGCATTTTATTTTTTTTTATTGTCTGATTGCTGTGTCGAGGATTTCCAGTACTATGTTAAATAACAGTGGTGAAAGTGGACATCCATGTCTTGTTCCTGACCATAGAGGAAAAGCTCTCCATTTTTCCCCATTGAGGATAATATTAGCTGCGGTCTTTATGTGGTCATATATGGTCTTTATGACATTGAGGTATGTTCCCTCTGTCCCTACTTTGCTGAGGGTTTCTATCATGAATGGATGCTGTACTTTGTCAAATTCTTTTTCTGCTTCTATTAATTGGAACATATGGTTTTTATAATTTTTTATTAATATAGCGCATCATATTGATTTGCAGATATTGAACCACTCCTGCAACCCAGGAATAAATCCCACATGATCATGGTGAGTGATTCTCTTAATGTACTGTTGGATTCAATATCTTGTTGATAATTTTTTGGATCCATGTTCATCAAGGATATTGGCCTATAGTTCTCTTTTATACTGTAGTCCTTATCTGGTTTTGGGGTCAGGGTGATTCTGGCTTCCTAGAATGAGTTTGGAAGCTTTCCTTCCAGTTCCATTTTATAGAATATTTTGAGAAGTACAGGTATTAACTGTTCTTTTTAAGCATTTTTTAATGTTTATTTATTTTTGAGAGAGAGACAGCCTGAGCAGGGGAGGGGCAGAGAGAGAAGGAGACACAGAATCTGAAGCAGGTTTCAGGCTCTGAGCTGTCAGCACAGAGCACGATATGGGACTTGAACTCACCGAGTTCATGACCTGAGCTGAAGTTGGATGCTTAACTGACTGAGCCACCCAGGCACGCCTGTTAACTAATCTTTAAGTGTTTTGTAGAATTCCCCTGGAGAGCCATCTGGCCTTGGACTTTTGTCTGTTGGGAAATTTTTGATTACTGATTCAGTTACTTTGCTGGTTATTGGTCTGTTCAAGTTTTCTATTTCTTTTTGTTTCAGTTTTGGGTTTATATGTTTCTAAGAAGTTTCCATTTCTTTCAGATTGTCCAATCTGTTGGCATATAATTTTTCATAATGATCTTTTATAATTGTATTTTGGTAATGTTGGTTGTTATTTCTCCTTTCATTTGTGATTTTATTGATTTGAGTCCTTTTTCCTTTCTTTTTTTTATAAGTCTGGGTAGAGGTTTATCATTTTATTATTTTTTTTAAAGATTTGGCTCCTGATTTCATTGATCTGTTCTACTGTTTTTTAATGTGTTTTTTGTTTATTTATATATCATTTATTTCTGCTCTAATCTTTTTTATTTCCCTTCTACTGCTTCTTTTAGACTTCATTTGTTACTCTTTTTGTAGCTGCTTTAGGTATAATTTAGGTTGTGTTTTTGATATTTTTCTTGCTTCTTGAGGTAAGCCTGTAGTGCTATATACTTCTCTCTTGTGACCACTTTTGCTGCATCACAAAAGTTATGGACCATTGTGTCATTTTTCTTTGTTTCCATGTATATTTTAAACTTCTTTTTTAATTTCCTGTTGACCCATTCATTCTTTACTGGCATGTTCTCTAACCTCCATGCCTCCAATTTGGTGGTTTTTCCAACTTTTTTTCCTGTGGTTGATTTCAAATCTCATAAAATTGTGGTCAGAAAAGACTCATGGTATGATCTCAATCTTTTTGTACTTGTTGAGGCCTGATTTGTGACCTAGTATGTGATCTCTTCTGGAGAATGTTCCACATGCATTTGAAAAAAATGTGCATTTTGCTGCTTTATGAAGAAATTTTCTGAATATATCTGTTAAGTCTATCTGGTCCATTTTGTCATTTAAAGCTATTGTTTGCTTGTTGATTATCTGTTTCGATGACTGTCCATTGATATAGGTTAAAATGCCCTACTATGATTGTATTATTATCAATAAATTCCTTTATGTTTGTTAATCATTTTTAAATATATTTGGTGTATCCAAATTGGGGAGATAAATGTTTATAATTGTTAGACTTCCTGTTGGATGGTCCCCTTTATTATGATATAGTGCCCTCTTCATCTCTTGTTACAGTCTGCCTTAAAATCTAGTTTTTCTGATGTAAGTATTGGTGTTCTGGCTTTCTTTTGATGTCCATTGCATGATAAATGCTTCTCCATACACCCTCACTTTCAATCTGCATGTGTCTTTAGGTCTAAAATGAGTCTCGTTAGGTAATATATTGATGGGTCTTATTTTTTTTATTATTCTGACACCCTATATCTTTTGATTAAAGAGTTAGTTCATTTACATTCAGAGTAATTATTGATAGATACGTATTTATTGCCATTTTACTACTTGTTTTCTCATTGTTTCTGGAGATTGTCTCTGATCCTTTCTAGCCTTTGTCACTTTTAGTCTTACCCTTTTAAAGAGTTCTCTTAAATATTTCTTGCAGAACTGGTTTAGTGGTCACAGACTCCTTTAGTTTTTGTTTATCTTGGAAACTCTTTGTCTATCCTTCTGTTATGTTTGATAGCCTTGCTGGATAGATTCTGAGTTTTTGAGTCATAAGAAGCACTAAGGGAAGAGTATTGTTGTGAAACTAACACTATTCTGGAAATATGTAGGGGAATTTTACTCATGTGAAAAACACATGTAGAACTTAGACCGGTCCTCTGATAACCTTAGGATAATCTTCAAAGGCACTTAAAAGTCATTAGTATTTTAGAGAAAAAAAGTGTGATGTTCACATTTATGGGATAATAATATTTATAAGGTAGAATATTGGTATGGTCCTTTGGTAGTTGCTTTGGCATTATCAGTTTTTTTTCCGTGGTAATGGCCAATTTTCATTACAAAAAACTCAGGAAAATAAATGTAACTGGATTGTTTAATAAGCAGAAAATGACACAGATTATTATTATTTTGTCAACATTGTATCTCTCCTCCTTACCCTTGATTGAAATCCTAGGAATAACCCTTAGTTTTTGACATTTTCAATTCTTAATAAACAACTTCATTCTCTAGCAATAAGTTGGTCCTATGTTAAAACAGTGATTTATCATCAAATTAAAACTTTTTTCTCTTGATCTCAGACCTGATCTGTTAGAAATCTTTATAGGCAGGGAGGAGATTAGAGTATGGTTAACTGCTTCCCTATCCTTTGCTATTGTTTGACATATTTGCTTTGAACTTTTCTATCTTTTCTATTCTTCCAGAAAGTTCCACAGAATATAAAAGCATTCCAATTTTTTAAAGAGTCCTAATTTATTGGAATGAGTGAATTTCTTATCCCCTACTTAAATTCCAGTTTCTACAAAGTTTGATCACTTTATTAACTTTACTCCTCTTTTCCCCATAGCACTTCACTTTCTAGACTACAAATACCACTTGTCTTTTAAATTCAAAGCATCACACATTAAGTTGTTACATATAACTCGTTTTAGGAAAAATTTTTTATGGCAATGGATAAGGGTTAATGAGTCCATTACCTGAAACTACTTAGCCTTTTTCATGGAAAGAAATCCACGACCAGTTCTCACAATACATGGATTTTACCTCTGCATGAAATGCAGGGAAGTTCTAAATAGAATGGAGCCCTATTCCAATCCCTGTGAATTTCTTTTATACCTGTGCAAGGAAGATGGATAAGTTTTAAGGATGTCTTCTCTAAAATAAGGGAGCACTTTAATTCATACAGGTATAGTGATAGTATGGTGTTGTGGTTAAGACAACAGACTCAAGAGCTAGAGGTCTCTACCTCTCACCAGCTTGTGTGACTCAGAAATATTACTTCACCTCTCTCTGTTGAATTTTCCTAACTGAAAGTGGTGATAATGGTAACATATATCTTATAATATTGCTAAGAGATTTAAATGATTTATTTGTGAAGTGCTTCAGTTAGTGTCTGGCTCAGAGTAAACATTATGTATGAATTTATTAAATACATGAATAGGGACATTTGGATGATGTGAAGTCACATAGCTTAAATAAAATGGAAAATTACTATCTTAGGCAATAGGGTATCAGGAATATATGAATATGAAATGTGGGGGTCACAAAAGTCTCTCTTCATCTCAGGGCTACAGTCGCTATGCAGTTTCTGATTCAGCAGTATACTTAGGGGAAGAGAAACAAACAAGAACATATTTTCTGGTACTTATGAATATTTCTCTGTGAACTTTTTTAAGTAATTTTGAAAATGTCTTTTCCTATTTCTCTTACTGACAAACTCTAGTTTGGGAAGGCTCGATAAATGAAAGAATATAACAAAGCAAAGAAGTAGTTCTAGGAAAAACACATAAAAAACAATTAAAACTGAATATTAGACATTTTAACACAAGTAATTTTGCCACTTAGTGGCAAAAAACAAAAACAAACAAACAAACAAACAAACAAAAAACTTCCTGGACTGGTTGTAGAGGCCCCCCTGTTTTCAAAAAGTTTCTTCATTTCTCCTCAAAAATGGTGGCTCTGGAACAACAAATGTCTTTTAAGGTATCATATATCAATTTTTGCATAATTAAATAAGTTAATTAGCAGATTTTCTTATTCAAAAGAATCTGCCTATCACTACACATCATCCCTAACTTCATAAATAAAGCAATCTGTTTTAAATAGTAATTCATTTTTCTATTTACTAGAACTATTAACTATACTAGTAAACAGCTATATTATTTACATTCAAATGTACTAGATCAGAAAGTCTAAAGACTTTAAGTGTTGTTACTATCATAAACTTAACACATCTATTACTGAACTTTTATTTTCTGCCTTAAAAATCTCTTTCTTGTTTGTGTCATTTATTTAATTTAGTCATTATTCTACCAGTGACATACATAGGACCTAAATTCATGTTGGGTCCTCCTCTCTTAGTCTCACACAAATATGTCACGATGTCATGCCCATTACTTTAGTGGGTATATATCTTCCAGTAATTAGTTCTTGTTCCCATTGACATTGTGCCAATCATGGTACTCATAATGGAAGCACAGGGATGACAGAGATAGCCAAGCAATTTTTCTTTATTCATCTTCGTAACATTTCTTAGACCAATCTTCTATCAGTCTTTCATATTTATGTGAAGAATTTCACAAATTTCAACAGGTTTTAGTGGCTGCTGAATAAAAAGTGGCCAGCTTTCTTTCTGTTAGTTTCTTAGAGGGCACTTTGATAACATTCAGTCTGGTCTTTTCATCGCAGGTACTCACTGGACAGATATTCAGTGGCAGGCCTTAGCCCGCCTCCTTCTCCCTTCTGGGGGTTACCTTGTTTTTCTGCCCAGAAATTCCTTCTCTACCCTATATATCATGAAATGGCCATTTCAGAGAATAGTAAATCCTTTCTTCTTTCAACTCAGTAATATCAGTTTAGTACCAAATATTACAGTCAGATACTGTTTTATGAAACATAAAACTCTTGTCACACTACTATTGTATTTCATCAATTGAGTTCATATTGGCTTGGCCAGTGTACTTTATTTTCTTGCTGAAATGGACAATTATTTGTCTTCAGATTTTAGAAAGTAAAACTGGCAAATGAAGACTGTAGTATATTTTTGTCAATGATCTATTTGCATTATTTTATGTTGTTAGTATTCAGAATATAACTTAAAGAGGTGTGATGTTGCAGGGATAAAACCGAGTTCAAAAGTAAATCAGGGCAGTTAGTGAGTTCAAGGCCCGCATCTGGCTCTGTGCTGACAGCTCAGAGACTGGATCTTGCTTCGGACCTGTGTCTCCCTCTCTTTACCCCTCCCCTGCTCATGCTTTCTCTCTCTCTCTCTCAAAAATAAATAAACATTAAATTTTTTTTAAAAAATTCTAAATTCATTTCACATATCTTTAGGAAAGACAGTTTGATCACAATCCACTTTTGTTTTTAAAAGATGACTTAGAAAATTGTATGATTATGTTTTAGAAAGAATAATGTTTTAGAAAGAAGCCTTACAGGAAAAGAACATATACATATTTTCCAGTAATGAGAACCATGATTTCTTATTATATTTATAGATTTATAGATTTATACATTGATAGATTTATAGATAACTTAGTTTTCCTAATTTTCTTCCACCATCAGTGTAAATTTTCATTCTTTGATTTTATGCTTCATAAAATCCAGTTTCCATTTCCAAAGAGTGACTGGTTTGTTCAATACATTGCATGGAGGAAAACAAAAACAAAAACATATGACAATTCATTTTCGTCCTTGATTTTTGTCATTATTTTTAATGATGTTATAAATTTCTCCATATTTTAATTTAATTATTTAACTGTGGTTCAGTGATTTAAACTATAGACACAATGACAGATGATGAAGTTAGGGAATTAGATCAAGTCATTTAAGCATAAATCATTCTAAATGGTTCCATGTATGTCCCACATAATCTACAGAGCAAATGTAATAGTTTAGAAGTCTCCACAGGAAGGGGAAGAAAGAAAAATAAATTAGAAAACAACAGCAGGGTTTAAAATGAAAGGAGAATAGGGGGAGAAATAGGTGGTTATTTTTGTTTTAATGTATATATATTTCCAAAGAAGTTTCACCTTAAGCAGAGATAACCATAAATGTCACTTGGTAGAAAATAATTTTCCTAAGTGAATGATAGATTCAAAAAGTGCTTTAATTCTGTTTATACATTAGCTTAAATTATAGTCTTACTATCATTACAATTGAAGACTATCAGATAAAAGCATCTGGTAGGATTTTATTTTCAGTTAATAGATTTTAATCTACTGGAATCTAATGCAAAGACAACTATATAGTATGTTAGAAATTGACTTTTAAAATATTAGATAGTCTTTGCATTTTTGATAGAGTTGAGGATGAGGTATAACTACTGTATTTTATTTTGAAAAATACTTCCTATTAGTATTTTGTGGAGTTAATGTAAAGACTAAATATCAGTTGAACTATTTGAGAGCTCTATTGAACAGACTACATAGAATTACTTTCAGAACTGTTAATTGCACTTATTAATAATAAGGCAAAGAAGTTTACAGCAGTAGGTCAAAACTGACATGATAGACCAAATATGCAGTAATGTACGCTTTATTGCCATCTACTTTCATGAAGAGACTTATAGAAAGTAATCACTAAAAATGTACTTACATTATCCTATATGACTTCCTCTAAAAACACAGTAAAATTTGGGTCCATGAAAGAGAATAAGTCCTAGGGACCTGCACAATGATCTCAGCTATTACACTGGTAAATATTAACATCAAAATGTATTTACATATGTAACTTGGTCACAGTCATATTAATAAAATATACTGCTCTTATTGCACACCTTTAATATTCTAAATTTCAACATAATAATCACAGATGGTAGAGAAAAAAATGAATTAAGGTTTAGAATGTCTGAGAATTCAATTCCATTCCTACTATTCTATAACCAAACATTAATGATAGTCACTTCCCTTGAGGGTTATGGTTTGTTTGTCTTATACAAATTTACCTGAAAATAAGCCAAGACTATAAAATACTGAGAATTAAAAATGTCATGCACTATACTAAGTTCTATAGAGCTTAAGGTTCATATATCAAACATGATCTCAGGCCTTCATTGAGTTTATAGTCTTATATAAAGATGTAAATACACCAGGTGTTATAACATTATATAATAGAGTCTCTGAATATAGATTAGAGCATGGGGAAAAAATAGTGTAAGTCCTTTCTGACTTTGTGGAGACACATTGAAGTGACTCCAATGCTCATACTTGAAATAGAGACATCAGTTAGCTAAAAGAAGGCAAAGGACGAAGAATACTTCAGTTAAAAGGAACAATGAGAGATAGTAAACAGCAATAACCACAAAAAAATAAAAACAAAAATGAAAATAAAACAATTCTAGTAGAGATGTCCAGAAGACATTTAAAAGTTAGCATATCAGAAAAGAAATGTAGGCTAGACATGGCAATGTAGAGTTTTGGACATATGGATTGTGACTGAAGCCAGCAACATGGTAGAGATCTTTCAAGGAAAACATGATGAGGCATACGCTCTGAAATATCTGACCTTAAAGCATCCTATAGAGAAGGTAGGAAATTCATAGAAGACAAATAGGAATGTCTACAGGACTTAGAGGAAATCTAAAAAAAAATGTGATCCCACTGAGGCCAAATATAGAGATGTCATCCACAACATTAAATATTTATGCATGTTCAATCACTATGGAGATTAAAAGATGTCATTACTCATTAACTTATCATATACATTTGTTTCCTAAGCGCATGTAATATACTAGACAATAATGTGTAAACTAGATAAAAATTTAAATTTTTTCTATATTGACATTTTCTATATCTTTCATGTGATAAATCTGAAATTACTATTTTTAAGATTGTTTCAATATGACCCTGAATTGTTTTTTCCTGGAACAGAGATATTTTAAAGTAGCCTACTTTGGTGTGTCTACTAAAATAAACACAATGAAAATGATTAGTGTTTTCAAGCAGTTACCAAGGAATGGCTTATTTTAAACAGGTTCTAAGCAAAGAAGTTAATATAAAAAATAGAATCAACATAGTTGAATATTAATAAGTATTTACTAAATAAGAACCAAAAAACTAATATTCAATCTTTCTGAAAGAAAAATAAATAAACACATATATATTAAAAAAAAGATATAATGTAAGTGAAATTTAAGGTAGTGAAGAGAAGGGGAAATGAAAGGTTTAGGGATTGCATTCATGAGATGTAAAGGTACCTAGCAAATCTTGCTGGGTTTTGCTCTCTTCTGCCTAAGGAGAAATTAAAACTATATTGTGTCGTGGGGAGGTAAATGAATGAGTCTCTTGGTACACTTGGATATTTTTTCCTTAGATAGGCACACCAAACACAATTTTTTAAAATAAACATTCATGTTTCAGTGGCAACTAGTAACATACTGGTAAAAATTTCAAGAGTACAGTAATGATAGAATTATAGATGTCTAATCTCGTTAATCCAAATGTGTTATTCAAATTACCAATACAGAGGCACAGAAAATAAAGGAATTATCAATTCTTAATATTATTACTGGAAAGCACTGAGAATATATGGATTTTAAAGAGGACCATGTTATTAACTAAGTAGTTTAGATTTTGCAGTTAAATTCCAATTAGGAACGTTTTAATATACTTTTGTCAAGATGGGAAGTATTTCCAGGGTGCCTGGGTGGCTCAGTCAGTTAAGCGTCTGATTTTGGCTCAGGTCATGATCTCGCAGTTCGTGGGTTTGAGCCCCACGTCGGGTTTTTGCTGACAGCTCAGAGCCTGGAGCCTCTTTCGGATTCTGTATCTCCCTCTCTCTCTCTGCCCCTCCCCCACACATGCTCTGTCTCTGTCTCAAAAATAAATAAACTAAAAAAAAAAAAAAAAAAAAAAAGATGGGCGGCATTTCCAACTGCCGTCCAAAGTCAAAAGTTTAGTTTTGTGTCAATCTAGTGCCTTTTTCATTTTATTTCTGTCACTGGAACTATGGAATAAAATTTACTGCAAAACAGATCAGTTCAAACCATAATAAGTTTTTGTTACTAAAACAGCAATAGGATCTTGAAGGTAGGTCTTTATTATAACGCAACCTGACACTTTGACTGCAATCCTAATGGACAGTCTTTTCTGTGAATGACTAAAAACATGTGAAAAATCAATCAAATATATTATCTCCAAAGTGAAATTAATCCATTATGTTTCTAACTGACGTTTATTTCATATTAAAGAAGTTTCCTTCTTTAAAAATTTTTTAATGTTTATTTGTTTTTGAGAGAGAGAGAGAGAGAGTGTGTGAGTGGGGAGGGCCAGAGAGAGAGGGAGACATAGAATCCAAAGCAGGCTCCAGGCTCTGAGCTGTCAGCACAGAGCCCAATGCGGCCTCAAACTCATAAAGTGCTAGATCATGACCTGAGCCCAAGTCAGAGGCTTAACCAACTGAACCACCCAGGTGCTCCAAGAAGTTTCCTTCTTGTGAGTAGAATATATATTGAAAAAAAGTTGAGCACTGTCTTCATATATTCCCTCAGATGATACAATGTATTATGATGAGATACCAGAAAGTTGAAAAAAATCACATCTTCTGGATGTTTATAATATTTTGTCAAAACATTGGAAAAAATGTTCACCAGATACCCAAAGTGTTGCCATTTTAAAGCAAGAATCACTGTATTTGCTTCTTTATGCATTGACCAGGGAAGAATAAATATATCACATTGTAATTTATAATTTTTTCAGATGAGCTTTAAGTAACATAACGAGTACAGAAATTTCTAGATGTCTCATTTTTACTAACCTAATGTACTTTTATTTTCTACATTAATAAATAAATGATTTAGACATTAAAAGTCTCTTGAACTGATAGAGATAGCTGACCTGAGAAAAATCCTGGTAGTCTAACTATATTTAGTTTGAAATCTATACTATTTTAGCTGATTAAAAGGAACACATGTGGACTAGATATTTTTTTATGTCATTAAAACAAAACAGATGTAATTGGAAACAAGACGACCCATTAAAGAACCATCTGGATTGATATAGAGCTGCTAGTATTGTCAGGGTGGCTTAAGAGTCCAAATTATTATTGATCTGATTCTCATTACAAAACACATATGAACAAAATACTGGCAATGGAATTCTTAACAAAAAGGTCAGTTAAGATACCACAAAGTTGTCTCCTGCTTGGGAACTACTAAACTAATTAAGAAAGAAAACTTTACTATAATCAACATAGTAATAAATTAAGTGTTCTTTCAGGTAAGGACCAGGTTTGATTGGAGACCAGAAAATTTGGTATTTGGTATGACATTTTCTCTTGATTTATGTTTGAATGATTTCGCAAATAACCTATGAATTTCTATAAACTTAAAAAGTTTCAAAGAAAAGATTTTTCAATTGATCAGAAATAATTTCATAAATATTAGGTCTATGGAATTTTAAAACTCAGTTATCATCAAGAGGATAGCCACATTTTATAACTGAATAAACAGATAAAATCATAAACCGAGAATAGAATTTTCTGATTCTCAAACTAATGTTCTTTGAATGTAGAATACTGCTGTTTAAATCAGTGATATATAGGATTTAAAAAAAGGAGTCTTGGTGGCAAAATTTTCTCAGTATGTTATTCTCATTTCACTTTTTTCTCTTTTCATTTTGTTATTATTTAAGTCACATTGATGTTTAATTAAACATAGTTTATTTGAACCATTTTTTTTCTTTAGGTGGGTTTCATTAATACCTGCTAATGTCCATTATAATTTGCAACCATATATTGAAGGCTGTGGAATAGAACTTTGATTTGAATCTAAACTAACCACCAATTTGTTCAAATACAAATATGTGAAATGTCTTAAATGTTCTGTATTTTAATTTTGCCATGTACAGTGGGATAAATGGATTATATAATCTTTAAGATTCTACCAGTTTTAAATTTCTTATCATATCATATAAGCCAAAGTTATACATGAGAAGTAACAAAAAGATGTTTTGTATTCACATAAAAAATGTTTTTAGAGAAACAAAGGGGTTAACTCTTCCTATAAATGTGTCATTTCTAAAAAACTCATTACCATACATAATTCCAGAACTCTTGCTAATAAATTCTTACTGATGTTCCAATTATAACCCATTACCACATGGATTACTTCAGTTGGAAACATCAGTATGAACCTGTGTTTACCTTAATTTATATACAGATGGTTTCACATAGGAATATTTGATATGTGTATGTAGTTTCTAATATTTTCCAGTAAAAGGATCCAAGGCTTCTTGGAGAAATGGCTGATTCTTTAAATTTTTTTCAACATTTATTTATTTTTGAGAGACAGAGAGAGAGAGAGAGAGAGAGAGCATGAGCAGGGGAGGGGCAGAGAGAGAGGGAGGCACAGAATCTGAATCAGGCTCCAGGCTTTGAGCTGTCAGTCCAGAGCCGTCGTGGGCTGGAACTCACTAACCTCAAGATCATGACCTGAGCCGAAGTCGAAGGCGTAATCAACTGAGCCACCAGGCACCCCAAGAAATGTCTGATTCTGAAACTGTGGAAGGAAATATACAAGATGATCCTGGAGTGTATTCATTTTTTAATGTTTTTTTGTTTTTTTTTTTTGTTTTTTTTTTTCTATGAAAGAAAAAGCATGTGTGAGCAGGGGAGGGGCAGAGAGAGAGGGAGACAGAGGATCCCAAAGGGGCTCTGTGCTGACAGCAGAAAGCGTGTGTGCTGACATGGGGGTTGAACCCACAAACCACAAGATCACGACCTGAACCAAAGTCAGACACTTAACAGACTGAGCCACCTGAGAAGTGCTCTAGCACACACATGCACACGATGATGGAATATGTCAAAGGACACAGGAACCAACAGAAAAAACTCCCAATGGTGAAAGCTGGAACAATTTAAACAATAAAGTATTATTGGATATATCTTACAGAATAAACTATCAATGACCCAAACACTAATATAGAGAAAGAAAGAAAGAAAGAAAGAAAGAAAGAAAGAAAGAAAGAAAGAAAGGAAAGAAAGAAAAGAGTAATCTCATATAAAGAAAACTTCTAACTATTTAGTAGATACTCCATCCTCAAGCAGCTAGAAGTCCTGATTCCTCAAGAATGAGCTGCACTTAGTGACTTCCTTCCAAAGAGTATAGTGTGAAGGAGGGAAGAGCATAACTTCACAGTGGAGAAACTTGTTAAGCACTACCTCAGACTGGAAATCAAGGTTAATATCAATAGATAGTGAGGTGTCGTCACTAGTATGTACCCTTTGCATGATATAATGAAAATGGCACTTTACTTTGTGGTCTTTCCCCCAAAAAATCCTAAACTCCAGTCTAATCATGACAAAGACATCTGATAAATTCCATTTGAGGGGCATTCTACAAGGTACCTGTACAATATTCTTCAAAACTGTCAAGGTTATCAAAGACAACAGTTTGAGAATATTTTGTAGCCAAGAGGAAACTGACAAAACATGATCAAGAAATGTAATGTGATCTCTTATATAAGGTCCTAAGCCAGAGAAAGGAGATTAGGTAAAATCTTCAGAAATATGAATTAAGTGTGGAGTCTAGTCAATAACAATGTATCATATTGGTTCATTAATTGTAACAATTGTACCATACTAACATAAGATATTAATAATAATGGAACGAATAATACTGGGATATAACGCTAACACTCTATTCCATTATTTTTCTGTAAATCAAAAATTGTTCTAAAATTTAAAAAGATTACCTACACTTACACACACACACATGCGCGCGCACACACACACTGATGTACCAACTGTGATATGAAACCACAGATAAGGTTCTGTCACCAAACAACCTTCTTACCATGAGCACAGGCACAGAGCCTGCTTTCCGAGTAGTGGGCTTCAGTTCCCTGTCAGCTTAATTATTCAAGCAAGACAGCCACATCCTCTTGTGGAACCCAGGGATCATATCACTTTCCTGTGACTACAAAGCTTGCCTCTCACAGTATTTTCTTGATCACTTTGCATTTGAGTGAAACATCCAAATGAAACATCCATTTGAGTGACATGCATGTCTTCTATTCTGGGCTGAGTGTATGTAACTAATAAGCTGCTGGAAATATTATCTCTCGAGGGTAAAGTGTTGTGTGTTTGGTCATCCCCCATAATCCTAGCATAGGAATGAATCCTTCCTTGCCAACAGGTGAAGAAGAGGTAATTAAAACACCAAATGAAGGTGTCAAAAACGTTAGAACCTAAACTGTGCCACTACATTACCTTATTAGTGTTTCTCATTTCTCCAGTTCCCAAGTTATGCTTCTCCACTCTCTCCACCTTTTTCTGACTATCTTTTTGTTTCTAATTCCTTACTCTATTTCTCAGATATTATTGTTCTCTCTACTTATAAAATTTGGAATCCTAACAACACTTTATAAAAGCTGAGTAATGGCCCTAATACCACATATTATCACCCTGAAATATTCTCTATTATACCTTCTCCTCAAGGACATTCTTTCAATTAGTCTTTTGAAGCCTTGTGGTTTATGGCTTACATGCATTTGGTAAGAACCTTACAGTCTTTTACAACCATTATTCTTCTTATGTATTACACAGTGAAATCAAAAACTTTTTTAAAGAAATTTTATCAGGGGCACCTCGGTGGCTCATTTGGTTAAGAGACTGACTCTTGATTTCGGCTGAGGTCATGATCTCACTGTTTGTGAGACTGAGCCCCATGGTGGCTCTGTGCTGACAGTGTGGAGCACTGGGATTCTCTCTCTCTCTCTTTCTCAAATAAACAAACAAAAATTTTAAAATATAAAAGAAATTCTATCAGTTCATGCTAATTGTCAGATTTAGTCAAGAATTAGTTTTTGTAATCTATTCCTACATATTAACTAAAGATTTCTAATAAATTTTGTTGTTCATCATTTAAATTCATTTATATATGAAAAGAAGAGCTCAAATACTTCATAAAATTACATCTCAAAAATATGTACTGTCTGTAACATAGTAGCAAAATTTTATGACTTTGGAGTAAAACCTACAATTGTATGTCCCTAATATTGAATCTAATGATATATAGCTATTACTTTTGTATAATCAACCTTGTTAGGCACATAAAATGTATTAATGTCCATACATTTATTGATCTCAAATGACATCATCCCTGTATACTCTGTGTTAATGGCTAGAGTTAACTGTTACTATGAAGTAATGGAATTAAATGGTACAGACACAAATATGACAAAACAGGTAAACAATGTAGAGGTTAATAGGCTGGTAGAAGAAAAAAAATTGCCACCACTGTAAGGAGCACAAATGCAATGTCGTGGTTATCTTTGCAGATTTATATGACTTGCTTGTGAAACCAGCTAGGATTGGTGGTTTGGTTTTGTTTCTGTAAAGGTAGTTTTTTGATAACTTTATCTGCTTGACCTTTGCCTACAGGGATAAGTTCTGGTGAATTGTATCTTTCTAGAAAATCTATACTATCTGGAATTTCAAATATATCTTCAAATAAGGGTTTAACAAGAAGAAATGGTGTTGATGAAGATGCATTTAGGAAAACAAAAGATTGGTTATGCGAGTGCATACCTGACAGTCTCCAGTTATAAAGACATGTCTGTGAGACTAAAGGGGATGGAGAGGTGAGGATTGTAAAGCCTTAAAATGGCTACTGACTCAAACAGAGAAATAAAATAGGTTTGCTAAATAATAGTGGATTTTCAGAGACTGGATTAGAATATTCTCTTTGAAATGCCTTTCACTTTTCCCTAAAACTATCCAAATTCCACCTTTATTTTTCAGATCCACTTTTAGTCACTCTTCCATCATAAAATAAGGTCTTATTTCTTCTTTCTTTTAATTCCAGTTTTTATCCAACCAATTCAAAGAACTCTATAAATGATGGATTTTTAAGGACCATATTTTCTACAACATATTAGAAGTTGTATTAGATTGAATATTATATCATAAACTTCATTTACATTTTTGACTCCATCAAGGATGACAGTTCATTGTTTTCTACAACAATTTCACCTTCCCTAATAGCACTTCCTTCCTCACCTAGCTTTGACTCTGCATTCTTTCATGGCAAACATGTTTTTGCAATCATCCTCAACAACTCTACCTTTCTCTCTGTCACACTCAACTGAAAAAATTCTAACTCATCCTAAATTCAGCTCTCCACAGATAAATATGGCTAAGACATATGTACATGTATATGCATGTACACATATTCATGTGTGTGCACATACACACACTTCACCATTACAACTATCTGTCATTTTAAACTCAGGATCATTAATATCAAGTGAAATTTCAATCATGTAGGAATCCTACATTTCCCTAGAATCCCAGCTCTTCTGACCTTTATTAGGATAACCCAGATTATACTCTATTAATAAGCACCTCCTAAACTTCAGTGTAAGCATATAAACAATAGCTTACTTCCCACTCATTCCAAACACTCAACAAAACTGCAAACTTTCCTAGGCATTGACTAAGTGAAAGCTCAGTGTCCATCCTTCACAACATCTTAGGATTCTGTGGTTTCAGGGCTAGGGTAAGAGTTCTCTGGTATATTTATCTCAGCAATCAATTGATTGCCTGAGTTAGATCTCCCAGAGAAGTGACATACATTTGATGACCAAACTGAGTCAAATAATGACGTCTAAACTCAACATAGAAGTGAAACTCTTGCCAAATATTGGTTCCATGTTTCTCAAAGAAAGATGTTTCTCACCAAAGCAAAAAGGCAAATATGTGAGATGATAGATATGTTAATTAACTTTAAGGGGGCATCTTTTGTATATTTATATATCAAATCATCACATGATACACATTAAATATCTTACAATTTTGTATGTCAATTTTATCTCAAGAAGCTGGAAAAATACAGAATTTTCAGTTAAATTTGAATTTTAGATTAAAAAGGAATAACATTTAACATATGTGTCCCATGCAATATTTTGGAAAATAACATATGCTAAAATAGTATTCATTTTTTTATGAATTTGGAATTTAGTTGTGTGTTCTGTATTTTATTTGCAACCTTACACCCAAGGACCCAGAAGGAAACCTGGAAAATATTGGTAAGCAGCAATATGTATACCACCTCAACTTAATTATATCAGAGCCCATATAGAAAATTACAATATCTGTGGAATGCCTGAGTGGCTCATTCAGTTAAGCATCAACTTCGACTCAGGTCATGATCTCAGGGTTGGTGAGTTTGAGCCCTGCGTTGGGCTCTGGGCTGACAGCTCAGAGCCTGGAGCCTACTTCAGATCTGTCTCTCTCTCTCTCTCTGCCCCACCCCTGCTCATGCTCTGTCTCTCCCTCTTTCAAAAATAAATAAACATTAAAAATTTAAAAAAAAAAAGAAACAATACTCCCTAATGATGATGGCAACAGATACTGACTCTGGTATTTCAGGCACCCTAAGTTCTGGCCCAGTAACCTGGAGGGTTTGCTGAGATCATTAGGAAAGTTCTGCCCTAAAATATTCCCTCTGCCAAACCTTCTAGAAGTGTTCCAGAAGTGTTCCATTGCATGGCTACATGGACAATTGGCTATCCATTCATTGGTTAAGAATATTTTTATGATGCCTAAAATTTCATTTTTAAACAATGCCACATAATGAACTTCAAAGAAGCTAATTTTAATAAAGTAAGTAGTCAAATATCTTCTAAGTAACCAAGTAGACAAGTGGTGCTGCATAAAATCTCTGACCCTAGAATCTGAACATCAATAATTTCTTTATAAAATCTGATGATGCTGACAACCACTGGGCTAAACAGAGATTAAAATAGGTTGTTTCATATACTCTTCAGTTCACCAACCTAGCTTGAAATGATGCAGAAAATCACTTTTTGGAAACATAGGTTGAAGGACATTATTCCTTGAATTATACATTTTTCTCTCTCCTTACCAGGGTTAATGCTTTAAGGAAGTATTATTCTCAGGTTCAAGAGTCTGGTTGTTCACCAGGACTAGATAAGCAGTTTAGGTCTCTCCATTGACTGGAATAAAACCTAAGAGAAGCAGGGATTAGTTTCCTGTTGGTTGTATTTCCCAAAAATATAGCTCAGTATTGTGTGTATAATACACATACTTTAATTGCCTGATGAAAGAATGACTAAAAGTGAAGTATATCTAAATAAAGTATATTCATCAATGTCTTCCTTAGAAAATGCATTCACTGGGACTTTATTCAAGTAACTAAGGAAAACAACAGCTTCCAAACAATTACTTTGCATCCAAAGTTGATGCTGAAATGGGAAAAAAATAATCTCTAATAACACAATTCAAACTCATCCATATTTCAGGTGTCAAATACAAAATCTGGGTCCCCTATTTCTCTATCCAAACCTCAGCAATCCACTGTTTTGATCGTGCTTACAAAGAAAGACAGAAAAACAAATATTTAAAAAAAAACCTAACCTGTTTTAAATGCATTCGTTCTATGATGACAGAATACACAAATATGCAACAAAGTAATACCTTTGAGTCAATAAAACCTCACATTTTATTGTCACCAAAACAACAACAAAACCTGCCATCTGTATGACTAAGTATTGCAAAATATTTAAATTATCCCACTTCTGGCATACTCTGAATTCATATGCAATACAGTTTCACATAAATTTGTTACCTGGAAACAAACACGTCTAAAGAAAATGAATTGTTATCTCATGGCAGTCAGTGTATTTGAGTATAAATTGCAGAAGGAATTATCATGGATTAGTTAATTATGGTGAAAAAATAACATGAAAATATTATCATTCACAGTACTATTATTTATTCTACATAAACCCTCTCAATACAAACATTTTGAGTGATTTATAAATCAGTAGTAACTCTATCACTAATAATAATTACGTTTAGGTATACATACACACACACACACACACACTCTTTCCTGGATACGTTTCTGGTTGATTTCTACATAGAGCTATAAGGAAAAGTATCATCACAGACTGTGTATAAAATACTTATTTTCTCAAAAGTATATCAAAAAGGCCATAGGAAAAATAGAAAGAATAGAAATATCTATGAAATAAACATTTATCTCAGGATCCCTTTTTATTTTTATGTTATTAGGAAGCAAAAGCTATCAAGTCATTTTATTGCCCATAGTAATATAATTATCCAATTTTACCCTCTTACAGTTTGTAAGATGAAGAACTGGAATTAAAACAAATTATCTGTTTGACTTTAAGGTCCATGGTCCTTCCCATGCACCAAAAATATCAGTAGATTACATTGTATTTGCCTTATTAGAATTTTTTAATATATGAAAGACATGCATGTGTTCACATGTATGTGTGCACATTAATATTTGTTTTCAAGATTCATGCATTTAAATTAAGATAATCAGGATTCAGTTTGTTCCTTACCATCATTTTACATGCAGATCTCATTCTCTAGAACCGAATAAATTCACAGTGTTTTGAGATAAACATTTTTTGTTAAAGACTTTAAAAAATATTTTCTCCCAAGACCTCTAAAAGATAATAAATTTCACTTAAAACTGAAAGAGATTCTATAGTTGAATGGAATCAGCCAATTGTAATACTATTATAATACTCTTATGTATACATTAAGTACACAAGGTTCTGGGACTCTTTATTAAACATTTGGGATGCTTAATTTAGGTGAATATTGGAAATTACTTGAGTAGCAGAAGTAATCATCTGGATTTAGAAAGCCAGGGACACATTTCAGTTATTACTACATACTGTTATTTATCCCTTTCTAGCTATTGTCTTAAGAATTG
Organism: Cryptoprocta ferox; assembly: GCA_028646485.1. NCBI lineage: Eukaryota > Metazoa > Chordata > Mammalia > Carnivora > Eupleridae > Cryptoprocta > Cryptoprocta ferox. The sequence continues at coordinate 58,967,996 of CM053572.1, forward strand.
GAGAAGTTGAGAACCCAGGAAATTCAGTATCTAGAGGGACATGATGGATTGGGAAGCATATAAGCTTTTTTAAAATATTCATTTTAATGTTTATTCAATTTTGAGAGAGAGAGAGAGAGAAAGAGAGAGAGAGAGAGAGAGCAGGGAAGGGGCAGAGAGACAAGGAGTCACAGAAACTGAAGCTGTCAGTACATAGCCCGACGTGGGGCTCCAACTCAGGAACCGGGAGATCATGACCTGAGCTGAAGATGACACTTAATTGACTGAGCCACCCAGGTACCTCTAAATCTTTTTTTTTTAATGTTTATTGATTGATGGATTGATTGATTGAGAGAGAGAGAGAGCACTAGTGGGAGAGGAACAGAGAGAGAGGAAGACACAGAATCCAAACCAGGCTACAGACTCTGAGCTGTCAGCAAAGAGCCCAATGCAGGGCTTGAACACATGTACTATGAGATCATGACCTGAGCCAAAGTCGGATGCTCAACCAACTGAGCCACCTAGGTACCCCCTGGGAAGCAATACAAGCTTTACCCAAAGGTTTCAAATGGCTCTTATATCACTTTCCAGTCATGGTATAAATGGATCCTCTTGGTATTAGGAAAAAATAGAATCAGAGTCCATGGTCAAAGTAGTGAGAATTTTCCTAAGTGTTAGTGGTGTCCTTTTTCTGCTGATGTGACCTTTCCCCAATACAAATGCAAACACATAAACATACACTCTGGCTATGTAGGTATGCTTAGTCCTTCTCATCTAGAGAGCTGATAATCCTAATTATTCCTTTGTTAGAATCATTGGCATTAATAGGAATATAACACAATGCAATTTGATTTACATGTTTCCTTTTTTATTTAATTGTATATTTTATGAAAATTTCAATTTCGAATAAACTAGTTTCATCAAAGAATCTCAAGAGAGTCCTTTACAATAATAAATCTATTTGAAGCATATTTAGAGCACAGTTATCTTTATATACGATTGAATGTATTTTTAAAAGAGGATTTCAAAACAATATAACATGAAAAACTTAAGAATGTAGAATAGGCTTATTTCCTATTCTTGTATCCGTTTTTATCCAACGGCAAATATATTTATTAATGTCCATGTTCTATAGAATAAATTCAAATGTATGCTATAAATTATTCTACCATGTCTAAATAAAATTACTAACTTTTAATGAGCATTTATTTTGGGTCAGGCAGGAAACAGGCAGGTCAAAGAAAAATACAACATCATTTCTCAAAACTGACACTTTTAGAAGAAGAGCAATTTGCTGGTCTTATTGTGAGCAAATGTTTTTATAGCGGAGATTCCAATCAAAAGCTCTTTTACTTCAAAGTCTATATATCTGTATTATAATTTGTCAAAATGTGGTTGAAACTCATAATTTGAATATTAAGTAATATTCAAAAAATAAATCTCAGAAAAAATTATAGGAACTAGGCGTATATCTGTCACTGTAAATAATAACAAAATCAGCAGAGATATATTATTAAAACAAAAATCTCATTTCCTTAATCTCATAAAAATGCTTACTCCTTTTGATTATATAATTCTAAATTTGAATCCCTGAATCATCTAATTTGTATATTGGCCACATATTTAGATGATTAATCAAATTAAAAAGTATCTATAAGCAAAAATTATTGTTTGTAACCTCTACCAGGTCATCAGAATTTTCAACTTTGTATTTATGTAATTTTTGAAAGAAAATCGCAGGTAATTTATCAAATAACTTTTACCCATTCTTTTTGTGTATTTTAAAAGGAACTGTCCTTGGATCCTTCTTTCCCAAAATAAAATATGTAATTTTCTTTATCTTATGGAGCCAAGACGAATTGTGAAAAATATTCCACAATGTGAGATCTAGTTGATTTGTTTAAATTGCATACCACTTTAAGTGATTTATTTTTAAATCCCCGGGCATCCCATTTTGTAAACACCCAATTGTGTTGTCCCCACATTTGTGCTATGTTGCCTTCTTCCATATAGTCCTTATATTCTATTAATTTCACTTTCATTCTTAATGATTTATAGGAGTCAGAAAAATAAATCACTTTGAGATCTATCACTTAAATTCATTTGCCCAGTGTCAAGTGAGTGAGTAGTGATAGAATCTAAGCATTTAATTCCTAGTCACTAATCAATTCAGAGGTATGAATATATGGATATACACATGTGCTCTTGTGTACCTATCTCATGAATCTACAATTCCATAACATTATGAGAAATTATAGACAGACAACTGTTTATTCAAGAAGTGCTAGCTCCTGTTTATCTAAATTTCTTTTTAATGTTTATTTATTGAGAGAGAGACAGAGTGTGAATGGGGAAGGGGCAGAGAGAGAGAAGCAGGCTCCAGTCTCTGAGTTGTCAACACAGAAACCAACATAGGCCTCAAACCCATGAACCGCAAGATCATGACCTGAGCTGAAGATGGACATTTAACCGACTGAGCCACCCAGATGCCCTCCTGTTTATCTATTTAAGATTATCCACAGTGATGAAGTGAAAGGGAGATGTTTAGTATTTCCAATTCTTCCCATGCTCCATGGTGAAGCATAAATAATTTTTTTAAATTCTCTACAAAGGTACTAGTTAGCTCAGGTTACCATAAGAGAGTACCATAGATTGGGTGGCTTACACAGAAATCTACTTCTCACAGTTCTGGAAGATGGAAGTCTGAGATCAGGGTGGCAGCATGGTTGAATTCTGGTGAGACCTTTCTTTCTGCTTTTGCAGAAGGCTGCCTCCTAGCTGTATCAGTGTGTCTTCTTATGAAAGCACTAATCTCCTCATGAGGGCCCCGCCCTCATAAGTTTATCTAAATCAAATTACCTCCCAAACGTCCTACCTCCATACACTAGAGCTTCAATAAATGAATTTGTGAAGACACAACTAGGTCCACAAGATCCCTCTAATGCAGCTTTACTCAGTGTCTCTCTGCTTTGATTACACTCACATCTAATCTTATGAAGCAAACTATAAATCCTAACTCGATTTCATGTACATTTATTAATTGCCTGTTTGATTCAATGAGATCTAAAGAACTTAGTGCAATGCCACCCGTCAGTGGAAAACAAAGACTCTCACCTCATAGAAGCTATCCAGGATTTCACCTGCATGGCAATGTCTGCCTCTGCTCTTGCCTCTCAATACCCAACAATTAGATATTCCAAAATCACCTGGACTCTGCCTTGGCCTTCACACTCAATTCAACCAATTCAGTTTATACCAAAATAAATGGATGCCTAACAAATGAATTGTTTCAATAATTTTATGCTCTTCTTCTATTCTTTAAACAGGAAATTTTCTTTTTTTTTAATTTATTTATTTTTTAATTTACATCCAAGTTAGTTACCATACAGTGCAAAAATGATGTCAGTTGCAGATTCCAGTGATTCATCTTCTATGTATAACACCCAGCACTCAATCCAAGTGTCTTCCTTAATGCCCCTTACGTGTTTAGCTCTTTCCCCACCCACAACCCCTCCATCAACCCTCTGTTTTTTCTCTATATTTAAGAGTCTCTTACTAAACAGGAAATTTTCAGTGCTAACTCCATACCACAACTTCCTGTACACCTTCTGAAAAGTGAGAGTATCCAGAGTCTTGACCAGAGATTCTGACTCAAAAGGACTGAGGTGGGGTCCACGGATGTACGGAATTTTAAAAGGACCACAGGTGATTGTAATGACAACCAGCCCAGAAAACTACTCTTCTTAAAGAGTAATCTTTAAACAGGAACCCCAAATCATATTTGTATCCTTGGTCTCACGTTAGACAGTCTTGGCTTGGAGAGATGCATGCACATGTGTGTACGTATGCAGATAGTTGGTGTTTTGTTTTGTAAGTTACATAATAAAAGATTGACAGTACCATCTCAAGAGAATCCTACTCTAATTCTATGAATGGATTCAAAGGCATTATTGTTGGGAGATTTTAATTGTAGAATGCTCTACTAATATTTTGCCTGTGGATAACTATGGTGGAACTTTTTATGACCTCTGATTACCTTAATTTTCTCCTTCCTTTCCATTCTTCATTTAGAATTGCCCATGATTATGTAAGAACTTTCACAATTATGTTCCTTAGTTTCTCAAATGAATCAATCCTTGCCACTTCTGTTTTCTGATAAATGTTTTTTGTGTTGAAGCATACACAGTTTCCCTTGATTCTTCATCCTGTCCTTTCTCAGCGGAGTGTCTAGAACAGAAGTCTGTCAGTTTTTCTCAATTCCTCTATGTTACACATCCAGGAGTTTTCCAAGAAATCTTTAGGCAGCTTTCCAATTTACAAAAGATATAGGAAATATCCGATTCAGCGGAGTCAAACAAATATTATAGCTTTCTCATTTAGGTAACTGATTGTAATGAAACAAAAACCCGTACACATATAAATGTATGTGCTGGATTAAACTTATTTTAGGGTTTATTTAATTCAAATAGGCTCTAGATATGCAGACTTGTTTTTTATTGATTTTTCCAAAAAAATATTCTTATTGAGCAGATCCTTAAGTGAATTATTTTACTCATTCAATCATCCATTAAACTACTTTTATTTTTGACTATTGTGACTCTGTATTCAGTGTCTGATACTGTGCTGAGATGTAATGTGGCACATACATTTTTTTTGTCTTTAAGCAGGTGTTAGTCTTGCACAGAAGACAGAAAAATAAACAGTAGAGTATAGGGCTGAAATTATGCTGCTTCAAGTATAAATGGTATGATTTGGGAAATTACCAGAAAAAGGAAGATAAGTTTCTCTCTGTAACTTAAAAGAAGGAAGATCCCCATCATCTATTTAACCCATCCTCCACCCCATCCCCTCTGGTAAGCATCAGTTTGTTCTCTATATTTAAGAGTCTGTTTCTTGTTTCCCCTGCTATGTTCATTTGTTTTGCCTCTTAAATTCTACATACAAGTGAAATTATATGTTATTTGTCTTTGACTGACTTATTTCACTTATCATGATACTCTCTAACTGAGATGGAGATTTTATTATGAGAGATTGGGTCTTGCAATTATGGAGACGGAAAAGTTCCCAAATCTACCATCTGTAAGCTAGAGACCAAGGAAGGGTAGCCAGTGGTATAGTCTAAGTCAGAAGCCCTGAGAACCAGGGTAGCCGATGGTTTAAATTCCATTCTGAGAGCTGAAGAAAATGAGATATCCAATTCAAGCTGGCAGGAAGGAAACAAAAAGGAGCAAATTCTTTCTTTCTTTGTCATTTGTTCTATTTAGGGCTTCATCAGATTAGATGATACCCATCCACACTGGGGAGGACACTTTACTGAGTCCACCCATTCATATGCTAGTCTCATCCAGAAACATCTTCACAGACACCACCCAGAAATAATGTTTAATCTGGATAACTTATGGCCAATCAGGTTGACATATAAAATCAAGTAAAATCAAAGTAAAAGGAATAGTCTTGCCATTTGCAACAATGTGGATGGAACTAGAGGGTGTTATGCTAAGTGAAATAAGCCACTCAGAGAAAGACAGAAATATGATTTCACTCATGTGTGGAATTTGAAAAATACAGCAAATGAACATGGGGAAGGGAAGGAAAAATAAGATTCAAAACAGACAGAGAGGAAAACCATAAGGGACTCTTGAAAGCAGAAAATAAACTGAGGGTTGCTGGAGTGGTAGTGGAAGAGGGATGGACTAAATGGGTGATGGGCATTAAGGAGGATACTTGTTGGGATGAGTGCTGGGTGTCATATTTAAGAGATGAATCACTGGGATCTACCCTTGAAGCCAAGACTACACTGTATGTTAACGAACTTGAATTTAAGTTTTAAAAAGTCATCATCGAATTAGGAAGTTATGAGAGATCAAATTCTCTGATATACTACTGGTGGGAATGCTAAATTAAACAATACCTATGAGAGAAACTTAAAAATATCTAGAAAGATTGTATATTGATGTATTTATCCTTTGAAAATCCCACCACTGAGAATCTGTCAGAAAACATATTTGCAAAATTTGAAAAAAAAATGTGACCAAGATTATCCATTATAGTATTTACAGAAATTTCAAAAGCTTAAAATTCACCCACATTCATTGATATAGGCCTAAATGAATAACTGTAATAGCACATCTACTAAATGGGATATGCCATAAAATGGAAAGAAAAATCCTTTATATCTGCCATGTAATAATTTTCAGGATTTTGTTTTACATTAATAAAATGTAGGGTGAAGAAGAATATATGCATAGTATTCTATCATTTGGCTTTTCCTTTCCTTTTAATTTACCTTTCTACCTTTATTTTTTTAATTAAAGGTAGAACATTTATATACATATAGGTGCACATGTATGTTCATTTGCTTTCCTTTGTGACAGGAAACACTGACAGTGGGGGAGAAAAGGCTGATAATATAGAACAGGTGGATATGGTAATACAGAACAGAGATGAAAGAGAGTTGTCTGAAAGTATCTCATTATATATTTAGATTTGGAAACATAGTTCCAAAAGATATTTTTTTAGAAAGTAAAATTAAATAAAAGAGCACTGGCAAAAATTTGTAAAGAAACAAAAAAAATAAACCTAATTTCAATCAGCATGATGACATATCCAATTTTAAAATAATTATTTCAAGTGGTTTTAGAACATAGTATTTTGTATACACATTAATATTTAGAAGATACTTTTCAGAAAGGAAAAAAATGGAGGAGAAATCTGAGATTTGATGCAGTAGTCTAATTGTTAACCAGGGTTGGTATTATTTTGTTAAAATGAACATCACTGTCCATGCATATCTGAGTAATTCTTAAATATTAAATAAGCTTAATTTATATTTTCCTTTGGTGGCTTTTATTTTGAATATTTGCCTCTTTATATTTGTATGCTATTAGAATAAACACTGTAAAATACTTTTTTATTTCTTTATATTCAGATATGAATAACTTATTTTAATATATTAAATAAGGCCAATTAATCTAAAACTTTAGACACATGAAGTATTCAAAAAATTAAGCTGTGTAATACCTTGCTTTGCAAATAAATCCTTTACATTAACATATATTTATATAATTTGATTTTATATCTTTACTAATATAACTTAGAAATATAAACCATATTTTCAAAATGTAAACAATTTTGAATTTTTATTACCCAGAGTGTGTATGTGTATAAAATAGTTTATAATAACACTGTGTGTGGTGATGCAAAGTGTGTGTGTGTGCACGCACATGCATATATGTCTTATGAACAAAAGGATCATTTTATTTTCATCTCTCAATGTTAATTTTGATTTTTCCAAACCTAAAATCTTTGACAGTTTTCTCTTGTTAAATGTGATTTTTTTTTTTTTTTTTTTGGCTTTAATGTCCTGGCTGCCCTCTCTGGTGATGTAATGCTCTTAGCATTGACAGAAAGCCCCCAAAAATCTTCATAGGAAGGTAATGCTTTCAGTGATATATAACATTGTAAAATTCAACAACTTGTACTATTACTCATAGGTCTGACCTAGTCTGATCAATGGCACAGAAAAATTGGATACCATCAAAGATATGCCTTTTCTGACAATTATTTTCTCTTTCAAAATGCGATTTTTTTCTTTATAATTTTCTTTAAATCAACTGTATAAAACAACCATAATTAGTTAGAGTTGGTCATATATATAATTGCTATTTTGAATTTGATAAATTGTTAATTGTATAATTATCTCAGAAACTTTTGATAGACCTGCTGTAGATAAAATACAATTAAAATATCTCTTAAATTTTTCTTTTATTTTACCACATATTTAAAAAGTTCATGGGAAGTATATACTTATAAATTAAAATTCAAAAGATTCGCTGACCTACTCCCCAACTCTGTTCCATAGAGGCACTTGCTGATACTATTTTTAGACATGCCTTCTGGCATCTACAATAAATAGCATGTACAGTCTATCATTACTGGATAACTAAATTTTAGAATTTAACAATTTATTTTCTATTAATTAGATGGGGATTCAGCCACCTTAAACTCCTGATGTCTTACTCCCATTAAAACCATCTTAAGTATCTATCTATCTATCTATCTATTATCTATCTATCTAACTAGCTCATTAAAAATGTATATTATAAAATGAGGTTACATTCTAACAAGATTATCTCTCCCTTTGGAAATACATGTATTTTTAAAATTTTTAAAAAATGTTTATTTTTGAGAGAGAGAGAGAGAGAGAGAGAGAAAGAGAGAATGAGTAGGGGAGGGCAGAGAGATAGGGAGACACACAAACTGAAGCAGGCTCCAGGCTCTGAGCTGTCAGCACAGAGCCCAATGCAGGCCTCGAACTCACGAACCATGAGATTATAACCTGGGCTGAAGTTGGACACTTAACCAACTAAGTCACCCAGGCAATCCGGAAATATTTTTAAAATTATATTTATTTCATGTAAGTTATAGTAAACATAAAATATAATAAAACTATTTCATATGATTATCAAAGACTTTTGAAATGTAGTTTTCTACTCATCATTTAGCTTACCTACAGAATTCTCTTTAAAGCAACTGGCCAGATAAAAATTTGTTAAAAACTTCTGACAAGAGAAAAGCTCCAGGCAAAACGATTTTACTGACAAAAACTCTGACAGGGCATTGATTCATACATAGATTCACAATCTTCTCACAGAGTCACAGTAACCTGCAAAGAGAGATTTCTTATCCCTTAATCTTTTCTTGTACGTTCTTAAATTGCAATTTAGATTTATCTTTGTAAATTTTAGAAATTTTATTTTAGCTTTGCATAATTCATTACTGACAAAAATACCAGTTAGCATACATACTTAGTGTGCTCCTGGCAAGATGAAAAGTTTGAAGTTTTCATGGCATTCCAATTTGGATACAATTTAAGTTAAGGTGCTTTTCATGAAAGCGTTATTTACATATTTGATTGACATTTGATTAATGTCTTTTATTATGGGCAGGCACTGGCTATGATAGAAGCAAGGTAATTGAATAAAAGTGACTACTCAAAGACAGCATTGGAAATGCAAGTGGCTAAGAAAAAATGAACACATAACAAAATTGTGAGATGTTTCAAAACTAATGTTTAGAGGGAATTTGTAGCTTTGAATGCTTAACATTAGAAGAAAATGATAAAATCATTTTTCTAAGCTTAAGGAAGCTTTCCTAAACTTTAGGAAGTTACTAGGAATTCCTTAAGAAGCCTTCTTGGAAAGACCAGACACATCTCTCCTTATAGCTCATTAAAGCAGGAAAAAAAAAATCACAAAGCCACACCTAGCTGCAAGGAATGCTAGGGAATTAACACTTTTAACCCAAAGTATGCCTACAACTAAATATGGTTGAGGTCTCCTGTGAAAGAAGAAGAGAATGAATGTTGGTTAGCAATTTGCAGGCTCTGCGACACACCTAAATACAGAAATCACACCTAAGGGTCTAGGAGTATCTCATTAAGTGAACTTTTCCACAAGCAATACGTTTCTCTATACAGAAATAATAAAAAACTGAAACTACAGCATCTTTGAGGAATGAGTTAGGCCAATCTACACTCTGAATAAAATGTGAAGAAAAGTAGAATAGGATAATTCTGTTTTGTCTTGGTTAAAAATAACTCATTAAATCCACAAATATATGGAAAAATTAACCATATGACAAACACTAGTCACATATTGAGAATACAGAGATAAATAAGACAGACAATGTCCCTTCTTATAAGGAACTTATATTCTGAGGAAAAGGCACAAACTAAATACAATACAATACAATACAATACAATATCTTGTATAAGTACCAGGAAGAAAATAAAACAGGCTGGGACGGAATACTGGGAGAGGCTACTTTATGATGGATGTTAAGGACAATCTTTCTGAGGAGTTGGCATTTGAGTTGAGAATGGGATTAGTTAATGACAGTAATTATGTTTCCAAGTCATTATTATTTTTTGAATCTTTGTATTTAAGTATTTTGAGAGAGAGAGAGAGAGAGAGAGAGAGAGAGAGAGAGCACGTGTGTGCGTGCATGTGAGCGGGTGAGGGGCAGAGAGAGGGAGAGTATCCCAAGCAGGCTCCACAGGGTCAGCAAGGAGCCCACCTCAGGGGCTGAATCTCATGAACTCTGAGCTCATGACCTGAGCTGAAATCAAAAGTCAGACGCTTAACTGCCTTAAGGAACCCCATGGAATACTATTTGACCAAAATAAAAAGAGAAGAAAACTCTGCCATATGTGACAACATGAATGGACCTTGAGAAAATTATGCTGAGTGAAATAAATCAGAGACAACCATTGTATAATCTCACTTATAGGTGGAATCTAAACAAACAAATAAACAAACTCTTAGAAAAATGTATCAGATTTGTGGTTACCAGAGGCAAGAATTGAGAGGTTGAGGAAATTGGATATAGGGACTCAAAAGATACAAATTTCTAGTTACAAGATAAATAAATGCTGGGGATGTAATATATACATGAGGACTATAGTTAGCACTTCTCTATGGTATATTTGTAAGTCTCTAAGAGAGTAGATCCTTAAAATTTTCATTGCAAGGGGACAAGTAGGTTTGCAGTAAATATAACTATGATTGTGATTTAAAAAAAAACATGTAACATGAAATTTACCACTGTAAACATGTTTAAGTATATAAGTCATTAGTTGAATATATTCATATTCTTTTGCAACAGATTCTGGAAGTTTTCATATTGGAAAACTGAAATGTTATGCCCATTAAACACCAATTTCTCTTCCCTTCCTCACCCCCCAGTCCTTGGCAATCACCTTTTAACTTTCAGTTTAAATGATTCTTGCTACTTAAGATACTTCATGTTAGTGGAATCAATATTTGTTCTTTTGTGACTGGCTTATTTAATTCAGAATAATATCCTCCAGTTCTTTCAGAATGCAGCATTTGACAAGTCCTTATTTACTAAAACCTCATAATAGTCTGTGATATGTATATGTCATACTTGCTTTATCCATTGATCTCTCAATGGACTTTCAGTTATTTCCTTATCTTGACTATTTTCTTTAAGGCTGCAATGACTATGGAAGCACAGATATCACTTTGAGTTCTTGATTTCAATTATTTGGATATATACCAACAAGTAGAATTATTGAATCATACAGTAGTTCCATTGTTGGAGAAATCGCCACACTCTTTCTCATGACAACTACAACATTTTACATTCAATCTATAATGTAAAAACATTCCAATTTCTCTGCATACTCACCAACACTTGTTATTTTCTTTTCTTTTGATAGTGGCCATCCTAATGGGGGTTATATGGTATCTCATGGTTTTGATTTGTATTTCTCTTATAACTAATGATGTTAAGCAACTTTTCATATATTCTTGTGTATGTTCTTTGGGTACTCATAAATATATTCTTTGTAGCATTGTCTATACCAGTCCTTGCCCATTTCTTCTTCAACTGGGTTATTGGTTTGTTTTTGAGTTGTATGAGTTCATTATATACTCTAGATGTTAACACCTTATCAGATACATGATTTGAAATTATTTTTTTCCTATACAGTAGGTTGTCTTTTCAATATGTTGATTTTTTTATGGTACACCGTAGTTTTTAAATTTGAGTTATCCCCATTTGTCTATTTTTGTTTTTGTGTCCTTAGCTTTTGGGGTCATATTCAATAAAACATTACTGAATCTAATATCCTGGAGTTTCCCTCCCACCCCATATTTTCATGTAGGAATTTTATAATTTTTGGTCTGATGCTTGTCTTTAATCTGCTTTGAGTTATTTTTTGTATATGGTATAAAGGTCCCATTTCATTCTTTTGCTTATGGGTATATAGTTTTCCCATCATTATTTGCTGAAGAAACTGTCCTTTCCCAATTATGTAGTCATGATTCCCTTGAAAAAATAATTTGACCACATCTACAAGAGTGTATTTCTGGGCCCTCTGTTCCATTGATTTATATATCCATCTTTCTGACAGTACCATACCATCTTGATTCTTGTTGCTTGGTAGTATGTTTTGAAGTCAAAAAGTGTGAGGTCTCCAACTTTGTTATTCTTTTCCAAGATTATTTCATCTATATATGTGAATTTTAGGGTGAATTTTTCTCTTTCTTAAAAAAAACTCATTGAAATTTTGGTAGAGATTGCATTAAATTTGTATATCACATTGGATAGTACGGACAATTAAATAATATTGAGTTCCAGTCCATGAATATAGGATTTTTACATTTATTTGTGTCACCTTTGATTTCTTCTAGCAATGATTTACAGTTTTCAGTGTTACACGTCTTGTGTCCCTTGATTGTTTATATGTAAACAATGTAAACAAAAATTATTGTTGATGATACTGTAAATAAAATTGTTTTCTTAATTTCTTCTTCAGACCAGTCATTATCAATGTATAGAAACAGAACTGATTTTTGTTCAATGATTTTGTGTCTTGCACTATACTGAAAATTTTTTTTTAATGTTTTTTATTTATTTTTGAGAGACAGAGCACAAGCAGGGGAGGGTCAGAGAGGGAGACACAGAATCCGAAGACAGGCTCCAGGCTCTGAGCTGTCCCCACAGAGCCCAATGCGGGGCTCGAACCCACGAACCGTGAGATCATGACCTGAGCCGAAGTCAGACGCTTAACCGACTGAGCCACCCAGGCGCCCCATACTGAAAATTTTTTTAACAGTTGTTATGGAATCTTTAGGGTTTGTATATATAAGATCTTATCTTCTTCATGATCGTTACTTGTTTCCAATTTGGACTTTTTTTTTCTCGCTCTAATTGCTCTGGTTGTCTCTTGAAGAGTTGTGTTCAATAGAAGTGGTAAGAGTAGAAATCTTTATTTATTAACTAAACTGATAACTAAACTCCTGCTTCTGATCTTAAAGGAAAAGCATTCATTACTTTGCCATTGAGTCTAATAATTTATGAGCTTTTCATTTATGGCATTTATTATTTTGAGATACTTTCCTTTTATCTCTAGTTTGTTGAGAGTTTTTTATCATGAAAAAATGTTGAATTTTGTCTAATGATGCCAGTTTGTTCTTCATTCTGTTAACATGGTGTATTACATTGATTTATTTTTGTATGTTAAATCATCCTTCCATTTCAGGTTAAAGTAAATGTTTCAATAACAGGTTTAAAGATACACCAGTGTAATAATGTGATTTTCTTAATCGCAACTATAGGTAAGTCTTAGTCTAAATCCTGCTTCTGATGTAACAGCTTATGTCTAACCTGAGCTATTTTCTGATGACTAAGAAATCATTGAACGTGTGTGGGGGTGGGTGGGTGTTGTGCAATAAATGAGAACAAACACAAAATACTAGTTGAGAAGGTAAACTCTCAAACCAAACTCCATTAGTTCAAATTTTAGCTTTTCTAAGAAGCTTACTCGTTTTTTGAGGTTGGACACATTAGTTAGCATGTTTGTATCTCAGTTCCCTGACCTATAAAATGTAAGCATCAACAGTATGTATCTCATATAGTCAACAACAAGAATACATGTAATTCTGGAATTGAATACTGGATGCAATTTCATCCCTGAAATTAGTGTTGATTTTTAAAATAAATGTTTTTCTTTTAGAATAGTTTTATATTTATAACACAATTATGATGATAGTACAGAAAATCCTCACATGCTCCACATCTAGCTTCTCCTATTATTAGAATCCTCTATTATTAGTATGGTACATTTGTCACAACTGAATGAACTAATGAATTAATATTGATATGTTTTTATATTAAATTTCAATATTTTTTTGCCCCAGAAATCTTAGTTTTACTCAATATCCTCATTCTTTTTCAAGATCCCATCAGGGTACCACATTATATTTAGTCATCAGGTTTCCTTAGACTACTCTTGGCTGTGACAGTTTCTTAGACTTCCATTGTTTTTTATCATCTTGACTGTTCTGAGAAATACTGGTGACGTATTCTTTATATAGCCCTCAATTTGGAATTGTCTGGTATTTTTTCTCATGATTAGCCTGGGATTATGGGTTTTTAGGAGGAAGACCATGGAGTTAAAGTGCTACTTTCTTTACATCATATCAAGAGTACATACATACTATCAGGGTGACTTATCACTGTTGACATTAACCCTGATACCTGTCTGGGTGGCATTTGTCAGATTTCTCCACAGTGAAGTTACTATTTCTCACCCTTTTTCTATACTATACAGTTTGGAAGAAAGTCACTCTATTCCACAGCCCACACTTAAGATATTTATGTTTCTATCTAATATTCTTTTAAATGTTTTCATGTATTCTGCCTGCAGTATGTTCCTTTTCTTCTTGTTTTGCATTTCAAATTGTTTTAATATTTTATTATTTCATTCTATATTTAAATTGATGGTTATAAACTGCTTTACTATTTTATAATGTGCATGCTACAAATCATAGCACTATCAAAAATTGTATATATTTTCATATTAGTAATAAAATTCACTATCTTTATAACAATGAAAGGGTCATTGAAAAACTTTACATATGTTCTTATATTTATGCTATATATATCAGAATTATGTATGTGTGAGGGGAGCGTGGGTGGCTCAGTCAGTTAAGTGTCTGACCCTTGATCTCAGCTCAGGTCATGACCTCACAGTTCGTGAGTTCAAACCCTACATTGGGCCCCATGCTGGCAATGAAGAGTCTGCTTGGGGTTCTCTCTCTATTCTCTCTCTACCCATCCTCTCTTTCTCTCTCTAAATAAATAAACATTAAAAAATAAAAATTGAGGGGCGCCTGGGTGGCTCAGTTGGTTGGGCGTCCGACGTCAGCTCAGGTCATGATCTCACGGTTTGTGAGTTTGAGCCCCATGTCGGGCTCTGTGCTAACAGCTCAGAGCCTGGAGCCTGCTTCGGATTCTGTGTCTCCCTCTCTCTCTGTGCCCCTTCCCCACTCATCCTCTGTCTCTCTCTCCTTTGAAAATAAATAAACATTAAAAAAATTTTTTTAAATAAAATAAAAATTGAAGAGATATATATACTTGATATATATATGAATGTGTATGTGCACGCACACACACACACACATATATTTAAAACTACCCAAAGAATTCTTTTAATATTTTTTCAAATTCGAGAGAAAACAATATTGAAAGTACATAGGAAAATTCATCTACAAGTAGCAAAATGCTACATAGATATTTTTAATGCCTTATTAAATTAGGTAACTTGAAAGAGAATAGAAAATAGTAATTCACAGTTTATAAATCTATTGAAAGTAAATTTAAAGTTTTCATTGCTCAACACAAGTGCCCTCCTTTTTTTAAAAAAATGTTTATTTATTTTTGAGATACAGAGCGCCAGGGGGGAGGGGCAGGAGAGATGGGGACAGAGGATAGAAGCAGGCTCTGTGCTAACGGCAGAGAACCTGATGCGGGGCTCAAACTCATGAACTGTGAGATCATGAACTGAGCCAAAGTTGGATGTTCAACCAACTGAGCCACCCAGGCACCCTGATAAGTGCCCTCCTTAACCTCCATCATCCATTTAACCCATTACCCCACCTACCTCATCTCTAGCAACCCTCAGTTTATTCTCTATAGTTAAGAATCTCTTATGGTTTGCTTCCCTCTCTTGTTTTCCCCTATAGTCATCTGTTTTGTTTGTTAAATTGCACATATAAGTGAAATCATATGGTATTTGTCTTTCTCTGACTGACTTATTTCACTTAGCATAATATACTCTAGCTCCATCCACATTGTTGCAAATGGCAAGAGTTCATTCTTTTTGGAGGCTGAGTAACATTTCATTGTATATATATATATATATATATATATATATATATATATATATAGACCATTTCTTTTTTATCCATTCATAAGTCCATGGACATTTGGGTTCTTTCCATAATTTGACTATTGTTGACAATGCTGATATAAACATCAGGGTGCATGGATCCCTTCATATCAGTATTTGTGTATCCTTTGAGTACCTACTAGTGCAATTGTTGGATCAATGTGTAGTTCTATTTTTAATTTTTTGAGGAACCTCCATGCTGTTTTTCAGAGTGGATGCACCAGTTTGCGTTCCCACCAACAGTTTAAGAGGGCTCCCCATTCTTGGCATCCTCACCATCTTCTGTTGTTTTCTGTGATGTTAATTTTAGCCATTCTGACTGGTGTGAGGTCATATCTCATTGTAGTTTTGATTTTTATTTCGCTGAATTTTTTCTTCCACTTGGGTTGGCATAGATATTAGATTTTTTCCAAGAAGCCTTTATTATAAGTATTAAAATGATGACCAATTTTTCACCAGTGATAATGGCTTTAAAAACATCAACTTTAGGATTAGTAATATATTTTACCATACTCAAAAACTTCTGTGTGAAATACTGGAGAGTTGTGAGTAGGCTCAGTGGAATATAATGCAATTATTAAGTTATTCATAATACTTCTCTACCTATGGAGGCACTTTCTCAGATACAAACATTTCTTTTTCCAATGATACTTTGCAAGTTTTTTGAGTTTTATTAACATTTTATGTTGCTTAATTATAGGGTAATTATCAAAAAAGTAGCTAAGTGAGTTACATCTATCTTTTTGAAAATGCCAAAATGGTATCATTTCATAAAGATAAGGATCAGCTTAAAATTTGTAAGACTTAGTTCAGAAAAATAATTATTAGCTCAGAAAAAAATAAAAATAAAAGATCAGCTTTAAATTCCATTATTCATGAATTCAAAATAGTAAAGAGAAAATATATACAGAAAGAAAGAAAGTATAAACAAGAAAGAAAATACGTAATTGAAATACTGGTTTAAGGGGTACCTGGGTGGCTCAGTTGGTTAAGCATCTGACTCTTGACTTCCACTCAGGTCATGATCTCCCAGGTCCTGAGTTTGAGCCCTGCATCAGGGTCTGTGCTGACAGTGCAGAGTCTGCTTGGGATTCTGTCTCCCTCTCTCACTGCCTCTCCCCTGCTTGTGTCTATTTCTATCTCTCAAAATAAATAAAAATGAAACTGAAAAAAAAGAATTTTTTTCTCAGAAAGGAAATTTTTATGTAGTAAGCAAGTTTAGTAAACATCACGTGTCTCTTGGTAATTAAGACCTGATACATTCATAAATGTATTAAAAAGAAAAAAAAACAGACAAAAATATTCCTAAAATGAGGCTTCATAAGAAAAATATCAATGCAAGTTCTATCCCTCTCAGTCAGGAGAATTTGGCTCTTGCACAAATCAGCAACCTCTCTCCAACATGAAAAAGCACTACCATTTGCCTTGCAAACAGAACATAAAACATATGCTTTAGTTATTGAACTTGAACATTAAGCAGAATTAGCGTAGAGCATATTTTAATATGTTACTTCAGTGCCCACTTGGTCTGGTTTACAGTATTTGTTTGTAGATACAGTTTGTGCATATTCCATAAGTATACTGAACAATAAACCATGTTTTGTCCCATTATTTTTTAAATGGCAGTTCTTGTAGCTCAAGAAAACCATTAAGATTATAAAGAGCTTTCTTGAAAGAAATTCTCAGATGAAAATACATTAAGGAGAAACTGAAAGTTAAACAAACCTAGTTCTTTTTCACTAAAATATTGGGAGCAAGGTAGAATGTCGATTCTGAAGAGAAGCTCCATTTATTTCCCCATAAGAAATGTCCAGATTTTTCTGGACTGACATAATTTAAAGATGAAGCCAAAAAAAATATAGACCTTAAATTACTGTAACTTGGAATAACGTCATGGCTTATGGAAGGGGAAATAGAATTCTGTTTTTTTAATCAAAAAAAGGAAACTGTAACACGTTTTAAGGAAAAAACAAAACAAAACAAACGAGAACTCTGAATATGAATAGCACTACCCTAGGCTCTATGCACGGAACACCATACAAAAATGAGTTACACATCAGTAACATCATCATTAGAGTAATTGGCTGGGACTTACACTTCCAGCAACAGACTTCCTAAGTCAAAAATGTGAGGGGAAAAAAGGAGGGGAGGACAAGGAGAAATGGGTTTACGCATGGTTCTATTATAGACACGATATTCAGCAGCATTAAAATAATACCTTCCATAGAGTCCTCCAAATGGGGCAAAACCTATCTTCCACTGTTAAACATGGGAAAGGTTAAGAGAGTGGAACAGATTCATTTGTAACTACAACATTTCCCATATTTGAATGACAAGCATGTTCAATCTGATGCTGTACATTAAGAATATGTTGTGAATACATATGAATAAAGCAAAATAAAAACAAAAAGCTACATTATGAACCTTAATAACTGGAAAACCATTTGTTTTAAAGTCAAGTAGGTATGCTCCTGATCATATATGACATATATATCATAATCTATATATGACATAATCTATAGAAAGAAAGGCTAAAGAAAAAAATCTTCATTTGTTCAATACTTAGTTTGATGTTGCCCTAGGAAAAACAGTGATAATTCAATGAATGTATCATGCATACAACTAAAAAGTCCCCTTCTGGTTTCAAATGAATTTAGACAACAATATTCCTTGACTAATTTTTCTTCTGTGTCAAATAAACCTTCTATGTACAGGATCAATCTAAATCCCTCCTCTCCTTCAAACACTAGAAATGAACATCCGGGAACATTCTACAATGCAAAGTACCTTAAGAAAGAGGATTCTGGGGCACCTGGGTGGCTCAGTCAGTTGAGCATCTGAACTCAGCTCAGATCATGATCTCACTCACGGGTTCAAGCCCCGCATCAGACTCTGTATTGAGAGCTGAGAGACTGGAGCCTTCTTCAGATTCTGTGTCTCCCTCTCTCTCTGCCCCACCCTTGCTCATGCTCTGTCTCTCTCTCAAGGATAAATAAACGTTAAAAAATTAAAAAAAAAAAGAAAAGAGGATTCTGTAGTGCTAGTGATATAACTGATCTGAGGAAGCTGGGGTGCTATTGGCACTTATGGGAGCCAGGTAGGCAATGGTGGTTTGATTCTCCTGGGGTTGCCTCCAACAATTGCATGATCAGTTCATGTAGTGGTTTGCAGAACTCTGCATAGCCCCCTCCTGTCAGATGCACAAAATCAAACATGTCCTGGCAGTAGATGGCACCATCCAAACGCATGAAGCTCCCATCCATACCCAGGAGCTAAACATTGGCAAACTTAGGCAGGGAAACCTTAAAGAGCTGCTTTGCCCTCTCATTCTTTTACCAAAAAGGGTGGGGCTTCTCACTTCCAAGTAACAAACCCAGTACAATGATTTTAGCCTGCAGCTTCCTTGTTTATTAGCTTGTATGATGGCCTCAATTACACCTTCTATTTCTTCTGCCATATTTTCATAGCTGTTTTTCCTTCCCAGACGATAATGACCTTAGGTTTAATATTCGCCAGTTCTCCATTCTTTAACCTCCATAAAACATGTCTCATTGTATCTCCCCTAATTCCAAAATTCAGTGCATGAAGTGGGGGAAAATGCCATATTTCGTACTGCTGCATTAATTGCACCATGGAGTCCCCCACAAACAGTACAACAGTTCACTGTCTTTATCAGGACAAATTTGTTGTGCCGAGACATCTATCTGTCATCACCTTAAATGTCTTCTGCTTCATGTGGAATAGCTGCTGGGTTTGAGTCTCCTTGGCTCATTCTATCCTCAGGCAGAGGGTACATGTGATCCTTTAATGGTTGAGGCACCCAGGGGTGGTGCATCTGTAGCTCACTGGGTCCCAGTGGCCTTGCTCCAGTGTGCCTGCCCTTGGGCCCAGGAACCAGCCTCAGCCACTTCTCCTCCTCTCTTGACCATGATAGCAAAAGCAGCTTTTCTTGGACCCCCTTTTTTTTGTTATTCAAATATGCTTCATTAAATGCTTTAAGTTTGCTATATTATTATTTTTGTCTAACCTCTAGCTGAGTGTTAGTGGGTGTGTTGTAGCGGGTAGATCTAATGCCTAAGACTCAATTCCTTTATCTAACTTACAGAGATATATATTAGTATTGGCTGGGTTGCACAGAGGAGTACAGATAATTGATCCATTACTAGTCATCATGTTTTACAAGAAAAAGAAATTAGCTATATCTTATAAAAAGTGTCTCATTTTTTTACCTATTTTACCTTTCTCATTAAAACCCAACTTGTATACCTTTAACCAGACTGAGAAATACTCTAGAAAGAATTAATCAGCATTAGTTGACTAACTGAAAACACACAATATGAGTAACCTATTTTGTTGTAGGTCTAAGAAGATCAAACAAACAAACAATATAAGTCAGCTCATATACCATCTACCAGAGGAGACAGATAGACTATGAAATAAATGCAATAAATGCTGTGAAGCAAAGTAATTGACAATATAGGCAGAGGAAATATAAGTAAAGAAATAGAGCTGTATAGACGTTATTCTTTATTTTCCCAAATAAAATTCTTTCTCAAGAAAGCCATGAATTTTTGACCGCAGTTAAAACAAAAGGAAGAAACTGCAACTGAAATCTGGAAAGGCATTTTGCTACCAGACAGTGGTGGATCCTGAATGCATGTAAAGGAGTTCAGATTAGAAAAGATCTAAAAGTTTGGTAAGGAGAGTGGTAGGAACAAATATTACGGTATGACAAAATATTTTCTTTTTTAGAAAGAGAAGTGTGGCTAGCATGTGGACTATGGTTTAGAGTGAGTAAAAACAAAAGCAAAAAGACTAGTTCTACAAGCTCCAATGAGAGACAGTGAAACTTCTCTAAGGCAGTAGTAATATATATTTTATAATAAAATAGTTGGAAAAAAGAGGAGAAGAGAGTTGATGAAAAAGAAGGAGAAGGATGTGGCTTATTTACACAGGCTGGAGGATCCAAGAAAAGCCAGAGGTTGGGGTGAAAATCAGAAAAGAAGATAGAAATATGTAAGGGGAAAATGGGAAATCACAATTCATACCTCTCCGTTGTTAAGAAATTATTTTGAACTACCTACAATTTTTTCTGAAACAAATGCTTTCAATTGTTTGTCCAATGGGATGTTTTCACTATATCACACTTAGTTAAAATTGAGCTTTTAGGGACTACAGCATACAACACTGCTTCCAGAAGCCTTAAAGTCTAATAACTAAATTGTTTTCCTGAATTCAGGCTTTTTTTTTTTTTCCTGAGCATACCATTAAGCACTACTGTAAAATTGGTTTTGTTATTAGCCTAGGGCTTCTAGTAAGCACTTTTCCTTTTCTAAAGGGTGAATATCACAGACCCTTATTCCCTAAGTAATTGAGACATCAGTATAGGCTTAATTTTATTCATAGAGATTTACATTCAATTTCCATTAACCTTAATAGGAAGCCATTACCTAACTGGCATGGGTTATTGGTGATTCAGAATAATTCAAGATAGACTTACTTCATTTGAGATATTTTTTTGTTACGAATGTCAACAACTTCCATTTCAAACTAAGTATGTGTCATATTATCTACTCCTAGGCAATTCTGCACATGCACAGAACAACTTATTTTATAGGAAAATTTTAAAAAAGCATTGAATCCGCTAAGAATGTTAAAGTATCTTTTAAAAATGCCCATTTCCTATAATTATATTAAGAAATGTCTAATAATCTGGGAAGTTATCTAAGAGATTTTCTCCTTGAAATCTGAATACAGATTCAAACAGCAAAACAAAACAGCACAAAACAGCACACGTCAAATATAAAAATACATAGCTTTGTTGTTAATATTAGATTTTTAAAATGTAACCTATGAATTTGTATAATTGGGGCCATTGAATTATATATGTGAATTCAAATATGTAAGATTGGGGAGCAGAAAGAAAATGAATTTGAATTTAATTTATAGAAGAAATACTAAAATTAAAATTTAGAATTAAATATTAAATGATTATAAATATAAATATATATGAATTAATAAGAGTGCCAATTCATGTTCACCTACGAATAAGGTGGTTGTAGAAAATAACAACAGCAAAACCACAGGAATCACTATGATACCATCACCCTTAAATTCTACCTTGACATTTAAACTTGTGTGTTACGTTTAAAAAAAAATGTATATTTAAATAGCATTTATAGTTATGTGTTCTCCATGTATTTGGGGCAGAATTAGTTATTGTGGAATAATCAATAAATCTTTTACCTTTCATTTGTCACATTTTCCATGCAGCAAAATTAGGATAATATAAGCTAAAATTCTCTATTCCTAGAAAGAGTTAAAAATACTTGTATAATGAATACTAAAATACAGTTAGTTGACTATACGTATAAATCAAATTTCAAAAATTCAAAGCTGTTTTGATGTTATAATAGAAATACATTAAATTTTTTGGCTGTTGTTTTAACTGTTATTCAAGGGCAACTTTATAAAAAGTCAATGAATGGGCCTAATATTTAGCAGTTTGTATGTGCAGTAATCCTGGCTCTGCTAATCTTTCTGCCGCTTTTATCTAACCTGTGATTAAAGCAAGAGATAGAGAAAGACATAGAAGGGATTGCAGTTTTCTAAGACGATGGTTTTCTTTTCTTTCTTTCTCAGAGGATCAACAGGGGAGGGGCAGAGAGAGAGAAAGAGGGAGACATAGGATATGATGTGGGCTCTGCACTGACAGAGAAAGCCCAATGTGGGGCTCAAACTCATCAACCCTGAAATCATGACCTGAGCTGAAGTCAGAGGCTTAACCAACTGAGCCACCAGGTGCCCCAGAGCCAATGCTTTTCAATGTCTATATCATTGGGCATTCAGCTCATTAGGAATTTTGTTTACATGTGTATCTGATTTGGTAGATCTGGAGTGAAGGATCTAAGACTACCTTTCTATCAACCTCCTACATAATGCCAATTGGAGTACCTTACTTTGGGTAGCAAGTCCATTTCTCCTAATTTTCTAAATGAGTAAATAAACTCAGTGTCACCCTTGATTTCCAAAGATCATAAAACTGATCACAGATAGAACCCAAACTATACAGTTGTTGTTGTTGTTCTGTTAGTGACTTCTAAATGTTCTTTATGTTTCTAAATATTATGTCATTCTCTATGTCACAGAATTTATATTTTAGTTATGTTAAATTCAGAACTAAATCATCATTAATGATATTCTTCAATGAGTTATTGATAGTAGAAGGGGGACTCTAAGTTAAGTAGAACACTGATTACCCTTAGGAAAAATGAGAACTTCAACCTAACCCAGTACTGGGAGGCACCATGGCCTGTAATATCAATATAATACCTCATGTGTGTCGGAGGCATGGATGATTTAATATGGAAGCACCACATTGTGTCTCAATTTTGGTATGATGATTTGATTCGATTGAGACAAAGAAATTCATTTGGATCTAATCTTTAAACTTTTGTACATATTTCCCCCTTGTGAGTTTAGTCAAGCATGCCAAATCATTGCAACAGAGTTCCCAACTGGTATAGAGATATTCTTTAGCATGTATAATGAAGTTCACTATAAACTGGAGTAAGGTTACAGCTAGGTCTGCCAGCTTGCTGTAAACTGGAATGAAAAAGCACAGATAGTTGATTTGTATTGATGCAATCCGTAATCTGATTATGTTTCAATCTTTCCAAAAGCTTTTAAAATGTGTTGTGGAATGAAGTTGGATGATTACACATTGTCTTCCACTAATAATAGGTATAAATTCAGCACATCTTAAAAGCCTGCATGAATGTGTCAGTTTACAAGAGTGAGATTGATATTATCTACAGTGATGCATTTCAAGGAGAACACAAACAGTAAGATAAATGGAAATACAACTATTTTTTTGAATAGATGCTTAGGAAAAATTTCCACTCATGTTTACAAGCCTTTCAGAACAGCAACTTAGCAGTAAAAAGTAGTTGGTGGTCTCAAGTAGCTAGAACTGTGTCAAGTGGATTCATTCATACTCTGGTCAGTCTCTAAGGAATGTTAACTACCTCACAGGGAAGGACCTGGGGCACAGCATCTACTAAACCATCTATTTTCATACTTGAATGAAAGACAGAGGCACATAGCTGATCATAACTAAAAATGAAAAAAGAAACAAAGAAAGAAACAGAACAAAACAAAACAAAGAAACAAATAAAAACCTATGTTCACAAGGCCCCTTCTATTTCCCACTTACTCAGCTTAGCGCCCTGTACTTGGTCCAGTTCTGTCAATAACACCCAGCTCTGGGTTTTTCCTACTCTCTTCCCTCATGCAAATAAGAACAATTGTCCTTCATCTTTCTGATTTGATCTCCTGTTGATAGAGCAGTCTGTTTCATTGCATTGGTGATAAACACTTCCACTTGTATATCAATGACGCATGAATTATGGGATGTACAGTTTCAATAATGACACAAAGTACTGGATTTAGAGAATATGACATATTATTCCATTCATTTAACACATTTATATTGTATACTAAGATAGTCAACACTTGTGCTTTGCAGGACTAAATTACAGAGATAAAGATGATATTTTGTACCCCTTACAACCTAGAAAATAATAATAAATGCAGAAATTTCAGGCATCTTAAAAATTCTTTGAATGTATAATACTAATATATTTCATTTGAGATGTTTAGGGACCTATAAATTATAATACATAATTAACTCTAAGTTATGCCTATGTATATGACTGTGTCTATGGAAAAGTAAAAGACAGAGTTATATGAGCCTTTCTTTTAATAGTAGGTATTTTAGTTTTACAACTCTGTATAGAGAAAATGGAAGTGTATTTACTATGCACTAGGTGAGAAGCAAAAGAAACATTAGTAATTTATTCAATCTGAAAAATCCACTTTCAATTGTATTCCAAGGATTCATTTTATATTACTAGGATCCAAGACAACTCCAAAGGTAACTTTGGTAAGCCAAAAATCAATCTAAGATCTAAAGTTAGGAAAATTTACTCAGAACTAATAATACAAACATACACATAAGTGCACACGTGCACGAGTCATACATAGGTCCACACACATATGCTGGTAGTTTTTCTTTCTTTTTTACTTTCTTTTCCCAAACAAACATCACATGGACAAAATGATAAAAACATGTTGGAGCTAATGTAGAAGAACATTTAAGTCACTTAAGAGAAGATAAGAAACTACCTAACAGCATAATTTGGCCCTTAAAGCCATTGGTGACATTTCTAAACATCTAATAATTACACACTTGAACCTCTTTCTAGAGTTCAACGTGAAGTTAAAACTCACCTCGGGGCTTACTGAAATTTACTCATTGCCAAATCTAAACTTTTCCCTGCCTGGCTAGAAAGAATGCTGATTTCCACAACTCTGTAATCTAACATTTCAGCTACAACATTCTTTATATTGGTTTGTCTCACTTAACAGAATGTATTTGTGCATATTTCTGTTCCACTTTTGTAACAAACAGAACCATGCAACAGTATTATTTCATTCATATTTGTTTGCTTTCTAGTTATATCACAAGAGTTATTCTCAAAAAGATTATATGTATCATATAGTTATATTTCCCAAACCCTTCCAATTCAGTAGTTAATTCAAAAAGTCTCTCTGAAGACAGATTGCTACTATTTTAATATTTCTTGGCATAACAGCTTCCCATTTAGCTGCAAAACTGTATGCTAATTAAATTCTTTTCAAGAAGCTATGCAAATTATTGGCAGACTTAATGCTCCCAGCATGTATCTTTTCTTCCACTGCAAGCTTTCAGGAGTTTCATGCACAATTAATTTACTAGCGACAATATCTTTATGTGTGTGATTCATAACACTGTATTATTTGGGGTTATCTCCTTCATTTAAAAGAAAATCCAGGAGATAGAGACATTTTTCAATTTTCTTTTTTTCCCTCTGACTGCCATTTAACTTCATTTGGATGTCTGAATTGAACTTTTAGAAAACTTACTTTTACAGAATGTTTTCATTGATGACTTTGTATCAAAGCCCAAATTTCAAATAGGCACAGATAGTCCTTTCATTCTCTTTGTCACATGGTTGTGTGTACAGATAGCACAAATTCCTTTTGCTATAACCAAATAAAAAACAAATATGCATTAACATTTATTTCCTCTGTACCATATATAAACTCTTTTCTCTTTGAATCCAATTATGTTATTCCTCCCTTTTAGTTCCCACCAATGACTTCTTAACTAATTTTGGCCATTTGAGAAATTGTTTAATTTCTGGCAGGCTAGCCTAAAATGAACTAGAATACAATTTATTTAATTCAACTAGTTTTTATGAAATCTTAAAATCTAAAAATAATTGAGACAAAAACTCTTAATAAACATTTGTTGAATAAGCTTCTCCACATCTGCAATGATAAGATGACATTCCATCATCAATTTTCCTAAATGGACCTACTGAAATTCATTGCCAATTATGATAGTAAAGGTGGATAACCCCAGTCAAATTCCTTAATCTCTCTGTGGCTCAGCCTCTTTGCTGTAATATTGGGATAAAAGTAATATTTATTTCATAGAATTATTTTGAGGTAAATGAAATACATATGCAATGAATGGATCAGTGTCTGTCATATATTATTCAAACAATAACAACCACCACCACCACCACAATAATAATAGCGTTTCCTAAATAACATGTGTTAGCTTCATTTAGTTCTTTAGGAAAATAAGATACAGAAATAGCAGACAGATGGCATGGGCCTAGGCAAGTCCAGGAACTTAGAGTAAAAAACATAAAGATCAGAAATAATATTAACATTTTGACAGGTTGAATAGAAAGTGGAATAAGAGCACTAGGTTATAGGCAGGTTTTGACTTTGTGTGATGTGGAACTGATAACAAAATGGCCAAAGAGAGTGGGAAAAAACACAAGGCTGATGAGAATTGTTCTTTTGACAATCATCGTAGAATGTATCAGAGTAGGGATGGGAGGACCATCATAAATAACCAAAATAAAAAACAAATATGCATTAACTTAAACAGTACCAACAATCTCTTTCAACAAAAACTACAAGTCTCTTTTAGAGAGAATGATTAAATTCTTAGCATAATTCAATTGATGGGGAGAAATATAGCATGTCCCTTTGATAACATATTTTGTTCTACTTCTCACACATTTAGATCTGGTTCCAATCTTTAAACATTTACATTTTTATAAAGTTAATTTTCTTGCTGTTTAAGTTAGGCTTTGCATATAATACTTACCACATATTCTGAAATTCTCAACTCAAAGTGTTTCCGACCAATCCCATTACATTAGAAGAGAATAACAACAACTATGGATTTTGAATATTTATTATGTACCAGTAGCTGGTCTAAACCAGTTCTAATCCATTTACTTTTCATTGCAGTCTGATGGAATACTACTGAGAGATGAAGACAAAGGTAACTTGGTCCCAGAACTCATGAGGAACATTAAGATGATCAGTCTGCCTCTTTCGTGAACAAATAATGTGGGAGCCCCATGAAGACCACAGAGGAATCATTAGAATATCATTACTGTGGTAAAGCTTCTGAACAAAGTCAAATAATTTATAGATAGCTGATTTTATTCTTTATTATACCGCTTATATGTTTTCCCTCTATTAAGTATATATTTTATTTAGACAATCAAATGAACCAAAAAAGGCCAGTATGTCTGGGCATTTTACAGTGAGGACTGCTCTCTGGCCCTCCCACACTCCTACTACAAGGTAGCACACTTTCATTTCCAAACACCCTTCTCCTTGGATGGACATTGTTGAAAACTGATTTAAAGGCAATGCTTCCAGATGGATGAGAGCTTAGCTGCATGGAATAAATGAGTAAGCTAACTTATTCTTGCTCTAGAGAGAGCAAGAGGAGTTGTACTACATTTCAGTGTATCATTCAAAGACAATAAATGTAACACACCTTTTATAGCAGCACTAGTCTGTGGCCAAGACAAACAGCTGTGACAATGTCCCCTCTCTTCCAATTCTTCTAAGTCACTTTCTTCCTCATTGCTTAAGCATCAGGAGAGAGAACTTTACCCCAATTGGTCACTTTCCCCCGAGATCAAGCAAGAGAGATTATGAAATAATAAATATTAAATCAATTCCTTTTTTCTTAAAGAAGCTCAATAAATCAAAACAATCCTTTGTCTTTCTGAGACATATTATATCAATGCATATTGATATTTAATCATAATCATTGTGTGGTTTTTATTGAAAGAGGAGATAATTATTATATTCTCTAACAAAATAACCAAATACAATCTGACAACTATTTAACCCTTTTCATCTAAATGCCAAGCTTATATAATGTAAATGGGATTTTAAGATATTTTCTGTTAAAAAA
Source organism: Cryptoprocta ferox (assembly GCA_028646485.1). Lineage (NCBI taxonomy): Eukaryota > Metazoa > Chordata > Mammalia > Carnivora > Eupleridae > Cryptoprocta > Cryptoprocta ferox. Next base: position 58,996,078 of record CM053572.1, read on the forward strand.
ATGTTTAAATCCTAAAGTATATCTTTTAAAGTATTGCCTTTATATTTGACATAGTGTTCATTCAGTGTTTTGATGTTTTAAGATTATTTCTTCCCCACTTAAGTCTCTTGTTCACATTTATTTTCTAAAATACACTGAAATCAAGACTATTTTTCCATGGAAAACATACACAAGGAAATTAATCATTATGTAGTAGGAAAACTAGTGGCACAATAAATTATGCTCCCTAATGTTTAACATTTATATTAAATAAATATATTTTTCTGGATAAAGCCCAATAACATATTTTAAAGTTAAAAAAGTAAGAAAATCACAGAAATATGAGTGATATATGAGTAAAAATGATTGTGAATAAGAAATAGATATCTACAAACCCCAAATGCTGAGAAAGCCAAATTCTGTTTTGAAAATCTATTTTTATTTATTTGTGATATTTTTAGTTTATAAAATTGTCTAAAAATATTTCAATAACAACAAAGGGAGTTTTAGAGCTATGGAGAATAACTTAAAGTTAAATGATATAATTACATGCACCTTAAAAATATACCTCTGTTGAGCTCTAGGAAGTAATATGCATGGTGAAATTAATCTTTGATGAATTGACAGGATAGAGTTATTACAGTGACATTTCTGTTTATTTGTTTTGGTTTTGTAAATTGCTGAGCAGCTGTGTTCCCGTGTAACTGAAATCAGTAGAAAGGATTTCAGAAAGCTGGGCAAATAAAAGTATTCCAGGTGGTGAAATTGTGAATCAAATATTTTCACATTCAAAACAAAAAACCTTGCTATTATAGTCTATCATTCATATTCTACATGAACATAAAAAACAACTTCACATTTTGAATACTGCCTTTGATCAGGAAAGGAGTTGATATTTCAAATTCCTATTACAATATTAATTAGCTAATTGAAGAAAATAGGATTTGATAGTAAATCCATTAGGAAAATAAATGTCATCTGTTAACAAGTTTTATGCCATTTTTAACTAAAGTCAATTTGGATTTATCCAATGCTTTTAACTATTAGCATGACCCAATGTATCAATGTTATTCTCAAGCAATAGAAATGACTGGATATCCTAAGTATAAAAACAGAGTAGGTAAAATGTGAAGAGCATCTGCTATTCAGATAAGAGCTTACCTGGAAAATCAGTAAGGAAGAGAACCTTTAAAACTTCAGTGGCAATCAGGAAAATGTAGTTAGCAGAGTCATTCATAGCCACACTTAATTTCACGAAAGTATAAGCTGTATGACCATTTCATTTAGATGTTACCAATATATTATTGTACTAGTTTTCACTAAAAATTCACCCTAAGGTTTTTTTCCATAATGTATTCATTGGTCCTGTTTAATACAAACATTTATTCTGTATGTATTTCATTATGATTGTCCGAATTATGGATTATTCAAACTATGTGCTTTCTGACTAGTTAACTTTTAGTCATTTTTACTAATTATTGGACTTCCACCAAAATGCAAGACTAATTATATTCATGTTATTAATGAATAGAGGCTCTTTCTTCAAAATATAATAATTTCTTGATAAATTAAGGAAAATATACATTTTGAAAAGTTAAATTATATTTTCTAAAGTCTTGATATATTCTTGCATTGGTAAAGTAAAATTTAGCTGTGTATGAAAACAGACCAAAAAAGTGATATACAGTTTAGACTAAGAATTTTAAATTACACAAAGACACTGATATGATTTTTTTCATTCAAAAATTTAAAACTCAGTAGGATACAGAGGATATAGACAGTGATTAGGTCAGAATAGTATATGACTTTGGTGGCATATTTTTAAGTCAGGATTACCTAGGGTAACAAAATCAAAGAAGAACAGAAAGGGAAAGAATGATTATTTTTAAAAATTCAATTTATAGTCTATATAAAGAGCTTTGAGCAGGAGCTACACTCCTGTTCTCACGAAAGGAAAAGAAAAGCTGAATAAACTGAAAATCAACAACTCTTCTTAAACCTATCAGAGAATTGAGGTGTGAAAGGGCAAACTATCTCCCTGAAAACTGGAGAGAAAGGAAGATAACAAAAATCACATCTTACCAAGAGCAAAAATGCAGAAGCAGAAGCCTACCATTCAAGTCAATACTAGTAGGAACGCTTAAACTGTAACTGACAAATTTCTGGATACTTAGTGTGGAATAGCTTGAGTGTTAAAAAAAAAAAAAATCTAGATGTCTAGTCTTAGGGGGCCCTACACTTTTGTGAGTTTCGGAACCCAATCAGGTTCTCAGTATAATGATCTAAGAAAAATTCCCCAGCCAACCTAGGAGAGAGGAAATACCGAACACCAGCTCCTTGTAGCCTTCCTAACACCAAAGAGTAGATGAGGGAAACTGATGAGGAAGATAAGATGCAAATGTGATGGTCACAACCTATGAACACAGTCTCATTAAGAGACTGAAATATAGCCAAAGCATTATAGATTGTTTTTCTTATCCCGACATTTTACCACATCAGTCAGGTTCTTGTATAACATCTAGAAGCACTGCAAAGCTCAAACTCTATTTTAAAAAGAGTCTCTAGAAAAACTCAAGACAACATGAGAGGCTAAGATGGGATGCTAGTAGGAATTTAACCCCTGATATCTACCTCTACAGAAAACAGTGAACATAACCTATTTCTAGGCAGATAAACATAAAACGTCACACTGCTTGCCACAGTTTCTTTCACTAGAAAATCATGTCAAGCTTTTAAAAAAAAAGTCACAAAAGTGAAAATTTAAAAAGTTTGAATAGACAAAGCAATAATCAGATATGGAAGAGCTTTTGACATTATTAGACTGGAGTCTTAAAATAACTATGATTAATATGGTAAGGGCTCTAACAACAACAACAGCAGCATCAAAAAAAAAAAGTGGACAACATGGAAAATCAGAAGGGTAATGTAATCATGGAGATGAAAACTCAAAGGAAGAATCAACAGTGTACCACAGAAATCAAAAAGACTGTAACAGAAATGAATACTACCTTTGAAGTGCTCATTAGTAGACTGGACACAGACAAGGAAAGAATAAATAACCTATAAGATATGCCAATATAAACTTCCCATGGGTGCCTGGGTGGCTCAGTCAGTTAAGCATCCAACTCTTGATTTTGGCTCAGGTCATAATCTCAAGGTTGTGGGATCAAGCCCTGTGTCAGACCCCACATTCAGTGTGGAGCCTTCTTAAGATTCTCTTTCTCTCTCTCCCTCTGCCCTATCCCCCACTCACACACACACTCTCTCTCAAAAATCAAAAAACAACATCCCAAACTGAAAACAAAGAGACAGATGAATAATAAAGGGATAGATAGATAAATAGATAGATAAGCAAACAAACAAGTAAATAAATGAATGGATAGAGTTTCCAGGAATTGAGGGACTATTACAAAAGTCTAACACACATGTACTGAGAATACAATAACATAGGAGAAGAAAGGAACAAATATTTGACAGAAAAATGGCTCATTGTTTTCCTAAATTAATGACAGACACCAAACTACTGATACAGAAAGTTCCAAGAACACCAAACATGAAAATCCAAAAAATTTACACCTACGTATATCATTTTCAAAAGGCAAAAACATCAAAGACAAAGAAAAAATTTTTTAAATCTAGGAAGGGTGAGAAAGTTTACTGATAGAGGAACAAGGATAAGAACTACATACAAGTTATTTTCCAAAATCATGCAAGTAGGAGAATAGAGAAGTAAAATATTAAAAGTGTTAGAAAAGAAAAATAAATAAACAAAAACATCAAAATTCTGTATTCAGTAAAAATGTCCTTCAAAAGTGAAGGAAAAAATACTTTCTCAGACAAAAAAAAAATGGAAGAGTTTTTACCAATAGACCTATCAAGAAAGAAACATTTAAAAAGGCTCTTTAGAGAAAAGAAAATTTTGTCATATACTTAGATTTATATGAAGAAATGAAATATGTCAGAGAAGGAATCATTGAAGATAGAATAAAATATTTTCTTTTTCATAGTCTTAATTGACCTAACACAGAATAATTTGTTCAAATTATAATAGCAAACTGTATCTGGTGATTATATCTTAATCATAAGTGA